>JARHVA010001929.1:0-1266250 GCA_037957365.1 Torreya grandis
CATGCTTGTTGCATATAACCTAAAGGATATAATTATTTTCTAAGTTCTTCAATAAATTCATTCCAAGTAGAAATTGAGTTACCTTTTTAAAGCTCAGCTTCCTTCAACTTACTCTCCCACCAGATGAGAGTTGTGCCTCCCATACGAAGAGTAGCCAAATGAATTTTTGACTCATCCCTTGCAATCTTTTGGACCCTGCAATAAACTTCAATTTGCTTGACCCAATTATCCAACTTTTTGGAATTAACTTCACCATTAAACATTGCAATTCAAACTTAATATCCAATTTTAGTGAAGGGAGAGATTCCATAATTTTTTTACCATCATCTGATGAAGAAGGTTTTTCAGTTTCTTTACCTTATGATTCTCATGAATCACCTTCTTTTTCATTCTCATATTTCCTTTGTTTGTCATGGTATAGTTCCTCAACCATACTTATCATGTCCATGAAAGCTCGGTGGAAAGCTTGTTCAGATTCCATCTCTTCTTTGGCCATCCTTGAAGCATGCCTTGAACTAATCTCTGGATTATACTCAATGAGTTTTCCTCCACCCTTTTGAGATTTAGACCTTGTCAACATACACTAGCAATCACTGTTAAATAACAACTGTGCTGATACCAAAAATCTGATCTATAAACTGAAAATGCAAGTGTGGCAAATTCAAACAACTCACTTTTGCATTTAAAATATCTTTCTATTTTCTGACTTGTTCTTTAAATTTTGAATAAATAAATTATAACCAGAATTAAAAATGAAGATCAAAATTATAAATAGTAGATAAAAATCATAAGAAATCACCAGTAAATTGATAATGGAGTTCAGCTTCAATAGCCTATGTCTCTGGGTCTGTTCAAAGTGAGGACCATTCTCATTAACTTTGTGTAACAAATGGCTTCCAAAAACAATACAAGTCTTCAATTCACCTTCTCTAATCTATGCTTGCCTATAATTATATCTCTCAAACCTAAAAATAATGGCCCAAGGCCATACAAAGCAATAATAAGACTCTAATATTCTTAAATCTCCTTACACAGTTAGCTTTATGTGTCTATTCAAGTAGAATTTAGTCCCTTTTATAAAACTTTGACCTCCATAGCTGAAGTGTTCAAGGCCTTATCCTTTTATGCCAAAGGTGCAGGGTTCAAAATTGCCAGCCTCCTTTCTAGGTGCTTTGGCATGAGTGAAAAGGTCAACCTCCTCCTTTTTTGGCACGCTTTGACTTTGTTTTGTCCCACATTTGTTGGGAATACATTTTTTAATGCTTAAAATAGACAAGTTGATCCCCTTTTCAAATGCCTAAGACTTAGGCACCAACTTAGGCCACCTTTTAGACTTGGTTAATGCATGATCGGTGAGGTGACGTGGTGGGTGATGTGGGAACTTGTGCAAGTGGCCTTTGGCACCTTGTTTCAAAATGATAAACATTTGAAAATTTCTCAAATAATATGTGAAATAAAAACACCAAACCCCAATTTTTTTGTACCTAATTATTTTCCCATGTGTTAAATGGCTATTAGTCCACTTGGCATATTTCAACAGTGCCACGTCACTTTCGACACCTCTTTTTTTTTACCTGTCACAAGATATCTTCAACTAACCATATCTTGAGTTTTTGGACTCTATTTTTCATTCCAAAAGAAGTGCTAGAAATCTCTCGATGAATTCTATGATGTGCAAATGATTCGAACAAAATTTGAAGACTTTGAAAAATGGAACGGTACAATGATCCACCTAGATCACTTGAACAACATATCCTATAGATAATCCTTATCTTAGATAGTCTCTAAATGGTTAAACAAACTTTTCTTGATTTACTTCAATCCCTCCCCCAACTTTTGACTATCTCTTCACTTCTTAGACCTTCAATCCCCTTTCACTTCTAGTAGCCTTTTTTTAGGCATTTCTCTTTTCTATGGATGTGTACAAACTCATAATGACAAACTAAACCTCTTTTTTCCACCCTCTATCTTCATTACTATCTCTATTAAGTTTCATGCCTTGAATCCTATTTTAGATATATTTTATAGCTTTTTTCTCTCTTAACTTAGCCCTTTTAGGCTTAGTTCATTACTATTTTCAACACAATCATTTATATTTATATGTACGATGTCTATATGTGATTTATACCTTCATAATATCTTTCATTATGTCAATAAAATTCATACTACCAAATTTTACTTACTTTTACTATTGAAAACTCATTTTACATAACATTTTTCATTGAACCCTGACCTAAGGTTTCTACAAGACCCAAGAGGCTTCTTTTGGGATTTAATTGAATTTCACTTCAATTCAACTACTCAAATGATCATAGAAAGGTCTTTCCACATGATTACACCTTTTCACATCTTTATTTGCTTTTGAAAGACTCCTCTCACATTTCAAACATGAATTTTATAGTGTTTTCTTGACACGGTCCTGCCTATATGTACCTAAGAGATAGTATTTTGTGGTTTTAAGTTTACAAAAAAAAATTATACCTCTTGTTTGGATTGATCAATATATATACCAACCTTATTTTTATTCCTTAATCATTATCCTCTTTTTTTAAATCCCATTTCACTACTTAACTCAAGTGTTAACTCTATTTTAGGTTTGTAGACATGGTGACCTACAGGTCTAGTCATGGTCATCTTCAAATATGAACTAAATCAATTGAAACCATTTATAAAACAATAACAATGTTTTATAAATATTACCAATTCATATTAGTAACATTATTGGTTCTATAGAGTCCTTTATAAACTAAACTTTCAAATTCAATACAAGTTCACAATATGTTGTTAGTCTTACAAATTACATTCTTAACCAACTAAAAATTAGAATACTCAAACCAATTAATATTAGTAACATTCTTGGTTCTATAGAGTCCTTTATAAACTAAACTTTTAAATTCAATACAAGTTCACAATATGTTGTTAGACCTACAAATTACATTCTTAACCAACTACAGATTAGAATACTTAAAGATTTTAAAGCTCTTCACACATTCATTGCAATTATAACAATGTCTAAAAAAATAACAAAGATATATATCTCAAACTTGATATGGTTTATTGAATTCATTTATATTTATACACCACTGTCACAATGGATAGAGCATAGGGCTTTCATGATTTTCTTCTATATTCCATCTTCTCTTCCATAACTCTATCTCCATCAACTTCTAACTGACCCTATAACATCCCTAATAACTTACTAACTTCCTTTTTATTGATCTACTACCTATTATAACTTCAAAAACTCATTACAACACATAGGAAACTACCTTTTTAAATAATGACCTTTCATGTAACTACCTTAGTACGGTCACTACACTCCAATTCATGGTTGTTTTTTACATTTTATACATAAGACATTTTATCATACACACCTAGACTCCTTTAGGACCCTAAAACAACATTATATTTACAAAACACCTTCTAAATCTTATGGACATAATTCAAATTTTCAAACTTAGAATTTTGGTGAGAAACTTTCCCAAGCCAAGAACACTCAACACAAGGACACTTAAAGACTTCTAACACCCTCCTAAGGTCCCTATTAGACTTCTAACTCCTAAATTAAAAAAATTATGAAAAAGCACAATTTAATTTCATGTACTTTTTTATTTCCCCTGCATCATTATGAGTCTCAAATTAATATAAAAAACACATGAAAATATGTATCTCTAAGGTGGTGCTAGTGTGGTACCACTGGAAGAGGAAAATGGCTAGATGCTAGATGTTGAAACTAAAGTATTTTTGGTAGCCATTTTAGTTTCCTAAGGAATCAAAATAGGTCTTGTTCAAGTATACATTACTATATATTCAAGGAACTAAAATCTTTGTGTTGATGTGGTAACATTTATATGAGTTAATGAAACACTTGTAGGCTGAGAAGGAGAAAACATTGTTGGATGGAATGACATTTGAGGTTGTATTATCAATGTTGGTTTTAGACTATTACTAGATATTATCATATCAATCTCTCCACTAGCCTTTAATTTTTCAAATAAATCATAAACAGCCTCAAATTATGTATTAATAATATCAAATTTGAGCATAGAAAGTTTAAATATCTTTCCAATTCACCCATCAACCTTGTGTGCTTAGTTTCAGAAGCTCTAAATTTAGATCTAAGTGTCTACCCTTTTTATCTTAAATATTCACAAAATTTATCATTTTTAGAATATCTTCATTGGTCTTATAGGTCGTCCCTTTAAAAAAAATCTTAAATATTTTTGTAGCTACTTTAAGATGTGCTTCAAAATTGGGTATATTTATTAACTACCATATGGAGGTTATTACACATGTAACCCTCATATATTTTAAGATTTCTATGGTATGATTTTATTATCTTTTAAGTTGTGTCACCAAAACTTTCATTTGTGTATGCCAATCAAAGGCATCATCTCTCTTTGAAATTACCTAATTTAAAGCCCACATTGCATCTTAGGCAATCATCAAGTTCAAATGACTATAAGCATTATTGTTTATGCATTGCACCAAGAAGTTGAGTCTTTTTTCAATTTATTTTAATTGGTTTCAAAAATTTATCACCTTCCCCCATTCTATCTAGGATTCACCCCTATAAGTTCTAATTGTATTCAAAATATTTCACAACCTGATGGCTACACTTTGGATATTATTCATAATTTACCTTAGAGCTTGAATAATTTGGATTTATAGGAACCTCTATTTTTCTTGCTCCTAACTTATATACATTTATTTCATTAATTTTATAGTCAAGTCCATGAAGAACAAAATTCATTTGTATATTCAATAGGGTCATTCAAATTTTTATTCTATGTTTTGGCCAAGGGGAATAGTTTCTCTTTGTTCCAAAACTATTTCTTCCCTTATATTATTGTTTACTCCCTTTCTCTTCTTATCCTATGAATTATACCACTCTACTTATAAAAAAAAATAGATACTATGGGAAACTCTTTTAGTACCACACCTTAACTGTATCCTTTTCACTCTTGTAATTCTTTGACCCATTTAGGCACAATGAGTTCTCCTTGCTCTTTAGGTTGGTTGACCTCTACAGGGGTGTAAGGTGGAGTGGTTCCTACCAACTAACTAAAAATGATGTTCAATTAACTCCCTATGACAAATGACACCTAATCAAGCTAAACCACATGTGTAGGAATGAATTGAATAAAACAAATAAATATAAAATAAATTCCTACACTAACACCCCCTTAAGAGTAGCTTAGGTGGGAAGAGGAAATGGGTCTTGATAACAAGGCTTGATGAGGTACCCATGAAAAAATCAACTCTCACAAAGTGGATAAAAGGATAAAACCCATAAGAAAAATTCCCCCAAAAAGAGAGAAAAGAAGAAGAGAAATAGTGCATGCTTTAAGGATGTCAGGCATAGCCAAAAAAGTATCCATAAGTGAGAGCAACATATAAGATAGAGAGAAGAACTAATAAGTATCCATAGAATATGTTTAAATTACCTATAATAGATCTCATAAAATTATGAATGTCATTGATGAGATACCCTACCTGAAGACTAAAGAATATATATCCACATCAAATAATATCATCATAATAAATAGGAGTAAGAGGAGGGAGTACATCAGTCTCTAAAGAGACAATAGGAAGAGAAAGAAAAGTGATATAGATCTTAGTAGGAACTCCAAAAAGAGACTATAGGATGATCTAAATAGTACAAAGATATGTTGTATGTTTCACATGGCAATGAAGATCCATGGAAACATGTAACAATAAGGTACCAAGAACCTTATCATAATTGTTATCCCACTTATTGTATCAAATAGGATCAGTGGGAGTAGGAATATATCCATATAATAATGGAATATGATTCTTGCATGTGAATAAGTGTTCCATGTAAGCACACCAAGAAGCATAGTTGATATTTCTAATAAGAACCACTGGTGTAGAATCAACTCTTCTCATCAGCTATTATCTCTCAAGTAGAGTCAATATAACTAAGAGAGACACCAAAAAGTGTAATGATAAAAGCATTACATAAGTGACAATGCACACTCAACAAATGGATGTCATGATATATTTACAATATATCTAAGAATGTGAGATCAATCTATGTAAATGACACCAAATTAGCACACAAATCATGAAAACTAAGTGTACACAAAAGAGAGATACTAGGGCCCATAATAACCCCTCTAAAATAATCAACAATGACCCCCTGAGTTTGTAAGTAACACAACATGCTCAAATATATAGACATTAGACTCAGTTGACAGTGCATCCAAATAAGTAAGAGTAAATAATACATAAGTGCTAATGCACATCTTAGCAAATGGATGTTAGATGTAGCTGACAGTGCATCCAAATATAAGTAATCAATGTAGTGATCAATAAATTAGTACACATGAAAATTTAAATAAGTGGAACAAGAGGATGTTAGACTCTATTGATAATTAGTCTAATACGAGTATAAGGAAATTACTAAATAATGGAATATAATGTAGGGGTTTAGGGGTGATATCCCCCAATAGGGTCAAGGGATAGGGCCCCTTGTGGGGTCTAAGGGTAGAGCACTCCCTAAATAATTTGGAGCTTGTATGGACCTTGGAATTGCCCAAAATTCACCAATTTTATCAAAAAAAAGGCCCCCAAATGGATGCCAATCTGTTAAGATCTTGATATTCAATATATGTAAGAATACCCTTAATGTAGGGAAACACCATATAATACTCCCTTAGGAAGGAATATCTCCACAATGTCTCTTCGAGGGGATAACCTCCAATATCCTCTTACAATAAAAGACTCAATGCTTACTTGATATCTTTACCATGATAATCATCTCCTATATATATACATCTATCTAACCCATGGATGGGTAACCTCCTAATCCCAATGTAGGTTGACAATTACCCAATGTACTACTTCCACAAGTTACTCTATTATCCTAATATATTATACCCATATAACTAACTAAGGGGATATGTGCCACATGTCAGCATCTCCATCAACCCATATACAATAATATATCATATCCCTAGGTACATAGCATTACTTCCCTCCTTGACATGTTTCATCCCTGAAACATAGGAAGAAACCAAATAATGAGTGTGCTTCAAATCATTGCACACTTGTCTCCAATCTCGATCATCTAACCATCCAAATGTGATCTTGGCAGGTGATAGCTCTCCAAGCTTGTTTCCAAACTCCCTTGTGCTCCTCTAATTTCATTCATGATCATAAGTATACTACTTTGGTGTCCAAGCATAATTATTCCTCTTTTTATTCCATGTACCACATTTTGTTGCACTTCTTTGATTCCAACCATGACCATAGTAGTTATTATTCCATGCATAGTCATAGTGATTTCCCCATTCATTCCATGTACCATAGTATTTTTTCTTTGGATTCTATGCATATCCATAATGATTGGAAATTTTATTTCCTGTATAGACAAAATGATTTTTTTTATGACCCTTCCTTACCTGGTTCCATGATTGTTTCCTCTCATGATGATTTGGGTGTTTGTATACCTCAACTTTTTCCAATATTTTAACCTTATCCACCTTTGCTTATACCTCTTCCACCTTTTCCTTCTTTGTCTCTTTAGTAGATGAAGTGTTCATTTCTAGTTGTAGTGTGTCTTTATCTATATCATCTAAATATTCATCATGCTCTTCATCACCTGTTTCAATCTCATCCTTATGATCTACCTGGATTGTTATTGGTGCCTTTTTCACTATGATATCTTGTAAAGTGATCTTCTCTTTCCTATACCAAAACTTCATGAACTTTTTTAGAACATTAATATTCATTGTTCCCAAAGTCTCTAACCATGGATATCCAAGAATTATATCCACATCATCCATATCCAAAGCATAAAAATCTAAATGCAAAATATATTTTTCCATAATGAGCTTCAAATCTTTAAATAGTGAAATGTTATTACCATCTACTTGAACCTCCTTGATATTATTTTCTTGAACATGTAGATGCTTAGCCACATTCATGTTAATGAATTTATACTTGCTGGTAGGGTTTATGGACACAACCACCTTCTTTTTTTGAATGCATCCATGAAATTGAAAAATTGACTCAAATTTATTTGGAGCCAAATTATTTGAACCCTTCTTCTTCTTCTTCTTCTTCTTCTTCTTCTTCTTCTTCTTCATCATCATCATCATCATCATCATCATCATCATCATTATTTTCTTCTATTTCTACCTTCTCTTTTTCTTTTATATCCCATCGATCTAGGAAGGTTTGTTCCATTGCTTCCCATGAAGAATAATTTTGCGCAAAGCTCAATTGATTAAACCACCAATGTTGTGCAGGCCCAGACAAAGAAAGAGATAATTCTATTTTCCATAAAATATATTTATTATTATTCTTCTTAAAATTTATCCACCATTATCTAGCATTAACATCATCTTCCCCTCAAAATTTTTGCAACTCCAAAATAAGGGTTCATGAAACCCTGAAATGTAAATAACTCATAAAAAAACTAATCAAAAAAGTCCCAAAGTTTTACTGTAGCTTCCTCTTATGATATTGGAACTATATTAAAAAAAAATTGAAAAAATATCACAAATTTTGACTTGTAGATTGAATATATGAAAAACCATAAAATCGCAACAATTCACTCAAAACAATTCAAAAAATTCTAAAATTTTTACTGTGCTTCTATTATATATTCTTACATCTTCATTAAAAATTTAGAATTAAAATTCCCTATATTTATGAAGATATAGTAAAATTATGGTTTCATTACACATAAATTGCCCAAATCAAAGCTCTGATACCACTTGTTAAGATTTTGATATTCAATATATGCAAAAATACCCTTAAGGTAGGGAAACACCATATAATCTCCTTTAGGAAGGAATAACTCCACAATGTCTCTTCGAGGGGACAACCTCCAATATCCTCTTACAATAGAAGACTCAATGCTTACTTGATATCTTTACCATGATAATCATCTCCTATATATATATATATATATATATATATATATATATATATATATATATATATATATATATATATATATATATATATATATACATCTATCTAACCCATGGATGGGTAACCTCCTAATCCCAATGTAGGCCAACAATTACCTAATGTACTACTTCCACAAGTTACTCTATTATCCTAATATATTATACTCATATAACTAAGGGGATGTGTGTCACATGTCAGCATCTCCATCAACCCATATACAATAATATAACATATCCCTAGGTACATAGCATGATCACCACCAAAAATTCATCCAAATGAGGAGTCTAAGCAAAAGAACTGAGAAAACAATAAGAGAGGGATAAGATAGTGGTTTTCTTGTGAGGGGTTTGGCCACCTACCAAACTAGGCCTCACCCTCTATCTAAATATGAGAATAATATCTAGGACCAAGAAAAATTATTACAATCTCCTTATATCTCCCAAAAATAATAATGTTTTATAAAAAATAATAAAAAATTTACCACTATAATATATTATTTTTATATAAAAGACAATCAAAAAAATTATTATCCCCCACAATAATTACTACCTCTCAAATAAATCCAAAAAAGACCCCTCTACCATATAAACACCACCCACCAAAAGAGGCTTCCACCTTTTAAAATATTGTTTTTATAAAAAACAACAAAAAACTTGAAGGCTTTAATCAAAAAAATTACAATTTCAAAAAATATAAATCACATAAATTGATATTTTAAATATTGAAAAAATAAGCCTTTTTTAAATTTCTAACCTTTGAAAATTGCATTTGCATGAAGGGCCTAGCTAGATGGCCAAGGTGGTATTTTCTAGATCAACATGTAGGTTATTTATGCCAGTGGTTTTCAAAACTACTACAAAAAAAATGGCATCAACAGGCCTAGATAAGATGAGTTACGAGAGGAGGGGTTACCATATGTTTAGGGCTTGATCTTGGAGGGATAATGTAGAAAATATATTCAATGAAAATCAATGTTTTTACTTTTGTATAGTGTAAGCTTTTAAAAATCTTATGAGAGAAAAAGTTGGTTATAAAACCAACAAATGGGTAAAACTACTTGGAAAACCAAATAGAAATTACACAAATAAATTAAAACAACTTTGGATCATGAAAATAATACAATAAACTCCCCTTTGATCCAAAGGGGTATAGAAAATGAATAAAATAGAGCAATGACTCTAAAGTCATAAAATAATCTATGTTATAACTTTAACTAGTGTACTTTACCTCCTAATACTGATCAAAATTGAAGCTACTCCATATAGAAGCCTATCCTATGAGTTGTGGCATAAAAGGCTAATGAACATGATCAATGCTTACTCATCCCCTATGATCATTGTACTATATTATAATAAAACCTAATCAAATCATGTCTAATTACATTGACCCACATAAGAACCCATCCAATTAACACCGGTACTATGTATGGCACATCTCCCTAATGTCCAATAAATATTGATGACCTTTGCTAACACTAAAGATGCTAGCATTCCCTATCAATTCATATTATCACCGATGACTAATCAAAGACCAATAAATGCAATATCTACTCCCCTATCAGATGAGAGGTGAGAAGTTATGCATTGAGAGAAACAAAATCAAACAAACACTACCTGCTCCATGTCATGAAGAGCAAATGAGAGAAATCCAAAATTATAAAAAATATAAATAAGTAAACTACTACTACTACTAAAATTTATATTCAAGCATGATCTAAAACTTTGAACAAATGGCTAATTGGAGAAGGCAATAGTCCTCTAACCTCTAATTGATCCTCCAACCTCTAATAACTGATCACTCAATATATGTTGTCAAGTCCATTGGGACCATATACTTCAGCCATAAGGGACATCTCTTATTTATATGAAGTGTCATAATACCCTGAATAACTAGAGTAACTAGAAGATCTACCACTAGAATGATCCACATAATTTGCTTAAGCTTTATTTTTACATGGAGAATAGGGTCATTGAGAAGTGCATACATTTGCAAGATGTCCAATACCACCACATTTCAAATATATGGGTTCTTTCTTATGTTTGTGAGATCTAGAACCTAAATCACTAGAAGAACTATGAGAAGAGTGCTTGTGGTGATGCATGTATTTGGAAGACTTTGGAGAGTGTCGATGTGAATATTATGGAAACTATTTAGAATGGTGTGGAGAGTGCCTCAAAGAATGACTCAAAGAGTGTTTTAGAGAGTTTTTCTAAAATTATCTTTGTACATGATGATGATGATCTCTATGATGGGACCTATTCTTTGTATAGTGAACCTCTTTAGTAGGTGTATTCTTCTTCCTTACAAATTGTCTCTCATGTTGAGTTAATAACTCACAAATAAAGTCAAATGTGGTACCATTAAGCTTATCACTAATCTGTAACATTTCAATAAAATTGGCGTATGTGGAAATAATCCCATTCAATGTGATATAAATCAACATGTCATCATCAATTTTATCCCATGTAGTACAATACTCTTGTTTTAGAGTTTTCTTGTGTGAAATTATTTAGAGACATCTTCATCATCTACTAGTTTATTGTTTAAAAGTTGCATAAGAAGGCCAATCTTCTTGTATGTAGGTTACTTATCATACAAATATCTTAATTTTTCCATGTTTTCCATGCACCAATTTTAATTGCTTCAATGTGAATGATAACATTTCAGTGCAAAACTATTTCAGAAGTACGAGTTCATGCTTATCATGTTTCTGGTATTTAACTAGTTTTGCTACTTTAGTTGGTGGTGTGGTCTCATTATTACTAATTTCTCACAAATCATTAAATATTAAAGTTTTCTCCATGCTTATACTCCATTATTTTTAGTTTTTAGGTGACAATTTACTATTTTTAGGGATTAAGCTCACAATTTTTGCCATGATGCAAAAAAGTAAAAAAGGGGAATGTTATTGGGTTTTTGCCTTTACCCTCAAAAATAGCTTATGTTTACAAATAAACAAATATTTTTAGATTTTATCAAAAAAAATACACCTTATAACTCCTATTACACCCTTATATCACCTTTTCTTTACAAAACTTTTTTTTTTTTAAATTATCCAAAATATAAGCTTTAAACTCAGGATCTTCTCTTAGGGAAATGACTACCAAAACTACAATTTTCAATCCCTCTACATGTAAATTTAGAATATAATGGAACAATATTCTAAATAAACTTGATTTGTTTGGATGTGAAAAATAAAATAAATAACATTCATGAAGGAAATTTCACTTAATTTTACTTTGCATGTGAAAAATACGGTAGTCTTTTTACTTGCATGAAAAAAAAATCTTCTCACTACTTGGTGGAGCCCATAAGGATGTAGTAAGAAAAATAACCTTTAGTCTTTTCATTGTGCATTTACTTGAAACATGGAACCTATAAGATTTCAAAGAAAGGCAAAAAATAAACTTGATTACGACATTAGTTGTAGTGCACTTTTCCAAATAGGAATTAGTCTTTAAATGCTTGGTTGGAAGGCTACAAACTCCATTTTGCTTGTGTTTATATGTCTTATTCAGTGATTTTCTACTTGCATTTCCTCAAATTCTACTAGTTTCTTATTTTGACCTCTGTGCCACCAATCAAAGAATGTAGTCAATGACAAAGTATGTACTTCGACTATGCTTGAACCTCATAATGCTCAAACTTGTGCCTACTAATCTCTTGGAATTCCAAAGTAATCCCACCATCATCATACAAGTGCCAAGTTACAGGAAATGATTTCACTTTATTTTTAAACTTTCAAAAATTATTGTGTAAGATTCATTTACCACCATATAGGTTTGGTCTGCAAAATTTTTTTTTAATCTTCCTCCTCATATACCCTGCACTCTGATACCACTTATCAGGCCTCAATATTGGAGAGATAATTTAGAAAATATATTCAATGCAAATCAATGTTTTCATTTTTGTACAGTGTAAGATTTAAAAAATCTTACGAGAGATGAAGTTGGTTATAAAACCAATAAATGGGTAAAACTACCTAGACAACCAAATAAAAATTACTCAAATAAATTAAAACAACTTTGGATCATGAAAATAATCCAACACCATGTTAGAAGCTAGTTAGTATGGGTTGTGTGTAGTTGTTTGAGACCAAAAATGCCAAGTGAAACCATTGAGCTGAGTGTGGATAATCATGGATGAAACCAAGGGTGTTTAGGTCTTTTAATCAGATATGATTATGGAAAACAAACTCTACCCCACTATAATTTCTCTAGTCTAAAAAAATGCATTCATGCACTTTTACAACTAGCTGTGTAGATATATATGATGGTCATGAGTAGCATAGAGGTTGGTTGTTGCTCATGAGTAGACTCTTGAGTGTATATCTACATGGAAGGTTATGTAGGTCTATAGCTATAGGATTTTAATGGCCCTCACTTGAGGAGCCTTGACACTCACATGTACACATCATGATTTTCTTTGACCTCATGAGCCTCTCCTCTAGAATGGAGTCCCTCTGTGCACAAGGTTGTGGTGTGATCAATAAAAAAACATTGTATCTTATGTAATATTTTACTATGATCCAAGGAGGAGGATTATAATCCCTCATTAAAGTGTAAAATTGCCTTTATATATTATAGACTCAACACAAAGCTAACAACAAGGAAGCATCTTAACATGATAAAGAGTAAGGAGTAGTTTTTGAAGCAGTCTACATGTTTCCTCAATGTTAATATACACGCTATAAAATATTGATTAAACATAAAACTTCCACGGCACAAAAAACTCTGTCAATAGAAAAATAGTCCTTTTTTTTCAAATAAACTCAAATTTTCATAACAAACTCACATTGCACATAAAACCAGACAAGCAATTTGCCAAACCTGATGCTTTGATAACATCTTAGGGAATTTGCCAAGATCAAAAATAGAACACCAAATATAATGATTCTTGAATAAAGGAAAATAAAAAATAAACAAGTAGTTGTAAGATAAAAATGGAGAGTGTAACAATATAAATCCTTTATGTATTCAACTTTATCAAAGGAATACATATAGGAGATATGACAAGTAATTGCCCCTATAATAGTGGTAAAGATCTTAGAATAGGCATGTAACTCCTATACTTGAGTAACTCCTAATAACTAGTCTAAAATGATGGTCAAGGAATTCCCTATGAAAAATGACACCTAAGTAAGCTAAACCACATGTAGGAATAACCCAAATAAAATAAATAAATATAAAATAAAGTCCTACACTATAATGACCATTATAGAATATTACACTGGTGTAGATTGTGGTACAGATAACCCTAATTGAATTGAGGTTTTTGAAGAGATAGGTAGTTATCGAGTATCAAAAAAGGAGACAACTCCTAAATCATTAAAACATGCTCTCCTTTTGGGATTTTTTATTTGGTTTGTAGTGGAAAGAATGGAAAAAATCAATAGGACCAATGGCCTCTTGTTTTGGGGTTTGGTATCTTCTATGAGCATATAGTGGCTTGGTTTTTATTAAATATTGTTGAAAATAATATGATGGGGAATTAGACATAATAGAGCTTTTTAAAGATATATTGAAAATACTAATATCCATGACTGTAAGGGAATAAACAAGAGAATAAACTACCTTATTGATGATATGCCTTTCTTCTTTATTAAGAATCTACTAGTCTTGTGTACCAATTGGAGTGTCCCCTTCTTCTAAACTTCCCAAGCTCATTGATTTCACCCTTTCTAGCTCTACCTCTTCCTCTAATTCATATTATACCTTTGTCTCATCTAATACATGCTCTACTTCTTTCATAGTTTCTACATTTTCCTCTTCCTCATCTATGGGGTAATCCACTAGTGAAACTATGTCTCCATGTTCTTCCCATGGTTCCTCTTCAGGAGGTTCTTCTAAGATTGATAAACCTGATGATGGTCTTTCTTCCAATTATCAAGTTTAGAAAGAGGCTAGAGGAAATGTTTATTTCCCTTGGTGAGTGGTTATAGGAGAAACTAGAGATGTATGAGAGGGTGAAACTAATGAGGGAGCTCTAGTAATAGGAATTATTATTGTAGGTGGTGAAGGGATTGGTGGTGAATCAATCTTGGATGGAAGGGAAACTAGTACAATAGGAAATGTTTGGGAATTACACACATTATAATTAGTGAAGGTTAACTCATTAGGGGTGCCTTAGGGGAAAGAGGGGTAGATGGAAGGGATGCAAAATAAATTTATATAAAATTAGTAAGACTTGATTGTATGATTGTGGTTAATGTTCATAAGTTGGTAGCATCTAGATGAGTGGGAACTGAATGAGTGATAGGGAGACCTTTGAAAATATCCTTACTAATATAAATATTCATCTCCCTTTGGTTACTATTCTCCCCCTTGGATAGATTAGTTTCTTCTTATGTAGGAGAGGGAGGTTGATCCTAATCATGGGTGCTTTAAGACTATGGTTAAGGCCATTGATGACTCTAGGCCTTTTCAACCTCTTCCACTATTTCATTTTCATAATCCCAAGTGATTTCCAAGTCATATTGGACTTTTTGAGTAATTATAATTGGCATATAATGCTTGTTCATGTGATTCCAAACTTTAGAATCTTCTGAAGCATTGAGGAAGATAGCATCATGCTCATATTTTCTATGACCATCTTTGATAATTACCTTATTCTCTTTAAGGTGCTTAAGATAACTCTTCATTCTTCCCCTGGGATCTTAATCTTTGTATTGGGATAATTTTAGGTCATAATGGACCTTGGTCTTTCTCACTAAATTAATATGTGACTTTACTATAAACTGAAGTTGGCCAATGCTTAAGGAATTTTTATGATAATAGAATTGATGGTTGGCACCAAATCTCCTCATCCACACTATTATATAATTAATGTGTAATTTCTTGTTCATAAACTTTATCTGATACTTGGCATGGAAAATTTAATGGAGGTTCTCCTTTCCCTTTAATTATAATAATAGTACAATCTAGGTAGTACCAAAAATATCCCATTTTAGAGATGTTCCTCCTTATGTTTTTAGATAACCTAGGTATCTAGTTTCCATAGCCGACCCACTAGACCTGAGGATAAATGTCCCCACAAATTTCATTGATTTCATTCCTAAATTTATATATATGCAAGAAAAAATAATCATCCCAAATTTTATTATTTAGGTACTCAATGGAGGGTTTCCATGGTTCCCCATAAGTTTTGTGGATCGTTCCTATGACTACATCCAACAAATAGGTAATCATATAAAAATTTCCATCGGCTCACCTTTGCTCAATTTTAAACATTTTTCCATTTAATATGACACTAATAACCTCTCCCAATGCTATAAATTTTTTTGAGGTAAAGAGAATATCTTGCAAGGATACCCACTTTACTTGTACGTAGGTGTTACTGGGGAAACCGTATAACTTATTCATAAGTGCTATTGTTATTGTGAAACCATATAACCTATTCATAAGTTATATTGTTATCCCAATGCCTAGTATGAACTTTGTTATGGGATTGGAATAAATTCCCCCTTTTGTGTTTAATTTCTCACCCTTTTTCAACCATTATTTCAATTCTCCCTCTGTTGTATTTTATTCCATCCAAACATTGGTTGAAACTCTGTTATAAGTGACATTGGGTATTGGAAGCCTAAGGTACTTTTAAACTTCATATATTAAAATACAATAAACTACATTCCTAAAATTTATAATATGTAAACAATCTCCAGTGCAAGCACCATTAAAAAAATAAATCATGCATAAGTCTATATAAGGCATTACCTCAAATTTTATCACTACTTTATGTAGTCCCATTTTCTTTATTGGTAGCAACTAATTTATATATTGTATCTCCTCCTTGGATAAATTATCCTATGATTAATATGACACTATATAATCCACTACATCCCAGATAGCTGAATAGAGAGGAAACTTGAAATTGATGGCACTCTTATCGAACAAAATGTCCATATACTCTGTGCTATCGATAATGGAATGTGAAGAAGGGTCCTAGTTGTAAGATGATTTTGGAGGAGCCATTTTTATATTTTGAAACTATGTAGGAATTTGTGTAGATTGAATAAAAACACTTACAAATTCACTAAGGAAAACTAGGGCTTTTGGTTAACTGAGAGCTCCAGTTTATAATATGCATCGTACAGATTAATGGCAAAGTGATTTGATGTTCATTTGAATTTTACCTATATTAATGAATTTTTACTATTGAATACATATCTCATGTGAAATTAATGTAAATAATGTATTTTTATTTGTTTCCAATTTTGATTTAAAATCTATGTTCAGCTTTGATGGGTTTATTTTCCATCTGTCCTCCAATCGTGCATCAGTTTTTGTCTGGCTGTCAATAGTTGCATTTATACTTCAGCCATGTTCTCATGAGATCATGCCACTTAAAATGATATCATTTACCCAATGTATTTATCCTTATGATTTTTAGGCTCTTTGGGATATGAATTAATGACATTTTGGCAGTTCTTATGATCTTGGTTGCTTAGAGATTTCTAAAATTTAAACTTTGTGCCTCTTTTAGGAAGACTCCATGTACACGAGAAGATGCCATGTGGAGTGATCTCAAGGCCCTAGATAAAATTTTATATTTTTATTCTATAAATTCATTTTAATAAGTCCCAAGCTTTTGATATGATGACATATAGATGACTCTCGACAATCTAGAGAAAACATCACTCCAACTATGTACCTTCAAATGATAAGTTTTGGGTCAATGAGATCATGTCATGTGGGTAGCTCATATTAACCCAAATACTTAGAAATTTGACATTGTGATTTATCTTTTCATTATCTTAACTTTTAATATCATTCCATATGGATGGATCTCATCAACTTGGAGATTTAGAACTTTAGCACTGTACTTACAACCGATAAGGCTCGAGTGAATAGTATTATGCCACTTGTCATGATCTTGGTTGCTCAGCTACTTAAGAATCTTGAATATATTAGACTTGCTCTAATCTTTTGAGTTATAGGTCAATGATATTTTACCACCTATCATGATCTCAAGATTTTGGGAATCTTCTGAATGTAGACTATGTATTTTCTTATTACAGACTTTGAGTGATAGATATGTCACCATATGGCATGGTCTTAGGGCTTCAAAAAATCAAAAGATTTTGAATTTTCACAAAGATTATATTTATTAAAAATTAATAAGATCTCAACAAATGGATGGATTTTTAAGACCCATATACTTGGAATACTTATAATATAATTTGAATGTCTTGAATTATGAGTGAATGAGATGTTTCCACATGGATAGCTCTCAAGAATTTGGATGCTCAAGGGAAATTGGAAATTTTATAAAGACCATAGTCAGTTGTGATTATACGAGATACAAAAAGATTTCATGATCTAGGGAACTTGATGAAAATTTGAAACCCAATAATGGAATGTTACATATAAAAACTTAAAGACACTAACATGTTTTCATTAGTTGTGTTAGTTAATTAAATCAAATATGATATTGAATACATATTCAAAATAGAGAAATGAATCAAATATGGTAAATAATTCATGAATTATGTCTAAGCTTTGATTTTATCCCTTCACAATAAAATTATACTTTGAAAATAATCTTAGGTTTTTGAATATTAAATCTAAGGTTGATATAGACCATGAATAGATATTTCTTAGTAATAATGGGTCCCCATTTGAATTATGAAAATAGGGTGTGTTGGGGTAAAAAAAATGGTGACTTAGTGGGGAAATACTCTAGAGTATTTGAGAACCTTGAATCTCAATTAATTGATCATAACATAGCTTCAGCTTTCACTAGAAAATAATAAATAGACCAAATAATTGAAAGAGGCTCCAACTTCCTCATGCAATATACTAATCCTTTTTATCCCTAGGATCTATGTGTGATTTTTGGGGATCTATTTACCCCTTGTTATGAGATTTTTAATAGAGATATGGATGAATATTATATTTTTATTTTGATTTATGATTTTTTAACAACAATAATAAGGGAATCCTGAACATTCCTTTGCTGCCAATCAGGCATCCATAGCCCTGACAGAGATACCTTTAATTCTATTTTAGGTATTATTATACTACCAACAAGGCATATATATCCTTGATAGAGAGTACTTGAATAACCCTTCCTCCATAAATTTGTATGAATTTATTTTTCTATTTTTTATTTTTGAACACAGATGGAAGAAGGGTTGGGAACCACCATTGACTGGGTGTTTGTATAAGAAAACTTATTTTTAATCAATATGTCCCTATCAACATGTATCCATCTCAATGTTTATTCTCTCTCATATAATTTTTAGCATGTAATAGTCTAGTTGATAATTTGTAAATTAAAATCCTTTCTAAAATTTTAATAAGTATATTAGAGTGAATTTCAAAGGCCTGATGAACTTATTCAATCTAAACAAAACCTAATTTTAGTCATAACACATACCTTAATTCTAAAACCTCAAGTACTACAAGAACAAATCTTGGTGAATTCCAATTGTGTAATTCTTGAGTAATCCCCTTCATTTTTTTAGGTCTTTCATAATTATATTATAATAAATTGATTGAACTATTATGTAGTTTTAATAAAAACTAATCTAGAAAGTAACAAAACTAACTATGAAAGCAAATGTAGAAAACATGAAACCAGTCTAAGAAAATAGGAAATATTAATCCTAGGAAAGTAGGAAGTCCACTATATAAATTAGGAAACCTAATATACTCTTATTTCTATGTGTGAACTTGTAGTCATTTAGAAGCATCTCCAAATGGAGCAACCATGAAATAATGTTTCAAAAACTACCCTTTTACTAGAAAATCAAGATCATTACCTTGGAGATCTTTCAGATGAAATGCATTGTTACCTAGGATTTCAAATATTTGGTATGGCCCAATCCTCAAAGGAGTGAACTTATCATATTTCCCTTTATTTTTTGTGCCTTATCCCATAAAATCACTAAATCTAAAATCCTAAAAGCCTTGCTTTTAGACCTTTGTCAAACCACCTTTTGACATTGTCTTGGTGCTTATTAAATCTATATAGTGCTTTAATTTTTGCATCTTCCATCTTAACTATGTTGAATAGTCTAGACCAAATTCTTTCATCTTCTCTCATGTACTTTTACATGAACTGATACATTAGAAGTTTAAGGGAAATAGGAAAAACTTGTTGACAAGGTAATGGCCAATGCATTCGGCCATGACTAGAACACATAAATTTATCCTACTTTATGGGAATACTGCACAAGTATCTACACACTTATGGGGGAAACCCTATATTCCCTTTTTTACAACACCAATTCCATCTTACCTATTGAATTTGAGTTCTTATCTTTGTGCATATATTTTCAAAACCTAATTGATGATGAATCCTATTGCATTTCCTTCTTAAATGATCTTGACTTCCTTGATGAGAAACACCTTAATTCCCTAAACTATATATAATTATATCAAAATTTCCTTCACTATAGCTATAATAAGATGATTAATCCAAAGAGTTTTAAATTAGAGATCTTGTTCTTAAGGAAAATCAATTGAACACTAATGTTGATTGAGAGAAGAAAGGGAAGTTTAAACCCCACTGGTTGGGTCCATACATAGTCATTATAAAATATGGATCTAAAGCTTACAATTTGGATATAGAAGGTGTATATGAGCTTGATGAACCCATGAACATCATGCATCTCAATAATTTTTATACTTAAGTCATTCTATTATTGTTTTACATATCCTAAGTGTAAAAAAAATCAAAAAAAAATCCATCCAAAGGGAAAACCAGTTTATTGGTGCTTTGGGAAAGTACCATGATGAAAACCAATTTATATCACCATGTGTAAATCCATTATCTATATACACCCTAGTTAATTTTGGGCATCACATTGTGTTAAATCACTTGTATATACATTCATTATTCATTGTCATCTCCTCATTCACTTTTCCATATCCCATATTTTAGTTTGACCATGACATGTTAGTTTACAGTTTGACCTTCATAGTTGTGTTAGTATACCATTGCTCATGTTTTGGTGACATATTATATATCATATAAACAATACTTATCCATTTATCTAATAAAACTTCATCCATTAATACATATTAAAACATATCAAACCAATCATCATTCACACACTCATTTCTTGGGTGAAAAATCCATCATCCCCTCATCATAAATTGGCATCACATCATCACCTTTTCATCCATTCCCATATTGGGAGAAATATGTCTAGCTTGATGTTTCCAAAAAAATTTGTCAATAATAGACTACATAGGTAGTGCTTAGAGACATAGGGTCTCTAGGGTCAGCTCATCCACCACCTCCATCATCACATCATATCAATGACACATCCTCTCATCCCTAATATAAGTGATATCATTTTCTTTGTCCACCATCCCTTCTAAGTATTTATTCATCATACATTTGAAATTTTCATGGATCTCACTTTCCAAAGGTTTAAATTTAGCTTAAGACATCCTCAAACTTCTTTTCTTAGTTTGTGTGTCATTTACCTTCTTGTGTGTTTCATTGTCATTTGTTTACATTTGTGTGCTTCATCATTTACTTATTTTTTCATTTATTTACTTTATTTTATTCTTGTGTGTTTACTATTTTACTTGTTTATTTCATTGGTTGTTACTTTTTTATTTATTATGCTTACATGGTTTTTATTATTTCAAATCTCTTATCTTTATTATTGTTTTTGGTTTCTAGATCACTATGGGCATTCTAAATAGTGTGATCCTGATCATCCATATCATAATTCATTAAGTATTATACTAAGTGAGTCAATTAGTCCTTATGCATACAACACAATAGTCATCATGGTTATTCCATACCATTTATGCATATTGTCCTACACTATATCAACTAAAGGTAGCTCAAATCTTCATCGGTTATTACATGTTGGAATTATTGTTACAAGTCCAAGCAAATAAAAAAAATTAAAGATAATTATCTAAATCATCCATTTCATTTTTTACCATAATAAATGTTGAAAGGATTAACATTTGCTACAACATAACAAAATCAAGAGAAAATTTTACTATACCAAATCATTTCTATCTATCTACATCAAATAACATTCATATAAAATTACAAACATCCATAAATCATAACACATCCCTAACACATGCCCAAGACCACATAGAATCATGCGTGTGTGTGTGTCAAATGTGTCAAATTAAATCAATACAATGATACATATCAAATATATGTATACACTATCTTGTCATGTCTCTCCCTAACCCTTAAATGGGGTATCTATAGATGGGCTCATATCATATCACCATGGTGTACTCTTTGGAAGACCCATAACATACTGACTTGTCTATCCTATAGATTGGTCTGACTCTTCTATTTATGGTATCCTCACTAATGTATACCTCCCCTTTAAATACTCTCTAAATGGTTATTCATGCTACTCTCATGGCACTACCTACTCATAAAGGCCCTTATAATATGTCACCTACTCCATCACCCTCATCATATCCAATAATGCCTTTAGTTTCCTAAGAGTAGTCAATAGCTCCTTCATTATCTCCAGTTCTACCTGAAGTGTCTCTCTCTCTCTTATTTATATATATGTGCTAAGGTTATCTCATATGGAGTTTGAGTATATACATCCTATGTTAGTAACCCTCCCTCTCTCTCATATCCCTTAACTATCATCCTATCAATATTAACATCTATCCTATCTACCTCAGCTTATAATCTATCGATCATTGATGATCTCATCTCAATCTATTTATCCCTACCATCTTTTTCACCTTAAAATCTTTCTATTTCAATATCTTGAGCTATAGTCTCCTCATGTATCTTGGCAATCAAGGCCTCATCTTCTAGTGATCTAATTAGCCCTGATAGCCCTACTTTATCACCTCCTACTATATCCTCTATTATGGGTTTCATCATTATGACCTTTCCCTCATCATCCCCAATATCTTCACCTCCAATCTCCTAGCAATCAATCTCCTCACCTCCAATCTCCTCTCTACTAGTATTTCATCCCATATCCACATCCTCTATTTATGTCCCAACCCTCCTAGGTCTCCTATGTCCATCATCTACATGTCTCATATCTTGTCTTTGTCTATCTCCCCCTATGTTTTAATAGATCTTTCAATATTGGCCCCCAGTTTATTCCCTCATGGATGCCTCACCAAGCTAACTACTAATCTCTATTTTAACATCCTCAAAGGTGTATATGGATCTATCAATCTAGTAGGATACTATCTAGCCCACCAATCCTCATAACCATCTACTAGCTCAACATCATCCACATCCCTCCTTTGTCTAAATATCATTGTTTTCAAGTTTGTCTAGTTATGTTCTATTATCCTTGGGTCAATATCTACACCCCATTGATATCTCTCTATCACATACCTAGCAAACACATGTGGTCTAGTTGGAATGTGTTTTCTAATACCAAACTATCATAAAATCCTATCTAGCTTATACCACTAAATCAAATACTCATGAATACCTATAATATAACATCATGTCATAACATAATCCATATAGAGCCCATCTAGTGCTTAGTTAAATATTTATCCCGATAAGTTCTCCATGTGATTTGCTCATCCCCAAGATTATCAATCCCTCTCCTATATTGTTAGGAATAAAACACTTATAAATCCATATCTATTATTACCATAAACTAGATATAAAGCTATGCAATAAAATACATCATGGAAACATTCCTTAATTCACCATTAATATGAAATCATAAATGAGAGAACAATAATAATAACATTGATAAAATAGATCTAATGTGGTTCACCCAATGTGGGCTACATCCACCAATGAAAATTCTTAAATAAATCAGTAATCTAAAACAAGATTACAATGAACTCTCACAGAGATAGAAAAAACTCTTATAAAAAGTGTTGCACAAAAAACTACACTTTCACCTACACCTACACAATGTTGTATCTCACAAGTTGTTAAACCACACCCTGTAATTAACACCTGCATTTTGAAAAACACCTACACTTTTCAAAACACCTACACTTAGACTTTAATCCTCAAAGCCACACCCTAAAAATAAACCATCAACCTATAAAGGCCACACCACATTCTGTATATATATAATAAAATCCACAAAAGGAAGAGCAAATATGCAATACTTATCCAAGATAAGCATTAGCCAACATGTGATAACCTTTTTCCACCTCATCAAGCCTATCTAAAAACTCTCCCAAGGAGAAATTCACCATATTCATCTTCTCCACCTTTTAAGGGCACATTTTCCCATGAACATGTGATCACAACCAACTCCACTCAACAAGGAAGGAGTTCCCTTTTCCAAAAAACAACTAGCTTACTTAAAACAAGGAAGTAAACATGGGAAAGGCATCTAACAACTAAATCCATGAAATATGGAATACATAGAAATTAGGAATATAAGGAATATTCTACTCACATGTGGAGAACATAAAAATTATGCCCCCCACATCTTTGGATCTTTTTAAGCCCCCAAAATTTATTCTTATGGTCATGTGATAGCCCTAAAGGGCTCCACACTCAACAATCTCTCACTTGGAGACCATTTCTCATGAATAGAATCTATCACTGCTCCATAACCACTAAGGCCAACCAAATCTAAACATAGTCTCAAATTTTCCAATGTGACCACCTTGGTCATCATATCCATAAGATTCTAGCTAGTATGAATCTTCTCCAGCTTCACCAAGTTCTCCTCCAAAGTTGTCTTGATAAAGTGATAATCTAATTGAATGTGTTTCATCCGTGAGTGGAAAGCAGAGTTCTTTTCTAATGAATAACACTCTAACTATCCCTATGTAGTCTCCTAAATTCCTATTCATGCCCCAACTCTCAAAAAAACTCCTGTAACTAAATCATCTCCTTGCTAGCCTCTATGGTAGAAACATACTCTGCCTCTACGGTTAACAAAGCCACAACCTTTTGTATCCTAAAAATCCAACTAACTATTGTATCTCTAATAGTAAATATATATCCTATCATACTCCTCCTGCTATCAATATCCCTTACCATATTTGAGTCCACATAACCATGAAAAGTGGTATCTAATCCAGCATAACATAATGCAAAATCAATGGTTCCTCTCAAATATCGAAGCATCCATTTCATTGCCTACCAATGCTCATAACCTGGATCACTCATATACCTACTCACAACTACCACTGTATGGGCAATATCCAGCCTAATACAAACCATGGCATACATCAAGCTATCAACTATAATGATTCTAATTTATAAGTGTTTTATTACTAACAACTAGTATTAGAGTCATTGGTTGTGTGTTTTACTAAAGTGGTAAATCATAGGAAGGCTATTAGCTTGAGTGGGAACTATGGGAGAAGAGATAAAATTTAGAGTTGATAATTTTGATGGTAATCATTTTGGTTTGTGGAAAATGCAGATGTAAGATTACCCATATTAGAAGGAAATTCAACTCCCTTTGGAGGGGAAAGGAGGACAACCTATAAGTATGAGTGATACAGATTGGTCATTACTTGATAGGAAGGCATTAGGAGCCATAAGATTATGCCTTGCATCTTATTTTGCATTTAACATTACAGATCAGATAACTATAAAGGATCTCATGGATAAACTTGGGAAGTTATATGAGAAACCTTCAGCTTCTAATAGAAATTTTCTTATGAAAAGATTGTTTAACATGAAAATCTCTGAGAATGGTTCAATAACTAATCATCTAAATGATTTTAATATAGTTTTAAGTATGGTCACTTCAGTTGGAATCAAATTTGATGATGAAGTTAGAGATTTTCTAATACTATGTTCTTTGTTTGATAGTTGGGATAGTTTGGTTATGGCTATGAGTAATGCAGTCCCTACCAAGCGAAGCTTAAATTTTGAGGATGTTGTAAGTGTGATCCTTAGCAAAGATTTACAAACGAAAAACATTGTTGAATCATCTTTAGGTAATGTTTTATCCATTGATACTATAGGGAGGCAAAAGGACAAGAGGAAATTTAACTGAGGAAAGTCAAAAGGTAAATCTAAGTCCAGATTTAGATCCAAGATGATATGCTGGCATTATGGGAAGAGTGGACACTCAAAGAAGGATTGTTGGTCACTTTAAGATAAGAATTCCAACAAGGAGGAAATGAATGAGGTAAATGTAGCATCAAGTAAATCATGTCAAGATGCCTTAATTCTTTATATGGATAGTTTTTTTGAGTCTTGGGTATTAAATTCAAGGGCTTCTTTTCATGCCACCCCACATAGGCATTATTTTACTAATTATGTTCAAGAAAATCTAGGACATGTATATCTTGGTGATGATGAACCATGTGAGATAGTAGGGAAAGGTTGTGTTCTAGTTAATATGTAGAATGGGAACACATGGATCCTTAAAGATGTTAGACATGTGCCTATGTTGAGATAGAATTTGGTTTTAGTGGGGCAAATAGGTAATGAGGGATGTTCAATATTGTTTACTACACATCCTTGGAAAGTTACCAAAGGTGATCTTGTGATCTTGAGAGGTAAGAAATTTGGTACTTTGTATATGACTAGTAGTGTTGATTCTATTGATTTAGTTGTTGTAGATGGAGATGAAACTATGTGGCACTATAAGCTCAGTCATATGAGTCATAAAGGCATGTAGATCTTAAAAGATAAGTTACCTAGATTGAAATATCTAGATCTAGACTTTTATGAAAATTATGTCTATGGGAAATAGAAGCGGGTTAAGTTATTGAATGTTAGACCCATAAAGAGAGGGCACAAGTTAGATCTGGTACACTCAGATGTATGGGGACCAGCTTGAGTATCTTTTATTGGTGGATATAATTATTATGTTACTTTTATTGATGTTGAAACTAGGAAAGTTTGGGTTTATTGCATTAAAAAGAAATCTAATGTATTTAACACTTTTAAGAAGTGGAAGCCTTGGTTGAGAATGAAATAGGTCTCAAATTGAAATGTCTTAGATTAGATAATGGAGGTGAGTATTATAGTAATAATTTCTTTGATTATTGTTATAACAATGGAATCCATAGGCAAAGAATGGTTGCAAGAACTCCACAATAGAATGTGGTATCTAAAAGGATGGATAGAATAATAATGGAATGTGTTAGGATCATGAGTTTATATGCAAGTTGCCTTTACAATTTTGGGTAGAAGCAGTTAGTACAATAGTATATCTAATTAATAGAGGACCTTTTATGCCTTTGGATGGAGGCATTCCAGAACAAGCTTGGTCTAGTAAGAATGTTGATTATTCTTTTCTTAGATTCTTTGGATGTGAAGCGTTTTCTCTCATAAAGAAAGAGGATAGGACAAAGTTAGAGGCTAAATCAGATAAATTCACATTTGTTGGTTATGGTGAGGATGACTTTGGTTTCCATATATGGAGTATTAAAGATAGAAAAATATTTTGGTCGAGAGATGTAGTCTTCAATGAAAAAATCATGCATAAGGATCAATTGTAGGAACAAGATCAAGAAAAAAAAGAGTACATAGTATTAGATAAAATTATGGATGGTAAAGTATCTAAGGATTTAGTTTAGGAACCTTCTACACAAGGACCCCAAACTCCTATGGTAAGAAAATCTTCTGGGGTAAGAAGAGCACCTGAATGTTTTTCTCCTTCTTTGAATTATTTATTACTCTCTGACAATGGAGAACCAAAGTGTTATGAGGAATAAATGTAGGTAGATTCCAAGTTGAATTGGGAACAATATATGGATGATGAGCATAGATCTCTTATGGAGAACCAAACATGGGATTTGGTAATGCTACCCAAGGGTAAGAGTGCATTACCAAATAGGTGGATCTTCAGAATAAAATAAGAAGATCAATGGAGATAAAGGTATAAGGTTAGGATGGTGGTCAAGGGGTTTACACAAAAATTAGGTATTGATTTTGATGAGATTTTTATCCTATTGTAAAAATGGTTTCTATTAGGACTATTCTTGGTTTAGTTGTAGTTGAGGATTTGCACTTAGAACAGTTAGATGTGAAAACTAGTTTTCTTCATGGTGATTTGGATGAAGAGTTGTATATTAAGTATCCATAGGGATATGAGGTCAAAGGGAAGGAGAAATATGTTTGAATATTAAATAATAGCTTGTATGGCCTTAAACAAGCTCCATGGCAATGGTACAAGATATTTGATTATTTTATGTTAGAATAAGAATATCAAAGGTGTAATTTTGACCATTGTGTGTACATCAAACATTTTGATGATGGTTCCTTTATTATTTTATGCTTATATGTGGATGACTTGTTATTTGTAGGAAATAACATATAGCATATTTATATGCTCAAGAAATAACTTAGTGACTCCTTTGCTATGAAGGATTTGGGTGCTACAAAGTAAATCCTTGGTATGAGGATTACTCATGATAGGAAGGAGAGGAATTTGGTTTTATCCCAATTAGAGTATGTGAATAAAGTCTTGGAAAGGTTTAGTATTTTGGATGCTAAATATTTTGGTACTCTTTTGGTAGGCCACTTTAGATTATCAAAGGAGCAGTGTTACAAGATGTAAGATGAAGAGCTTAAGATGTATAAGGTACCTTATTCTTTGGATTTATAAATGTTTTATTACTAACATATACCAGTCTAAGTCTCCTAAATGTGCTCTTTAAACACCAAATATCACATCCCATCCATACACCATCTACTCATCCTCTTATTTAACCCTCATATGACCTATGAGATGCTCCATTGCAATCTGATCCCATGCTCATACCTATAATAATGTCAAAGATTCAATCTCTTTCCCATCTGCATATACTATATGGTTAAAATCTCTATACAAATGACCTATCATTTAAGGACCCCTTGAAAATTGTTTAACCATCTCCATCATGTCTCTAATCACATCCAAATTTCTAATAGGGCATAGCCTCTAGCTCTTGTCAGGAAGCATAATGCCACTAACCATATCAATGAGTACCATAGTTAAAGCATCTATTTTTAGATCCATGCAATAGTATGTATCAACCCTTCTTATGATAACTAAGATCATCTCCTCTCAAACTACCCTATATAACATAACACCATGTGCTCACTAACTATAATACATTTATCTCCATTATATCAGGATCCTTAGGATCTTTTATATATCCTCCAACATAATAGTCATCTCACCTATCAGAAGGTGAAATGTATTGGTCTCGATATGCCATCTCTCCATTAATTCCATCAATAAAGCCCCATCTACTTGAATCTCTATAATTTTGGCAATGTATGAAAATCTCATCATCTCTAGTACCCTAAACTCATACTCTATGAATCTGACAATCTATGTCAATACTCTTGACCTCTACTCTCATGTGGCCATAAAAAGTAATACCTCCTGCACGTGATCATATTGGCACATTATTATTCCTAATCAGCTACCTAACCATCTCAATCACACTTAAACCACTCATACACCTCTCATAATACCCCACCCAACAAGTCAATTTACCCTAGATAATAACTAAACCACTCCACTATATTTCTAGATGATTTTATCACTCCTCTGAATGATTTTATCATTGTCATCAATGAATTTGTTGTTGAAATTAGTTAATTTGTTATTATTTTCTACAATTTACTAACCCTAAAAAAATTTCTACTCTAATGATTTTACCATATCTATTGATGAATTCACTGCAACATCAAATGAATTCACTACTCCTCAACGATTTTGTCATTTACTTCAACAAATCCATTACATTAATTGTCACATTTTCCAAAGTAGCAACAATGAAATCATTTCAACTCCTTTTTTCAAGCATTAAATGCACTAAAAATACTAACACAAAACTCAAAATTGTACTTATTGGGTTTTTGCTCCTCTTTGGCCTTTGATATCTCCTCACTGGCCTTTGATATCTCCTCACCCAATCATATGATGATATTACATGAATATACAATCTATTTTCCTCTCCAACCCTAGATTAAAATATAATAAATTAATCTTTAACAAATCAAACACAATGAAATGAATTTTCACAAATTAATTTCAAATAAACCCCCTACCCATATATATTCACACCCGCCATTCAAATATTTTTCCCTCCCATGTCATTATTTTTACATTCATGACTAAATAATTTATTGAATTACTATAAATATTTATCAATGTTTGAAACTATTAATCTTATAAATCTTTTATCACACATCAAAAAATCTATTTTTTTCATATTTTGACATGTAGTTTACCATCATCAGAATATATCATTCCCACATCTGCTAATGTCACCCCTGAGTCCTGGTCATCATCCAAACGTGTAGTTTACAAGTGGTAAATATTATTTTCCCAATCTACTCTCTAGCATTTAATAGTTAGGGGGAAACCATTTTATATGTACTCTCCACCATGTTGTGAGAAATCATATTGAAATTAGTACTTTCATTATTGACTATAATCATTCCCTCTTTCAACATCCCTTCACATAATTTTGAGTGTGTTGTCACTTGAAATTGCACCCTTGATGAGATGATAAGTCTCCTTATTCAAGTGTCACAATTAAACCACCTTAGGGTTGTGGGTGACCCAAAGTTGAAGTGGATCTCTAGATTAGGGCTAGTTCCCTTGATGTATCACTATAGCTCAAACCTATTACTAACATTGAGGGGATGAAAATGGAGAAGGATAACTAGAAATGAATCTAGTATTGGGGAAGTGATTCAACAAATATTTTATATACTCACACCACTTAAAATTCACTTTAAACCAAAGATAATCCCACACATACACTTCATCCAATTCAACACTCCTCTTCTACATCAATGTTTCAATCATTGGGTCTTGAAGAGAGCTTAGGCTAGGAAGACTTAGACAATATGTCTTCTAGAAACACTAATGAATGAGTTACTCACTATATATACAATCCATATTAGACACTTCTTTCTGACCTATAAAAGAGAGCTCATAAATCACATAAGGCACTAAGAAGAGTAACTTGTGAAGGTAAGAAAAATACAATTGCACAAGACTAACAACCAAAACATGCAGTTAGTGAAATCATGAATGAGGTAAAATAGAATTATTCATTAATTCAAGGCAAAAATTTGGTATGGCTTCTCCATACCAAGGTGTAGAGATCGATACAATAGCTAAAAAGACTAGAATTTATAGCAATTGTGAGAGGAAAGAGAGAAAGGGAAGCTTAAAAGTCACTACGACACTTTTCAATCAATAAGGAGTTAAAATAGAATATAATATATAATGAGATATGTATTGAAATGAAATCAATGACAAATGTCCCTCAAACTTGTTTAACTCCTCCATATGTGGCATAGATTTCCTTATGCTTGCATAAGAAACTACCCTCATAATTTGCCTTCACAAAACTACCTCACCATTACATAGGGTAAGGTCTGATGATTTATCTAAAGGGTAAGAATTACTAATAATCCCTCACATGTATTTTATTGATCCTCAATAATTCCTATTCTTCTAACCATGAGCAATCATCTCAAATAGTTATAAAATGCCTCCTTCTCATGCACCTCTCACACCTGGCACCCAAAACCTTCCAATTCTACAATATGATCTATGAAAAAGTATGGATGACACTTTTCAAGAGTGTCCATATCATTATTTTCATGAAACCAAGCTCAAAAATCTTCCCGATTAAAGTTTTACCCATTTTCACTAAGTGTGCACTATCTGCTCACTAGACTGGATGAGATGCAAAAGATAGTAGATGTACTTAGGAGTTTAGATAATTTATAAAATGGTCATGTAGATTTATAAAAGGTCTCAATATATCTCCAAAATGGTGATTTTATCTTTTGAAACATCTCCATACCTATAAAACACATAAAAATGTCAAAGAAAACCCTATTATACCCCATCCATATAGGTAGGGACACTTCAGTCACATGTGGTAGGAACCTATGGAGTCTTCTTCAGTTTCAAATAATTTTCATGGCCTTTCTACCCCATTTGGATGCTTCACTTATCCTATCTTCCCAATTGGGTCCTTGAGGAAGGTTTGCAAGGGTTTTGGGGTGGTTTCAGGGCTTATTATTTGTTCATAAACTTGGCTTATTGAAATCCTAAATAAATGCCACTAAAGGCATCTTAGGGACCCTAAATAACATCCCCAAACAACTCATCTCCCCATGCACAACCTTGGAGAAGTTATAATCAGTCTAAGATGACTACCTATGTTTTTTCTATACATTTTACATGGTCTTTTATGCCTCAAGCCCAAAAATGGCTTCTTGATAGTTTCCCCTAAAAAATGAGAGTCTAGAAACCTCTGTATATGTCCCATACACATGTTTCAAAAATATTTAAATCTTTTCTCAAGTTAGAAATGAAGAGGAGTATTCATTTGGCCTTAGGTTTTACCATGTCTAATGGTTATGCCTACAACTTTCATGGTTTAAACTATTTGGTGACCCTATAGACCTCTAAAATGACTTGAGCATATCAAAATTACCCTCATGAACATCATACAAATCATTATAATTCTTTCCAAAGGTTGGATTTATAAGTGGTATCCCCTTTGGGTGTTAATCTTGCACTTTGCCTAACTACCTTGCATGCAAACCTTCTTGCTTGGATCACCCTGTTTGCTCTCAATCCTTGTTGATTATTTTCCTATGTTGGAATGGATTTAATCCAACTCAAAAAACCTTATGTAAAGGTTTCCAAGCCCTCTTTTCCATGTTTCTACCCCTTTTTCAAAAGTTATAGGGTCTATACATGAAGAAAAGTATGCCACCTCTAAGAAAAAATAGAGGCATGTTGCCTTGATTTCTCATGAAAACCAAGTATCTAAGGGTGATCTATATATTATGAGGGTAATTTGTACCAAAATTTATCTTTAAAATCCAACTTTTAGACCTCTAACCCCTCAATAAACAAGATTAAACCTTGTCTAGGAGATTACCTGTAGGGTTTTCTAAAAGGGGTTATATGCATCAATGTTGGATCCCTTTCCATGTTTAATAGCCACTGTGAGAGGTTTATATTTGTTGTCATAGCCATGTTATATTTTTTCTATCCCCCATTAAACAAATTTATTTCTCAAGCACCTTCCTTATCCTTGAGTTCATAAGACTGAGTGATTTGCCTAATTATGTTTGGCTTGAGAGACACCCCTGTTTCTACTATTTTCATGGATTAGGATTTTGGACATAGTGCATAGGAGCTCTCTTCATCTTCTATAATCATTAATCCATGATTTAGACTCATTTTTCACTTCCCTAAATATTTTTAATGCTCTTATTCACTAAAAATTCTCACTATCAACTACCTTTACTGCCAACTATAGGTGTTTATCAAGCCCTATGTAAGTTGGTTTCACATTGTCAAGGAATTTGTGGGGCTGATAAGGATCTTGATGGAAGTGTTCTTATATTTTTCATCAGTCCAACTTGCTTATGTCCCTTATATTCACTCTAGGCTCATAGTTGAACTCTCTATCCCTTGATTGAGATAAACTACCTTCAACCTTGTTGTAAACCACTATTAGGATTTGTGTTAGGTATTTTAAGGCCTTTATGAACTCCTATTGGTTTAAAAGTGTTTAACTAGACTAGCTTCTCTAAGAAACACCCTATACACCAAATTGTAACAAGTCTCTAAATCATTGTCTGAGACAGTCATAGCTGACTATGTGAAATATCTTTTAAGGCATTATAAGTGAATATAGGGGTCTCTTCCCCCCTAACATAATGTTTATTGAATTTTGAAACCTCTCCTGAAGGACATATGATGCATGCCCATTGTTTCAAACACCTTAGACACCTTCAAACACTACCAAACATTTATACTAGCTCATTATCAACTACTTTGTTCTAGGTACATATTTAATCCATATGTACAAACTTGGAAAGATGCATGGGAGCTTAAATGATATTCTATCCATGTTGACTTAATGACATGTTGTCTCCAAATCTTGCACCCTAGAAGATGGCTATTTAGGCCTCCTTTAGATTTGGGCAATGTTGGGATATTTCCAGGCTTGTGGGTGTGCCTATAAGTGGAAATGAACCTCTAAGTTGAAAGGGATAGCTCCCTGTATTAGATTCTTATGCAATAAAATTGTTGAACCAATTTGTATGAGTGAAAAGAGTCAAAAGTTTACATAAATGAAAAGTCTAGTCTAAAATGGTGATACACCAAGAATTAGTATCCACATGTATGCCCTATACTTAAGCACAATATAGTAGAATATAGTATATAGCTCAAGCTCTATAATATCCCAACATAATTATTTCAATGTAGAGACAAAATAAATGAGATCACACAAGGTAAATAACTAGAAAAGACAACCTGTATAGTCTAGAAAAGGGTTACACATGTGCATAATCTCGCATAGCTAAAATGCAATCTATATGACTTGTTGGATCAACTCTTTGCTCAAAAATATGAAGGACATAGATTAGAATGATAAAACATCACTTGTTTCCACTCTATGTCTCTTTCATAGCCAATAAAATGTCTATAACCTAGAAATAAAATAGACTTATGCTTCTTTGCTCAAAGGCAAGAAAATGGCAAAACATTCTAGCAAGGCTTTGTCGTACTATCTATTGATAATAAAACAAGAGCCCAAGGGTCCTATTTACAGAAAAAGAGGGAGGAAGAAGAGAGAGCTCTTGGACACCAAAATAAAATCCTCTAAAATGGTTTATATTCACCATCCTGGTGAAACTAATTCTAGTTGTTCTCTCATTCAGTTGGAGTTTGTCCTTCTCTTTGATTCGCCCTTTTGAAATGAATAGGATCGCTACAAAATAAATAGTGATATGACCCTCCATAATAAATGGCTTGGATCACTAATATGAACCTTAGATTATTCTTGAAATCTCCCATATTTTTCACTGTAGACCCATTCCGGCCTTCTGAATGGCTTTCCTTATAAATCTATAAGTCAAACATGTTGGGAAACCTAATTTACACTGTCTTTGCCCTTTTAGGTTATTAGATTGCTTCTAAATATAAAATTCATAAGTAAAACTTGTTGAAAAACCTAATTTTCACTACAGATTCATTCAATTTTTCCAAGTGACTTTACCTTTTACTTGCTCTTTCAGGTTCTTTGATTTCTTCTACTTATTAAAGTCATAAGTAGAGCTTCTTCAGAAAACCAATTTACACTACAGAGTCATTCAAGTTTTCCAAGTGACTTTACTTCTTACTTGCTCCTTAACAACTAGTTGGCCACCCTAAATTTTTTGTCCTACAGCATGTCATGTCTTTAAATCCCAATGGCTCATTGTCCACCCTAAATTTGACATCCTATGGCACATCATCTTTGTACTCTAACAGCTAGTGTGTTGTATTAAACTTGACATCCTATGGCACATCATGGGGATCCATTGGGTCAAGTTTATTGTTTTAAGTAATTTTCTTGAAGTAATTCCTTTGAACAATTTATCTAAAGGAATTCTTTTGAGGATTTTTCCCGAAAGGCAACAGATAGTTCCTTTAGGAACTTTTCCTAAAGGATAATTGGGAAAGTGTCCTTCAAAAAAGTTCTGAAGGACACTTGGGGAAGGCATAAGGTCCTTCCAAAATAATTTTAAGGGAATTTCCAAAGGAAATGGCCCTTTGGAACTTTTTTTAAGGGTATTTCCAAAGACAAAGTGCCCTTCAGAAAAGTCTGAATGGACACTTGGGAAGAAAAGTGCCCTTTGGAACTTTTTCAAAGGGTCACTTGGAAGAAAAATGCCCTTCAAAAAAGTTTGAAGGGACACTTGGGCTAAAAAGTGCCCTTAAAAACTTTTTTGAAGGGTCACTTGGAAGAAAAGCACCCTTAAAAAAATTCTAAAGGGACACTTGGGAAGAAAAGTGCCCTTCAAAACTTTTTTGAAGGGTCACTTCGAAGAAAAGTGCCCTTCAAAAAAGTCCAAAGGGACACTTGGGAAGGAGGCAAGGCAAGAAAGGCCATCTGAAAACCTTCCAAATGGCACTTTTGGGGTAAAACAAAATTTGATAGGCTAAGGAAAATAAGGTAAAGGGAGAGAATACAGAACAAGGGAGAAGAGCCTGAATCAGGGGAGGTGAAAGGGAAAAGACAAGTAACAAGGTAAGAGACCAAACACATAAAATGAGCAAGGGAGAAACAAAAAGAGCCAAAGGGAAAACATAAACTGGTCATGCAAAAAATGGTCAACATTATGGTGATTTCTAGGGAGATATACTTGCTATGTCATAAGACCAATCACCTAAATCCTTCCATTGGGCATGGAGTCATGTAAGGCAAACAAGAGTTGAAAGAGCAAGCCAAGGCTAAACACACAAGCTAGAGAGACACATGCATAGCCAATAAAAAACAAGAAAACACTAGAAAGGGAAACATTGTGCTCCAAATTACTTAGGGAGAATAAACACAAAAAAGGAAACACACCAAAATAAGGTATATACAAGACATGGCCAGCAAGGGTAAAAAGTAAGGCTTCAAATGGATTCCATTCACTGGAATAGGCAGCTCTTCTCCATCCATTTTGGATATCTGAAAGGAATTTCCTTGCTTGCACTTTCTAATGATGTAAGAACCACTCCACAAAGTATAAAACTTTGTATGTTTGCCTGGTTTTGCTCTATCTTCATCCCATTTCAATACCAAGTCACCTTCTTTGAACACTCTTGCCCTTGCCCTTTTCTCAAAGGATTTATTCATGAGAACTTGATAGTTTTCCAAATCTTTGTGTTCATCATCTCTTGCCTCTTGTAGCTGCATTAATTATATCAATATTACCTCCATGATAGTTTTTTTAATTAATTCTAGCTATTGTGCAAGTTCTAAGGTAGGGATCTCTTGTGATATGGATATCATAGCTTCTCTCCCATAGATAAGTATAAAGGGATAATTACCAATTGACTTCTTGGGAGTGATTATGTCTACCCATAAGGCTATCTTCAGCTTGTTATGCCATACTCTTTGATTGGTTTCCAATGTCCTCTTGATGATCTTGATGAGGTTCCTATTGGTAGACTTATCAAATCCATTACCTTGAGGGTATTTGTTGGATGAGGTACTCAAATGAACTCCACTCATTGTTTCCCAATCAAAAAATTTAGCACTTATGAAAGCAAGTGCATTATCTAAGATGATGACATGAAGATCTCCAAACCTTGTTATAATGTTGTCATATAACTCCAAGATGGCATTTTCATTTGTTTCCTTCAAAGTAATAGCCTCTACCCATCTTTTGAAGTAGTCTGTAGCAGTTAATATCCATTTGTGTCTAGCACTTGATGGAGAGTTGATTAGGCCAATGAAGTCAAGGCCCCATTGTATGAAAGGCCAGTCCACTTGGATAGGATTCAATGAAAGGGAAGCAATATTTTATTTTCCAACAAATAAATCAAATTGAGGACAAACTTTAGACCAATGATAATAGTCCTTAAAAATACTAGGCCAATACTAACCAGCTCTCATTATTTTTGTAGCTATTGTTTTAGGAGAGAATTGACCACCATTGGCACCATTATGAAAATTTTCTAGTAGCATATCAAATTTGTCATTGTTAATGCATCTTATCAACACATTGCTCACATCTTTCTTAAAGAGAATTCCATCCACAAGACAATAAGGAATATCTTGTAGCCTAAAATACCTTCTTTAAGATTTGTTCAAGCCATTGGGACACTCACCATTTTGAAGAAAACCAATGATGTCTAGTGTTTAACTTTGATTCTGCATTTGATCAGTTGGCTGGTCTTAAACTTGATTCATGAAGGCTTGCTCTTTTGGCTCTATAAATTTAGATGTTAAGTGCTCACATAAACCTCTTCCTCTTACTAGGTTGGTTACCTTGATGTCAATGTCATATTCCATCACCTTCATAATCCATCTACCTCTCTTTTCATTTAGATCCTTGCTTAGGAGAAACTCCTTGGTGCTAGGATGGGAGACCATGACATGGATCTTGTTGTTGGAAACCATATGCCTAAACTTTTTCAACCCTCTAATGATGGTTAAAGCTTGCTTTTCAATAAAATAATATCTCACTTCATAGTCTTCTAAGCCTTGGCTGAAGAAAGCAATTAGCTGCTTAACATCCTCATCATTCTTTTGCATAAGCATGGCTAAGATTATGTCAAGGTTAGAAAAAGTATAAAGAATAAAATAATTATAAAAATTTGGATTTAAGAGAGTGGGAGATGTTGCAATTGTTTGCTTGATTACCTCAAAGCTGCCTTTACCTTCCTTTGTCCAAGTAAAAACTTGGTTCTTTTTTAGCATGGTTGTGATAGGCTTTACCATAGTTGAAAAGTTTGGGATAAACCTCCTTACAAATTTTACTTTTCCCAAAAAAATTCTCATCCCTTTATTGTTTTGAGGCAAAGACAAGCCTAGAATATCTTCAATCCTTTTGGGGTTAATAGATAAGCCTTCTTTTGAAACAACATGACCCAAAAGCTTGCCTTCATGGATAGTGAAGATGCACTTCTTTGGATTGAGGGATATTTCATACTCTCTACACTTCTCAAACACTTACCTTATATGTCCCATATGATCAGTAGCATCCTTTGAAAAAATAGTTATATCATCAAGGTAAACAAGCAAAAAAAAATTGATCAAACCTTTAAAAGCCATATCCATTGCCCTTTGAAACTTAGCTCTAGCATTGGATAAACCAAATGGCATCTTATTATAGGCAAAGGTCCCCCACTTGGTGGTGAAGGATATCTTGAATTTATTCCCTTCATTTACCAATATTTGATTATAACCTAAATAACCATCAAGAAGTGAGAAACATTGAGAACTTGAAACAAATTGCATAATTTGTTCCATGGAAGGGAGTGGGTAATGATCCTTGAGAGACACTTTATTAAGATCATAAAAATCCACACAAATTATGATTTATCCATTCTTATTTTGAACTAGTATAATGTTGACTACCCAAGTTGAGTGCTTGATAGGAAAGATAATCCTAGACTCAATCAATTTAGTCAGCTCTTTCTTCATGAGTTCTTCTACCTTGGGGTTGATAGGCCTTTGATTTTGTCTTACCAATTTAGCTACATGTTCCAACTCAATGGTGTGATGAGATAGACTTGGGTTAAATCCCTTAAAGTCCTTTTATTCCTAGGCAAAGATGTCATTAAACTCTTTGCATAATGTAATAAAATCATGCCTTTTCAGCTGAGAACAAGCCTTGCCAATCTTCAAAAGTTTGTCCTTGAAAATCAGAACTCTCTCATAGTTCTCTTATTTTGTTGACATGCTCATTCCTTGGTTTTTATTTTTATAATCCTCACTAAAGACACTCTCCAAGGTAATCATCCCCTTGGTTATTTTACTTGTCTTCAACTATATAATCTGCGCTTCATAAGGATCGTGTAACTTCTTTTGATTTCTTGAAGAGAAGCCTTCCTCATTTTTTAAGAGGCCCCTTGTTAGGACCGAAACTCCCCAAAGCTCTGACATAACTTGTCAGATTTAAGAGCACACATGATTACCAATGTATAAGCAACTAAACATGCGGAATCCAGAAGAACAAATAACTATCAATGAGAAGACACACAGAATATGAGAGGCAATATACAATTATATTCAACTCATTACAAAGGAATTTACAACAAAGAGGTGGCACTCCTTCTTCCACTTCGTGGGCTTACAGTAAACTTCCCTCCAGAGTAATCTTCTCTCATAGGTCACAACACACAGCTAACACAAGCTGTTGTTCACCTCATTGCACATCTGTACAATCGAGTACACAATCGTACTCCAAGTAGACCTCTCCATGACCCTACTGATGTATTGTTGTCACCTTGGATCTAGCTACCCCACTGATCTCCTTTCTGACCGTCGCATCCATACACCCCTGCAAATCAAACCTGATCTTACTTATACCTACATGGGGAATCCTACTTGATTCCACCATGGGAAGAACTCTCCAAGCTTCACATAGCTCTTCTCCAAATTCTCCACTTAACAATATAGCCCATGAGTCTATTATATAGATCTCATGCATACACTGACTAGACTTGCGGCTCAAGGCTTCGAACAAGCCTTTAACATGCAAACTCCGTGTTCACTTAACTGACTATTTGTCAACAGCAGTTTAGACCGCTACAGGTGATCGACATCGGTCCCTGCCCTCCTGGAGGTGACCGACGCCGGCCGATCTCTTGCTGTTGCCGGTTTCCCTTCTGCGTCCCATGACCGACGTCGGTGTGGCCTGCCGACGCCGGTGACTGCGTACACTGGAAACCCTCCTGTTTGCCTTAAGGTGTAGCTTTTAGCTCCACACCCTAATAGTAATCATCCCCTTGGTTATTTTACTTGTCTTCAACTATATAATCTGCTCTTCATAAGGATCGTGTAACTTCTTTTGATTTCTTGAAGAGAAGCCTTCCTCATTTTGTAAGAAGTGTGAAATGTGTTCATCACTTTCAAACACTTGCTATGACACTTCATTATCTATAATGGAAGGTCTCATAATTATCTTGATATGGGATTGATCTTTCTCTTGTTCAATGTCAGCAACTGAGTCAAAACATGCTCCTATTGAAGCCAATCTATCAGCGTGCTTGTTCAAATCTCTCGGTATGGGCTAGATATTGAAGGCATCAAAATCCTCAAGTAAATCCCATACCCTATGCTGGTAGGACTTGAGCAAGGGGTTCTTGGTTGTATCTTGACTTCTCACTTAATGAATGACCAACTCACTATCTTCATAGACTTTCAAAAGCTTGATTCCTCTCTTCTTTACCCATCGGAGACCATGAACTAAGCATTCATATTCTACCACATTATAAGTACAACTAAAGTGAAACCTATAAGAAGAGTAGTAATGATTATTTGATGGGGAAACCAACATGACACCATCTCTTATGCCTACTTTTCTCCTTGAACCATTAAAGAACATTTCCCACATGCCATCAAGCTCATGATCTTCATTAGTGAGTGAAGGAATTGGGATGTTCTCCTCATGCATGCAGTAAACTCCCAAATTAGTTTTCTCAATAAAAGTGTAAGGATCAAGGCCATGTGTTTTACTATTGTACTTGTCAAGATAGATTTTAGAAATACCTTCAAGAGGAGAAGATGTTTCACTATTCAAGACTGTTTCTTCCTCTTTGTTGATTAGACATTTTTTATTTATCATTATCTCCAAGTATGGCTCAATGTGGAACCTTGCTAAGGGCTGAGTCCTTATGGTTACCTTGGTTCCATACCTTGTCTTGGAATCTATAAAGGACAAATTATTAGAAATTTATCCTCCTATCTTGGCCATAAAGTCCCTAGACAAGCACATAGCAAAGTGTGCTAGAAGGTCTAAAACCACAATATCTTGCATGATAGGGAAGCTTGGGAAGCCATGTAAAAACACTTTTAGACCTTTGATCAATCCTACCATCTTAGTTAGAGTTCCATCTAGCTGAAGCATGTTCCACTATCCACAATACAATTACTTTAAGCATAATAGTAATGCTTGCTCCACTATCCACAATACAATTATGGACCAACTTATCTCCCACAATGAGTGTGAGGTAGAAGGATGGAGGATTTTCAAATTTAGTGGAAGCTTCCAAAAGATGATTTGGATATTTTGTAAAAGCCACACTATGATGCTTTGAAGATTGAGGGGCCACCTGTATGCTTACTAACTACACTTACAGAAGCTCCTTTTGACCAGGTATAAGTAGAACCTCCCAAAGGGATATATTTGTCTTAGTGCTCTTTAATGAGTCCATGATATTTAGAGATGAAGTATTGACCTTCTCCTACATTTTTTATAGTAATAAAGGAGTTGTATCTTGCTATGTTACAATCTTGGTAGCTACATTTACATTATAATTCTATTGAGGAACATGGCTTGTATAAGGTGTAGCACTTTGATTGGTGTTTTATGGCCTTAGAGAGGCACCACTTAGAACTATTCATAGATCTTAGACCTCTCCAAATTCTCTCTTTTTGGCCCTTGTATTAGATGTAATTGGCATGCCTTGAGTCAACACAAAATCATTTTTTTCTTTAAAATTCATCATTCCCACACTTGGGTTGTTTCCCTCTCCATGATTATCCCTTTGGTTGGGACATGCTTCTTCTTCTATCACGTAAGGAGTAGCTTCCTCTTATGTAGTCAAAGTGTATCTAGTTCCTCCATCATCATGTGTAAACTAACTTTGAAGTTACCCCCAGTGGTCCACATGATCTTCTCCTTGCACTAGATTTGTATGAACTGGAATAATAACCTTTATAGGAGTAGAATTTGGATTATATGCATTGGGTTGCCTATTTTATCCTTGTTGATTTTATCCTCTCCCTTGATAATTATATTGGTATGGAGCTCTATATCCTTATTGAGGATAGTATTATTCATTAGGAGGAGCACTTGCCTAATATTGAGCTTGCTTGAGCTGAGCTCTCAATGATCTAATTTCTTGATCCTTGTCTACAATGTTATTTGATGGGTGTCGTCATCCCCTTCATTTAATCAACTTTCTGTTGATGTCATATTTAACCAGGGTTGTGTCTAAAGCTATATGCAACAAGAAGAATCGTAGAGATTTAGTAATTGAATGGAGGTATTTGTATTTTTGTTATTTTGGGGGGTTTTTAATGTCTTAAGGATTTCTTGGTTAAAATCTTATTGGAATCAAACTATGCAAATCTGTTGGAAATAAACACACGTAAAAATGAAATAGATTGCTGAAAATAAACACATGTTACAGAAATGAAATTGATTGCTAGAAACAAACACACATTGTAAAAATGAAATAGATTGCTAGAAACAAACACACATTGCAGAAATGAAATAGATTGTTGGAAATAAACACATGTTGTAGAAATGAAATAGATTGTTGGAAACAAACACACGTTGCAAAAATGAAAATTTAATCTAAAACCCCTGCAGGAATAAATTTACAACAAATCTTAACTTTAAAGAGTTGGAAGCATTTATAAATTTAACAAAGTTACCTATTTACTTTTGCGAATAGAAATATAAATGTCGACAAAAATGAAGATCTTGGTTCTTTGGAGGAGTGGACCCTTACTCCACCTAGAACAGGATTTGAACAATTTAATTTGCTTTCAGAATAGAAATGGCTATTTCATTGATAAAATGTTTTGTATTATAAATGTACTAATATATCCTTTATCTCTCTATTCTTCAATGATTTTCTCTATCTTTTATATTTATATATCTGTATCTCTTTTACTAAATTCTCAGGTCTGTATATATAGATGCTTTGATGGCTGTAACTGTTTCATAGATATGATGGAACTGAATTGTGCCCAAAATAGATGCTAAATCAAGATGTGGCTAGATGTCTAATTGTGTGATAAATGTTTTGATTCTGCAAGTTCATAAAATCAAGAATCTATTTCTGATTTAATGGGATCATTGATCCAACAGATCACTGGCCATTTGGAATAGATCCTTATCAGTTTCATATCTAGCTGTAAAAGTTTTGAAGCTTATCTATAGGAGTACCGAAGCTAAATATAGATTTCTAAAGCTAAGTCCAAAAATGCGACAACTTGAAATAGTATGGTGGAGTTTTGGAACTAACTGTGATGGTTCCAGAATAGATTGTATAGGTTTCAGAACTAACTATGATGATTTTGAAATAGATTCCGTAGGTTTCAAAACTAATCTGAACTGAGTCTAATGCTTCCAAAAACATGAAATATACTTCATATTTGTTCTTTAGCCTGATGATGACCTATTTTATTGCAAAACTAGAATTTTTCAACACACATGTTAGGAATTACATGTATTTTAAAATGTTAGAATCACAATCAATAAAATATGGATAATCATATCCTAACTCATCTCAGATCAAAATAAAAGTTACAAAATGCAATCAAATTTAATAGAAAGAGAGAGTAAGATGAGGTCATTTATTATACATTTATTAGGCATATCCTGGCCTCATCACTTCCCCCATACTTATTTATAAGTCCCTTTACAAACTTCACTCTTCAAATTTAAGATTGTATATCCTACATTTCATTTGATTACTTGATCAAATGGTTAGAACTGAATATCCCAATGCTTTGATTCAGAAGTACTATATCCTGCTCTTGCTTCTACTTTTCTTTTTCATTCCTCAAATTGAGTGGGATGTTGAGGTTCTCTATTTTTCTAAGGATATATGGGGGTGAGAATTAGAGGTGGACTTGTCCACATTCCTATCCATATGCTCAGGGAAGTTTCATTGATCTAGGGAATTTTTGTGCATAAAGCTTTTGCCCTTTCTAAACTCCAGATCAAATTTGAAGGGGATATTACTTCCCTTCTTTTTAATGTCACCAAGAGAAATTCCCATGTTTTTAAACATGCATCATAGATATTATCAAAATTTTCCCTTTTATAAGAGGTAAAGACATCCATGCTTTGTTGATTTGGTGAATTTAATTATGGAATTACTATACTCAGTTGCAAAACTTATCAATTTTAGCTGTGGAACTACTATACTTAGCTATAAAACTAGCGGATTTAGTTACTTTAATCATAAGAATGATTATTTATGGTTATCCACCAACTCATTCCATCATCAATATCCTTCTCATGATTTTTCACATTTAACCATGATGTATAATAGATGACTCATCATACTAATCTTTCTAAATCAAGTCTAATCACACATGCAAACTTTCCATTTAACCTTTAACAAGTTAAAAACATAATTACCATCCTTGATGATGTAATCCCTCTATCATGCTGACACATCATCCCTAAAAAATGGTTAGAAAATAGTTATAATTCAAAAAAAAATATTTGAATTAGCCATTTATTTGAGAAGATCAACCGTCATCACTGATTTTCAATTGATCTCTATTTATTTATTTATTTTTGGGAAGAGAACACTATTTACTTGTTTTTATTCTCTTCCCTTTATTTTGGATCTTTTCATCTAATTATTTGATCATTTTGGAAGAATTGGGTTCTTCCATATGAGTAAATTCTTTGTTTGCTTCAATCTGCTTCAAGAATTCATCCTTATTAGGAGGCTTCCTATAAAGCTTTAGCCTGTGTCCATTGACCAAGAGTATTCTTCTGCTGCCATCAATGGAAAGTAACTGGATGGAACCATTGTCAAATATCTACTTGATCTGATAAGGTCCCAACCATCTGGTTCTTAATTTACCTTTGAATTGTTGGTACTTAGAATCAAACAGCAATGCCCAGTCTTCTACTTTAAATTGTTTTTCCTTGATATGTGAATCATGCCATTACTTCCTCTGACCTTAGATCATCTCTATCTAGTGAAGTGCTTCCATTCTAAATTCATCTAATTCATTGAGTTGAAGGATTTACTCCTTTTGAGCTACATCCAATTCAATTCCCACCTTAGTTGTTGTCCACAATGTCTGTAGTTTAAATTCAATAGGCAACAAGAGCTTTTTTCCATAGACTAACTCATATGGTGAAAACCCTACTGTACTTTTCCAAGTTGTATTGTAAGCCCAGATAGCTTCAAGTAGTCTTTTTATCCAATATCTTCTTTCAGCTTCAACTATTTTAGTGATGATGTTTTCTAATTCTCTATTTGTTACTTCAACTTGTCTATTTGCTTGCAGGTGATAGGGAGTTGACTTCATATGATTGATCTGATAATACATTGTGAAAGCCTAGATCATATTGGACATAAATTGTGGTCCCTAGTCTGAAACTAAGCTTCTTGGTGCTCCAAAATTTACAATAATTTTGTGCCAAAGAAAATCAGCAATTGCTTCTTCAGTGGCATTTGTTAAAGCCTGCACTTCTGTCCATTTTTTTACATAATCAGCACACATAAGAATATGCTCTTTTCCTTGTGAAGGAGGATTAAAAGGTCTAACAAAATCTAATCCCCAGCTCTCAAATGGTTCAATCACTACTTGTGGTTACAGATGCATTTCATTGGTAATGGTTGGCTATTCCATCCTTTGATAAGGATCACACTGCCTGATATATCTCTTCACATCTTTGTACAGAGATGGCCAATAGTAACCAGTGTCAAGTATCTTGTGAGTTGTTCTTTTCATTGAATATTATCCTCCACTTGGTTCATCATGACATGCTCGGAGGATGTCAAAATTTTCATCTTCTCTTACACACCTATGTAAAACCAAATTAGGACCACATTTAAATAGTATTCCATTTAACCATTTGAACGATGCACTAGTTTTGATTAATTTTTTTATTTGTTTTTTAGTCAAAGGAGGAAACTTCCCTATTGCAAGATAATTTTCCATGTCAAAAAACCATGGTGTGTTAGCTAAAATAACAAACAATTGTTCATCTAGAAAGTTATTCTTGACTGGATCCTGCTCCCTTGTATTGGTCAATCTTGACAAGAAATCAGCCACCACATTAGATTTGCTTGGATTATCCACAATGGTAATATCAAATTCTTGTAGAAGTAATGACCATCTCAATATTCTACCTCCAACCACTAGTTTGTTCATTAAATATTTAATTGTTGAGTGATCTGTATGTACAAATATTTTGTACCCTATAATGTAATGTCTAAATTTATTGATTGCATAGATCACAGCCAGAAATTCTTTTTCAATGGTAGTGTAATTTTTTCAGTGGGAGTAAGATTTTTACTGAGATAGTAAATAGCATACATTCTTCCTTCTTCATTTCTCTATCACAAAACTACACCAATTGAGGTATTTGAGGCATCAGTTTGGATGTGAAAAGGTTTCTCCCAATTAAGTCCTTGCAATATTGGGGCAGTTACTAGTTTCTCTTTAATTTCTTCAAAAGCATGTTGACACTGTTCATCCCAAAGAAATTCACAGTCTTTGGTAAGAAATTTAAACATGGGGGCAGCAATTTTACTAAAATCCTTGATAAAACACCTATTGTATCTAGCATGTCCTAAGAATGATTTGATATCTATGGAAGTTTGAGGAATAGGCAAGTCTGAAATAATCTTGATTTTGTTTTTGTCAACCTGAATTTCTCTTTTTAAAATATGGTGCCCTAATATGATTCCTTCACCAACTATCATCAAACATTTCTCATGACTAAGAGACAAGTGATGTTGTTCACATCTTGTTAATACTCTGTCCAAATTTTTTAAGGCATCATCAAATGTATCTCCATACACAATAAAGTCATCCATGTATACCTCCACACAATCATTTTTTAGGTCTATAAAAATTACTAATACAGCTCTTTGAAAGGTTGTTGGAGCATTACATAGTCTAAATGGCAATACCCTGTAAGCAAAGGTACCCCATGGACAAGTAAATGTAGTTTTTTCCTAATCCTCAGTAGCAATTATGATTCGATTGTATCCACTAAATCCATCCAAGAAGGAAAAGTATTGTTTACTTGAAATGTTGTCTAAGACTTGATCTATGAATGGTAAGGGAAAATAATCTCTTTAGGTGGCTTTGTTCAGTTCCCTATATTCAACACAAATTCTCCATTTTCTATTCTTTTTAGGGACAATTACAAGAGGAGACACCCACTGGCTATCCGAGATAGGGTAGATAAAACTTACTTGTAATAGTTTTTTAATTTCTTTTTTGACTATATCCCTTAAGGCTGGATTAATCCTTCTCTGAGGTTGCCTAACTAGTCTAATATTTTTAGTATAAATGTGATGGGTGCAGATACTTGGATAAATTCCCTTCACATCTCTATAGTCCCAAGTAAATGCTTTAGTATGATCCTTCAGAACATCAAATAGTTTGGCTTCTTCATCATTGTTTAACTAGCTATTAATATTAAAAAAAATTCATGGTTGAATCTCAACATGTTTGGTTCCAGGATATGATGAACTAATTTATTGAAAGGGTTCCATTAAGGTGTTTAGTAGACAAGCATGTGGTAACAATATATGATATGTAGCAACATCTCTAAAAGTTCCTAGAGGCAAAATGCTAGACGAAGGACAATAGGAAGAGTTATGATACTTATCTTGTTGTAGGTCAAACTCCTCATTACTACTGTTTTCCAAAAATTCTTCACCATCTCCTGATATTTGTAAAGCTGATGCTACAGATCCTTCCTCTCCCCAAGAGAAATCGTGTTCTTCTGGAGTGAAGTTATCTTCCTTATAGAGAATTGGTGTGGATTTAGAAATAACTGTGACAGTTTTAAAACTAGCTGTGATGTTTCTGGAACTAACTGTGATGGTTCTGGAACTAATCCTGACTGCACCAATGATGATTGATGTTCATTTAACAAAGGATTAACCATATCATCTATTTCTCATACATGATCCTAAAATGTTATCATAGCCAAAGAAGATAGATTTTTCTCATTAATATCAGGATTATCAACCCATAATTTTGCTTGATTATCAATAAAAAGTCGTGCAAATGGATATAATGAAATTTGCTTAGAATTCTTACCATATGAAATAGTAATATCACCTGACCTACAATCAATTAAGGTTACAACTATAGCTAACCATGGTCTCCCCAAAATAATGGGATAACCAAGTGTTTTACCTTTTGGCTGCAATATAAGGAATTCAACTAGATATTCCCATGATTTCACCATTATTGCCACATCTTCAATAACTCCTAGTTTTGCTACAGACTGATCTACCATCTGCAATATGGTATTAGTAGGTTATATGCCTATTAATGGTAATTTTTCAAAGTGTCCATTTTTATTACATTGATATCAACACCCAAATCAATCAAAACATTATGTATATCCTTATTCCCTATAGAAACAAAAATAACAGGGCTTCTAGGATCTCCATTTTAGGTAGTAAGAATTTTCCTGCTAATAAATCAGAAAGTTTCCCATCTACCTAAATAGTCCTGGGGTACTGCTTCTTTCCTCTAGGTTTTTTAAAACATAACAATTTGATTAACTTGTTCAACACTGAAATATCCTTAATTGCTTGTAATAATGGTATTTCAATATTCAATCTTCTTAGTTCTTGCACCAATTTAGATTCCTTAAGTTCTATGGTTTCTTTAAGTCTTTTTGGAAATGGAATCTCAGTAGAATTTATTTCTAGTTCCTTATCTTTTTCTTTATCATCTTCCTTAGGTGTAACTGTGCTAGGGGTTTTATCTTCTTCTGTCATCTCAGTGATTATAACAGGTGGATTGCTAACTATTTTACCAGATCTAGTTTGAATGTTTTTACAATCCATTATATTTAAATCAACTAATTTTTTTGGATTTTTTTCGTATATAGGAGTTATTTATTTGTTTCTTAGGTTTGCTACGAGTTGTGCTAGCAATTTGGGTTTGGACTATGTTTTCAATCTATGGATTTTGTGCTAGAGGTCCCATTATGGCTTGTTGGTTCTGATTTGGATATGTTTTTTCTTGCACATAATTTCTAGGACTCCATCTAGATTGTGGCCAAGCATAAGGATTTCCTTGACTAGCCTAAGGTTGTTGATGTCCTTGAGTATACCAAGATTGACTTGCCCAATCTTGAGGACGCCATATGGGTTGAGGGGCCCAAGGTGGTTGTCCCCAACTTTGTGGTACTATTTGAGCTGCCCATGGCATCATCCAAAGATTAGGCATTGGTCTTGGCATAAACTATATTTACTTAGGTTGTCTCTGAACAAAATTTAATTCTTCTATGGTGGATGATGTATTGGTTTGTTTGAGCTGATTTTTTATGAGTGGAAGAAGAGAACAAGCATGAGTAGCATGTTCTTTAGATTCATAGATAATACATACTTATGTTTTATCCAAAGGACATTCCCTTATTACATGCTTCTTCCTGCATCTAGGACAATACACGGCTAATGGTTCAAGTTGGGCATTTACTTTAGCTTGCAATCCATCCATGGTGAAAGTTAATTGAACTAATATGTCTATTTTAAAGTTTTCCAATTCATCCATCAATTTGTTTATATTTGGATTCAAATTTTTAACCATTTTCCCTTTTCTAGGTCCACCCCTTGTTCTTGAATAGTTTCTACAAATTTTTATGATTTCATCCATTCTTAATTGAGCAATGTTTCCTCTACCAATTAAATCAAGGGTTTCCCTAGATTCATCATCTAGACCTTTGAGAAAAATAGTTTTATGTAAATTTTCGTGAAGTACAAATCCACATCTTTTACTCACAAATAGGAATCTATCCAAATAATCTTCCATATTTTCATTTTCTTCCTATTTGATTTTGAAAAATTCTTCCTTTCGATTTCTTCCTCTATAATAATCTTGATATTTGTCTAGGAAGACAGTTTCTATTTGTTCCCAATTGGTAATAGAATTAGATGTTAATCTCATAAACCACCTCATTGCTACATCCTTCAGGGTAGATGGAAATGACTTCAATTTTTTATTATCTATCTTGTAATCATAAGTCTGACATAGTACTTTAAACTCAAACAAAAATTGGTCAGGATCCTCAGATGACATTCCTCTAAATATGGGCAAGTGTGCAGGTGAAATGTTTTTCATAGTGGTTTCATCATCCTCGATCTAAATGGGATAGGTAAAGGTTCTCTCAGGTTCTCTTCTAGCTTCTCATTCCATCTCTCTAGTATTTTCTAATCCCTTCTCCCAATCAATGTGGTATGTGGTCTATTTTGGGGATGGTGAAAAGTCAGGAGTAGGGAGTTGACTACTCAATTGAGAATCAAAACTCTTCCTTAATGGATCTTGAGAAATAATCCTCCTCCCTAAGGTTTTACTTGGTTCTAGTGACTAATCCAAAAATTCTAAAGATGGCAATTTTGCTTCTTGTCTTGTAGGAGATAATAGTGCCTCCAATTCTCGCTCAACGTCCTTTCTTAAACTAGAGGATGATGGAATTTCTTATTCAAATATTTTGGGGAGAAATCTACCCTTGAAATCTTGTGGTCTACTCATAAATTAGGAAAAAAAAATTAATTACTAAATGATTTATTGTTGCTCTTGTTGACACTTAATTAGAAAATTCCAACTAGTGTTCCCTGGCAATGGCGCCAAAAATGATGGGTGTCGTCATCCCCTTTATTTAATCATCTTTCTGTTGATGTCATATTTAACCAAGGTTGTGTCTAAAGCTATATGCAACAAGAAAAATCATAGATATTTAGTAATTGAATAGAGGTATTTGTATTTTTGTTGTTTTAGGGGGGTTTTAATGTCTTAAGGATTTTTTGGTTAAAACTTTATTGGAGTCAAACTATGTAAATCTGTTGGAAATAAACACACGTTATAGAAATGAAATAGATTTCTAGAAATAAACACACATTTTAGAAATAAAATTGATTGTTGGAAACAAACACACATTATAGAAATGAAATAGATTGCTGGAAATAAACACACGTTGCAGAAATGAAATAGATTGCTAGAAACAAACACACATTGCAGAAATGAAATAGATTGTGTGAAATAAACACACGTTGAAAAAATAAAAATTTAATTTAAAATGCCTGTAGGAATAAATTTACAACATATCTTAACTTTAAAGAGTTGGAAGCATTTATAAATTTAACAGAGTTACCTATTTACTTTTGTGAATAGAAATATAAATATCGACAAAAATGAAGATCCTAGTCCTTTAGAGGAGTGGGCCCTTGCTCTGCCTAGAACAAGATTTGAACAATTTAATTTGCTTTCAAAATAGAAATGGATATTTCATTGATAAAATGTTTTGTATTAAAAATGTACTAATCTATCCTTTATCTCTCTATTCTTCAATGATTTTCTCTATCTTCTATATTCTATATCTATATCTCTTTTACTAAATTCTTAGGTCTGTATATATAGATGCTTTGATGGCTATAACTGTTTCATAGATATGATGGAACTGAATCATGCCCAGGGTAGATGCTAAATCAAGATGTGGCTGGATGTCTAGCTGTGTGATAAATGTCTTGATTCTACAAGTTTAGAAAATTGGGAATCTGTTCCTGATTTAATGGGATCATTGATCCAACAAATTGTTGGCCATTTAGAATAGATCCTTATCAATTCCATATCTAGCTATAAAACTTATAGAGCTTATCTGTAGGAGTATCAGAGCTAAATATAGAGTTCTAGAGCTAAGTCTAAAAATGTGACAACTTGAAATAGTATGGTGGAGTTTTAGAGCTAACTGTGATGGTTTTGGAATAGAATCTGCACATTTCAAAACTAACTGTGATGATTCTAGAATAGATTCTATAGGTTTCAAAACTAATCTGAATTAAGTCCAATGATTCCAAAAATATGCAATCCACTTCATATTTATTCTTTAGCCTGATGATGACCTATTTTATTGCAAAACTAGAATTTTCCAACACACTTGTTAGGAATTACATGTCTTTTAAAATGTTAGAATCACAATCAATAAAAGATGGATAATCACATCCTAAATCATCTCGGATCAAAATAAAAGTTACAAAATGCAATCAAACTTAATAGAAAGAGAGAGTAAGATGAGGTCATTTATTATACATGTATTGGGCATATCTTGGCCTCATCATTATCCACCTTCTTTGTAAAGGCTCTTGGCTTCACATTAGCATTGGGAACTTGAGACATGTTTGGAGCCTCATGTTAAGCATGAAATATATTGAGAGGGGGGGTGAATCAATATATTATGTATCTTATAAATCTTTCCTTTAACCAATATTCCACTTAATCAAACATTCAAGATATGCACTAAAACTCAAATAATAAACATCACACAAGACAGAGAGAGACACCAGATATAACATGGAAACCCAATGTGGTAAAAACCACAGAGAATCAATCTCAAATATATTCATGAGAAAAACCCCACAAGAGCACCATACCCCTTTGCCAAGTATAAACCTTAGCTACAATTCATGAGCACCACCCCATAGGAGCTTCAAACCCCTTTGCCGAGCACCAACCCACGGGAGCACCAACCCCTTTGTGTATACCACACACCTATCTCTCAATGTTGCTATCTCAACAAATGATAGATCAATACAACATCTCCTTCCTCTCTCTCACTTTTGCTCTTCTAAGCTAGATATAACAAATACAAATCATCTCTCAAAATTACTCTTCTAAGCTAGATATTACAATATCAAATCAACCTCTCACATCCACACTACAAATGGATACTCAAGCCTTTATTTATAGCTTTCCAAATGACCTTTGGCCTTCCTCTTTTGTGACCTTTCATTCCTCATGGAAAATGGCACCAATCTTGGATGACCTTTCAGATCCAAGCATTTGAAAAGTCATGTGGTGACCCTTCATGACCAAAAACATCTTTCCTACTTTTGTCCTTATCTTTGGTGACTTTTCATATTCCTTTAAGTGTCAGTTCATGAGAAATTTGCCCTTTACCCTTTTGTCTTCACGTGGTGACTCTTGGTATTCCTCAAGATGACTCTTCATGGGAAAATGCGTCCCATCCTTCTTTTGTCTTTATCCCGTGACTCTTTGTCTTCTCCATGGGCCCTTATTTTGTCTCATATGCAACCAAAAATATATCCGTTAATATTAAATAAATATTAACTCATATTAGCCAAGATAAACAATATTAAATGCAATGGGACCTTTATCACCAATAATACTAAACCTTTGACATCAATGACAATATTTCCAACAATCTCGCCCTTTGTCATTGATGGCAACCTCAATCTTGAAACTGCCACATCTTGTCACCTGTACATACCGTCATCTAAAAACATACAGTAACTCCCCCTTACTATAGCAACTTGTACCTATTCCCTATACCTATTTTTCGCACCTGTACCTATACCTATTATTCTCCCCCTTTGACATCAATGGCAAAGGGCCTACCTGGAGCTAACACTTAGCTCCCCCTCACTTGATGCTGAACATCAATGGCAGGAAGTAATATAAATTACTCCTAACTCCTCTCACTGATCTTTGAATGTATCCTTTGATCGTGCCTTTGAGAAGATATCTGACAAAACATATACATTGTTCTCTGTCCTTTGAGCATCTACAATCAACTCATTTGAATCTTTTCTTCTAATCTCACAACCTTCAGCATGAAACCTTAATGTGTATCCTTGATCACAAATTTGACTAACACTCAACAGATTATGCTTAAGACCTTTTACATACAAAACATTTTTAGTCTTAGTTCTACCATAATCCAAACTCAAAGTACCTTTTTTGGCTATCCTGGCAGTGGTTTTATCTATGAACCTCATTGTACCACCATTAATCTTCTTTAGAGAAATGAACTTACTTTTATCTCCTATCATATGCCTTAAACATCCACTATCAATTAACCATGGCTGATCTTTACCTCCCACATGCAGAGCTGTCTGCACCATCATAGAATCTTCATGTTGTTTCTTCTGCCATGTACATGTCTGAACCTTCTTCTTGATGAATGGATCTTTGACACTCTGATTCTTCTTCTTGATGAATGGAGCTTTGAACCTCTGATCCTTCTTGACTGACTTGAACATGCTTCTACAATACCGAGCTATGTGTCCATAGTTGTTATACTTGTAGCATACTATGGTCTCTTCATCAAAGCTTGATAGAGGAACAAAAGAGTTATGGCTTCTGCTTGACTCTACTTGAATTTTCTTCTCCTTATTTTTGAAATTGTTAGCTCTTTTTCTACATTCTACTTTCTTGTGACCATATCCATTACAATAAAAACAATAGCCATAAAAATAAGACCTGTCTATATATCTCTGACCTGATTGCCTTTTGTAGCTTTGTTCTTTCCATCCTTCTCTATTTGGAATGTCCTCTATATTCTTCACTTCTCCCCTTTTTGTTTCCTCTTGTGTTAGAACTTCAGCATATCTCTTTTTCTTTTCAAATCTAATACCTATTTTATCTGAATATGCTTTTTGACTTTCCAATATCTTATTTAGCATGTTAGTGCTATCTTCAAATTTTGAATCACTGACTGCTTTATCACTGACTACTTTCTTAATATCTTCTTTTAAAGAGGCAATTTCAATAACATACCTTTCACAATCTTTTCTTGCTATTTCCAACTGTGTTGTGAGATCTTCTTCATTCTTCTTGGCTTCTTCAAAGTGTGCTTGTATATCTTCAATCATTTCCTTTGACTCTTGTTCACTTTTCTCAATCTGGCACTTTCACCTTCGATTCTTCTTCTGAATAGCTTCTAACTCTTCTAGGGCACAATTGAGTTCTCTTTCCATATCTACTTCAGCTTCCTTCTCTTCTTCTTCTTGATCATCATCATGTATGGCCATGAATAGAATCTCTTCTTTTAAATCGCTGACTCCACTATCTTTGCCTAAGCTAGGATCTTTAGAATACAGGCTCTTCTTCTCGAATCCCTTCTTAGATTTGCCTTTGAAATTCTTCTTGTATGTAGGCTTTTCTTCTTCATCATCTTTAACCTTATCTAGGCATCTAGCTAAAAAATGTCCAATCTTCCCACAATTAAAACATTCAAAAGATAATTTTCCTTGATATTTACCTGTTCCTCTTTTTGGCCTGCGAATGAAAAGTGCTTCATTGTCATCTTCATCATCACTAGAACTATCACTTGATTCTTGAATCTTAGCTTTCTCCTTCTTTGATGTCTTGAAAGACACTTATCTTTTTGAGGCTTTATCTTGTTCTGTCCGCATCTCATATGCCGTGAGAATACCATGAAGCTCATCCATCTTCAGCTTGGCTAAATACTTCATCTCCTCAATTGCCAAAACCTTTGCATCATATCTCATTGGTAGAGATCTCAAAACCTTTTACACCACCGTTGACTCTTCCAATGTTTCTCCAAGACCTTGAATCTGATTTACTATCTGATCAACTTGCAAGAGATAACTTGCTATATCTTCTTCTTCTTCCATCTTTAAACTTTCAAACTACCTTCTGAAAATCTACAACTTAGCTTGCTGAACCTTTCCATCACCTTTGTAAATATTCTCAAGTTTTACCCAAGTTTCATGAGCAAATTTACATTGCATAACTTTAACAAATTCAGATTCACATAAACCACATCAAATAACATTTAAAGCTTTAGCATTACATTCACTTGCCTTCTTTTTTGCTAGAGTAATTGTAGATGTCTGTGGCTCTTCATATTCTGCCACCACTGATTTTTATATGTCGAATCCAAGGGCCATCAAATAAACCTTCATTCTCATGCTCCAAAATGCATAATTCATCCCATCAAACAAAGGTGCCTTATTTGTAGAAAATCCTTCCTGTGACCCAACCATCGTGATTTCCCGATCTACCTTCAAGCTGTAAAACTTTTCAAAAAGGAACCTACTCTGATACCAATTGTTAAAAATAGAATATACTAAGAGGGGGGGTGAATTAGTATATTATATATCTTATAAATCTTTCCTTTAACCAATATTCCACTTAATCAAACATTCAAGATATGTAATAAAACTCAAATAATAAACATCACACAAGACAGAGAGAGACACCAGATATAACGTGGAAACCCAATGTGGGAAAAACCATAGAGAATCAATCTCAAATATATTCATGAGAACAACCCCACAGGAGCACCATACCCCTTTTCCAAGTACAAACCTCAGCTAAAATTTGTGAGCACCACCCCACAAGAGCTTCAAACCCCTTTGCCGAGCACCAACCTAGCTGTTATTCGTGAGCACCAACCCACAAGAGCACCAACCCCTTTGTCGAGCACCAACCCAGCAACAATTTGTGAGCACCAACCCACAGGAGCACCAACCCCTTTATGTATACCACACACCTATCTCTCAATGTTGCTATCTCAACAAATGATAGATCAATACAACATCTCCTTCCTCTCTCTCACTTTTGCTCTTCTAAGCTAGATATAAAAAATACAAATCATCTCTCAAAATTACTCTTCTAAGCTAGATATTACAATATCAAATCAACCTCTCACATCCACACTACAAATGGCTACTCAAGCCTTTATTTATAGCTTTCCAAATGACCTTTGGCCTTCCCCTTTTGTGACCTTTCATTCCTCATGGAAAATGGTGCCAATCTTGGATGACCCTTCAATCCAAGCATTTGAAAAGTCATGTGGTGACCCTTCATGACCAAAAATGTCTTTCCCACTTTTGTCCTTATATTTGGTGACTTTTCGTATTCCTTTAAATGTCCCTTCATGAGAAATTCGCCCTTTACTCTTTTGTCTTCACTTGGTGACTCTTGGTATTCCTCAAGATGACTCTTCATGGGAAAATGTGTCCCATCCTTCTTTTGTCTTTATCCCGTGACTCTTTGTCTTCTCCATGGGCCCTTATTTTGTCTCATATGCAACCAAAAATATATCCATTAATATTAAATAAATATTAACTCATATTAGCCAAGATAAACAATATTAAATGCACTGGGGCCCTTATCACCAATAATACTAAACCTTTGACATCAATGACAATATTTTCAACACTTCAACTGAATTATGGAATAGAAAAGGCATGGAAACACTTGGAGGGAGTATTTCATCCTGAATCAAGCTATTCTTAACCTCAATTGCTAGCTCATATGCACCTGGAAGAGTGAATCCTCCCATTGACTACAATATAACAATAACATTAGTACTAATCCCTTTGAGGTAGGTTGGGAACACAAATCTGGGAGGAGGTCTCATGATTGGTGGTAGCCTATACCATGTTCTTTAAAATCTCTCATTGAAATATCTTATGGATTCATTTAGACCTCTTATTATTACATTTACCTGATGTATTAGGGAAGCACGATCACTCTTATTTTTGAATCTTTTCACCAATAGGTCTCCAAAACCATCCCAACTTGTAAGGCAGCCCCCCTCTAACATTCTATATCAGTCAAGTGCTTTGCCTTTTAAAGACATAACAAGTATCCTAATGGCTATGTTGGCCCTAGTAACATTATGGAAATTGCAAAAATTAGAGATGTCTCTAATATGTTCAGATGGGGTAACAAGACCCTCTCCATTGAAACTAAGAAGATTTTTGGTAGTATTTAAAGAGATGGGGTCATATTCAAGAAGCTCTATTGGGTTTTGGGTATTAAAAGTAGGGAAGGGTTGATGTTTATCTATCTCTCCCCTTTCCCCCATTTCTCTTCTTCCTTTATGATCCTATATTTCTTCTTCTTCTTCAACTTCATCTTCTCCTTAAACTTCTTCAACCTCTTAGCTTCTTCCCCAAAACCTCCTTGTCAAGGATTTAATAGGGGTAGGAGTGGTTCAGGGAATTGTTCTTTAGGTTAAGCTTCAGCTAAAGGGGCTTGGTCAAAAAATCTTAAGGACCTTGTGAGGACCATGTAGGATAATGTATAAAACTTGGTCTAGAACTAGGGATTCACACCCTTTTAGAGTCGCCAAATGTTGGGTTAGAGGTATTTCTAGTACTTAGGCCTATCAAGACTAGCATTCACCTTCACTTTTCAATAATTTATGTCCCATGGGTGTGCCAAAATTATTGTCTCCAAATCTTGCACCCTAGAAGATGGTTGTTCAGGCCTCCTCCAGATTTGGGCAATGTTGGGACATTTCTAGGCTTATGGATGTGCTTATAAGTGGAAATGAACCTCTAAGTTGAAAGGGATAGCTCCCTGTATTAGCTTCTTATGTAATAAAACTATTGAACCATTTTTTATGAGTGAAAATATTTAGAAGTTTGCATAAATGAAAAGCCTAGTCTAAAATGGTGATGCACCCAGAATTAGTATCCACATGTATGCCCTATACTTATGCACAATATAGCTGAATATAGTCTATAACTCAAGCTCTAGAAGATCCCAACATGAGTTTTTTAATATAGAGACAAAATGAATGAGATCACATAAGGTAAATAACTGGAAAAGACAACTTGTATAGTCCAAAAAAGGGTTACCCATGTGCATAATCTCACACAGCTAGAATGCACTATATATGACCTGTTGGATCAACTCTTTGCTCAAAAACATGAAGGATAGAGAACAGAATGATTAAACATCACTTGTTGCCCAATAAAATGTCTAGAACTTAGAAATAAAATATACTTATACTTCTTTGATCAAAGGTAAGAAAATGGCAAATCATTCTAGCAGGGCTTCACTATACTATCTGTGGATGATAAAACAAGAGCCCAAGGGTCCTATTTATAGCCAAAGAGGGAGAGAAGAGAGAGCTCTTGGGTGCCAAAATAGAAGCCTCCAAAATGGTTTGTCGTCACCATCTTGGTGAAACTGATTCTATTTGTTCTCTCATTCAATTGGAGTTTGTCTTTCTCTTTGATTCGCCCTCTTGAAATGACTAAGATCACTACAAAATCAATGGTGAGATGACCCTTCATAAGAAATAGATTAGATCACTAATTTAGACCTTAGATTCCTCCTAAAAGCTCTCATGTTTTGCACTATAGAACCATTCAGACCTTCTGAATGGCTTTACTTATAAACTTATAAGTCAAGCATGTTAAAAAACCTAATTTGCATTATCTTTTCCCTTTCAGGTTCTTCAATTGCTTCTACTTATAAAATTCATAAGCAAAGTTTATTGGGAAACCCAATTTGCACTTCAAAGTCATTTACATTTTCCAAGTGACTTTACTTCTTACTTTCTCCTTCAGGTTCTTTGATTGCTTCTACTTATTAAATTCATAAGCAAAGCTTGTTGTGAAACCCAATTTACACTATAGAGTCATTTGGGTTTTCCAAGTGACTTTACTTCTTACTTATAGTTGGAAACCCTAAATTTGACATCCTGTGGCACGTCATGTCTTTGAATCCCAATAGCTAATTAGCTAACCTAAATTTGACATCCTATGGCACGTCATCTTTACACTCCAATAGCTAGTTGGACACCTTAAATTTGACATCCTATAGCACATCATCTATGCACTCTAATGGCTACTGGGTTGTATTAAACTCGACATTGTATGACATGTCATGGGGATCCATTAGGTCAAGTTTATTATTTTTGGTAATTTTCTCAAAGTAATTCTTTCAAACAATTTATTTGAAGGAATTTTTTCAAGGATTTTGCCCAAAAGGCAAAGGCTAGTTCCTTGGGGAGCTTTTCCCAAAGGACACTTGGGAAAGTGTCCTTTAGAAAAGTTTCAAAGGACACTTGGGGAAGGCACAAGGTCCCTTCAAAAAATTCTAAAGGGAATTTCCAAAGGAAATAGCCCTTCACAACTTTTCCTAAGGGTATTTCCAAAGACAAAGTGCCCTTCAAAACTTTTTTGAAGGGTCACTTGGATGATAAAGTTCCCTTCGAAAAAGATCAAAGGGACACTTGGGAAGAAAAGTGTCCATCAAAACATTTTTGAAGGGTCACTTGGAAGAAAAGTGCCCTTTGGAAAAGTCTGAAGGGATATTTTGGCTAAAAAGTGCCCTTCAAAACTTTTTCGAAGGGTCATTTGGAAGAAAAGTGCCCTTCAGAAAAGTTCTAAGGGACACTTAGGAAGAAAAGTGCCCTTTGGAACTTTTTTGAAGGGTCACTTGGAAGAAAAGTGCCCATTGAAAACTTTTGAAGGGCACTTTTGGGGCAAAATAAAGCCCAACAGGCTAAGGCAAAGAAAGCAAAAGGAAAGAAAAAAGAGCAAGGGAGAGAGCCCAAACTAGGAGAGGCTAAAGGAAAAAGACAAGTAACAAGGCAAGAGACCAAACATAGAAAATGAGTAAGGGAGAAGTGAAAAGAGCCAAAGGGAAAACACAAACTAGTCATGCAAAAAATGGTCAACATGACCTTCATGTTCATGTGATCACTACTTGATTGGACCATTCCAAACATGGAGATAGGTTTCATGTTCTTATCTTTATCAAAAGTTAATTCAACACTCCTAGAGCCTATAGAAGTTATTGAATGAATTTAATGTTTTTGGACATGACTTTGGAGCACTCAAACTTCACCTTGCCTTGATCCTTGTACTCTCATCTTTGGCAGGGGTATTATTCATGTTAGAAGCTACAAAACTAATCCATTTGGAGCATCAAATGGTTATTTAATTTGAGCTATATGATATCATCAAAATCTACATGGTCTCTATTTTGTCCTTTTAGGGACAAGAGACCAAACTCAGACTCTCCTCCTTTAGAAAGGCTTCTCAACACCAAGTGGGTTGTCAAAGTTCTTAAAACATGCTATTATACAACCTCAAGTCAAAAATACTTTTCCAACATTTCAAATTCTCCATGAAACCCTTGTACCATCTACTCAGGCCACCTGTAGGTGTGCATACAACTGTATATAGGTAGAGAGGATGGAATTGAGCAAGAATATGCATGTTTCCTACATCATAGTTTCTTTCTTGGTCATCAAATGTAACTTCCTAATTAAAAACATTTTAAATAATTTACATGCCTTCATCTCAATGTGGAAAACCTCTCTCATGCCACCTAAGATAGTTGTAAGTGTAAGAGGATTAGTTTATAAGCATAAAAAGCCTAGAAAAGGCTTCTTGACACCTTGAGACCTCTAAGAACAATATAACCATGGGAAACCTATGGAGATGGATTGATAAACACATGAAAACAATCCATATTATAAAATCAAATCAAAAATTTCAAAAACTATCTCAAAAGGAGACCCCTCATGGATGTGAGTGCATAAAAAGTTGCTTGGAGTCTAAGTGATGATTCATAAATAAGTGGGCATGCAATTAAAACTTATTTCCATGAAAATGAATTTGACTCAGATTAATTTGAACCACCAAGAGCATTCCTCACAACTCCCCCTGTACGGCTCACACCAAGCATGCAAAGTTGACCCTTTTTGGCTTGTGAAGGCAAGAAAGATAAAATAGAATAAAAACTAAGATTTTTTACCTTTTATTAGCACACCAAGCATGGAATTGAATATAGTGAGATGAAGAGACACTATCCCACATTTTTTTCTAAAAATAGACTTCCCAGGTCCATACAAGTGCCATTAAGGGCCTAAAATCAAGGAGAAACAACCTCTTTTTGCATGAAACTACTTCTTGGATAGACACTGACTACCCCCTAACATATCCTAACCTCCTCCATGTTTAAAACTTCCTTGGTGATAAATTTTCTTCCTTCACAGTCATACAATTCATTAAATGAGCTAGAAATATGACCAAAAGGACCCTTTTTGCATATGAAACATGGTGAAGTATAAATTTATGACTTAGAAACACCTTAGAACACATAAATTAAAATTTTAGGATATTTTAAAGATAATGTTGATCTTTGACCATGTTTGAATAGGGTTGACTTTGGTTGACTAGACAAGCATAAGGAAGATAAGCTCAGACCAAGGCTAGAGTAGGGATAGGTAAGGTATTTATACCAACATGAGACCCTTATAGGACATATATAAACCTCTAAAAAAAATTATAAATGTAGGGGTTGACCCAATTTTAGTAAAAATCAAATTTTGTCAACACTTTTGGTAATTCCTAGGGGTAGCATGCTTGCCTATGTTAAGGACCAGTGGCCTTATCCCATCCATTGGGCAAAGGGAGTAACTAGATGCACTTTGAAACAATAGGATCAAACCTTGACTTGACCAAAAAAAAATATAATTTACAAAACACACAAAGGAAATACAACACATAACAATACCAAACCAAACACATAAAGCAAAAACATAATTGTGCTACTAAGAACTTAGGGAACACAAGGCACAATAGAAAACAAACTAATAATGTACATTCAACTTAAACATACCTCCCTTCTTGTATCAAAATGGAAGTACCTTGAATCTCCTTCCTCAGTAGATGAATGAGGATGCCAAGCATGCTTCCTTTTGGATATGGTGCTAGATGACTCATGTTTCCTATTTGTTCTTTGGCTTGGCATCTCATTTAGTGGAGTCATCTCCCACAAGTCTCCAAGGTATATGAAGTCTTCTTGACCTTGGAAACATGCCTTACACTATTGTCCTTTTGTCTCATTATGGTATATTTTCACCTCTATGAAGGGGATAGCCTCTTGTAAGTCTATAGCTTCTTGAAATACCTCATTGTTCTTCTCATTTGCTATAATATCTTCAAAGCCTTCAAGAAGTGTTGTCATATCTCTCTAGAAATGTTTCTTGTTCAAACTCCTTGTTGATGTTTGTAGGATTAGATTCACATGTGGTTTTAGGATCAATCTTCCAATCATCTTCAAAATCTTCATAACCATCATAGATTTCTATATCATGGTTTGGAATCTCTTGATGGTGATGCCTTTCAACACATGTTTGCTTCTTAACCTCTTGGGTTTGTGTTCTTAGGAGTCTTGTCCTCTCATTATCTTCATATTGTTTGAACATTTGCATGTATGTGTGCCACATGTCTTCTCCTTGAAACACTTCCTCTTTCTTACCATGTCTTATAGTCAACTCTAAATGACTTATAGGCCCCATGGAACCTTCAACTTCATTACAAATGTCCTCAAATCTCTACCACAAGTCATCATCCTTCTCTTGATTATCATTATAAATTTGAACAATAATAGAAACCTCGTCCTCTTCTTCTTTGGAATTCAAAATAACTCCTTCCAAGGCATCTTCTTCAACACAAATAACATCATCTTCATAAGGAGTTAGCTCTTCCTCATCATTAATCCAATCTGAAATCTCTATCTCCTCCTCTCTCTTAGTGATGTCAATACTAAGAATCTCAAAAATAGGATTTTTATCCAAATAAGGTTCCCAAGGAGTAATTCAATCGTTGACATTAGAAGGGCAAAATGGATTAGCTAGAGGAGGTTGAAAGATTGGTTCAATGGCTTCTTGAGGAGGGGTGGGAAGGAGTTGAGAAGTTTCAAGTTTATCTCCACTTTAAACTTCTCCACTTAAACATCTCTTGTTCTCTTTTTCACAAGATACCACCACTTATTTCCATCTTGGGAAGCTATGCTTAGAGGATTCTTCATGAGGCTGAGATACAAATGGAGGGTTGAATGATAGGCTTAGGAAACTTTGGGTTTCCTTGGGATTAATATCTTGTCCCCCACTTAGGAAATTAGGCTTAAAGAGTTCATTTTCTACTACCATGATGGGTTGCCTTAAAATCTAACTGGCCAATTCAATCTCTTTGTCAAGATGGGCCTCAAAACTCAATCTTCCTTTCTCAAAATCTTCTCCAAATAAGTCAACCTGCTCAACAGTGATATCCTCCTTCTTTGGTTGCTCTCTTGGATAGACTTCTAACAAGGGAAACTTTATGGAATGCATGAAGTGCTTGGGGAATTTTGAAGCATGCTTGGGTTAGTATTTTGATTGGGCAAAGTTAACACACTTGAAGGTTAATGTGGGGTATATTGGGGCTGCCAAGACTGAGCTAGTTCATGAGCTCTCAACCTCTCTTCTAGGTGGAAAATTATGCCACAAACATCAAGCATCTCATTAATAAGACCTTGTCAATTATCTCTCTATATTCATCTATTCTTCTTTGATTTTATCTAAACCATTTCTCACACTCTTGATACAATCACTAGGAATGACTTGACCACAACCATTTCTAGTATCAAGGTCTAACATATAGTCTTTGTAACCAATGAGGGTCTTCTTGAAACTTGCAATGGACTGACTTAAAGAGGAACTAGGTTGACAAGGTGAATAACAAGCTTGATAGGGATGATCATAGGCAATATATAATTGATAGGTATCATGACAAGATTGGATAAGTACTTGTTCATATTGAGAGGGACAAGGCAAAAATGGGTATGTCTACCCAACTTATGTTAAGACAAACTCAACATCAAAATTATCCATGAATCACTCAAGATAAGTGTATAAAACAAGAAAAAAACCTCAAATAGAGTACTTGGACTACTTAACTAGTAGATTTATGCTTGGAGTCACCATTAGTGCTTAGTGATATTACCTCCAAAGGCTAATATCTTGAGGAGAACACCAAAACTCCTCAAATTATTGGAACAAGTGTCCTACTGGGCATGCTAAAAACTATAATCACTTTAAATTTCACCTTTGAGGAGATGAAAAGCCTCTCCTCATTCAAGAGGCATAAGAGAACCACCTCAGGGTTGTGGGTGACCCAAAGTTGAAGTGGAACTCTAGATTAGGGCTAGTTCCCTTGATGTATCACTATAGCTCAAACATATTGCTAAATTTGGGGGGATGAAAATGGAGAATGATAACTAAAAAATAATCTAATATAATGGAGGTGATACACCAAATAGTTTCTCTACTTACACCACTTAATATGAATTTGAAACCAAAGAGAATCCCACACATACACTTCATCCAATTCAACACTCCTCGTCCACATCAATGTTTCAAGCATGGGGTCTTGAAGAGAGCTTAGGCTAGGAATATGTAGACAATAGGTCTTTTAGAAACACTAATTAATGAGATAAACATTATACCTACAATCCACATTAGACACTTATTTCTAACTTGCAAAAGAGATCTCTTAAATCACACAAGGCACTAGGAAGAGTAACATGTGAAGGTAAGTAAAATATAATTGCACAAGACCAACAATCAAAACATGCACTTAGTGAAATCATGAATGATTTAAAATATAATTCTTCATTAATTCAAGGCAACAATTTGGTAGGGCTTTACCATATCTAGGTGGAAATATCCTTACAATAGCCAAAAAGGCTAGAATTTATAGCAATTATGAGAGGAGAGAGAGAAAAAGAAGCTCAAGAGTCACTAAGACATTTGTCAATCAATGAGAAGGAGTTATACTATCATGTAATTTGGAATGAGATAGGTCCTAAAAGTAAATCAAGTATAAATGTCCCTCAAACCTATTTAATTCCTCCATATGTGGCATAGATTTACTTGTGCTTGCATAAGAAACTACCCTCATGATTTACCTTCACAAAACTACCGCACCACTGCATAGGGTAAGGTCTGATGATTTATCTAAAGGGGATGGGTTACTAATAATCCCTCACATGTATTTAATTGGTCCTCAATCATTTTTATTCCTCTAACCATGAGCAATCATCTCAAATAGTTACAAAATACCTCTTTTTCATGTACCTATCACATTTAACACCCAAAACCTTCCAATTATGAAATCTAATCCATGAAAAAGGAGGGATGACACTTTTTAAGACTGTCCATATCATCAAGTTCATGAAACCAAGCTCAAAAATCTTCCTGATTAAATTTTTACCAATTTTCACTAAGTGTGCACTATCTTCTCACTAGACTGGCTGAGATAGAGAAGATAGAAGATGTACTTAAGAGTTTATATACCTTATCAAATGGTCATGGATAATTATAAAAAGTCTCAATCTACCTCCAAAATGGTGATTTTATCTGTTGAAACATCTTCATACCTATAAAACACACAAAAATGTCAAAGAAATCCATGTTGTACCCCATTCATATACGTAGGGTACACTTTAGTCACATGTGGCAGGTCCTTAGGTAGGATTTTATAGCTCTAAATAACTTTCATTGCCTTTCCACCCCATTTGGATGCTTCACTTATCCTATTTTCCCAATCGGGTCCTTGAGGAGGGTTTGTAAGGGTTTTGGGGTGGTTTTAGGTCTTAATGTTTGTTCATGAAGTTAGCATGTTGAAATACTAAATAAATACCACTGAAATCATCTCAGACCCTAACTAACATCCCCAAACAACTCAACCCCCATGCATAGCCTTGGAGAATTTATAATCATTCTAAGATGACTACTTGTGTTCTTTATATGCATTTTGCATGGTCTTTTGTGCCTCAAGCCCAAAAATGGCTTCTTGATAGTTTCTAATACAATATGAGAGTCTAGAAACCTATGTATATGTCCCATATACATGCTTCAAAAATATGTAAAGATTATCTCAAGCTATAAATGAAGATGAGTATTAATTTGGCCTTAGGTTTTACCATGTCTAATGGTTTTGACTGTAACCTTCATGGTTTGAACTATTTGGTGACCCTATAGACCTCTAAAATGGCTTGAGCATATCAACCTTACCCTTATGAACATGATATAAATCATTATAATGCTTTCCAAAGGTTAGAGTTAGAAGTGACATCCCCTTTGTGTGTTAAGCTTGCACTTTGCCTAACTACCCTACATGCAAACCTTCTTGCTTGGATCACCCTGTTTTCTCTCAATCCTTGTCGATTATTTACCTATGCTATCATGGATGTAATCCAACTAAACAAACCTTATTTAAAGGTTTTCAATCAAACCCTATTTTCCATGTTTATACCCCTTTTCCAAAAGTTTTAGGGTTTGTGCATGAAGAAAAGTATGCCACCTCTGAGACAAAATAAAGGCATGTTGCCTTGCTTTTTGACCAAAAACAAGTATCTAATGGTTCTCTATAGATTATGAGGGTATTTTTTACCATAATTTAGCTTTCAAATCCAAGTTTTATACCTCTAACACATCAATAAATAAGACTAAACTTTGTTTAGGAGATTGCCTACAGGGTTTTCCAAAAGGGGTTGTATGCATCAATATTGGATCCCTTTCCATGTTCAATATCCACTATAAGAGGTTTATATATGTTTTAATATCCATGTTATAGTGTTTATATCCCTCATTCAATACCTTGATTTATCAATCACCTTCCTTATCCTTGAGTTCATAAGATTGAGTCATTTGCCTGACTATGTTTAGCTTAAGAGACACCCCTATTTCTACTATTTTCATGGATTAGGCTTTTGGACATAGTGAATAAGAGATATCTTCATCTTCTTCAATCATTAATCCATGTTTTGGACTCATTATTCACTTCCCTAAATATTATTAATGTTCTTATTCACCAAAACTTCTCACTATCAACTACCTTTACTGCCAACTATAGGTGTTTATCAGGCCCTATGTAAGTTGGTTTCACATTATCAAGGAACTAATGGGGATGAGAAGGATCTTTATGGAAGTTTTCTTGGCTTATTCATCAATCCAACTTGTTTATGTCCCTTATATACACTCTAGGCACATAACTAAGCTCTTTATCCCTTGACTAAAATAAATTACCTTCTACCCTATTGTAAGCCACCATTAGGCTTTGTGTTAAGTATGTTAAGGCCTTTATGAACTCCTCTTGGTCTAAATTTTTTTAAATAGACTATATTCTCCAATAAACACCCTAGACACTAAATTGCAACAATTCTCTAAATTACTGTCTGAGACAATCATAGCTAACTGTGTGAAATCTCTTTCAGGGCCCTGTAGGTGAATACAGGGGTCTCTTCCCTCCTAACATGATGTTTATTGAATTTTAAAACCTCTCCTAAATGTCACATAATGCATACCCATTCTTTCAAACATGTTATACACCTTCAAACACTACCAAACATTGATACTAGCTCACTGTCAGTGACTTTATTGTAGGTGCATATTTAAGCCATGTGTATGGAGTTTGAAAGATGCATGGGAGCTTAAGTGATAGTCTATCCATTTTAACTTAATGATCTTCATGTTCATGTGATATCTAATTTATTGTACCATTTCAAACATGGAGATAGGTTTCATGTTCTTGTCTTGGTCAAAAGGTCATTCACCACTCCTAGAGCCTATAGAAGTTACTAAATGAATTCACTGTTTTTGAACATGTCTTTGGAGCACTCAAACTTCACCTTGCCTTGATCCTTGTATTCTCATCTTTGGCAAGGATATCATTCATGTTAGAAACTACAAATATAATCCATTTAGAGAATTAGAAGGTTCTTTAATTTGAGCTATATGATATCATCAAAATCTATAGGGTCTATATTTTGTCCTTTTAAGGACAAGACACCAAACTCAAACTCTCATCCTTTAGAAATAATTCTCAACACCAAGTGGGTTGTCAAACTTATTAAAATATTCTACCATACAACCTCAAGAAAAAAATACTTCTCCAATGTTTCAAATTCTCCATGATACCCCTACACTATTTACTCAGGCCACCTATAGGTGTGTCTAAAACTATGTGTAGGTAGAGAGGATAGAATTGAGCAAGAATATGCATGTTTTCTGCATCATAGTTTATTTCTTGGTCATCAAATGCAACTTACTAATTTAAAACATCTGAAATAATGTCTATGCCTTCATCTTAATGTGGAAAACCTCTCTCATGGCACCTGAGATAGTTGTAAGTGTAAGAGGATTAGTTTGCAAGCATAACAAGCCTAAAAGAGGCTTTTTGAAACCTTGAGAGCTCTAAGAACTGTGAACTAGGAATTTGACTAAGAAAAGGATATTAGTATGTTGTTAGTGAATGAAACCAAATCAAAAACACACTAAGCTAACATCTTCATGCATAGTTACTAGGGTGAGCTTAGTAACAAAAACAAATGACAAACACAACCAAAAAGTAAGGAAAAATAACAAGAATTCCTTCACCTTCCTTGGATGCTCCAAATGCCTTTGTAGTAGTGGATTTCTCAAATTTGTGCTCATGAATTCCTTGGCAATGGAAGCTTGGCTACCTCCATCTCTCTTTATAACCTTATGGCTTTGGTTTGGCTTAGAATCAATTTGGCATGGTAACACTAGTTGCATGAAGCTTTTAAAACCAATCCTGCATTATAAATTTGCACAAATTAAGCTTAAAAATGATGTGGTAAGGTCTCTTATTTATATATTTTTGAGATTGATCAGAATCAACTTGAACTGTCCATCTTAGGATTGAGATGTGTGGTTAAGGATTAATCCAATTTTTCAATTTAAATTGATAAATAGGCTCATAAATATTTGGGATAAAGGAGCAATTGAGAGGCATGGAGGGCTTTGATGAGGCATGGTGGGCATGAATCCTGATATTTATGGCATTTATGGCCTAGGGATGTCTTCCCAAGAAATGAGGTCACCTGATGATGTAGATATTCAATATTCATTTCCAAAACAAATTATTCAACAAGTTTCCATGGAATTATTAATTATGCCTTGATTTGGGTTAATTAACTCTTAAACAAGTTTAAGAACTTTATGCACAAATAACTCAAATTAATCAGAATACTTTGTTATTGGTCCAAAATTTGACTGGATTAGAATTGGAAGTCAATTTCAGATGTGTTGGAATCATATTCCCATTTAGGATGTTACCAATATCAAATAACAAAGGCACATGTCTTGTGCAAGAGATTTGCTATGAAAGAGAAATCTAGAGCACCCAAGTGCAAAATTGGCATTTTGAATTGAAATGAACTGATCAAAGTTAGCTAGCCCATAAATTGCACTACCCCATTTAATGATACTTTAGCCAAAATCAATACTTGAATATGTCAGTTTCAAATCTTTTAATATGTTTTAGTGTTTTTAAGCCAAATTATGTGATTTGGGTAGAAATTGGTCAAAATCTTGATTAGAGGTTATCAGTGGCCAGATTTAGGTGTCTACAATTTGCCCTTATTTGGGAAGATGTTATAAATTGTAGGCAAAGCAATATCTTTTCAAATAATGATAAATGGCCTGCCTACTAAAAAGAAGATGATGGTTGAAGAATAAAGCTCTAAATGGTTTTGGGAAGCCTATGATGATGCCCCCTCAAGGGAGTGGTCATTACATTTGTTGATGGACAGTCCCTCGAAAAGAAACAAGAAGAAAGGTGGAATTAACTTGTGGTTGAGATTAATCCAAATGAGAAAATGCTTGCATGCATTGATGTAAAAAGGATATTGATTTGTCCAAAGGTGGTTATAATCAGGATTAAAAGTCAAAATAATGATTTTCCCATAGCCAGTTATAATCATTAAGAGGACCTATATTGGCTAAAGATGATTGTGCCCAAGTTAGGGCTGATTAGCAAGCATAATTAAAGGATATAACCTAGAATACATATTAAATATGAGTGGGTGCAAAGTGATGAAAGAGATAGATAGAGGAACTAGATTGATCAATAGAATGATTCAATTATACCTACCAATGAGGAAATACTCATCCTAATTAACAATGATACAACTAGAATGGTCAAATGAGTTGATTTGATCAAGATGGGTGAAAGGATTTGCCAAGGTGCCAAGGAAAAACTTCTATAACTCCATTGATTATAGACCTTCTTGGAGATGATTTTTGTTGTAGCGTGTGATGGTAGGCAACATGATAAAACACCATGAAAAATTAGCTAAAATATACATAAGGATTGACTCCCAATCCAATAAACACTCAAAAATAATGCACTAATGATAAAATCCATGATGAAAATGTTGACATTTGAATATGGATGGACTCAAGAATAATGTGCTTGAGGAATCACCCATGAATGCATATATACTTAGTCAAGGCAACAGTGTTGAAAGCAAACAAACAGGCAAGTGAACAAATAAACAACTTGAAATAAATAAACAAATAGAAAGCCTGAAAAAAAAGCAAAAAAAAGAATCCTAATAATGACTATGCCCTGGTAAGGCAAATCAAGGATAACTGACTAGGCTTAGATAGGACAAATGTTTTTGGATTTTTGAAATGTTATGAATATTTTTGTAATTTTGAGGTATCTTAACTCAATCAAGAATGATAAGATACTTGCTCAAAAAATAGTGAGAGCATATGAAAAGGGGGACTAAGGTGACCTTAACATGAATTGAACATGACCCACATAGTCCTAAAATTACCTCAAGTCATAGTAATTCCATCCACACAAAAGGTAAGAAAAAACCAACTAGGTCTCAACAAGTTCTCAAATCTGGTAAATGGCTAGTCAAATGAAAATAGTAATGGCCAAGTGATGCGACAATGTATGATAAACAAGTGTTACCCCTAGTTTGGCCATAGGTTTATAACTAGGATATAAATATATAGATTAATGATACTAATTTTCCCATAGGCAGTTACAATTCATAGCAAGACTGGTGAGACACTGATTTTCCCATAGGTAGTTATAATCAGGCTCACATAAACAAGCTTGATAGGATGAAAGATGAAAGATACCTTGCCAAATCAACTATCACACTACTTTCATAGACTATCATTATAATTACATATTGGATTGATTGTTGAAACTTGATTGGAATTCCCCTACAAAAGGTGTGGGAAGAACCAAATAAACCAAGATCAAAACAAGATTGGGTAAGATAAATAAAAATAAGCTTTGGTCTAGATAGGAATGGAATGGTTAGATGGCACGATCTTGCTAAAGATAATAATGGTTTGATAAATTGGATAAAATTATAAGAGGGTTGCCCCTGGGTGATGGGGTAAATATATGGGATCTATAATAATGGTAAATAGGCATATGTAACAATGGCAATGGCATGATAATGTGAAATGGTATGGTACATGTTTTTGGTCTGGGTGTGGTTTTTGATTCTATTGTTCCTATTGATGGGGAGATGCACATCCTAATAAACAAATGATAAAAATAGAATACTTGATCATGTTAATTTCTATCCCATACCTCATTTAAATATCTACTCTATCAAAAATGGCCTACAGATTTGGTTGTCAAGAATGCTTGTATGATCTTCATTGGTCATTGATTTTGATTCCTTTAAGCATCGCGACAAGGTATCTTTGTAGCCTCTATAAAGGAAAGTGTGGCCATGGATGGTAAACAAGGAAAAATAATATATGGTAGGTTTGATTGTAAAATGGAATGGTCAATGATAATGGAATGTGGAATGGTGGGGAAATAAATGAATATCAGGACTTTTAGTCACACATAATTTTGTTGATGTCAGATTCAACATAAATTTGGTTATGGTAGGGACAAAGAATTGTTCTCTCAATAAGACCACCAGATTTTTTTTTTGTTTGATCTTGAGAGTAGATGCCATCTAATTAGGCTATAGATTAGAAGCTATTTTAATTGATCTTTGATTTTATCTTCATTAAATAGTGAAGAAATTTTATGCTCAGCTATTGGTGCTTCAAAGAGGTTTTTACCAATGAAGTTGTTTTGATTGTCTCATAGCACCTTTGAGAAGGTCTCACTAAATAATGTTGACTTTTGACTTTGATTGTCTTCTAACACTTTTGAAAAAGTTTCACTAGGAGAGTGTTCTTTTGCTATATAAATGTGGTCTTGGCCTCCTTAATCTTCTTCAACTGTTATGTCACCATGGTTGCAGTTCAACAAAGTGTGATTCTATCAATCCCAATCAACACTTGTGGGAGATGGAATGTCAATAATATGGATATTTTGGTTTCTGGTAATGGCTTATGGAATGGTAATGGAATAGGAAAAGGTTGCATAATCCTCGTCAAAGATACTAGGATAACTTATGTTGAAGCTGAAGTACTCATCCTCAAAAATTGTAGAAGGATCACAAATGTATTAAAATTGATCTGCAAGGCATACATAACCAATGTTGTAATAGCCATGAACATATTCTTCTTCTGAATCTAATTTTATCTCAAGGGAATCTGAATCCAATGTTGACACTGATGTTGATTCAGATTCTGATGCTAAATATAATTTTAGTGCAAGAGTAAAACCTGACTCTAACTCTGATTCTTCATCTGATGGGTACTATGTTACAATGATGTCTTCTTTAATTCTTGGTATTGGATAAGTAACAACCTATAATGGAATTATGGGCTCCACAAAAACTAGTTTGTTAGAGTGGGACACCTCTATGATGGGAAAAAGGTCAAGAGACAACTCCTGAAAGACTAGTTTGTCAATAGGTGGCTTTTAAAAAATAGGCATATAGTCAAGGTAATGGTTTTCCTAAAGGTTATTATAATCATTAAGAAGTGACTCAGCAAAGACTAACTTGTCAAAGTGAGACTCCTTGATAACTAGTATAGGATCAATAGGTGATTCATCATAGGTTGACTTATCATAAGTGTTTGGTTCAATAAAAACATCTTGGATTAGTTGGTTGTCTTGGCTTTGGTTTCCAATGAGTTAAAAAATACTAGTTTTTAACATAGCTTGATCTTCAAAGGATTGGATCGGTTGAGGTTTAGATGGGATTGGTAATGGAGGAGGAATTACTAGTGGTTGGAAAATGGTAGGGCCTTAAAAGTCATGACTACTTACATGAGCCAAAGGATAAAGTCCTAAAATGGTAATGATAGGGCAGTGTGGATCTTGATTACTCACACAAGTCAAAGGACTAGGTCTTGGAATGGGAATGGTGTGACATTGTGGTCCTAGAATAGAAATGGTATGATGTGGTGGAGCTTAATTACTCACGTAAGCCAAACCATCCAAGTCTTCCTCATAAACCATATCATCTCAGTCATGAGTTGGCTCATTAGCTAATTTTTTACTGTGTTCTATGTACTAATTATTATAAAGAGAGTATGGATCAATATCCCAAACAACATTATCTATAGTTGGGTCTTTAAAGTCCTTCTCATAAGCCTCTTCATGCCAATCAAGGTTTTGATTTGGATTTTGTGGATTTTGACTATGTTCCCCATATGGATTACTGTATGGAGAATAATAAAACTCCATAGAAAATCTTTCTCTATAGGGGTTCCTAGTGGGATTTTGTGCAGGCATTCTATCATAAGTTGGATTTTATGAGATTCCACCATAAGTGTAGCTAGACATAACCACGTAAATGATGAAATCTCTGAAACAAAAAGGCTTAGAGTTCTATAAACTCTGAAAAACTATCCAAAGGACAAATGGTTCAAACTTGGTCTAACTTGGTCGAAGGGGTGGAGTTGTATCTCCAATATGGTCTAAAAGTGAATTTTTCTATATAAAATGGTTTGTGTTAAAACTTGGCATAAAATAGTCTAATATCAAATGTCAAATGTCATAACATAAAAAGGTCAAGCATCTGAATAAAAACTAGCATGTCAAACGTCTAGGTTAAAGTGTTCCAAACAAGGTCTAAACTATGAAAGAGAAAAAATGAGCTACTAGGTATTTTGTCCAAACATAGAGTCAAAAGCTAGGCTCAAACAAATAGGCATATGCTAGTACGTTTGGCCAAATAGCATCAAAAGTGAGACTTGAAACAAATGCTGATATAAATTTAATCTAACAAGTTTGGAAACAACTTTGACATAAACTCGACACATAGAATAAAACATAAACATGATTAGTTGGCATAAGTCATAAGACAAAAGGATCTTTGAGAAAGTTTGAGTTCTCCTAAATAAAGGCACAAATAATTATAAGGATAGGTACTAAACAAACAAACCATCAATAGTTTTTAAATTTGGGTAATCAATTATCCAAAGTTATGCAACCCAAAAGAGAAAGATCTATGTATCAGCCCCATGAATTAAGGCTTAAATAGAAATCAATCAATGTTTGAATCTAAACATGACAAGGCTAATTGAAAATTCAATGGTAAAAACTAGGATTTGATGAAACAAGCTAGACAAGATTGGACAGCATGATGGCACAAGACAATGGTCCAAATGGTATACATGACATGGTTTGAAAAAACTAGTTTTTGATACAAAGTGAAACAAGTCTTGAAATAAATTAAGCAACCTAACAACATAAGCATACTAAAATGATGTGATATATGTTATGTTCAAAAGACTCAAAAGGCTCAAAATGTTTTTACATGATTTGGGCAGCATAACACTACCCTCCTCAACTTAAATGACACACACACAAACAATTTTAGAGAAAATTTCAAGGCATAAGTGTGGTGTAAAATGGCCAGCATAACACCTCTTTAGACTAAAAAGTGACATATAAACAAATTGATTTTGACATGGCTTATGAACAAACAAATAATTTTTAGTCTCAAAACATACCAAATGAAAAAATGATCTAAAAATACACTAAGTATAATCATCCAAATCCTAGCAAGGGTGTGGCAATGTGGGGTTGACTAAACTAGCAAGCTTTCAAACATTTTTAGGGGAATAAATTGCATAATGACTTTCATGTGAAATAATGAAAAAGAAAAGCATGAAAATTGGGTGACCATGGCATTGACTAGTTGTAAAAAGGTCTAGTCATTTTTACAATGACTACATCCTATTGTTCACTCAGTGTAGTACGATGTCCAAATGCAGATATGTCTTGTGTGCAACTCCAAAGGAGTAAGTGAAGTCAATGCCGGGAGATGAAACCTTGGATCAAAGCTTCCCTAAAGAACTCATGGGAGGTAATTATGTCCCCCTCATAAGCCAAGTCTGTATGAAAATAAAAGACTAAAATAGAAAGACTTTAGGGTCATTTTCAAGGTCACCCAAACTTTGATGAGTTTTTGGGGAGTGTTTTAGATGATGTTCTTTCTATGTCTTGGACTAGGCAATTTGCAATAGGAATGGTGCTTTTGATTCCAAGGGTTCCCTAAAGGGGATAAATGGAAGAGTATACACATAAAACCCCTTTTTTTTCCAAATAAAAATCTAATTTAAACAACTAAGTGAATACAAAAAGCTTGGAAAGGTGAGTTCATTTTTAAGCCCTAATTCAAAAAATGAGGTGGTGTTCATTTGACCCCTTGGTCTTAGTTGTAACTTTGAAAAATAATGTTAAAAAAACTTAAGCATCTTAAATGTTACTTTGAGCATAGAAATAATGTTCTTAATTCATCTTTAAGCATGCAAAAGGTGATCTAAACATGTTTTTATCAAATGTCAAGCTTGGTCCTGCAACAAAAACATTATCATGTCCTTTAGCCTTGAATTTATTTTGGATTTGAAATAATGAACTTCAAAAATAGAGATCTCGGGTTTGTGTTTTTAATAAAAACACAGTGATCAACATCAATTATATAATCAATGATGATTACACTTACTAACCAATGACGATTATCTAACCAACATCAATTACACCAATAATGACCGATGATGGCTATGCCAACCAATGAGGGTTTTACTAATCGATGTCGGTTACTATGTAAACCCATGACAAAAAAAATAACAAAACAAAGTTAGAAAATCAAATTGCAAGATTTTTAATGATCTAAATGATGATTTTAAAGTTGCATAATGATCTTCTTCATGTGTGGGATGTGATTGGTCCCACCAGGCATGCCATTATGTGAACTAGGAATTTGACTAAGAAGAGGAGATTAGTATGATGTTAGTGAATGAAGCCAAACCAAAAACACACTAAGTTAACATCTTCATGCCTAGTTACTAGGGTAAGCTTAGTAACAAAAAAAATGAAAAACACAACTAAAAAGTAAGAAAAAACAAAAATTCCTTCACCTTCCTTAGATGCTCCAAATGCCTTTGTAGTAGTGGCTTGCTCGGCTTTGTACTCATGAAGTCCTTGGAAATGGAAGCTTGGCTACCTCCATCTCTCCTTGGAACCTTAATGCTTTGGCTTGGCTTGGAATCAATTTTTCATGGTAACACTAGTTGCATGAAGCTTTTGGAACCAATCTTGCATTATAACTTTGCACAAATTAAGCTTAGAAATGATGTGGTATGGCCTCTTATTTATAGATTTTTTAGATTGATCAGAATCAACCTGAACCATCCATCTCAAGATTGAGATGTGTGGCTAAGGATTAATTCAATTTTTCAATTAAAATTGACAAATAGGCTCATCAATATTTGGGATAGAGGAGAAATTAAGAGGCATAAAGGGATTTGATGAGGCATGTGAGGCATGAATCCTGATATTTGTGGCATTTATGGCCTAGGGATGTCTTCCCAAGAAATGAGGTCACCTGATGATGTAGATATTCAATATTCTCTTCCAAAATAAATTATTCAACAAATTTCCATGAAATTATTAATTATGTCTTGATTTGGGCTAATTAACTCTAAAGCATTTTTAAGCATTTTATGTACAAATAACTCAAATTGATCATAATGCCTTATTATTGGTCCAAAATTTGACTAGATTAGAATTGGAAGTCAATGTCAAATGTGTTCAAATCATATTCCTATTTATGATGTTACCAATAAAAAATAACAAAGGCACGTGTCTCATGCAATAGATTTGATAGGAAAGAGCAATCTAGAGTACCCAAGTGCAAAATTAGTATTTTAACTCAAAATGAACTGATCAAAGTTAGCTAGCTCATAAATTACACTACCCCATTTAATGATACTCTAGCCAAAATTGGCACTTTAATCTGTCAGTTTCAAATCTTTTAATGTGTTTTAGTGTTTTAAAGCCAAATTCTAAACTTGGGTGGAAATTGGTCGAAACCCTGATTAGAGGTTATTGATGGCCAGATTTAGGTGTCTAAAAGAATAAGAGAACCATGGGGAACCTATGGAGAGGGCTTGAGAAACACATGAAAACAATCCATCTTGTAAAATCAAAGCAAAAAATTCAAAAACTAGCTCAAAAGGAAACCTTTCATGGATGTGAGTGCATAAAAAGTTTTTTAGATTCTACGTGATGATTCATAAATAAGGGGGCATGAAACTAAAACTTCTTTCTATGAAAATAAATCTGGCTCAGAGTACTTTCAACCCCCAAGAGCATTCCTCACAACTCCCCCTATATGACTCACACCAAGCATGCAAAGTTGACCCTTTTTGGCTTGTGAAGGCAAGAAAGATGAAACAAAAGAAAAAACTAAACTTTTTGACATTTTCTTAGCACACCAAGCATTTAAATGACATTAGTGAGATGAAGAGACATTATTCCACATTTTTTGCCAAAAATGGACTACCCAAGTCCATATAAGTGCCATTAAGGGCCTAAAATCAAGGAGAAACTACCTCATTATACATGAAAATAATTCTTGGATAGACACTTACTACTCCCTAACATTTCTTAACCTCCTCCATGTTGAAAACTTCCTTGGTGATAAATTTTATTCCTTGACAAGTAGTATAATTCATTAAATGAGCTAGAAATATGACCAAAAGGACCCTTTTTGCATATGAAACATGGTGATTGACAAATTTATGACTTATAAACACCTTATAACACCTAAATTACCATATTAGTATATTTTAAAAATAATTTGAACCTTTTACGATGTTTGACTAGGGTTGACTTTAGTTGACTAGACAAGCACAAGGAAGATAAGCTTAGACCAAGGCTAGAACAAGGATAGGTAAGGTATTTAGACCAACATGAGACCCCTATAGGACATATTTAAACCTATAAAAATTTTATAAATGTATGTATTGACCCAATTTGACTAAAAGTCAAATTTGGTCAACAGAGTGTTCATTTGATTTCTCACATGAATACTCGAGGGCACATCATCATGTTCATTTTTAGTTACCTGGGGAACCTTTCTTCTCCACAATCATCAATTCTCTACTTTATCTACAATTATTTGAAATAGTATTGCTTCTTCACAACACCATTTCAAAGAGATTCAAATGTAGACACCTAAATTTCACTATTTATAATCAAAATTCACTTTGACACACTAACCCATCACCATCCCCAATCCAAATTCATACTAACATCATTTCCCTCTAAATATTAAATAATTAATTAATGCACACCTTTTTCTTCTAAAACTAATTAAAATATAGATTATCCACCTCACCCAAACATCCTCCACATTTGTCTCAATTATGTGTTAACTCATCCAACCATCTTCTTTAGCTTCCTCAACCAGCTTATGAGTCATCTTAGAACATTTCAACCTCCTAAATGACTCAACCAACTAACTAGACCTATTTTTAGTGATTCACTCAACCACCTCCCATTTTTTTTCAACACATGGAATTAGTCATCATCCTCATGGATTAGGACTCAAATTTGAGAATTTAAATTTAGATAATCTAATAATTTTAAATAATCCTCAACCATTCATTTTATCTACTATAAGCCTATAAATTGACTTGTAATACATCACTTTCAATCATTCACCTTCAAGCTAAAAAATTTCTATCAAATTCTCATTCCAAATCAAAACTATCAAAATATTTTTGCACCCCAAAACACTACCCAATTCTCTTTTCTTTTGAAAAGAGTTGAGCACCCACATTTAGCATTCAAGAGCAAATCCTTATTTGATAATAATGGAAAAGGTGACAAATACTTCACAGTTATAACTATTGTTTTTTTTATTGATTTATTTCATATTTTATTTTATCTTGAAGTTTAGTTTTTAGTTTAGATTAGATTTCATTGTTTGATTTCTTAGCTAACTTGCACTCTAAATCTAACACTTACAACAAGTATAACTTCATCAATATTGATGTTACTCAAAATCTATATGTTCAAGTAAAGCATATCAAGGAAGTTCAAGTAGATGGTAGGAGTATTCAAGTTTATGAATATTTAAAGCTCACTGTGAACAAATATGCTTTGTATTCAGATTTTTATACTTTGGATATGAATGGTGTGGATATGGTTCTTAGATATCCTTGGTTAGAGACATTGGGAAAAATAAATATTAATGTTTAAAAGCATTTCATATAGTTTTGGTATTAAAAAAAGGAAGGTTGTTTTACAATATATCATAGTTGGAAAGGGACAAAGAATATTCAAGGTAGAGCATGAGGATAAGATTGAAAAGGGTGAAGAAGAACTTGAGGAAACTTCAGATGAAGAAATGATACAAGTAGAGAATAACACTTCATCTACTCAAGAGACAAAGGAACTACCAAATGAAAGGGTGTGAGAGGTAGAAGGAAATGTTGATAAGGTCACAATAATAGAGTATGATACTAAGTTTATGGCATATAGACACCCACATCATCATGAGAGGAAACAATCATATAGGCATTTCAGGGAGTATAATAACAACAATCATTTTGGATATGCATAGAATCCAAAGAAAAACTATTATGATCATGTTTAGAATCAAAATATTGACAACAGACTATGGGACATGGAATTAGTGGGTAAATCACTGTGACTATGCATAGAAGCCACATAATAACTACTATGGTCATGTATAAAATTAGAGTAACACAGTGGAATATGGAACATGAAATTGAAGAAGGAATAATTATGCATGAACACCAAGAAGGTATATTTATGACCAAAAATGGAATCATAGTATCAAAAATGAATTTGGAAACAAGGTTTAATGGCCATCACCTACCAAGATCACATATGGGTGGTTGGATGATCGAGCATGGAGACAAGTGTGCAATGATTTGAATCACACTCATTATTTGGTTTCTTCTTATGTTTTGGGGGTGAAACATTTCAAGGAGGGAAGGAATGTTATGTACCTAGGGATATGATATATTAATGTATTTAGGTTAATGGAGATGATGACATGTGATACACATCCCTATTAATTAGTTATATGGATCTAATATATTGAGATAAATGAGTAACTTATGGAATTAATACATTGGGTAATGGTAGGCCTACATTGGGATTAGGAGGTTACCCATCCATTGTTAGTTATAGAGAGGTATATATAAAAAGAGAAAAATATCATTGTAACTAATATCAATCAAGTAAATGTTGAGTCTTCTATTGTTAGAAAGATATTGGAGATTGTCCCATCGAAGTGTAATTATGGAGTTATTCCTTCCTAATGGAGTATTGTATGGTGTTGCCATAACTTAAGGATAAATATTATATTTCTACATATATTGAATATTTTGGCATATTATCCCTCTAATATTTATTGTGTTGTGTTGATCTACATTATAGTCTACATATTTCTATCTATTATAAGTGTGGATCATTAAAACTTTCAATTAATAGTGGCCATGCATTAGATGATTACTTCTAAAGATAACTATTCACGAGAGAAGATTAAGAATCCATTTGAGTGAAGGTTCAAATATCTCTTTATTTGATGAGATAATTACAAGATGTTGAAATGTTTAGGACCCGGGGAAATAAAAAATATCACAACCATAAAGAAAGAGTTTGGTAGTATAGAGGGCTGATTTGAAATAAGTTCCCAAATAGAGGAGGGTTGATAGTGTAGACATTACTCCATTTTGAAAAATTTATTCAATGGTTAAAGATTCCAATCTCATGTGTGCACAACATAATTTTGGGGTCAATCATAATTCATTTATTATTTATTAAAATATATTACAATATATAGTCTATGTTTCTACTATAAAAAAGGAGTCAACACTTATTGTTTTATCCCTTACATTTCTCATTTTATCTCCTACATCTCTCATTTATTCTCTAATAGCATTCCTCACTCAACCTATCTTCTACATGAGTTACATTATTGACTCATTTTAATACATTATTATTTATCATGCACAAATATTTAAACTACCCCTTACAATAATATTGCTCACCATGTGATCACTAGTACATTTAATTCCTAACATTCTCCCCTTTAGCACGAACATGGAGAGAGGAATCAAACTTCTAAATTGACCCCCACAAGATGGACATCGGGTTTGCCTGAGAATGCATCCATTACATCATTGAGGCATTTATTTATTTTATTGATGATGAATTTTGATCAAAATATAGACTAGTCTAGGACACAATCGGGGCCCCAGATCCCCATGTAATTTATTAACCACTTGAATACCACCTATATACCAGATATTACCATATGTATATGTTGGGTGAATATTTTGTCATCAACTAATTGATGACAAAATGGGTATATCAACCACAGCACAGGAATATTTACGCCACGAAAAGTGTGGGTTTACCAGGATTGGACGAGGTAAATCTCTCCTCTCATCAAGGGGAGGTTCCCTATGAATATTTATATGTTATATGTATATATAATTAAGCAGAAAATAATACTTGAGGAGGTATAACAGCATCCACCTCTCTTTTTTCAGAGGTGATGTCTAAGGGACAAGAGAGAAAAATCCTGGTCATTGGCCAACAACATTCCTCTTCTTTCAGGAATGGTATCCAGCGTAGAGCAGAAAATCACCTGAAGTAAGTAACAAAGTTAACAAAGAAACCTATGTAAGCACAAAGTCTTTTGTTGTCTCCTTCATCGATTTGGAATACGCGTAACCGTAGAGTGAAACGAAGCACAAAGTCTTTTCCTGAAACTCCAAAGGATAAAAGGATCACAAAGATAAAAGTAGCTCAAAGTCTCTCTTTTATCTTTTAGAAACATCCTCAGATAATATAAACACACACACTGTGCTTATTAAATCAAACAAATAAGAGATTATCAGGAAAAAGGACAATAACTATTTCCTAAATAATGCAGATAACTTCAACACAAAGTCTAAAATAAACTTGCTTCTCATTCATTTCACAAAATATGATTTACAAGTTGAGCAGAAAGTCTCAAGAAGTGTCTCAATTTTAGTGGAGTTTTTGCTCTAAATTATCAGAGATCCATTTACAAAAGAGGTCTCCACTATATATAGGGAGAAACCTTCAAAATTAAAAAGATTATAATATAAAAATATCTAAGTCAAAGATGAGTCATCTTTGACTTTTGAGATATTTTTCTAGATTTTTTACATGTAATTACACATTACAAAATTGCATGCACTTTTTCATGACAAAAGTGCATGAGAAAAGAAGAAGAGAGAAGGGGAAAATGTTTCAACTCTTGCCGCCAGACTTCTTCAGATGAGCATCATACATAGTAATAGATGCCTAAATTTCTATACTGTCTGGCGCAACGGTGTTCTTGAAGATGACCCTGGCTCTGATTATAACATCCTTCAATGATGTGATTGCCTTACCATGACTAGTTAACCTAGATCTCAGATTATCCAGAGTTAACTGAGTATCTAAAATATTGTCTACAGAAGTTATTGAGAAGGCTTTCTCTTCAAAATCTCTCTAAATCATACCCTTAAATCCTTGGATCATCTCTTTGGCTGAGAGAAATTGATTATCCATCATGGTGAGGTCGTAAGGCAGTTCTTCCAGTCTATTCAACAAGCCTGTATTACTTTTTTCACTAGCATCTTTAGAAGACTCGAGATCTTTGATGAGCTCCTTGAGTACCTGAATCCTGTATATAAGTGATTCCTTGATCTCAACATAGAAATCTTTACTGGAAATAACGCTAATGGATATCAAGGTGTTTTTCTTTAGATCCTTCATTTCCCTCCACTTGTAGAGATATTTCTCTGCACTGTCAATGTTCTGAGAGATAAGAGAGACAAGGTCTTCTAAATCTGTTCTCAACTTCTTCATCTTGTTTGTCTTCTTAACAACCTCTATAAGTAAGGAAATTCTCTGAGTGTACATCTTCACAATGTAATCCTCCAGTACTTTCCCTTTTATATAGGTTCTCTCTGCTTTTTGGATGATAGGGTCATCTATAGAGAAGGCTTCTAGAGTTGCCACTTCAGAGGGAAGGGTGAATTTCCTTATTACTGCCATCAACTATTTTGTCTTGGCCTTATAGTAGTCCATCTCCTTTTCTCTGTCAAACTTCTAGACCATGATGTCCATTGCAGACTGTAGATCACTTTTCACACCTTCGTGAGTAACTTTTCTAAGTTTAACACAAGAGATGGAATAGCTATGCATGTCAAAACCCTCAAGGGTTGCATCCTGCAGTGGTTTAGCTATTTCTAGAAATTTATGCCCCTTTTCCTCAACCAATTTTGAGAGGATCCTTGGTCTCTTAGAGGCCTTAACTTTCACCAGCACTATCTTTCCAAAATCGAAGTCATCTACAGAGATGGCTAGATTCTTTCTTTTAGGTGTGAAAGCTAACATCCAAGGAGAGAGAGAAGAAGTACCTAATGTGACGATGATTCTTGAAGCTGGTGTTACTATGGTAACATCTGCACTGCTAGTGATAATAGTGGTTATAGTAGGAGTAACAGGGGAAACTATACCAGCTATTGATTGATCAAGGGTAGAGCTTTCTCCTAGATTGAAGGAAGGAGATGCCAAACTAGGAATAGAGCTTGAAGAGCGAAGAGTATCTCCAGAAGCATCTTGAGGATCACCAATCATTACTCTAAAAGGAGAGGTAGCTCCAAAATAAGTAACACTAATAGGAGATAGAGGTGAAGGAGATGTTACAAGAGACTGAGGTGGAGAAGGAGAGACGTCTGTAAGTGGTTGTGCTCCTTCCTAAGAAGGTAGAGGGTCAGTCCTTTACTGCCCTAAGGGCCTATCATCTATCTCCATTTATTGAGCTACCTGTTCCTGGGGGCCTTGTTCTCTAATTTCCTTAATCGTTGATTTTGGATCTTCAACAACCTTTGATTTCTTGGAAACAAAGATGATTCTAGGCTTGTGAGGCCTAGATGGAGAAGGAACATCACCTTTATTCTTGGTCCTATTTTCTACCTTCTTCCTCATTTATACTTGGAACTTAGCCTCTGATCCTATAATAAACTCTTTAAGTGTGATCCCTTTGGCTACTAACCAATCATTGGTGTTAGCCAATATTGGTTTGAATCTTTTCCTCAAGAAGTTAATTCTTTCTGAGACCACTGAACTGGAGGAAGAGGGGAGTCAGCAACCTTCTCAGCCAGGTACATATTGTTGATAATGTTCTTGTCATCGATCATATTAGAGGGAATCTCTGTAAGCCCCAAATATTTGATCTACTCCAAGGTCAGTCTGTTGTAGTCTATTTTCTTGATTTATTTGGCTATCTATAGGTCTACCCAGATGTCTTCAATCATAGACTCATGAAACTAAGTCTTTCTTCTAATCATGTCTTTGACACTCCTATAGTCAAAGTTGTCCCTTATTTTGAATTATTTCATAGTAACCAGTTGCATATCCATCTCCATGACCTTGGCTTTAGCTGCAATTAGAATCGAGTATCTACCAATTTTGATTAAAAATTTGAAACCTGGCTTTTTCAGTTCTATCTACCTAGTGTGTACAATAACCATTTGTCTACACAGCTCCATCAAGACTAACTTATCAAAAGGAAACTTGGGGAGCATATAGGGATAACCTTGGAAAAATCCAACTCAAAGATAGCAAAAGGAGGGAAATTATAGGAACATACAGCCATAGTCGTTGACGATCATCTAGGCCTCATCAGATACTCTCTTCTGCTTGAGTTGAGGGTTGAAGAGGCATAAAAATATAGTAAAGAAGGCATCATTTACCTTTCTTAAATGGTGAATTGATCCTTACAGCATTAGCTGGGGGTAATATGAGTAGACTAGGATGGTCTTTCTGTCCCTTTTAATTGTCAAACGTGGAAAGGTTTGTATTAAAGCAGCTATGTACACTAGATACGAAGTCATATAGAACTTTGAAGTAGTTTATACCTTGGTTAGTTAATCATGAAGAGCGTTGCTAATTTGTTCACCCCAAAATATGACCTACTTACCTTGAAGGATGATTTTTATTAAAGGGTACATCCACTCGTAGAACTGTGAGGAAGATGGGAGGCCTCGCACTCTACTGAGAAGGGTGATCAAGTCACCAACTTCTTCAATGAAATCACTCCTTGAGAAGTTCCATGGCCATCTGGATAAATTAGTTTTGAGGGTCTTCAGCCACCTATTATTCATTACTTTCTTTGCCCTCTTAGGGTCCTTGTCATACTCCTTTTGTGCTTCTATGAATTCAATCCTTAGTACTTCAGTAGCAAGAGGGCACATGAAGACTTTATCAATAAATTTAGGGTTCAGCTGAATTATTATGTTGCTATTGGAATTAGAGACTGATCTGGTCTCTTTATTGTAGAATTGGGCACACTAGAGGATGAACTCTGTATGATGTGTTGCTACTGGAAAAGCAACAACCAGATGAATGTTGCTCTCGATGATCCTCTTCATTTCAGAGCTTGAGTTTGTTGCCTTAGTTTTGGTCACGAACTTGGCCATATCTACATGGCCAATCTTTGTATCTCTAATGTCATCAACATTAGAGGTGACCGAAGTGATCAGAAAAATGCCCTAGTACTGCTACTTCATGGCTTTTGACTTTTTTAGAGAAGCCTCAGTCATTGAGACTAGTCTCTGGTGAGCGGGTGTCGATGAACAAAAATCTTCAAGGGGTACTGCAATCATGATCGTGTACTTAGGGAATAGTGGGCAAATTGGGGAATTCACACGTTGGACGATCATGACCAAGGAAGGGTACTTAACAGTGCCAGGTTGAAAACTAAGGGAAAAAAGGGAAGAAGAGAAAAACAAAAAAAAGGAAAATTTTCTAGAGTGGAGATATTTAGAGGAAAAATGTAAGGGCAGCAAAATTCACTGCCCAAGCATGTGGAATGAAATGCATGCACGGGCAGCGAATTTCACCACCCTTGCATGCAAGAGGGAAAAAAAATGGCACGTGTAGCGAATTTCACTTCTCATGCATGAATAATAGCCAGGGAACTGTAGAGGTGAAAAAAATTGCTACCCTTACATGTTAGGTCTGTGTCGGTGGTGATTTTCACCACCCGTGTAAGTTTGGTTGGAATGTGCAGGGGCGATGAATTTCACCACTCCTACAGACTTGAACTACATCGGCGGTGAATTTTTCCACCCCTACAAGTCAATGTAGAGAGCATGTATCAATGGTGAAATTCATCACCAATGCAGGTGAATGGAGCAACAAGGAGAGAAAGGGCAACATGAGGGGAAATTTTCACTACCCGTGTAGGTTAAAACAAGAAACCTACGGGCAAGAAGGGAGGGCGGCAAAAATTTCCACCCCAACATGTAGAGGAAGCCTAGAAGGCTGACAGAGAAGGGGGAAAAAAACAAAAAACAAAATTGAAAGCAAACTAAAATAAAAGAAAGAAAGAAATGTCAAAAACATGACCTACCTGGGAAACCACGCGCGTCGCAAGCTTAAATCCACCAAAATGCACTATCACCCATTCACTAGATCATCTAGGGGTAGAAGGTAGCAAGATGGAAGGAAAGAATGAATCAAAATGAGGTTAAAAATTAGATTAAATGGGGTGAAAATTGACCCCAACCACCCGGTGTATGCGGCAATAAATGCCATACACGAAAAATGAAGCAGTGCAGGGGTGACAAAATTCACTGTCCTTGCACTAAAAAAGAAGAAACATGCAGGGGCAGCAAATTTTGCCACTCCTGCATGTGAGAGATGGGAAAAATTTAGGGGCAGCAAATTTTGTCGCTCTTGCATTTCAAAGGTAAAACTGCACTAGTGGCAAAATTCATCGCCCGTGCACGAAAATAGAAGAAAAACACTAACGATGAAAAAGGCATATTTTGGTCCCCTAGTCATATCGAGATCATAACAACCTTCACATTTTGGGGAAAAAATAATGAAAAGATGTTACAAATTTTGAACAGTGAAGTTGGGCCAAGACGAGAACGAGAAAAACTGTCTCAAAAATAAACTTAGAGAGACAAAAGGTGAAATGAACAAGTTTTGTAGGGGGTTGATTCCAAAAATGAGCTAAGCTAATTTTGAAAACAATAGCTGGCTCCTATTGGAGAACTTTTGTTAATCAAATTGATCAATGGGAGTAGAAACCAATCTCTAAGTGCCTTCATCCAAGCCATTGGGCTACAGAGTCAGGCTAAAAATAAAAGAAAATAGACAAAATATAAAAACTATACATATATACAAATAAACCCATCTAAGCTTCAAGGGTTGAATAGCTTCAGATGTTGCCCACTGTGGGGTAGTCCAAATGGCATTCCATCTTGGTACTCTAGCAAGAAGCTAGCCTCACCATAGAGCTGTCAAATGGTGAATAGACCTCTCCATAAGGAGTCAAATTTGTCGTGTATTCCTTTCAGTTCTCACCTCTTGTCCCACAACAAGACTTGATTTCTGACTCAAAATTCATGAACCTTAGATTTTTTATCAAAAATTTTCTTCACTTGGTTCTGATGTGTCGTAATCTGATCCACCACCATGGTTCACTACTCATTTAGTTCGGTTAGACACATGATTCTTTTGTCGACCGAACTTTTGAAGGTTGAGTCTTCAATTGCTTTGGCTAATCTAAGCACTGGTAGTTCTAAGGTGATGGGGATCTCCACAATCAAGCCATATAGAAGTTGGAAAGGTGACATACCTATGGCCCTCTTTGGATTAATCTTATCTGCCCATAAAGCATCAAATAATGCCTTGTGACAAGTCCTCTAATTGTTGTCTACCAATTTCTTGATAATAGTGACCAAGTTCTTATTGTTTGATTTTGCTTAGCCATTTCCTTGAGAGAAATAATCTAAAGTGTGAGATAGGGTAATCCCATAGTAAAAATAGAATTGAGTAATTTTATGCAAAGAAAAATAGGCTGCACTATCTGTTACAATTTTAAGTGGGACCCCAAACTGGGAGATAATATTTTTCTTAAGAAAATTACACACCACTTCAGACGTAGTGCGCTTGGTTGGGATGGCTTCCACCCACTTGGTAAAGTAATCAGTCACTATGAGGACATAATCATGTTTGGAACTCAAAGATGGGTTGACTGTGCCAATGAAGTCAATACCCTACTGCTAAAAAGGCTCCTCAATTACTACTGGCTTGAGAGGCAATGCAGTAAGTTTAGGCTTCCCAACAAATTGTTGACATAATTCGCACCTACGCACCCATCTGTAGGCATCCTAAAATAGTGTGGGCCAATATTACCTTGCTCACAAAATCTTGTGCACTGTCATCAGTGCAAAAAAAGGTCCTCCATAGGCCAAATTGTGGAAAGACTCCAAGAGTTTATCTTGTTGCACCTTATCAACACAATGAAGAAATGCCCTGTCTAAGTTCCTTTTGTATAGACCATTATCCCATAGAACATAACTAACAGCTTTTAACTTAACATTCCATTTCTCCTTATAGGAGAGATGAGCGGGACACTCACCATATGTCAAAAAATGGGTGATGTCAGAATACCACTCATTAGTGGTGACAACAAAGAGGACCGTAGACATGCTTTCGATCTCTATTTATTTGCTTTCTACTTCATCTAGAATATTGTTGGCAATCAACTGACAAAGACCCTTTTCTCACATGAGTTTGGTAGGTTTAATGTCTAGATCAAACTCTTGAATTTTGGCGATCCAATTACCCCTCTTCGTACCAAACTCATGTTGAGTCAAAATAGACTTCACTGTTGTATCAAGAACGAGAACTTCAGTGTGCGAGTTCAGGATATAAAACCTGAAATGCTTGACTACTTTGACCACCATGTATGCATGTTTCTCCATGTTGGAATATTTTAGCTCATGAACCTTAAGTAGACAAGTCATGAAGGAAATAGGGGATTCCATGCCTTCTTGGTTTTGTTGAACTAAAATGGCTGAGAGTGTATGTTCAGAGGCATAACTGTATATTTTGAAGCTTTTGATGTAGTCTGGACAAACTAGAATTGGTGTGCAAGCAATCACTTCCTTGATGTCTTTGAATGTTGATTTGCCTTCAACAGTCCACCTAAAGGTAGCATTGCCTTTCATCATGTTGACGATGTGGCGAGTTTTCTTAGTGAACTCAAGAATGAATCTCCAAAAAAAATTCACCTTTCTGAAGAAAAAGTGAACCGTAGTTTTGTTGGTAGGTAGAGTAAGTTCTTAGATGGACTTGACCCTTTTTGAGTCAATTTTAATACCTTCTCGGGACATAATGTGTCTGAGAAGTTTCCCTTTAGTCACCCAAAAATAGATTTTTTTGGATTTAGAGAAATACCATTCTGACGACAGCATTCCAGTATTCTTTACAAATGGTGGACATGGTCAAAATGATGCTTTGAAAATACTATCAAATCATCTAGGTACACTACAATGAACTTATCCATTTCATCCTTGAAAGTGAGGTCCATCGCTCTTTGAAATGTGGCACCTGCATTTATCAGACTGAAAGGCATTTTTTGATAGGCAAAGGTGCCCCAAGGTGTGGTGAAGGCACTCTTATGCTGATTCGATTTTATGACTTTGACCTGATTGTACTCTGAAAAACTGTCTAACATTGATAACATTTCTGAACCTGTTATGATTTGTAGAACTTGATCCATGATAGGGAGAGGGTAGTTATCTTTTAAAGATAACTGATTTAAGTTCTTAAAATCCATGCAAATTCAAATTTCACCATTCTTTCTGACAGGCACTATGTTGGCAATCCATGTGGAATGATGGATCAGAAAAATTATCTGGGCATCAAGCATTTTTTGTATCTCAGCTAAAATAGTACCTAAGATTTTTGGGTTATATTGCCTAGACTTTTGCTTGTAAGGTACAAAATTTTCCTTAAGAGGAATGTCATGGTGAATGTCATTCTCCCTGAGTGATTTTAGGTCATCATAAGAATAAGCCAAGATGTCTATATATTGACAAAGTAGATTAGCAAGCTTAAATCTCTCCTTGAGAGTGCAGCATTTCCCAATGTTTACCATCTTAAGTTCTCTCTTAGTTCCCAGATTTACCTGATCAAAATCCTGAGAGGAGTTTGAATCTATTCGCTATTGTTTAATAAACTTGTCATGGTTATCAAACAATTTCTCTAGGGAAACCAGGCCTTTGAGAATCTTATTCCCCTTAAGCTGCAGGAAATCTTCACCAGTGTTCACATTTGATGCAGAAGTTGCTTCGCATTCTCAGAGTTCACTACCTTCAAAATGAAATTGTTTAAAGCTATCCTTTTGCTCCAAAAAGGAAATGATTTGATCATCATTGTTAAATACTTGCCAATAGATGACATTATTAAGTACACTTTGTCGAAAGACCAGTTCAATAGTGTACTTATCTCCTTTAAAATTTGGGTGGGAAACCAAGAGAGTAGCAGAGACAGCCAATGCATCCGCCCGATCATTGAATTCTCATGGAACAGTAGAGATGTTGAAAGTGTCAAAATTTTTGATTTGGTCCTAGACAAGATTGTGATAGTGGTGCAATCTTTCATTTTTGGTTTGATAGAGGTTTTTTGCCTGGCAAACCACTAATTCAGCATCCCCTTAGCATGGAGTAGCTTAATGCTCTTTTCTCTGGCAGCTTGTAATCCAAGTAACAGGGATTCATACTCAGCTATGTTGTTGGTGTTGTTGAATTGCAACTTATAGGACAAAGGAACAATATCTCTTTGAATAAATACCAACACAACTCCAGCTCCTAAACTAGTAGAGGAGCAGCTGCCATCAAATTCTAAGGTCCATACTCATTAGACACCGCTTTTTCTTTGAAATTTTCTTTGCTTAGGAGAAGAGATTCCTTCGTGTGTTCATTTTGCTTTGTCGATTCTCCCGCTATGTTAGCTAAACATATTTCCAAGTTGTCACCTGTAGGAGTTTCATCAAATGCCTCATGGATCTCATCCATAGATAGGAAGTAATTTCCCATGCCAGAAGACTCAAATAAAATTTGAGCTTCTGGTGCTGATGATCGGGTGACTACATATCTTGCCTCTTTTTCAGGAAGCAATTTCTTCATAACACCTTGGATTGGGATTCTCGCCTTCAAAAATTCCATGCTTAGCTCACCTCCAATATCTTTGTAGAAATTCTATCCAAGCAGGATGCCGTAAGAGGCTAGAACATCAGCGATTAGAACTGTCATTTTTATCCTCTTTTCTGGAAAAGCTGTGAAAGCAAATTGGGCATCTTTTATCTGACCAAGGAGTGAAACTTGCTTATTTTCCATAGAAAAACACCTCTCAAAATTTTTGGTCAAATTTAGGCCAAGGGAATCTACCACCTTGGCGGGCATGACATTATCTAAGGCTCTAGAGTCTATTATGCAATTACTCAATTTGTAACCATTTATTAGTAGGGAAACATAAAAAGGTTCTATTTTCTTAGGAGCAACAAGAGGAGTCATGACAAGATTATTTTGGGTGGATTTATCCTTGGGGGGATCATGAATGGCTTTTGAAGAATCTTGTCTTGTGGGGACGGTGTTATTTTTCACATATTCCACCAACCTATCAAATTATTCAGGATTGGCTCTCAAATACTCAATCTCTGTCATTTGAATCTTAGTTTTCTTGGCATGATCAATTATATCAAATAATTGAAAAAAAATTGAGATAGAAGAAGAAGGTTCATCATCTGGGTCTTTAGTGGGTACGGCACTTGTCTGAGCAATAGAAGTGGAAGGTATGGGGCGGTTGGAGGTACTTACTTTTTTGTGAATTACCTGATATTTTGATTGAGGAGGTAGTGGAGTCCCTCATTTAGTGATGGAGACTACCTGTCAAGGTTCTTCTTCTTCTTTCCCTTTGTCAGCCTATGGAGCTAACTGGTTTTGAGATCTAGTGAAAATAGCATAAGATCCATCCAACCCTTCTCCTTTACTTCCAGTTTCATCCTGGTAATCCAAAAAATCAATATTGGAGTTGCTAGCTAATTTTTATTCCTGCTCATCGAAGAGATTAGCGTCATCTTGTTGGCCCAACTGAGGTTGGAGCAAAAAGTCATGTTCAGCCTCTAGGTAACTGATCGCTAAATTGGCAGGTGCTACTTTAATGGCCAGTTTCCTTGGAGGTGGAGACAGGTGACTTGGTTGCCTTTGGTTTTGGGTAGCATTGCCCTAATATTGCTAATTTTGGAACATTATCCTAGGCATATCTTAGTAGGTGGGAGAAAATGGACCTTGGGCTATTTGTCTCTTCAAAGCTATCAGTTCATTTTTCAATTTTTGTACCATAAAATCTATAGTGCATGTAGAAGAGCTTTCAGCAGATGAAGAGAATCTATTTTTACTAGGGTCTTTTTTGATCTTACCTACCAGGATAAGATCATCCTCAATCTCAGTAGCCAAATTTTGAGCCAATGCAAGATCCATAGGGCTAGCTCACCTCAACAGGAAACTTACTTCGAGAAGTTGTGAGTTAATAAAAAAGCACTTAAGATTCTCTGGCATGGGCTGAGCGACAGTTGGAATCTGGTTCCTTAACTTGTTGAATTTGGCTATGAAATCCCTCATGGGTTCCTGAGATTCTTTTTTCATCTGTGTTAGTTGCACTAACAAGGCGTGTGTATCTTCAATAGGTTTAAATCTAGCTTCAAATTTGGACTTTAGCGTATTCTAGTTAGTTATAATTTGAGCTTGAAGGTGGTAAAACCAATCCGTGGTAGCGCCTTATAGAGTTTATACAAAAAGTCTCACTGCTACATCCTCAAATTCCACACTGATTATGCCACATGCTATGGAGAAAGTGGCAATATGCTCGTCGAGATGAACCTTCCCATCACCAAAAAACTTGAGAAATTTTTTTCTAAAACTACAAGGTAGTTCATGCAAGGGTGGGGTCAAATTAAGAGGACCAAAGGAATTGCTCCACGGGACTTGAGCCATTATGCTAGGACAATTAAATGGCAGGATAACAAACCTTAGTGGAGTATTTATAGGCAGGGCACTATTAACAGTAGGAAAAAAACCTCTACCTTGTGTTGGTGACCCGATAAAGTCAGGAGGAAGACTCCTAGATCATTGAAGGAAAGGTGGTGGAAGAAATAGATCAAAATTGCTCTACTACATGAACTCAAACACGGGGTCAAAACACCCTTAGATCTCTAGCTTCTTGTGTAGCATGGAGTTGCCAGATTTTAAATGAAAAAGGGACCAAAACTACTTTAAGTTGAAGCTTGAGGCTTCAACATGCACGTTTGTAGTCCCCAGTGGAGTCGCCAAAAAGCTATTGGGTGAATATTTTGTCGTCAACTAACTGATGACAAAATAGGTATATCAACCACAGCACAAGAAAATTTATGTCACAAAAAGTATAGGTTTACTAGATCTAGATGAGGTAAATATCTCCTCTCATCAAGGGAAGGTTCCCTATGAATATTTATACACTATATGTATATATAATTAAGCAGAAAATAATACTTGGGGAGGTATAACAGCATCCACCTCTCTTTTTTCAGAGGTGATGTCCAAGGGACAAGAGAGAGAAATCTTGGTCATTGGCCAACAACATTTCTTTTTTTTTAGAAATGGTATCTAGCATAGAGTAAAAAATTACCTGAATTAACAAAGAAACCTACGTAAGCACAAAGTCTTCCATTGTCTCCTTCACTGATTAGGAAAACACGTAACCATAGATTGAAATGAAGCACAAAGTCTTCACTTGAAACTACAAAGGATAAAAAGATCACAAAAATAAAAGTAGCTCAAAGTCTCTCTTTTATCTTTTAGAAACATCCTTAGATAATATCAACACACACACTTTGCTTATTAAATCAAACAAATAAGATATTATCAGGAAAAAGGACATAAGAACTATTTTTTAAATAACGTAGATAACTTCAACACAAAGTCTGAAATAAACCTGCTTCTCATTCATTCCACAAAATATGATTTATAAGTTGAGCACAAAGTTTCAAGAAGTGTCTCAATTTTAGCAGTGTTTTTGCTCTCAATTATCAGAGATCCATTTCCAAAAGAAGTCTCCACTATATATAGGGAGAAAACTTCAAAATTACAAAGATTATAATATAAAAATATCTAAGTCAAAGATGATTCATCTTTGACTTTTGAGATATTTTTCTAGATTTTTTACATGTAATTACACATTAAAAAATTGCATTCACTTTTTTATGACAAAAGTGCATGAGAAAAGAAGAAGAGAGAAGGGAAAAATATTTTAGCTCTTGCCACCAGACTTCTTCAGATGAGCATCGTACATAGTAATATATGCCTAAATTTCTATACTATCTGATGCAATAGTGTTCTTGAAGATGACTCTAGCTCTGATTATAGCATCCTTCAATGTTGTGATTGCCTTAGCATGACTAGTTAACCTGGATCTCAGATTATCTAGAGTTAACTGAATATCTAAAATATTATCCACAGAAGTCATTGAGAAGGCTTTCTCTTCAAAATCTCTTTGAATCATACCCTTGAATCCTTAGATCATCTCTTCGGCTGAGAGAAATTGATTATTCCTAGTAGTGAGGTCGCAAGGCAGTTCTTCCAGTCTATTCAACAGACCTGTATCACTTTTCTCACTAACATCTTTGAATCTCAGATTATCTAGAGTTAACTGAGTATCTAAAATATTGTCCACAGAAGTCATTGAGAAGGCTTTCTCTTCAAAATCTCTTTGAATCATACCCTTGAATCCTTAGATCATTTCTTCGGCTGAGAGAAATTAATTATCCCTAGTGGTGAGGTCGCAAGGCAGTTCTTTTAGTCTATTCAACAGACCTGTATCGCTTTTCTCACTAACATCTTTAGAAGACTCGAGATCTTTGATGAGCTCCTTGAGTACCTGAATCCTGTATATAAGTGATTCCTTGATCTCAACATAGGAATCTTTGCTGGAAATAATGATGATAGATATCAAAGTGCTTTTCTTTAGATCCTTCATTTCCCTCCACTTGTCAAGATATTTCTCTGCACTATCAATGTCCTGAGAGATAAGAGAGACAAGGTCTTCTAAATCTGTTCTCAGCTTCTGTGCATCTTCACAATGTAATCTTCCAGCACTTTCCCTTTCATATAGGTTCTCTCTGCTTTCTAGATGACAGGGTCATCTATAGAGAAGGCTTCTAGAGTTGCCACTTCAAAGGAAAGGGTGAATTTTCTTATTACTGTCGTCAATTGTTCTGTCTTGGCCTTATATTAGTCCTTCATTTCTTTTTCTCTATCGAACTTCTAGACCATGATGTCTATTGCAGACTGTAGATCACTTTTCACACCTTCGTGAGTAACTTTTCTAAGGTTCAACATGAGAGATGGAATAGATGCTCATGTTAAAACCCTCAACGATTGCATCCTATGGTGGTTTAGCTATTTCTAGAAATTTATGCCCCTTTTCCTCAACCAATTTTGAGAGGATCCTTGGTCTCTTAAGGGCCTTAGCTTTCACCGGCACTATCTTGCCAAAATCAAAGTCATCTGCAGAGATGGTTAGCTTCTTTCTTTTAGGTGTGAAAGCTAACATCTAAGGAGGGAGAGAAAAAAAGTACCTAATGTGGCGATGGTTCCTATAGGTGGTGTTATCATGGTAATGTCTACACTATTAATGGTAACGGTGGTTGCAGTAGGAGTAATAGGGGAAACCGTACCGGCCATTGATTGATCAAGGGCAGAGCTTTCTCTTAGATTTAAGGAAGGAGATGCCAGACTAGGAATAGAGCCTAAGGAGCAAAGAGTATCTCTATAAGCATCTTGAGGATCACCAATCATTACTCTAAAAGGAGAGGCAACTCTAAAAGGAGTAACACTGATAGGAGATAGAGGTAAAGGAGATGCTACAAGACACTGAGGTGGAGAAGGAGAGACATTTGTAAGTGGTTGTGCCCCTTTCTAAGAAGGTAGAGGGTCAATCATTTGCTACCCTGAGGGCCTATCATCTGACTCTATTTTTTGAGCTACCTGTTCTTTGGAGCCTTGTTCTCCAACTCTCTTAACCGTTGATTCTGGATCTTCAACAACCTTTGATTTCTTGGAAATAAAGATGATTCTAGGCTTGTGAGGCCTAGATGGAGAAGAAACATCACCTTTGTTCTTGGTCTTATTTTTTACCTTCTTTCTCATTTCTGTATGAAACTCAGTCTTTGATCCTATAATAAACTCTTTCAGTGTGATCCCTTTGGCTACTAACCAATCATTGGTGTTAGCCAATATTGGTTTAAATCTTTTCTTCAAAGAAGTTAATTCTTTCTGAGACCACTGAACTGGAGGAAGAGGGGAGTCAGAAACCTTCTCAGCCAGATACCTGTTATTAATAATATTATTATCATCGACCAGATTGGGGGGAATCTCTACAAGCCTCAAATATTCAATCTACTCCATGGTCAACCTGTTGTAGTCCATTTTCTTGATTTTTTTGACTGTCTGTAGGTCTACCCAGATGTCTTCGATCATAGGCTCATGAAACTGAGTCTTTCTTCTAATCATGTATTTGACACTCCTATAGTCAAAGTTGTCCCTTCTTTTGAATTGTTTCATAGTAACTAGTTACATCTTTGTCTCCATGACCTTGGCTTTAGCTATAGTTAGAATCGAGTATCTACCAATTTCAATTGGAAACTTGAAACCTGGCTTTTTTAGTTCCATCTACCTAGTGTGTACGATAACCATTTGTCTACACAGCTCCATCAGGACTAACTTATCAGAAGGAAATCTAGAGAGCATATAGAGATAACCTTGGAAAAAGCCAACCGAAAGATAGCAGAAGGAGGGAAATTGTAGGAACATATAGCCATAGTCGTTGATGATCATCTAGGCCTCATCAGATACTCTCTTTTGCTTGAGCTGAGGGTCAAAGAGGCATAAAAATATGGCAAAGAAGGCATCATTTACCCTTATAAAATGGTGGATTGATCCTTTCAGCGTTAGCTGGGGGTAATATGAGTAGACTAGGATGGTCTTTTTGTCCCCTTCAATTGTCAAACCTGGAAAGGTTCGAATTAAGGCAGCTATGTACACTAGGTATGAAGTCATATATAACTTTGAAGTAGTTTGTACCTTGGTCAATTTCTCATGAAGAGCATTTCTAATTTGCTCACCCCAAAAGATGACCTACTTACCTTGGAGGATGATTTTGATGAAAGGGTACATCTACTCGTGGAATTGTGAGGAAGACGAGAGGCCTTGTACTCTACTGAGAAGGGTGATCAAGTCACCAACTTATTCAATGAAATCACTCCTTGAAAAGTTTTGTGGCTAGTTAGATAAATTGGTTCTGGGGGTCTTCAGCCACCTGTTATTCATTACTTTCTTTGCCCTCTTAGGGTCCTTGTCATACTCCTTTTGTGCTTCTATGAAGTCAATCCTTAGTACCTCAGTAGCAAGAGGGCACATGAAGACTTTATTAATGAATTCAAGGTCCAACTGAATTATTATGTTGCCACTGGCATCAGAGACTGATTTGGTCTCTTTATTGTAGAACTGGGCGCACTGGAGGATGAACTCCATATGATGTGTTGCTACTGGGAAAGTGGTAACTAGATAAATGTTGCTCTCAATGATCCTCTTCATTTCAAAGCTCGAGTTTGTTGCCTTGGTTTTGGTCACGAACTCAGCCATATCCACGTGGCCAATCTCTGTATCTCTAATGTCATCAACATTAGAGGTGACCAAAGTGATCAAAAAAATGCCCTGGTACTACTACTTCATGGCTTTCAACTTTTTTGGAGAAGCCACAGTCATTGGGACTAGTCTCTAGTGAGTGGGTGCCAATGAACAAGAATCTTCAAGGGGTACTGCAATCATGATCGTGTACTTAGGGAAAAGTGGGCAAATTAGGGAATTCACACGTTGGATGATCATGACCAAGGAAGGGTACTTAACAGTGTCAGGTCAAAAATCAAGGGAAAAAAGGGAGGAAGAGAAAAAATAAAAAAGAGGAAAATTTCTCTAAGTGGAGAAATTTGTAGAAAAAATACAAGGGTGACAAAATTCATCGCCCAAGCATGTGGAATGAAATGCATGCACGAGTGGCAAATTTCATCGCCCTTGCATGCAAGAGGGAAAAAGAAATGGCACAGGTAGTGAATTTCACTGATCGTGCATGAATAATAGCTAGGAAAGTGCAGGGGCAGTGAAATTTGCCACCCTTGCATGTTGGGTCTACGTCGGCAGTGATTTTTTTCGTCAGTGTAGGTTCGGCCTGAATGTGCAGGGGCGAAAAATTTTGTTGCTTCTACACACTTGACCTGCATTAGTGGCAAATTTTGGTGCCCCTACAGGTCAATGTAGAGAGCATGTATCAGTGGTAAAATTCACTGCCGATGCAGGTGAATAGAGCAGCAAGGAGAGAAAGGGAAATACGAGCGGCAAATTTCACCGCCTGTGTAGGTTAAAATAAGAAACCCATGAGCAAGAAGGGAGGGTGGTGAAAATTGCCACCCCAGCATGTAGAGAAAGCCTAGAAGGCCGATGGAGAAGGGGGAAAAAACAAAAAACAAGATTGAAGCAAACTAAAATAGAAGAAAGAAATAAACATCAAAAACATGACTTACCTGGGAAACCACACACGCCACAAGCTTAAATCCACCAAAATGCACTCTCACCCCTTCATTGGATCGTCCAGGGGTAGAAGGTAGGAGGATGGGAGGAAAAAATGAATCAAAATGAGGTTAAAAATCAAATTAAATAGGGTGAAAATCAACCCCAACCACCCAGCACGTGCGATAATAAATGTCGCACACAAAAAATGAGGCAATGCAGGGGCGGCAAAATTTGTTGCCCTTGCACTAAAAAAGAAGAAACATGTAGGGGCGGCAAATTTTTCTGCTCCTACATGTGAGAGATGGGAAAAATGCAGGGGCAGCAAAATTTGCCACTCGTGCAGGTCAAGATGTAGGGGCAGCAAATTTTGCCACTCCTGCATTTCAAAGGTAAAAATGCACCGGTGGTGAAATTCACCTCCCATGCATGAAAATGGAAGAAAAATACTAACGCTAAAAAAGTAGATTTTGGTCCCCTAGTCGTATCGAGATCGTAACAACCTTCACATTTTGGGGAAAATGTAATGAAAAGATGTTACGAATTTTGAACGGTGCAGTTGGGCCAAGATGAGAATGAGAAAAACCTGTCTCAAAAATAGACTTAGAGAGACAAAAGGTGAAATAGACAAGTTTCACAGGGGGTTGATTCCAAAAACTAGCTAAGCTGATTTTGGAAACAACAGTATACAAACTATTACCAATAGTGGCCACCATTGACCTCAAAAATAACCAACAGCCATTAACGGTATTGATAATATAACCAATGGTCATAGCTGGCCTCATATGCCTTTCTAGACATTTGAACCTAGCTGGGACTTGAAACAACTAAGCCACTTAACCAACTCACCCACATCTCATTAACATTGTTGAATGATTTATTACATTGAAAAACTTATTTTATTTAAAATTGTATTTTGATCATAGGCTTATTTAAAACTATTGACAAAAGTTGACAAGACACTTATGACTTTTTTTAACACCAATCAACTGAAAATAAATAAATAAATAAAATAAAAACTTAAAACAAAATATAATAAAAAACTAAATATTTAAATTATAACAAATATTATAATAATTAAAATCTATGAACTTTAACAATAATACAATAAAACTAAATTTAAATCATAACACGTACACAATAAAACATAAACTAAAAAATATCAACTCATCAAAAGAAAAATAAAAACCTTAAAACCACATTTAAAAAACAAAAAAACATGAATCATGAAAAAAATAAATTATAGTCATGGGTGCAGGGGGAGGGGCCACCGCTCTCACATTCAGAGGTCTCAAAGTTGGAAGAGCTCCTCTGCTCGCTCTCATTGGACATATCCTCCAAGAGATTCTAACAAAGGTAGAGATAGTGATGGTGGGGGGTGGAGGCCCCTTCCATAAGATAAGGTCCCAAGGTTGGCGTTAGCCATCTCTCCTCCCCACCAGGATTCTTAGGTGTAACATGATTTTGAAACTAACCAACAGGCTGATACTTGGGATGACCTCCCAGTTGATGAAGAACCCTCGGCCCAAGATGGCTGGGGAGGAAAGCCTCAGGACCCTCTACCTCTACCTCTTCCATTGGCCACCATATTCATAGTTGTTACTTAGGTATTTCCTTATTGTTTGTACTATTTCATTATCTATTTTTTATTGATGTGCACTTGTGTTAGTTTAACTATGGTTATCAGTTGGCTTGTGGCCTTTTTTGGACTTTGGTTTCTTCTAATAATATTTTAACTCGATTTAGCTTTTGGGGTGTGACTTTTCCACCCATATTTTGTATGATTAGCATTGTACTATTAAAAAAATTAATTAATATAAGTGCACTTTTCAATCAAAAAAATAAGTATACATAATAAAAAAAACTTATTTAAATTTAAAAGTACTGATCATAACTTTAAAAACCAAACCTAATACCTAAACCACTAATTAATAACCCAAAAAACCATGAAATGATAACCAATACCATGGGCTCAAAAAAACATAAAACATAAAACAAATACCATTTAATTTTAAAAAATATATATGTATTAAAAAAATTTGAGTCAAACAAAAAACTACGATTCAAAATACTAAAACCACTTTTTAAAAAAGAAAACCATGGGTCTAGAGATAGATTCATGAATTTTTGTGGCCATTGGGAAACACTCCCTCATTTATTTTGGCACTACTCCAAAGCCCAATGGGTTTGGACATGGATTCATGACCTTTTTAAGCCTTTCCAACCCAAGTTTTTCAATGGTAGAATATCCTTCTTAGAGATAAACATGCCTTGCCTTTTAAATACACCCAAGTCTGGCATAGTTTTAGAGAGGAGATTCTATTTTAGTTATGGAAAGAAAAAAATAATGCAATGTTTAACAATGTTTCTTTATATTGTAATTTTTATACTTTCAGTAAATCTTCCATTATTTCCAATGTGCTTTTGTAGATTCAAGTATAGGATAATAAAGTATCCATGGAGCTTATCCATCTTTAGGACCTTTTCACTCATTTGGGTTATACTTCTTGTGTTGTGGCACAAATTCCTCCTTCCCTACCTAGGGATAATAGAGATACTGGAAGAAATGTTAGTCCTCCTCCAAGAGGTGGTCACCGATGCAGCTAGTCTCAGTGTCACTCTCATAGTAGCACTTTATATCAGTGCATGTCTCCTCCTAGATAGTAGTGAGGGTGGAATCCCCTACTTCCTTCCCCTACTAGGCAATATGTTTGGGGTAATCCTCCTCTTATGTGTCCAGATGCTTGGGGGAACCACCTGGAGGTTAGACAGACATGTTGGATAAGTTCCCTAGGCTCATTCTTGTTATTTCTCCTACTCAACAATAGGAAGATGATAAGGACACTATCAGGCTTCTAACTGGGAGCTAATTCTAAATGGCAATGACTTGTCTAGCTCAAGTTGAGGTCCAGATGATATGGATCCTCCACCTTCCAGCCTTGTACTAGTAGCTTAATTATGTTTCCTTTTATTTATGTTATTATAACTCATTCCTAGGTAGGGTCTAACGATGTTTTCTATTTTTGTTGTGACTAGTTCCTAGGATTGGCCTAGTTTAGATCAAGGCATGCTTTCATACCACTTATTTTTTTGTGAATTTTTTGTATATTATATATTTTTTTAATATATAGATATTTTTCATCAAAAAAAAGTTTTAATAAAAACTTAAAAGTGTAAACATAAAAAAAATTAAAACATCTTTGAAAAAACCATGATTGAACATTATTTTGTAGAGATTAAGGCAGAGTATGTTGAAGTAAAGTGAGGGAGAAATGGAGGTGGATAAAATTATTGAATATTGTTTTTAAATAGGATTGATTGACTGAGTAGGATTGTCATGTAGAGGTTGTTTGGAGGCCATAAAACTCATAGAGGTTGAATGGTGAATACAATTTACTGAGTGGATCACTCAGTGAGCATGTTGAGGGGCAAATATAAACTCATCTAATGCTACCTTCAATGTAAGTGGACTTCATAGGCATTCATTTAACACATTCAATGATAACAAGAAGGGACATAGATCCTATTTAATTGGTGTTGCACTAAGCATTGGAGCTTGTTGCTAGGTGGGACAAAAGCAATCAACTTGAATAAGAATAAATCCAATGAAGAACACCTTCAAACATGACCATTGAATGCAAATCAAACTAAATCCAATCCAATATGCATCTTGATTTAACAGGTATGAGTCAAGTCAACAAATATGTAGGTAGGAAAATCATATCAATTCAATGCAAATATTAAACCATATGGCCATTAATGAATCTTTCAAACCCTTCAAATGTGGAGTTGTGTCCAACAAACTTTGAATAAAAACTAATTTTTATTTATTGTTCTCCTATAAATTTGTAATATAAAATTACATAAAACAAAAAAATTTAACATGTATTTTTTTATTTTTGTTTTTTTAATGTAATTTTGAGCATGGTATGAAAAATATAGATACATGTGAACATGATGGAAGAGACGGGATGCAAGTGGATGGTGAATGATAAGAACTTGTACATATTGTGCACTACAAGTGATTTTCAATATGAAATCAAGGGTGGATGGACCAACATGGCTCTTGCATGTGGGCTACAATGCATAGCTATTAGACCATATTGCTACAAAAATTATGGATGGGAGGTAAAATAGAGGTCTAAGGGAGAACTTGCTTTGATATCAGATATACAAATTATTTTATTTTGGAGAATTTATTCAATGGTAAAAGAGCCAACATTCGAGCATGCACATCATAATTTAGGTCAATTATAATTCATTCATTATTTATTAAAATGTATTATAATATATATTGTAGTTTCTCATATAAACAAGGAGTAAACATTTATTCTTTTATTCCTTATATTTCTCATTTTATCCCATACATCTCTCCTTTGTTCTCTCCTAGAGTTCCTCACTCAACCTATTTTCTATGTGAGTTGCATTATCAACTCACTTTATTACATTATTATTTATCACACACAAATATATAAACTACCCTTATAATAAGCCTCACTTTAGCTATGTTGGTGATGGGTTCAAAACTAGACACTCCCTTAATTCTTAGTCTCTTTGGTGGTTGCCCTGTCTCAATTTTCATAATGTTCCCTTTGCCCTGGTCCCCTGAGTTAAAGGGATACACCTTTTTAAAAAAGGTGTGAAGGTTATCAATGACCTATTTTATAAAGAAAGTAGGGGTTGGCTCACTTGGTAGCAACTTCAAAACAAATATCACCTAATAAATTCAGATGCAAAGGCTATTGCAAAAATTCAAGGTTCTATACCTGATGAATATTTACATAAAATTAAAGTTGATTCTCTTATTCCTTGGTGTAGGGATTGTCATTGGCCTACATCCACCCCTTTCACTTGATACATTCCTTGATTGGGATATCAATTATTAGCTTTGTATCATGTTCTAACTGATATGCTCAATATCAAGTGGAATCTTCACTCCTACAAAGGGATCTAGGCTATGCATCTCAACACAATGTGGTTTGCTTCTATTTTGCCCAAAAAAATTCATTTTTTATGGTGCCTTCTCTACTAGGGATTGTTATTAGGTGATCGAATCAAACATATAGGTGTGCCTAACCCCATCTGCCCAGCCTACCATCAGCCAAAAAATAGGTTAGAGGGTAAGAAATCCAAAGTGGTGAATTATGTTTACCATTCTTCCCCCTACTAACAAATATTTACAATAGATATGTGCTAAAGTGGGTCCTCTTGTTTTATGATTATTATCAAAAATACATAAGAAAAAATCATTTGGATAATAACTACTCATGTAGGTAATTTGGGTAATAATTAAAACATACACAAGTGAAAACCCCACAAAAATTAATATCTAATTAAAATTTCTTGCTTTATTCAACATAACATCAAAATACATGATCAAGTTGTAAAATTGGGTTAAGCCTAAATTATTAATAATTGTGAGGCAAGGGGATTTGTTAGGCACTATACTCATTAAAATCTTATCTAATAGGGAAATAGGCTACAGGATGAGAATTTCAAATTTGTGAATTATATTTACCATTCCTCCACTACTAACAAATGTTTACGATCAATGTGTGCTAAAGTGGGTCCTTTTACCTTGTGATTATTAACAAAAATATATGAGTAAATATGCCATTTTGGTAATAACTACTCATAGAGGTCATTTGGATAAAATGACTAAAACAGACATGAGTAAAAATCCCCCAAAAATTTGGTTATGGCCAATCATTGGTATTCTTGGGCCGGTTGTAGCTTATCATTGGTATTCTTCGATTGGTTGTGGTCATTATTGGTAATTTTGGTAATTGTGATAGATGATCACTTGGGGATCTAGGCCCCTAATTATGTCCTAGACTAGTTGGAGCTCTAATCAAAATAAAATAGGGTAAGGATCCCACCAAAACCAGTAACTATAAAAAAATTCCCCCAAAAATTAAATATATTAAATAAAAAATTGGCAATTTATAGCGATGATGGTGACTTCTGCATTTTTTAATGATGCCCCACTACTAGTATATGGGTCGAGTAATTAGGTCGATCCAAGTTTGAATCTCCTCTAGGGTTAGCATAATATGAGATTCAAGGTTTCTAATGGATTTGGTCTTAGGAAAATGATGGTAGACATATGCCCTAAATCCATAGGGATGGACAAAGATCCTTTGTAGGTGATTCAATTAGATCATTTACATGGCACTTCAAACCCTTCTTTCACTTATATTCAAGTCTCCAAAAGTGTGGCAGTTTTGAACTCATATTTTATTGATGTAACAAAGGATAAATCTTTTGCTAATTTAGTTCATAAGGATGAGAAAATAGTGGTAGGTGAAGTTAAGTCCATTCATCTGTGTCTTTTATAGATGAGGATCTTGAAGAGGTGTTGCAAAATGAGGATTGGTATTTGAAATAAGGTTTTGTTTATATATTTGATGTATTTTGGCCTAGTCTCCCTACTCTCCATCAATGGATCTCTGATTTATGGTGACCTTTAATGGAAGATAGCCTAGAAATATATCCTTATGCTTGAGGTTATTTTATCATGGTTTTTGATAGTCTTTCATATCATAATAAGGTTTTCCAAGTCATCTCTTATATATGGGATTAACATCTCCTTTTTTTGAAACCCTAGAATCCTTCCTTCAATCCTCTTCTTTATAACCTCACCATCAAGTCTATTTGGGTGTGATTATCATATATTCCTCTTTAATTTTTGTCAAAATCTTGTTGAAAATTGGTATAATTTTGGGTGATTTGCTACAAATTGATGCTTCTACATCAAAATTTTCTTGAACTACCTTCGCCATAATTCTTGTTTGGCTAGATATTTCTAAAAAGCTCCTAGAAGCCATTGAGCTAAAGGTCAAAAGCTATTTTTGGACTTAAACCCTTGATTATCAAGGTTTACCTTTCAAATTTTAGAGATGTTTCAAAATAGGTCATTTGGTTACTTCTTGCATTATCTCTAAGAGTAAAGTGGATTCTTCATGGTGGAAGGATGCTAAGGAGGATCATTTCTCTATTCATCTTTACACTACCCCTTCTAAAACTGCAAGCAAAGTTATAGGAAATGCACATGGATCTATTGTGCTTCATATTATGAATTCATCACTGATTTTAGAGGTTTCTAGATCAGTTGACAAGAGTAGTATGGATTTAGATAGTAATAAAAAGGCCTGTAAAGTCTCATCGATAGATAGATGTGTTAGGGTGTGGAGCTAAAAGCTTCACCTAAGGCAAACAGGGAGGTTTTTGGAGCTTGACAGTCACCGGTGTTGACAGGCCACAACCGACGTCAGTTAGGGGATAGTGCGAAGGAAACCAGCATCGACAGGAGATCAGCCGACGTTGGTCACCTCCAGGAAGGCAGGGACCGACATCGGTCGCCTGTGGCGGTCAGAACTGTTGTTGACAAACAGTCAGTTAAGTGAACGCCTAGTTTGCATGATAAAGACCAGTTCGAGTCTTTGAGTTGCTTGTCTAAATTAGTGTATGCATGAGATCTATATAATAGACTCATTAGTTGTATTGTTAAGTGTTGAACTTGTAGAACCCAAGTGTGGATCTTGGAGAGTTCTTCCCATGGTGGAATCAAGTAGGATTCCCCATGTATGTAAGATCAGGTTTGATATGCAGGGTGTTGCAGGATCATGGAGGAGATCTGCATGTGATAAGTAAGATCAGGTTGGTCTGCAAGGATGTGTGAATGCGAGGGTCAAATGGAGATTAGCAGGGGAGCTAGATCCAAGGTGACAGCAATACATTAGGAGCAAGATCATGGTGAGATCTACTTGGAGTACCGGTTCGTACTCGGTTGTACTAGATGTATAATGAGGTGAACAACAGCTTGTGTTAGTTGTTAGTTGTGACCTATGAGAGAAGATTACTCAGGTGGGAAGATTAGTAGGAGCCCTTGAGGAGGAAGCCTCACAGAGGTGGAAGAAGAGTGTGATCTCTTTATTGTAATTTCCTTTGTAATGAGTTGAATACAATTGTGTGTTGCCTCTCATATCATGTGTTATTTCTGAATTCTAGTTATTTTTTCTTCTGGGTATTTCCGCATGTTTAATTTGCTTATGTAATGGTAATCATGTGCACTCTTAATTCTGACAAGTTGTGTCAGAGCTTTAGGGAACTTAGGTCATGTCAAGATGTATCTTTCCAAGCATGGATATAGGTATTTTGAGTAATCAATAAGTTTGAACAGTTGTTAAAAATTAAAAAAAGGTCATATCATACCCAATTCCCCTTCCAGGACACTTTGATCTCATAGCAAAGTGAAAAAGGGTGAGACTTAGTAAGAAACAATTTTATGTTTCTTATAAATTTGGTTATTTGATGAAATTTTTAATTATTTTTTAAATAATTTTAGGTTATTTATTTTGTTTGGGGTATGATTGGTCATATGCCTTGATGGTTTTTACTATCAATCCAAGCCCATTTTATTTTTTGATCATTTTTGTTTTCAATAAAGGGTTCCATTAAACCCCTGCATCTATCAAAAAAATCCCTAAAAAATTAATATTCAACTACGTAATCCCGAATTAGTAATAATTATAAGGCAATGGAGATTTATTAGGCACTACACTCACCAAAATATTTACCAATGGGGAAATAGGCTAGAGGGTGAGAAGCTAAAAGTGGTGAATTATATTTTGTATACATCCAATATTTATCACTTGCCAAAATTGTAAGTCATAATGACTTCCCATAATAATGCACAAATTGGCCTAAATACCATTAAAAAGTTTTAATCTATCCACACACTTGACATGTAATTTATAAAATATATTGGTGTATTCCTGATTAGGGAAATACATCATAACCAATTGTTAGTTTCATTTAAATTGGTACAAGTCAAATTGTCACTTTGCAAGCAACATTCTTAGGCAATTAACTATAGTGAATATTTAAATTTTGATATTACATAAAGTACCCAAAAGCTTATTGGGATTAATTATTCTAACAATCAAATCAAATGGTTAGATGGAAAAACCATGGAAAATAACTAATATTTAATTATGTCATATTAAAAAACTTAACAAATATCTGAATCATGACATCATCTATAAAGTTGGAAAGCCCTAAGCATTAATGAAAACAAATATCATGATTAAGGCAAGCCATGCCTCATTAATGCAACCTATTTCCAAAATATTTATTGCATTTACCTCAAAAATGAATTGAATTGTGGCCACTCATCTTGATCTTAATCTAATTGTCTCAATCTATCCAATAAATCTATAAATAGAAGGGTTACCATGGACCTTTTAATAAATGTTTTGTGCAAATAAACCCTACATAAATCCCTCAAAATTTTAACTCATTTTTATTCCATTTGGTCCTCAAACCATTTTAGATAGTGCTTGGAGAGATGTTAATGACTTCTATACCATGACATTGATAAAGACTTTGAGCTTTATATCTGGGCATAATAATGTATGTGTGTTGGCTAGCTAATAGCGACTATGAGGAAAATAATAGTCTATAGATTAATTTCTATTTATTTATCTTGGTTAGACCTTGTCCAATCTAAGGAATCATTCTAGAGAAGTTATGTTTTGTGATTTTGTTTATATCTTGAATACTAACAAAATAAATTAACCCTATCTTGTAATCATGGTTTACATTTGGCACACTCGATGGGATGATGCACCTCATAAATCTCTCTCTAAACCTTCTTAGTCATCTAATTATAAAATAATATCATTCTTTCACCTTGAGTTCTTCCTTTTTCCTCTATTTTTTCTTTATTTCATCTTATGTATATCGATAATATTGCACTATGTATCAACATCATTCCTATGAGTAACAAGTTTGACTTTCAGATCAGTGGTTTCATCTTTTATTGTCTTTTATGTTCTCTATGTGTTTAGATAGATTGATAGGAATGACCTATGGATTGGAAAACTTGACCTACAAAATGATGAACTTGACTTGAATAGCAGTGAGATTGGTTTGTTGAATGATAGCTTTACATCACCAGTTTCACTATGTTTTCTTGGAATTGGTAATGACTTGTGCATCAGTGAGAATGACTTATTAATCAACAAGTTTGACATGCAGATTAGTAGTTTCATCTTTTTTTTGTGTTCTATGTGTGTTTAAATAGACCAACATGACTGATATGTGCATTAGTGAGAACACACTGCTAATCAGTGAGATCTTATAAGGTAATTATGTTTTCATGCTATTATTTTATTGAAAATAGTGAACTCATCTTGTGAAATGGTGAGATTATCCTATTAATCAATGAGTTTGCCACCATGTGTTTTTAATTCACTAAAAAATGGTGAGATTAACCTATAGAATGGTGAGATCACCTTGTGTGAATTTCTTAAGAGCTAAAAATGGTAAAATTTTAACTTCTTTTTTTAAACAAGAAACATTTTTAAACTCCTAACCTTACTTATTATAGGTTTTATAATCTTAAGGATTCATTTCATACAATTAACGAAGCAAAATTCATTCATGTTTCTATTTGGTGCTTAAGCAAAGAACCTACATTTCATTTAGTGCTCTTAAAATAATAATGTTTTTCATTATTTGCTTTAAGTATTGTTGTTTTCTTGCTTATTTGTGTAAAATATTATGTCTATGCTCTCCCCTTACCCTTTTAGGGATATTGGGTGATCAAAAAACACATATCTTACTTGCTTCTTGTTTACCCAAAAGGTTGTTTGGAGTATGCTCTTCTCTTTCCCATCATGGGATATTGAAAATCAAAAACAAAAATCCTTTCTTTTATTGATTTTAGATTGTGCAAGGTGGACTTCGTCATCTTCCTGTGAGTTCCTAGGGCATAATGATTGGGCCTTCATTCCCTAATGCACATAAAAATATTATTATCTAATAGGGTATAAAAATTTAGGCTACACACAGTTGATCTTTAACTAAAATATCCCTTGGTGCTTGAACTATTTTGGTAGCACTTCACTAAAATCATAGAGATGAAGTGGTCATGAAGGGATAAGACCCTTTAACAAAAGCTGATTAAGTCTCAATGTCCAATTGATAGATTTTAACCCTTTAAGGACCATCTATAAATCCAAACACAAACTATATAATAGAAACCTCTTTTATCGCATAATTCTTATGATGTAGGGGTGCAATGGTATCAACTCCTGAAGATTGCCTTCATGTACATACCTTTGAGATAAGGGTGGGATTAAAACACCACCATAATTACATTTAATAACTTGATAAATCATTAAATTTTTAATCCTATCAAAGGTGAGTATATTGAAGGATCAGTGATTATGTTTTAATCATGTGTTATTTTTTAAAATAGCTTTGTAATGCTTGAGTGTTGATGTTTGATTGTTGTGTCAAAAACCCATTTATTTTCAAAGCTACATCTCAAAAACATGTCAAGATTTCAAAAAAAAAAATCAAAAACCTATCTTCACATATTTACACACTAAGGCATTATACTATCCACATTTCAAGTCACCCTTCATATATTCCAAGGTATTATACCTTCTAATTTGGAAACTAGTTCTATTCATTTAGCACCATTACGCTGCCCATTTCTATTTGGATCCAAATTAGTTTTTGTGTAAATAAAACTTTAATTTCAAACCAAATTCAATTCCATTCCTATTTTAATTTCAAAATTAGAATCAAATTCAAAAGTTACAAAAGCCCAAATCTCTTCAAAATTCAAAAGTTAACGAATGTTCAATTTGATTCCAAACCCTTATCCATTTCAGGTGTTAGTTTAAATATGTATAGATACACTTATATTGGGGTTTCTTATGGTACTTATTTTTAGGAGGAAAACTTTTATGATCCACTTAGGTATCTTATAAATTTTTAAAATAGTGAGGACAAGGAAGAACTACCAACTGTGTTTGAATGTCTCCCCACCACTGATGGATCTAGTCAAAACTAAGTTGAAAATCAATTCTCATAGGACAAAGATGATACCCTTTTAATATTTATATAATTTGGAGCTAAGATCCAACCTATTTTTCCCATAAAATAGTTATATATTCTAGTTCAAATGGAGGAGATACATCAAAAAGTAAATACTAGCCAAACTCAGCTTCTTACTCATAGTTCAAAACTTATTATTGCATCATCTAGTAAAGGAAAAGGTCAACTTGTTAACCCATCCCAACATGTCCAAATTATTTCTTCCATAATACAACAGATTAGTCAATGTTATATAGATCAACTTGTAGATGATTTAATGACTTCTCTAGCTACAACTTTATTTAACAATTACTCATTCACAAGCCAAAAATAGCCACTAAAGTGGCCACAAGAACCTTTAGTCAATCCTACATATAATATGGATTCATTACCTATTTTTGAGTAGGCATTTATAATGAGTTCTTCTTATAAGTTGAAGCTAATATTTAATTTACCTTATTAAATCACCAAGAAGTCCTTCATAATGCGTAACAAGTACCCAACAATTCATAGTAGCATGTTCTAAATATGCCACCATAATAAGCAGTGGGTAAGTCACAACACACATTACCTATTTCACAATAATATACCTCTTCCAATTTATAACAATAATGACTTTCTTTGAACCAACATCAGGTTTTTGTTAATTTACAATAGTAGATTCCTAGGAATCAGTAGTAGTTCCTCTTCCTTTCAAAATATGTGTCTAATCAACAATAGTATATTCTTCTAAGCTAATAACACATCTAAATTCAAGCCAACAATAAATCCCATATCAAATTTATAATTATGGTTATAGGGTTAATATCCCTAATATAACCACACAAAGGGGATCTAACACTACTTGTATTGATACCACCTAAGCTAATCAAATTCCTAAATACCCATCAAAACACATTCCTTCCATCCCAAAATGCTCCGAACTTCCAAGAATGGAATGAAATGAAAAAAACAATTTTAGGGATTAAAGCAAGAAATCAAGGTAATAAGTATAAGTTTGACAACATATGCCCTTACCCATTTGACATGAGTTTTCTTTAAGTGCCCTTCCCACCTCATTTCAAGCTACCTAAGTTTCATAAATATAAAGGAAAATTCAACCAAAGGGAACATATATAGGCATTATTTATCACATGTCAAGAGGTGTATTTCATTAGTATTTACTTAATTCACTTATTTATATGCAATCCGATTCCTTCATTTACCAAAGTTATCGGTTACCACTTTTGATGATCGATCAAAAAAATTGGTAGTCATTTATTATATGACATAGAACATGAATTGATCATGGTTGATTTGTGTAATACTAAATAGCATGGTGGAGAAAACTTCTCTATATTATTATAAATATGGAAAGCCCTGTCTAGTCATTTTCCACATAATTTTCTTGATAAGTAGTTAGCTAGTAGTTTTACATAGAATCTGAATGTTAAAGTAGCCTATAACCTAAGGCTCCATTGTGTAAACATATTTGAAGAGATCATAGGCAAGGGAGTCAAAATTGAAAATGTGTTTATTGATAAATGTGAAGTCAAGAAATACTTTCAATCTTAATCTCTATCCCAACCTCAAGTACCAATTTAAGCAAGCACAACTAACAAACCCAAGGCATTTAACAAAAATAAGAACATAATTGGTAATAAGGTCATAGAAGCAAGACATGTGTAAATGGTACAACCACCACCTGTTCAAAAAGATTAACCCAATCCACTACTCACATTACAAAGAACACCCCCATGAAGGGGACAATTTTAGAATAGATTTTTCAATGATCTCAGTGAGCCCATTAAGTCAATATTTCAAAAGTTGGTTTTGGCTAATATGATTGTTTGGCCAATCCCAAAAACCTTTTTAGAGGGTCAACCCAAGTCAACATGGTACCAAAAAAATAAGTATTGTGTTTATTATCATGTCAAATACCATGAAATCTATATATGTGTGCAACTCTAGCATTTCATTCAAGATCTACTTGAAAATGGAGAAATTGAGTTAGAGAAGAGTGATGTCAATACCAATTAGAACATGGGTATCTATAAATATCCCTTATCAAAGTAAAATAATAAATAATTAAGGAATAATCAAAATCAAACTCAATTCTAGAATCAAAATCAAGCTAATCATATTCAAGATCATGATGCCTGAGCTAACCAAATTGGTTATCATAATGTCTCATATGATTGTGGCAATATTGGGGGATGTATTACTAGTTACTATGTCACTATTAGTAAGGTCACCCCTTGTCAACCATCTATCATTTATTAAAATGGTATCCCTTCTATTTTAGGACCTACACCTTCATATTTAAGTAATTATCCACTGGTTTAGAACTAGATTGCACCTCAACCTTCATAGATTACTATTTCTGATCCCTCATCTAATTCCTCTAATTCAGGTAACTCCCTCCCAAATCAAAATTGTGTTGTCATAAATAGACATCCTTGAGTTACTCTCTAAATCCCTTTTCCATAGTCCACTACTAAACCCATTCAAGGCTTTGCACCTTCAAAAACCAAAACATCTTTTCCACTTGTCGAAAATAAATATAATATTGGTGAACAATTAAAATAAACACCTACATAAATTTCCATCATGAATATAAAATGTACACCCAAATTTCATAGAAAAATATTGAATGACCTTGTTCAATAGTATAATATACTAAATGACATTGATCCTTTCTAATTTCAAGCACTGGTGGGATATTTATCCTTAGGATAGTAGATGACATTCGATTAAAGTGATATGTCTTCCCTTGGCCCTTCACATGATTACCCCTATACATTCAAGCCATTATTTCTTCCATAAAATCAAGTGGGTTGTCATAGGTAATGGTTCAGGACTAAATATTGCTTCATTAAAACTAATCCAACACTTGGGATATATAGTAATAGATATGCAACTAGACACTATCACTATCAAAACTTGTAAAAATGTTGAATGAGAGTCAATAGGCACCATTTGTCTACCAATCATTATTGGGCTTGTCACCCATGACACCCTTTTCCATGTAATTTATATAGAGCTTCCCTATAATTTCCTTCTTAGTCATCCTTGGATACATGAAGTATAAGCAATCCCTTCTACACTACATCAATGAATCAAATTCACCCATTCTAGATTAGAGGTCATTATTCATAACGATTTACAGCTATACTAATATTTTAAAAACCTAAAAGTCAAGTATGGGAACTAAAATTATTGTCCTGGCACTAAATTTATAGACAAAAATAATAAACAAGTAGTTATTGAATCTCTTAAACCTAAAAACATTATCCTAAGTGACCTCAAGTTGACTTCCTTTAATCCACCTCCTCTAGGAATCTCATCTCACTTTACCATTGAAGATACGAGCATTGCCATGTACAAAATCCATGATGATTTTCACATTGAAAAACTTCCCAAATCTCCCAAATCCTATGGAAGACCTAAAGTTATATAAGCTCCTAGTATGTCCAACATGATATGGCAAAAGAAAATTGATTATCATTAGAAATAGCCACTTGTGTTTGTTAAAGACACCTCACCAGGTCAAGACCAACCTATAAATTCTAAATGGTCTTGGTTATATGGTGATGGTTATGCTACATGATTTTAGAGTACCAAATACCACATTCCTAATATAACCATGGACAATTAATCCTATAAAGGTAAAGGTCTAGGGGCAAAAGAATAAGGCATTCTTGAACCTATCCCTGCAACAAAACATATAAAAAATTGAGGTCTTGGATTCACACCACCTAGAGGTGACCTCTTAGATTTTGAGAGTAATACCACTTTATCAATTGATGATGAAACTCATGGTAGTGACACATTATCCCATTATAGCACATATGATGAGATCATCAATACTAGCCTATTTGATACTAATTCCATTGTTACTATCACAATCCACATTCCCCTTTCCCTCCATTATCCCAACATAATTTATTGGGACCAATAAGATTTTATTCTACCATTATATGACTTTAAAAATGAGGAGGAAATTTCTTAGTTCATGGGTCTCAGAGATGGGTTGCCAGTTGGTGATAAACAAGGCTTCAACTTCACATTAGATCCTATCACCTACTTTGGAGAGCAGGTGAACTTTCTTGGTCACAAAAATCTAAACATTGAGATTCTCTTGTGAAAATATCTTTGAGACACTTTTAGATCAAGGAAAAAGTAAAGAAAATGATAAGTCCATTGGTAAAAACCTAATTTAGGCACTCTTGGATGGGGAAGTTTGCTTTCCTCCTCAAGAAGCACAGATTCCTATGGGTTCACATTTCCCACTGGGGTTTAGCATCAATTTAGAGGAACATAATGCCTTAGAGTTATTAGTTCAATACTTTACAAAAATATTTGTTAATTGGCCATTAATAGATATGGCTAATTTTGATTCTTCTCACATGGGAGAGTCATGTGGCTCACAAACAGCTAAAGAAGATCAATTTCCTCATTACCAACTATTCTCGAAGATGGTTCCACACTCCTTGTGGAGAACACAACTAAAGTAAACATTGGCACATATGATGAACCAAAGGTGATTAAGTTAGGTACATCCCTTAGTGCTAAGGAGTGCAAATTCATTATTATTATTTTTAAGGACTTCATTAACATTTTTACATGGTCCTATGTGGGCATGTTGGGTTTAGATCCATTTTTGGTGGTACATAATATTGTTATATACCTAGAGGCTAAGCCAAAAAAATATAAGCTACAAAAAGTGCATCCATACATTGTTATCTTTGTCAAAAAGGAGTTAGAAAAACTATTACGAGTAGGTTTTATCAAGCCACTTGATTACTCAAAGTGGATCTCAAACATTGTCTCGGTAAAAAAACCATAGGGCATTTGTTTGTGTATTGATTTTAGAGATATCAACAAAGCTTTCCCTAAGGATGGTTTCCCCTTACCCAACATAGATGTGATATTCAAGTCAACTATAGGGTATGATATGTTATCCCTCATGGATGGCTTCTTGGGATACAACCAAATAAAAATTGCACATGAAGACCAACACAAAACAACGTTCACCACTCTATGGGGGACATTTTGTTATCAAGTCATGCCATTTGGCTTAAATAATGTTGGTGAAACTTACCAATGTGCCAGAACTATCATATTCCATGACATGATGTAATATTTTATTAATAAATACATGGTTAACATTTTAGCAAAGTCAAAAATATGTGCAAGACATCCTAAAGTTTTATGAAGAATCTTTGAGAGACTTCATGAATAAAGGTACACCTCAATCCTAAAAAGTGTGTCTTTGGAATCACTTATATAAAATTACTAAGACTCATTATATCTCACAAGGGCATTGAATTTTATGTTTTAAAGGTCATGACCATCATGTAAATGCCTCTTCCATATACCTTGAAGCAACTCTATAGTGTACAGGGCAAGATTCATCCATTCATTGGTTTATCTCACAACTTGTAAATCAGTGTTATCCTTTTACTCACCTTTTGAATAAAGTGTCACTTTCCAATGGAACACATATTGTCAACAAAATTTTGAAAAATTAAAAACCTATTTGGCCAATCCACCAATATTGACTCCATTTGTACTAGGGAAGCTATTGCTTCTTTAAATATCAACTATTGAGCATGCACTGGGGGCACTTTCAGCTCAACATGATGAAGAGGGAAGAAACATGTGGTTTACTATTTGAGTATAACCCTTGCAATATATGAACATAATTATCACTAATTAAATTTTTTTGATTAACAATGCTTTTCATTTCTCAAAAACTATGATATTATATGTTAAATAACAAGACCATTTTTATAGCCAAAATTGATCCCCTCAAGTATCTATTATCCATGGCAAGTTTGATGGTCACAAGGCAAAGTGGGTAATGTTTCTAAGTGAGTTTGATGTCAAGTATCAGAACTATAAATCCATTAAGGGGCAAGTCCTTGTAGATCAAATTGTTAAAGCTTCTCTTTTATACACCAAGCCACTCACTTTTGATTTCCCAAGTGAGTCGATCTTGACTCTGTAAGAAGTAGCTCTTGAATCCAAATGGTGGAAATTTTATTTTGATGGTTATTTTACTTCTCATGGATATAGGGCTAGTATTCTACTTATTAATCCACAAGGATATATCATTCCCAAGGCCTTTCACATTAGTTTTCATTACACCAAAAATATAGAAAAATATGAGGCACTCATTGCAATACTTCACCTCGTAGTACAATGGAAGATTAAGGATATGATATATGAGGATTCCTAATTAATCATTAATTCATATCAATATCAGACTAGAGATGAGAAAATAGTTCTTTATAAAGGCATGGTGGATAACCTCAAACAACATTTTGAATCTCTTCAGTTTAAGTAGATATCATGTATTAATAATAGATCAATAGATGCAATGGCAATAATTGGCTTCATGATATCAATGACTGAAAATGTCTCAGAGTAGCATTTTTTATTAAGAACCTTATTCAATCAACTCATGTACAATTAGATTCTAAGGTGGTATGTGATATTATTGGTCCCAATCCTCTTTGGTGTCAAGATCTATATGCCTACCTCCAAGACCAAACCCTCCTTCTTAACCTATCATTCAATCAATATGATACCTTTATCTACAATAACTATCATTAAACCTTACTTGGTAACACACTCTATCATAGAGGCTATGTTCAAATGTTGTTTCATTGTTTAACTTTAGGAAAATCTGAGTTAGTGCTTAAAATTAAACACAAAGGAATTTATGGGGGATATACTAGTGGTATTATCCTATCTAAAAAAGTCCTTTGACTAGGGTACTATTGGCCAATAATAGAAGCTTATGCTTGCAAGTATGTCAATAAGTGTGTTGCCTATCTAAAACATGGTTATTTGATTTGTGATCCTTCACAATCTCTTTAATTTATTAGAACTCTTTGGCCATTTTCAACATTGGGACTCGATCTTGTAGTGAAAATTAACCCCACTTCTTCTAATAGCCACAAGCATATCTTAACTGCTACACAATATTTTACTAAGTGGATAGAGGTCATTCCTCTCACATACATAATTAGAAAGTAGATTTCCAAGTTCATATATTATCACCTCATCTACCACTATGACATTCCCTCCACCGTTATATCTGATAATGGTGGATCATTTAAAAATAAGGATGTAAAGGCCCTCAGTACCCATTTATGTATTAAGCAGAAAAGGTCCACACCTTATTTCCCCTAAGGTAACATTCAAGCTGAGGTATCTAATAAAACCATTGTTAATATTCTTAAGAATATTGTCAATGACGTTGGCCATAATTAGCACTTACAATTTTTCCTAACCTTGTGGGCTTACCACACTATTATTCACATGCCTATAAGTGCCACATTGTATTCCTTAGTCTTTGGATCTAAGGCTATCATCCCTATAAATATTGAGTTTCCCTCTCTGTGAATCTCCTTAAAAAATACCATTGATGATGAAGACTACCAAGTCATCAGATTATAAAGCTAGAGATCTTAGATGAGAAATAATTAGTTATTGTAAACCATTTATGAGCCTATCAGAAGTGATTTTGTCATAGTTATAACCAATGTATTCTTCTCAGATAATTTGATGTTGGTGATTTAGTGCTAAAGGAAAATCAAAATAATACTAATGAAAAATGAAAAATGGAGGGCAAGTTTAAAGCTAATTGGTTATGTCCTTATATCATTACAATAAACTATGTTTCTAGTGAATATTGGTTGGATACACTAGATGGTCAAGAGTTAGAGGAGCCCATGAATATTATACATCTCAAGCACTTCTATGCTTGATTTGGTCAAACATTGTTTATGAATACACTTGTTTGGGGGCATCCATTTCACTACCATTTGTATCTTCCCTTGTCTTTCCTCTTCCATAGCCTGATCAATGATTATATTTATTACCATTTCCTACTATCATCATGATCTTGATTATGACCAACAAGTACTACATGCATATTTAGAGAGCAATTTTGAAAGCATTTCAGATTGATCAGCTATAACAACCTCTCTCCAGATGAGTGTATTAAGGTACTTAAATATTTTTTTCCTATTTGAAAGTTCATTGAGACAACTTCTCTTTTATTCTTATGGTTATACCTCATGTTACCTTCCCTATTGCATATATTCTTATTTATTATTTCATGGCACTCTTTTGCTTCAGATCTATTATTGGTTTATAGAAGTACTGTTGTAGTCAATTTAATTATTTTTTGAGCCCTTACCTAAGGTTATTTTTGCTTTGTTATACAGTTACATTTACATTTTAAAATATTACATTGTTGTCCTTATTCCAAAAAACCAAAAAGCATTGAAAATACCCAAAATCCTAAAAATCAAAAATTCAAAAAATGGATTAAATCACCAAATGAGTTATAAAGCCAAAAAATATTTGAACCTTCTATCATCCTATTCACCAGTGGCTCTTGGTCCTATTTTGGGTGAGGAACTCTTATCCAATCATAATCATTTCCAAACATTAGGGCCATTTCTTAATTAACCTCCCATTTCTAAGAGGACTATATCAGCTTGAGATCCACATTGACTATGTAGGCAACACTTGGATGCATGGGGCATCTCGGGTTGGTTCGTCCACTCTCATTCCCTTCTTCTTTTCCCCTAGATAACTATTTCTCCATATATGCTCTCACCATTTTGTGAAAAACCTTTGTCTTATGCTCTCATTATTTTTTGAGAAACCATTGTCTTACACTCTCACCATTTTATGAGCCACCATTGTCTTATGCTCTCATTATTCTATGAATAACCATTGTCTTAAACTCTTTCCATTTTATGATTAATATGTGTCTTATGCTCTCATCATTTTATGATCCATTCCTATTTTTCATCTACAAATCACCCTCCTCTCCTTATCATAAATTTTCTTCTTTCCCCATTCTTAGGAGAACTACATTTGGCCTGAGGTCCATAGGACTATGTAGGTAGCATCCATTTGCATGGGGCATTTAATGGCAGCTCCTCCACCCCTTCCTTATTCTTCTATTCCTCCTTTATGTGGCCTAATCATCACCTCAACCTATCCATTATCCCCTTATTTTAGGGGGAAATATCCTAGCATAACACCATCCTAATCACACTAGCACAATTGTTGATTATATGGTTTTGTTTTATCTTTTTTGCATTGTGCTTTTATGTGTTAGATTTGTATAGTTGTTTGCATGTTTGTTTAAATATTTGCTTGTTTTATTGTTTATGTTTAGTGCAATGTGTTTTAAATTGAAGTCATAATTATTCATATATTGGCCTTAAGTTTTTTTTACTTGTATTTAAACTATTTTTGGTCTATCTTTATTTAAATTCATTATGTTTTATGCTCAAGTCTTGATGTTCTATATCATGATCTTAAGTTCTGAATATTTGCACCTTAACTAGTCCCTACACAATTAACAAACAATGTTATCATAATCCATTCATAAATATGATGCATATTATCATTTGTAAAATTAAAAACTAAGTGATAAATTTTTATATACAATGTTGCATCAAGAACATCTCTCCAAGCATGATCTATCTATCACATATAAATCAAGATGTCATTACACCTTCCATAATTACAATCACATAACAAAATTTGAATCAACATGGTTATCTCTATGCTAATTAAGGATGCCCATCTCCAAAATAAACATATGTAAACTAGTCATATTACATATCATATCCATCAAACAGCTGCTATATCATTATTCAATTCATTCACATTTGTTATCTAAAAAAAAAATACAAGTGCAATAGTAAAATAGCAAGAAAGATAACAAAATTATGGAAAAACCAATAACAAAAAATCCACATCTAACAAAATCTCATCAGAACCGAAGTAGCATCACATAGAGCAATAGAATATTAGAGTCCATGTACATCTATGTTGATTTAACTTTTAAGGGATTATGGAATGTAAACCCTAGGTTTTTAAAGGGTCTGAGTATAATAAATCAAGGTATAAAATATGTAATAAATATATCCACTAATTTATACAAGAATTGACCTAATCTAATATTTCTAAAAATAATAATGAATGACACAAATAACTACTTAGCTATAAATTGATAGAAACAGATGATCTAGAGGCTAAAAATTAGTGTGGAAGTTGATCTGAGTATCACAAATAGGGTCCAAGTGTCAAAAACCCTCTTATATTTTAGTGATGTACCTTGGATAGTAGCATACTAGGATAGTGTCTTACTTTTAGTACTAGTATCCTTTGTGCAAAAATTATCTAATCTTCTAGGTGCATATATGGTTAAGTTTGATATGCCTGTACCTATGTGGATGAACCTTGATTCACTATTTGAGCACTATTTTTGATTGATTTAAGGGAAAACCCTAGACTTACATGTTTTTAGGGTATTCGAGTGGCACAAGTAGCAAAAGTGTGATGTTAGTTGGGTAGCCTGGACATTCTCAACACCTCACTATGTTGAGAATGGCCTACATACCAATACTCTGAAGAGGGATCAAGCTCGATGTAGTTCTCCTATGTAAGTGCTTAGTGCAAATGTAATTGAATTTTAGTATGAATGTTGACTTGAGTGATTTGAATGAGGTTTGATATTGCAAATATATGTATTTTAGGATTTTGATGGTTGTAGATGACTTATTTTAAACTTGTTTATGTATTTTGCACCCAATTTCCATCTAGAGGATAAAGAGCTCAAATTCATGTATTTATACCAATACGATACTTGTGCATAGTGTGAAATAGGTTTAGTCTAATGCTATGTGTCTTAATAATTTAAAATATATCTATTGGGGTTAAATTTTGGTAAAGGACACTATTATTATACATTGGTCACTAATGTGGGGGTGCTAGTGTCCAAAGAACCGTGCTAGTGTCCAAGTGGCAAAATCTGAGGCACTAGGGGCCTAGATCCCTAGGTAAAGGTCTGGGACTAATTTTGGGATGTCTAAAGATGTGTAATTCCCACATGAAATCTATATAAGTTTAAAAAGAGGTGCTCAGATAGGTCTAGGCCTAAGTTAGGGATGGGTTGTCTCAAGTGACACTCATTACACTAAAGTGACATTTTATATGATTGCATTTATCCCATTTTTATTCTAGAAATGAAAAAAAGTGAAATGACTATGATAAAGGAAAAATAAGCATGCCTAGACTTACCTGTGAAGCGAAGCCCATGAATCTAGGTCTGAGTATGTGAAGCATGCTCTATTATGTATTATGCAAATGAAACATGTGTGAATCAATCCTTAAGTAATATCAAAATAAAAGACAAAATTGAGTAAAGAGATAAGAGAGAGAGAGAGAGAGAGAGAGGAAATGAAAAAATGCACCTCATTAGGTATGTGAACCAATGCAAAAACCTAGTGACATCTTATGTGTGTAACTAGTGATCAAATCAGTGAATAGTTTAGACTGAGTTGATGGCTTGCTCAACCCCCATGTGTAGGTAGCTCGAGAAATCAACCCAATTTTGACTCCATGATTTCCCACCCCTTCTCAATGGATCAAACACTATGAATAACTTGTATTAGACTAATATTTTGTCCAACCCCCAATGTAGGTGACTCAAAAACTCAACTAGGCTATGACTCCATCATTGCCTAGTTGTGTGTAGCCGATGTATCTATAACTGAAACTATGTAATGTAATTGAAACTATGTAGGATGGCCATGGGACCATTTAGAAACTCTAAAATTAAAAATTTCCAAGGGGCATCTCAAGCAATCAAGAATGTAGCTTAGGTACTACACAAAAATACCAACCATTACAAACGGAATAAAGCATCAATCTGGTGTGGAACCTGGTGCAAATGGTGTCTAAATTATATAACATAGAGAATGACAAGGATTTTGTGTTGGGTTTGTTTTCTTTACTTAATCATAACTTTATTTATGCATGCATTAAAGTGACTAAAAACCTAATGTGTTAGTGCACTAAAATTTAATGCAAGAACAAGTTCTCACATGCTCACTTGAAGTACACAGTAAGGGACCAATTCCTATTGGTTTTATCACATGAGGGTGTACTAATATATAGTGGTTGTCAAACACATACACATTACTCAATGATAAATAAGAAAAAGAAATAAATGGTAACTATGAAACTAAACTTTGTTAACTAAACAACAACATATAAGATAATTAGCAACATTATCTACATAATCAAGATAACAATATTAAAGTAACACAAGTTTCATTCATCATATTGATTAGTGATTCAAATATTACATAATTTTAGTGTTTAATGAAACTCACTCGTATAATTATGTTAATACTATATGAGTACAAAAATAATAACCTCAATCACATCAACAACAACCACCACCTTATAAAGTTTTATCCATTGGTATTTATACCTGGTTTTCCTTAACCAAGTAGTTATAATAATAATTACACTCATAGTGACTCAAAAAAAATCATCAACACACTTGAGTCATAGCATCCAATTACATTAATTTCCTAAGGACCTTGGCCTTTGTGCCCATATATCCTCTCTTTGGTGTTGGATCCTCGTCACTAAGCACCTAACTTCTCGCAGGCTGATGCTAGAGTCATGTTTGAATTAGTCTCTTTCATCCATATGAATCACTCCCTAATCATCTCCCACTTCACGTACACTCCCCAAGTCTTTTTCTAAATTTTGAGTCCTTCATTCTTGGGTTCTCTTTTTATTATGCACATTTATTCTGACTTTGTCCTTCTATGCCATAGACTCTCATGTCATGGTCTTATCCTATGTTGTGGTCTTTTTCACCATGCATCTCCACATCGGTTATTCCAAAAATTACTTATCCAAAATTTTGGGTCTAACATAACCCCACACTATGCCATTAGTATATCCTAGACTAAGTATTAGTCTCGACCTCTACCAAAAACTCTAGGCTAATCTATTCAATCTGCTTCTTAATACCTTCCCAATGGGATAAGGTGTTCAATAGCTTGGTTGTTATTTCTTCAATTGCCACTTTTAGCTTCTTAGTCTCCTCGAGTTGGTTGAGATACTCACCTATTTTATTTACCAAACACTCAAGGGATGTGGAAGCATCTTTATGAATGTTTTCAAGTGTAGTGACCTTGGAAACAACTTATCCTCAATGTATTATGAAGTTTGAATTTATTTCTACCTGTGAGTGTTTATTATTTACTCTATGGTAACTATATATTTATATGTTTTGGTGTGCTTTGATCAATATTTTATTAATAAGGCATTATCAGCCAACTATTATCATTTAAGCTCTTTTGCCTAAATTTGAGCTTCCAAAATCTTGATGGGTTGTGTTAGCTTTTTGAAACCCCCATCTAAAATGGGAATAGTATCACCAACTCTATTCAAGACTATCTTGCACGCCTCTATAGCTTTCACAAAATACTATATTACCCAAGTTTATTCATCCCAAGGGATAGACTATTATTTACATCATTTTAATAGGAACTCCACCGAGGTCTCCAGCTTATCTATTACCTCACAAAATAGGGGTACTCCATCTGTGAGTGTTGGTTCTTGGCTGAAAATTGCCTTATAGATGTTCAATGCTTTGAATTTGATAGTTGTTTCCACCTCTAACTATCACTTAATCTCATCTATCTCTTCCTCTAGCTTCATCCTGTATGCAATTAGAAATGCATCATGTCTATAAATTAATCCTAACTCAGAGAAGATAGATCATACCATATACTTTTGATTGGGGACACATTTGCTAAGCGGTAACATGACCAATATGGGGATCTATTATACCTGATTAGGGGATCTCTTACTACAATAAATGATGCTAAGGAGGGTTACAAAGCCTCCAATCAATCACAATCATGTAATAACCCTAAGGGAGTCATGTGTTTTGATATCTCACTAAACTAATAACAAGTAAAGTAAATCTAATCTAGTGCTCACCAAAGCTTGTGGCACAATATGAGGGGTTAGTAAACAAGAAAAACATGCATAGGAAAATCTCAATTAAGATATGTATGAGTAAGACCCTAATATATGACATGAAGAGAGTAATATTATTTGAATCTAATACTTATGCTACTTCTATCTACTAAAGAGAGGAGCAAAGTTAGAGAATACTTACCTGAATGATGAACTCATTAATATTGAATCTCTCCTTTGGCCAAAGGGGCTTTGTAATAGGTTGTTGGGATTTGTAAGGATCACTAAGAAAGGCCAAATCATCTAATACTTATCCACAAAACTATATTTTCTAAGTAGAAACCCTCAGCTAAGACTCCTCAAGTAGAATGGTGGAAGATCAGATTGTAAAGAAGTATAAGTGAATAATAAATCTTAATTGTGTATTGAATAATGACAAAATGATCTTGTATATATAAGTGGATTTATCCCTAAACCCTTTTGAAAATCTCAGCCAATAGGGTCAACCCAATCAACCCATCATAATTTTGAACAATTGTTCACTAGGTCATGAGCTAGGTCGACCAAGAGACAAACTAGTTCCTAAGTGCAAATCACCCAAAACTATACAAGGTTGACCCAATCAACCTAGTATAGTCAATTGATAAAATGGGATTAAGGTAAGTAAAATAAGGATGGAAAGTGGGAAAATATTGGAGGAGAGTGCAAAAGAGGACTAATAACCTTGGGAATGGTTTTAGGAGCTGGTCAGATTAGTAATAATTGGCAATAAGGAATAATAATCCTATAAAGCACCAATGGTCTTCCCACCCCTTTCTCAATGCACCATTTAGGGCATGCACTAAGATTTATTGAGTCTCGATAGGTTCTTACAAGATGTAAAGCATCAGTATTTGATAAAATTTGAAAATAGTATGTGTATACACATCCTAACTATAACCTTATTCTTATACATCACCACCATTTCTATATGTTTTTTCTAGGCCCATCATGCATCAAACTCTATGAAGACATTCTACCTTACGACCTCAAGTGCTAATTTTAAGAATGTCATGCTAGCTTATATTGGTGTAATCTATCATGCATCTACCCAAAGGGTATCAAGAAGCACCACCACTTCTAGATATAATACAAGGATATCAGAGGGCATCTCATATTAGAATTCTTTATTATATTATCAAAGAAGAATGACATCTCTTATTGAGTCTAATTTGATGCATCCTCTCATAAAAAATGAGAATACATATATAAAATTTGATCAGGCACTCCCTTTTAGTACTTGGTGTGAAGGGTTGTGGTTGCATCAACCATTTCTATTCTCATAACAAAATCATCAACTAGCTCCTTTCCCTTTGAGGGATCTCACTCAAGAATCTCAACATCTATGTCTTCACCTTGGTGAGTAGCCTTGATGTCAAGCCTACTCATTCCCAAAATCATTTCAGAACCATCCCTCTCTTCACCAAGTATATCTCCAACCTCCATATTTACCTCCTCAAGGATGGTTTTTCATACCATGTCAGTGGAGGTGTCTTCTCAAAGTCAGGAGTGACTTGATTTTATTCTATAACAACTCTTTATGGGGTCCCTTCTAGAATATCTATTTACTCTTTCACATCACCATCCTTAGGTGCCACCATTTCTTATTCTAAGGGAATAGTCTATGTTACTACCACTAGGCCTTTAGGTTGACTAACTGATGGGTTCTTTTTAGGTGATACCTGGGTAGTACTTTGCCTTTATGAAGGTTTTGGATGAGTGATTATATAGACATTGTGCCCTGGAATTTTCTACTTCTTTTTCTCACACCGGTTCTAGAGGGAGTCTTTCTCTTTCATGTTCCATGCTCCCTAAAGATTTCCTCTTGGGTTTTAACATGTAGAATAAATAATGAATTGAATTACCCACTAGAATTTGCTAAACTTTTATGTCAATTCTATCTTACTCCATCTTTTCCCTATATGATTTCTTCCAAGGATATATGTATAGTTAGTATAGGGTGTGAGTCTTCACATCAATCTTTTCTATAGTAATATTCATCAGTTGTGCATTGTATATCCAATTAACAGCATTCATAAAGTATTGCATCATGAAAACATATGGTAGATTGAGCCATGCAGAAAAATCTTTAGAGGGAACCATCTAGATGCACATGAGGTGAAAATGTTTCTTAACATCAAACTTAGCCTAGTCTTTAACCTATGTAGGTAAGTCCTTTGGAATGTGCCACTTTTTCCAAAAGGATTTTTTCATCTCATCATACTATCCCTTTATTTTGACTTTGTTAGATGGGGTGATTGATCCAGGGTAGGTGAATACATTTTACCACTCTACATGGGACTTATTCTTAGGTGGGTATGCCCATTTAAACTCTCTAGAGTTGTATTTGGGTACACAATCTCATTGAACACCATCAATGATAAGAATGTGTCCCATGTAAACCTTTGGTTGGGTATATGGTGGGATTTTTCTACATCTTCTATAATTTTGGTAGTGAAATACTACATCCATTATACTTGAGTCCCTTAGTGACCTATTCAGCAACATATAGGGGAGCCATATCCACCTCTTTCCCTCTGTTTTTGCCTTTAACCTTGGTCATTTTGATATACATGTCCATTATGAGGGTGGGATCTTGGATACTCATGATGTGCATGACATGGCCTTATTTTTAGTAATCAAATGCCATGGTAGTCTTCTCTATCTCATCTTGGTCCTCCAAGTCATAGGCAAGGTCCATGCATAAGCACTACAACCTTGTGACTTTTCTTATTAGTTCTGATGTAATTCTCATCTAGTACCCAACAAAATAGATATAATCCTTGTGCACTCATGAGATCAAAAACTTGATTGCTTCAACTAGATTTCTAAAGTAAGGAAGATTGAATAAATGTAAAAGGCTAGAATCATTTAAAGCATTAAAAATCTTTAAGTCATACACCAACTCACTCTTAGTATTCTGATCCTCTAGCCTGTAGTCAAGTTATAACTCTACTTCATTTTTAGGCTGGCAATGGTTGTAATCAAATACATTACAATTCAACACATTGGACACCCAATTTTTTGTGTGTAGTACCACCTTTAGGTACTACATATCTTAAATCATAAATAGGGCTAGAGGGACATAATGGCCTTCTTTTCCTGACACACCATTTATATCTCTATTTATCTTTCACACACTCAAATCTCTTCAAGTACTTCTCTAATTAACACAGTCTCACCACCCACATTCAACTCTTCTTCCTCTAGTATTATAGGCAATAGTTCAGTTCATTAGGCCTTTTTCTTTGGCCAAATCACCCTTCATAGATCCCAAATATTGAGGCACAACTATCTAATCTTCATAATAAAATACGTGATTGCTTGTTTAACTTCTTTTGGCTCTCTTACTCAATACCATAAAATTGTGGACATCAACCTCTATAACCTACAACTTTAAAAAATGCATGCATCTTTACAATTCTCCTAACACTCTATTTGTTCCCCTTAGCTAATACACTCTGTAAGACTTTAAAATAGTCTATATCTATTACTTTTCACTCATTTAAAAGCTTAGAAATTATTTTATAATAGTTCAAATATACTCCTTTGGCTTTGTGAGTTCATAATAAAAGCAATAGTAAAAAGTGAAATGATCCATATTTAACATTTTATAGGCTCAAGGGGGTAACTTAAATTTACTACCCCTACCTCTACCATCACTTCACACAATAAATGTGAATAACAATATTTCCACAATGTGATTTTGTCACATTTGTCATTACCATTACTCTCTTTATATTAATGACATGTCCCTTCTTGCACTTTTCCCAATGTGCATGATAGCTATAAATAATTTAAATATTGTCCATTCCAAAGGTGTGAAGTTTTCTTTACCTCATCTAGCTTGTGATTACGTGCCACATCCTACATACCCTTTTCTCTTTATGCACTTCTACTTACTTGCCTTAACTCCCATGCGTACTCCTATAGACCATTTCCTGGCACTCCATAAAAATTTTACCCTTACCCCACACTAAAAGTCATTTGTGGTCCTCCATGACAAGACAAAATAATAAAACCAAAGGGTTGACCCTAAACTACTCAAGGGTACACAACTAGTACCACACCTTATTGAAAATAATGGAAATCCTAGACTAAGCCAATGGCATACGCCTTATTATTACAAAAAGACTATTCAAAAAATTATGGTCTCAACTGACTATCATTAAAATGGCCAAGAATGAATTGGCCATCTAGTCACTTTAACTTATAGGTGTTAGTGGGATGAATATTATGAATGATGAAGGGGCCATCCCAATGTAGATGAAGATTTCCAAAGTGGCACGTGAATTTGGAGTCATATACTAAGAATCGCATGCCAGTGGTAAAAGTCTTATTACTTCAGACGGTGATCATGTCATGTTTTCTATTTACATTTCTCCATTCCTTGATTCCAATATGCAAGAAAGCAGGTCTCATCTAGTTATAATAAAACATCTAGGTGCACTTTTAAGGATGCTTCATCATCCATTTATCCAAGGCATGCAATGTAAAGATAAGGAACAAGGAATTCCACTAGAAGAATTACTTCAATATTGAACATAAGATTGAATGGTGTGTTCTTTTTTAAGCACTTGTAAGTGATTCATCATGCCCATAATATTTTATAAATACAATCATCTCAATCAGTGCATTTAATATTATATATCTTAGTCAATGTAATACCCAAGATATTTTTGAACACCTAAGCTATACCATTGGCCTAGGGATGATATGACATTGTCTTATGGTGTGTGATCTTGAACTCTACCAAGAGGACACAAATAGTCTCATTAAGGAAGTGGGTACCTTGATCACTAATGAAACTCAATGAACATCTGAACCTAGTGATGATATTCACATAAATTAATTTTGTAGTAGTGGCAATGGTACAATCCCTTATTAGCATAAATTCAACCCAAATAATAAGATAGTAACAGTGACAACATAGTGTGTGTCAGTACTCCTCCCTATTGGTTTGATGGGGTCAACAAAGTCAATATCTCACTTTTCAAAGGGATCTTGGGATAATATAGGATGAAAGGGCATCACATCCCTTTTATTTATATTTCTCATGCGTTGGCAAATGTCACACTGATGCACGTAAGTCTTAACATCTTTAAATATGGTAAGTCACCATAAGCTAGCCAAAAAGACATTTCACATTGAATTTTTACTGGCATAATGTCCTCCAACTACACCTTGATGAACTTCTTGAAGTACCTTTACATGTTCATGTTACATGACATAGCATCAAAGCCTTTCATCATGACCAAGCTTATAAATGTCTCCCCTTATAAGTTGTAATAGAACAACTTAAATAACTAACTGCTTCTTTTCTGGAGTGTTGAAGTGAGCTAGTGTTAAGTCTGTATTCAAAAAGGAAATAATATATTCCAACTCCTTAAGCACATGTGAGATGTGTAACATCTACATGTCAGGAAAATGATCTTTTATGACGTGCTAGTTTTCTAGATTTAATGTGTGAAAGATGATCTGGACTATAGTTGGACTTATCAGGCTTGACTATTACTAAAAAATAGAACTCTTAAAATATGGTATCACCCTCAGACTATCTTAATCCCTATAGTACTCTTAAATCCTCTTTGAAACTTTCTTCATTCATACAAGTTCATGACAAGATGTTATTTAGACAATACATGAGCACTTACACTTAGGTCACAACATGGAACCATATAGAAAGATTCATATACAATAATTACTAACCTAGGCATACTAAATACAACTTACCTAGGCTATTTACACCTACTTTGATAGTCTTGATTTATCAAAACACACACCCTAGGATATAAGGCCATACTTGCCTTGTTGATGGGCTCATGGGCTTATAGCCCTATTTTCCCTATTCTTTGACCATAACTTATTATATACTCTATATAATAACAAAACCTAAGTTTTTCCAAACACCCATTAAGGAGTTACACAACATGTCCAAATTTCACCTAAGGTTGTTTTGTAAGGAATGGCTCAACTGTAGACTATGACAGACCAAATTAGGTCTCTTAAGCACCCTATTTTGAATGTAAAATGAATATGTCAAGGAACCAGACCTTAGAATTCATAGGGAAGATGTGGAATAATATTTTATATCCATCATGATAAAAAACTATTCCTAATTTAACCTTAAAACATCATTTAATCTCTCTGTCTTAGTTAGCCTGTGTAACATGGCTTAAAAGCAAGAAGGGTTTATAAACCACACTTACCAATAGAGTTGAGTCTTGAGACTTGGAACATTAGACACATACATTGAGAGCACCAAGATTTCAAAGTTTTATAAATTTCCACCATACTATTTGTGAAATCAGCAAAGCCCTAGTTAGGGCCCAGTCAACACACAAATGAAGATACAGAACGTACCATAGGGTTCCAAGACTCCAAATAAATTTCATTGAGCTTATTTTTGTCCCATAAAAATTTCCAAGCACTCACAATGAGGAGAATATCCCTCTGAACCTTAACTGTCAAACTCATGCTTATTGCCCTATCTGGTTGTAGTTATAGTCTTGGAGAAAAGCATTAACAAAATATTATATTTTGTCCTTCAATGTTCTATATCTCCATTTCACATTCAAATCATCATATTACATATGTTTTGGTTTAAGGAATCACCCAAAGAGGCTGAAAACCAAACTTAGACTCTAAATCTCTATTCCTAGACTCATACAACCAACTCCCAAAATAGAGTTAACAACTAACTAATCAAAACAAGATATTAATCACTTAATGATTTATCTAACTGACTTGAAATCCTATATAATATGATCTCCAAATCCATCTTAGTTAAGTATATTATGCACAATCTTGTCCTTTAGACATGTTTAGGCCTTATTCAAGCTTATGAGATATATTTTCTCAAATTTGGAGATTTGAATTTCATATTTTGGAGGGAAAATTAACTAAGCATATTTAATCAACCTAGACTCAACCAAAAATAATGAAAACTCATTGAACACATGAGGATGTTCCTGCATCAAAATATTATAATCCACCAGCAAATACGACCATATAATATTGGTTTGTTTAGTATGTACTTTAGCACTTCATGGTTTGTAAAGAAGAGACATTTTTTTAGAGTGTAAACCATAGATAATGCTTCACATTCAATAGTTGTGTTGTTTCCTTCAACTGGAGTAATATTTCAACTTGAAAAATATATAGGATGATCCAAGTTGCCCTCACTAGGCTGAGCAAGGATAGCACCGAATACCATTCTTAAAACATTGACATGGACATGGAAAGGCTTATGATAGTCAAGAAACTAGAGAATAGTACGATGATAAGCTTTTTCTTTAGTGCAACAAAGGATTATTGGTGAGCACTAGTACAAATGAACTAACCATTTATTTTTATTAACTCCTCTAGAGGTGCAGCAATCCTAGCATATCCATGAATAAACTTTTTATAATATCTAGTATGCCCCAGGAAGGCATAGAGCTCTCATTGGGTAGCCAGTGCTGGAAGTTGAAGGATAATAGTGATCTTGGTTGGGTCCATTAAAATTCCATCACAACATATGACATGACTAAGGAGAATGCCATAAAGAGTATCAAATAGACATTTCTTCAAATTTAAAGAAATATAAGGTTTTAACACCACTCAAGCATTAGCCAAAGATTGAAATAATGGTCCCGTACTAAGCCATAAATAGTCCAATCATTAAGGTATACCTGAAGGAACTTATGAATAAATTCCTTAAAAGTTTCAACTATAATCCCAAATAACATAGTAGGAACATTATTCAACCCAAATGCCATTACATTAAAAGTAAAGGATCCCACTTGATTACAAAAATCATCTTAGGCTTATCTTTTTCTATGATATGAACTTGATGGTACCTAGAGAAGCCATCTATAATTGTATAGATTTCATAGCCAACAAATCCTTAAAGTATCTCTTCAGTGAAAGGTTTTAAGAAGGGGTTGATGATGCAAGTAGCATTAAGTACCTTATAATCCACCCAAATCTATATGTGTACATCCCTATTTATACTTATAATCATAAGACTCACCCATTCAAATTCATCTATAGGATTAATTACTCATGTGCACAACATGTTTTTGATCTCTTCCTTGATTTGAGCATGTAAATTGGGATTCATCTGATAAGGCCTCTTTTTGATAGGTTGAGCACCTATTACCAACTTGATGTGCATTTTGCCCAAAGAAGAATGCACAACCTTCATTTCAATATAATTTTATGGGAATACATCTTGATACTCTTTTAATAGCTCAAATCCCTTAGTGATCTCAATATCAAACCAATAATCCCCTACTATAGCCATCCTGAGCACTTCCTCCATGCCAATATTATGTTGAATACTCTGGAATGGCTCCAAGTATAAGTGTTGTTCATCCTAAATGGTATCTCAAACATTGCAAGCCCCATATTTCATGTTCAAATCCAAATGATCAATCAATGGTTTAGGTGGATCAGATCTATCACCTTCATCATCTTAGTACATGACTTTATACTTACCCTTGTAGATTTATTCTCTCAGTGCATAGTCCATTACAAGTTCAGGGGGTGGAGAGGATACCTGCTCATTAGGTTCATGAAAAATAGTTAAGCCTTCCTCTTGTGCACCATGTATGCATCTAATTTGATCATCAACTAGGGTTGGGTTACCTATAACAGTCTAATGTGTAGCTTGTAAAGTAAGGCATAAATCCATCTGTGAGGATTAATATGATAGTGTCATAATCATGTTACTCTTAAGAAGATGCTAAGAAATCATGTCTAGATGGCACTTTTTGTGGACATACCAAGCTCTAGCCCAAGTGTATAGAGTACCATAAAATGTGTGCATCCAAAGGTACTAAGGCAAGAAGGTTTCATCTACCATCCACATACTCTCATAAGCTGCAAGGTGAGGTTTCAAAACTTGAATGCCATAATAAGTGATAGTGATCTGTATTCGATTATCATGGTGAAATTGATGGTGTAAAGTAGAATGATCTTGATCCCAAGTAGATAAATGTTCTTGATGAATTATCCACCATCCAGTAATTTTTCCATCAAAAATATAAATAATTAATCATACCTTAACAACGTTAGAGTCATAAAAGGCTTCCAATTATTGTATAAACTTGCATATTTCTATTTGACCATGAAACCTTAGAGCTTCTTCTAGTCTTGTTGGTGGCACAACCATGATTTGTCCATGAAAGAGATAAATAAATTTATGGTGTTTATGATACTTATGTCGAGTATCATCATGATTTCCTATAGCACCACATATTCTCCTAGTAAGATCATATTCATCTTGAGACCAGTAGTCATAGACATTACTAGTGGTGTCAGATAGAGATTGTGCATCTATCTAATGACAGATGTAATTTGGTGTGGGGTCATGGCATTCATTACTTCAAGTTGTGACATTATAAATGTTGTTGATGTCCTTATTAGTATTGACTAGTTTAACATAGGGAGGCCCATGAGCATGGTCCAAAATAATGACAACACACTTCTCATCATTCTCAAATTTGATGTATTACTTCTTAAAGTTCAAATTATAATTATTAGTGTAACACCACGGGTAACCCAATAGAGTTGGGAATTCATTAGCCTTAAACAACTCTATGACTTCAAAATCATCTTTAAAAGTGATACCAAGGATATCTACAGTGGCATCCTTAAGTACAATAATGGGCAAAGTGTGAGTCTTGTTGGTTATAAATAACACATGACATGAAGGCTACAAAGCCAAGTTGGCCATCTTCTACCAGGAATCCTTTATGATAATATTGACTTCATCACCAGTGTTAACTAAGATATCCCAAATAACCCATCCATATATGACAACATTAACCAATATCTCCTTATCCCCTTCTAGGCTAGGTTGGATGGGAGTTTCCTACCATTGTGCATGGTTTAATCAATGACCTTCAATAGGATTAGGAATATTATGCCTTAGCTAGTTGTGTATAAAAGGTATAATGTCCTCATCTAGTAATCATCTGCATGTCTCTTGAAATTCATCTTGCATCATGTCATGAAGGTTTGTAGCTTTCTACATATAAGAAAATGTAGTATCATCACGATCCTTGAGGAACCAGATCTCTCCCTATAATTCTCCTACCAAATTAATAGTGTCATGGAACACCTCCTTCTACTGTTGACTGTCTGGATAGTGAGTAGAATGAGGCTCCTCATGTTGAACTTTCTCAATAGGTGGAGTGGACATAGACTAGGATTAAACACCACTCCATGTTATAATATTAACTTTTGGACCCATCAAAGTTATAGGGTGCAATCTCCATTATGGATTTTTAACACGTAACATTTATTTCCTTCATAATAGTAGTGTGTAAATCAGGTCACTCATCCAAATGATGTTCATTTTTACAAAAGGCACATGTAGGATGTATTGGGAAATCATGTTGGTAGTGTATTGGGGAACTACACTTATAACAAGTTCATAGTGTAAAGTGTCCACCTCCACATCCTTGACCTCAACCTCAACCATGATAAGCACCTCTATTTGGTTGGTTTTTTGTAAAATATGTTTGATGTATATCATATGCATGCACCTCATGAATTTCACTAGTGAGATAAAAATCATCGATATCATGAGTGTATGCATCGCATATATTGTAATAGATTGATACCTTTGATTGAGTGGCATGTTGTATTAGAGGATAATCTTGGACATCATGCTCTTCCTAGAAAATCTCACAAGATTGCTTCATTGAATGTTCTTATGAGGATAATTATATCAATTGTGGCCTTCAAACTCACAATCAACACACCATAATCCATTTTTGGTATCGTGATCATTGTGTGCAATAAGATTTTCTAGTTGAGACACCATTGTAGTGATCTAATCCTCCATGCAGGGGTTAATCTATGTGTTAATACTACTAATAGCTTCAGTGAGAAGGGCATCTTCCAAGGCCTCATGCGAGTTGGTTAAATTTTTCTATGATAAGGTACCTAAATGGGAGAAATAAACCTCATACGAACCATTGGGTGTGTTGAAAATCATGTATCTCAAAAGAGAGTTCAGAGTTAAGTATCTTAAAATGTGCATCATACTCACACACACTCTCAATGAGTTCTTTCTTGATATCCTTTAGGGCAGCTATATTCTATTGCTCAAATTTTGGGATATCAAATTCTTGGAGGAATGTTACCCTAAGCTAATCATAATCCACCATAGCTTGTTGAAGATCATACTTCTAGTACCACTTATGTGCATGGTCTATAAGGGTGGTTGTAAACTAGGTGGCTTTCCATTTAGAAGATGTTATGTTATGCACTCACCAAATAAGTTCACATTGTGAACATTATCTTCAGCATTCTCCACACCTTGATACTATAGTAAATGGAGTGTCATCTCATAGTATATAGTGGGTGATTGAGGTGCTTACAATGGTGGTTACTGAGAAACACTTTCAGTCCCTCTTGTACCTTAGGGGAGATCCATCACTACTCCTACACCTCCTTCAAGTCTTTTAGTTGAACCACCATCGATTCAACCTCTCAAGCCTATTGTAGTAACAAAATCACCTAAGATGTTGGGTGTTGAGGTAGGTTGATTAAATATAGTCAGGATGGTACTTTTCCCACTAGTTATATTAGGTCCACTAGGCTTTCTAAGTTGGGTCATAGAATTATTACATAAAGGAAAATAAATAGTCAATAAACTACTATTTAAAAATTGTTCTACAAATATCTCTCTCACAGGTTCAATTTATGACTCTACACTATTTGTATCCTAGTTACATACAAATATATTGTCTAACTCAAAAGCATAAGCTTGCATTATGGGTGAGGAACTGGGCCTGTCCAACTCAGGTTCTTCAGTCACCACTTCCTAGCTTTTTTATCTTGCATATAATTGAGCTAGCATCGAGTACAGTCCTATGTTTGGGGAGTCCTTATGATCTTATGCTTCCCTATGAACCCTTATAACACTTTTTAAGTCCTCTTGTCCCCTTCCTAGATTGTTTCCACTCATAATCCTTTGCCAAGATTCATTATATTTGTGTTTATGCAATTCTCGTTGACTAGATACCATATTAAACAAATAATTCTACTTCACAAGTACCCCTGCATTTCCCCACCAACCATCATACTCATGCAAAAAAGAGTTTAACCTTCCATAGAAAAAGTCTCAAGTCTAGAATCTACAAAGAACTTCTTAACCTCCAGTGAAAAGTGTCTAATATATCTACCATGCAGTTCTTGGAAGATGTAGAATTGAACTTCCTCTAGACAATAATAGGTCAAAACTATGTATTCTAAGATGTAACTATTCAAAACCCTACATCATCAAACATCAATAACACATGTCCAAGTCACTCCCAATTATTCTAGAGCTAACTACGCTCTAGTTTCCAAGTTATATTGCATTTGTGGTTTCTCGACTAGTCTTGAACATAAGTCACAATCTTAGCATGAAGATGAATAGGTACCTCTACAAAGAATGTCTTATACTATGAGTGGTACAAATTTTTTTTGATCCCAAGCACATGTAGAGATTCTAAGTTTAAGAAGTAGTACCATAAAATTATCCTCAACACTCATAATCCATCACTTAATGTTATTAAGTGACAATCATTTAAGCATCTTCCACCATCATGCAAGTAAGTACTATGGGTCACAATAATGAAACCAAAATATCAGGGTTGTTTTCTTTACTTAATCATAACTTTTTTTAGGTGTGTGCTGAAGTGACTAAAAACCCAACATGCTATCACATTGGCATTTCATGTAAGAATGAGTTTTTACACACTCACCCCAAGCATGCAGTGAGGGACTGATTCCTGTTGGTTTTATCACATGAGGGTGTGCTAAAAGACAAGGGTGCTTGAACACATACACATTACTTAATGATCAATAAGAAAATGAAATAACTAGTAACTTTGAACATAAACTCAGTTATCTAAAAAATAACATAAAAGACAACTAACAGTATTATCTCCATAGTCAGAATAACTATATTAAAGTAACACAAGTTTCATTCATCATATTGATAAATGATTTAAAGATTACATAATTACAGTGTATAATGCAACTCACTCATATAAGTTTGTTAATACTATATGAATACAATAATAATAACCTTAATCACATCATCAAAAATAATAACCACCTTACAAAATGTTCTATCTATGGGTATTTATACTTGGTTTTCCCTGACAAAATAGTTACAATCATAATTACACACATAGTGACTTGCCAATGATCATTAACACACCTTAGTTGTGGTGGCTAATTACATTGATTTCCTAAGGATCTGAGCCTTTGTGCCCCTATATTTTCTCTTAAGTGTTGGATCCTAGTCATCAAGGGCCTATCTTACCATAGAATAGTGTTAGATTTATGCTTGACTTAGTCTCTTTTATCCCTGTGAATCACTCCCTAATCATTTCCCACTTCCCATACATTCCACAAGTCTTCTGCTAAGTTTTGAGTCCTTCATATTTAAGTTCTTTATTTATTATACACATGTATTCTGACTTGGTCCTCTTACGCTATGGACTCCCACACCACGGTCTTATCTTACGTTATGATATTCTACACCATGCCTCTTTGCGCTAATTATTCCAAAAAGGACTTAGCAAAAATTTAGGGTCCAACAGTTTGCCATTCTATCTGAGATGAGCTAGTGAAAAATTGATCTTATGGAAATAATGCCCCATGCACATGCCCTTAATTATAAATCTATGCATATGGATTCTAGACTAAGTTGTAGTAATACATCTCTATGTATATATGAAACTAAAATGGGAGTGAACATGTTGTGCATCATGCCCCCAATCTAATCAAACATGTTATGATTACATCCAAAATTGAGCATAAACTAATCAAATTTGATAACTTGTGATTGAAATTGTGCAAATATGATTTGTAACTATCATATTATTCTATCAAAACTAGATTTTCTTATTTATGGACTATTAGATAGTTGTGCAGTTTTTTGGATATTAAAACAACATAGTGCTAGTGTCCTCTATGTTATTATTATACCAAACTAACTCTAATTTGTGTTTGACTATTTTTCACTGTGTTTTTTTAATTTTGAGCTCTATAATTATGTGTCTGTGTGCTAAAAATTATACTCTAAGTGCACTCAAATGGCTTGATCTCTGTGATAAACCCCTATGAATGCCCCCTCTTTTGAGGGGAGTTATTGTACCTATGCAATAATTGTCCTCAAAAGAAAAGCTTTGCATGATGTGTGTTAGACTAAGTATATATGATATTTGTGTAATAAAACAATATAATGTGTATACATGACATCAAAATGTAATATTATTTGATCATAAATGGGTAATGTATGATGTATATTATATCTATCAATCACAAGGTTGTCAAGATAGATATAATAATGTAAGCATGTGTATGAACTACATATTCTGAGTAATAATCTATGTAACTACCTAGGGGGATAGGTCATGATGTTCATCAAATCACCCAAATAATATGGGTAGATGCATGAGGTCCCTCATGGAATCATAAACTAAGTGAATGTAATAAGTAAGAGACAAGTGGCATGGCCATGATGCATACATAAAAGCATATATACAACACACATGAAGCACACAAAGTAGGCAAATGAGTCATAATATAAGGGGAATGTGCACATGTCACTAAATCTAATAAAGTAATACGTACAAGGACATGTCTAAATGTCCACATACTCAAACAACAAGCAAGGTTGTCTTAGAGCCATATAGAAGGACATGTTCAAATATCTTCATACACAATCAAGAAGGCACACACAAGGACATAGACATATGTCTAAAGCATATGTACAATGAAAGGAAGTGGAATAGAGATATATAATAAAGTAATAACCATAAAAAAGTCTAAAATAAGAAATCTATAAATAAAATTATACATGAACATGTGGTACAAATATGTATAAGAGCATAGATGTACATAAACTGAGTCTATAGTAGTAGTAGTCAGAAAAAAATATTCGTATGGGATGATCAATATCAAGATATAAACAATACTAAATATGTGATATAGATTATATCAATATGTAACCTACCAAACTATAATTTGTGTAGTATGATGCCCCTAATGGGAAAATGTATCAATGATGAATCAGTGTAGCTATGTATGTGCCCCTAGTGGGTAGATAGTAGTAAATTTGGATCTGTGTGTTAGACCTGAGTCCTATAATAATCTACAAACACTCAAAAATAACAAGTGAAGCACATGTATATGATAAAACTAACTATACTAATATAGCTAACATATGTAGTACCTGACAAGTATAAATAATGCCAACATGGATATGCAAACAATCTAAATTTTATGTTTTCAAGCAATATCTGATTTTTTTTGTATTTTAAACATATTATATTATTTTTGTGTTTTCTAAGTATATAAGATATGTACAAGCAATCATGGAGATAAAACTATATACAAGAACAAGGTAAGAGAAACTATGTACAAGTAGATATTTACAATTAATGCGGTTTGTATCAAATATAGGAAGAGTGATCATGCATGTTATGTGATGAGGTATCTAGGATCTAATAATCAGATGTATTGATTGATTTTTAGCTAAAAATACATGTGGAATAAGGATCTAAATTTATGAAGCTAACTCAATTGTCCTATGAACTATAGGGTTCTGAATCTGTGAAGTTGATTGAGATGGCTTGTGAACTGTATAGTTATTACATACCCATCTGATAGAAGAAACTATAACTGGAGTGGGTGCTCTATGTTATGATGTTTATCAGTGTGGTGGTGTAGAGAGAGGCCCTATAAAATCCACATGTATCTGATGTAAAAGTCTCTCTAATATAGGTCTTCATGGGAGAGTGTGCATACATGATGCTACCTTAGGAGTAGGCCTCACCACTGGTGACTCAATTGATAACAAAGGTGTGCTAATATGCTCTGTGTCTAGAACTATAATTGGTGGTTATTATATAAGTGGTTGTGGAATAGGTAATGATACTTATATGTAAGACCCTTAACTATAACCATTTTATTAGCATGTATATATTTGATACATCTATCTATGGTGGATAGAATAGCTTGAAGCTACTATATCTAAGGCCTACCCAGTAACATATCAAATGTGACTATACTAGGTAATACTATGAATCTAGTGGCCATATGTATGGGCCCAACTTGTAATGTTATTAATTTGATGGAGCTCTAAACATGGCCACTAAATCCAAAAATAGTTATATTTGTCTGAGAAATATCCTACTCCAGATAACCCAAGTGATGTAGAAGTTTGATAGTACACATGTTGACACTTGACCCATTGTCAACAATGACACTATAAATAGGATGATGATCAATGTAATCTCATATAAAGAGTGCATAAAAATCTATCATTGTCAACTATCTCTTGCTTTGAAAAAGTGATAATAGGTCTAGTTGGCACTGTAGTATGATACACACCAATGATCCTATGTAGAAGATGTGGATCTATTGTATGAGTCTAATAAGATGTTAGTGGTCATTTTACCTAATATGTATAATGAACACATGCAGTTCATGTCATCTCATTTTCTTCTATTTATTGTGGTCTAGAACCCTATATAGGAGTGTCGAGATTAATGATATTAGCTTCTATCAAATCTTGTATCTTATATCATAAGCTAATGCATCTATTTATATTATGGCCTAGTGTACTATGATAGTCATAAAATGCATTGGCATCATAGATCCTTGGAGGAGTCCTAATTGTATCAACCTATTTAATAGGAGGGAGAGATATGACATTCTATTCCAAGATTTATTATAGAACCCATGTTGCTAACTGAGGAAGAGTCATAAAATGTCTACTTGGAGGAGTTAATAAAACCATGTGAGTAGGAAGCTCTGAAGCTGCATTAACTATCATTTTTTAATCACTCTTATTCTCATTGGGTTTCACCTTATATGGTGGCTTATTAAAACTCTTAGTAGTTGAATTTGATCCAATTATGTACTTTAGTTTGCCCATGGAGAGAAGCTTGACCTCCCATTCTTTCACTATATGACAAAGATGTGTGAATGATGGAAACTTCTTGAATAGGATTGCTTCATGCAATGCCAGTAATAAACTCTACTTGAATATGTCTTGGAGTAATCTATTTACCATGGGGCTAGTCATCTTTTCTAATATAGTTTTATATCACAAAATATATTCAACTATTGACTCATTGGACTTTTGTTTGAGTTATGCCACTTGAGCATAAGAAACCTTATCAATGATGTTGATTGAAAAGTGTGCCAAAAACATATCTGCTAATGGATTGAATTTTGTGATGGATTGATTAAGAAGATCATGGAATCATTGTAATGCAAAGTCATTTAAACTACAAGGGAACAACTTAGTAAGGAGCCAATCATTAGACACATAGTCCAAACATATTACATGAAAAACCTATAGATGGGGCTCTAGGTCACCCTTACCATCATTAAAAATGAGTTTGGTGTTACAAATCTAGATGGCAAATGAGTTACCTCTATATGTTATGCCAAAGTTGTATGTAAATAAACATGAGAATCCAAGGCATGAGATGGTCTAGTGGTACCCTATTTAAGATGTAACACCTTGGTCTATAGATCATGGATCTCATGCATAAGGGATTGTACATCTAGATATGAGGAAATAGCCATAGGAGGTGTTGTCATTGTTAAATCTTGTAGAGTTAGAATAGGTTATTATGGAATTTGAATTGCCCCTAAAGTAGGTGTAACAATATTGGCATTTGGGAGAGTAGAAGATTGACCATTATTAGATTTGTTATTTATTTCCATTATGGTTTACAGAATATGTGCATGATCATGGGGTTGTTCCTAAAGTCTATCTCTAAAAATTTGTAAAATCTTATCCTTATTGACTATAATAGTTTCATTATTAAGTGGGAGAGTGTGTCTCAATTCTCATCTCATGTATAATCTTGATCTTGATGATATTTCTCATCTTTAGATTATTATCATTGAAGTCCACATAATTAGGGCATGAAAGATCAATGAAGGGGGTTATAACTAGTCTTTTATCGATGGTATAACCTCAAATAGAAGGAATCTGAGTATACTCAATAAGATTTCCACTAAGTCTAACACTTCTCTTTAAAGGAAGAGATATAACTTTTTGAGATGGCATATATAAAATAAAATGAAATAGTGTTGCTAAAATAGATTATATAAAATATGAAAACCCTAACACAACCAAGGAAAATAGGAAAAATAAGGGTAAAAACCCTACTAGCATATATGGCTAGGGTTTGGATAGTATTCAAAGTAAGTTGGGTTCACCAAATGATTTAACTTTTAACAAATTATGGAATGTAAACCCTAGGTTATTAAAGGGTTGAAGTAAAATAAATTAAGGTATAAAATATGCAATAAATATAGCCCCTAATTTTTGAAACAATTGGCTTGATCTAATATTTCTAAGAATAATAATGAATGACACAAATAAGTACTTAGCTAGAAACTAACTGAGATGGATGATTTAGAGGCTAAAAACTAGTGTGGAAGCTAATTTGAGTGTCCCAAATAGGGTACAGGTGTCAAAAACCCTCTTGGATAGTAGATATGTACCTTGAATAATAGTTCATCATGTTAGTGTTCTAATTTTAGTGCTAGTGTCCTTTGTGTAGAAACTGTATTATCCTCTAGGCACACCTCTAACTAAGTCTGATCTTTTTGTACCTATGTGGATGAGCCTTGATTCATTATTTGTGCACTATTTTTTGAATTATTTAGGGGAAAACCCTAGGCATCCACGTTATTAGGGTATTTAATTGAAATAAGTATCAAAAGTGTGATGTTAGTTGGGTAGGCTAGACATCTCAACACTCTGTTGTGTTGAGAGTTGCCTACATATCAATACTCTATGAGGGACCAAGCCCAATATAGTTATCCCACCTAAGTGCTTGGTCCAAGTGCAAGTGAATGAAAGTATGAGTGTTGGCTTGAGTTCTTTGAATGAGGCTTGAGACTAGAAATCTATGTATTTTAGGCTTGGGATGGCTATAGATGACTATATGCAAAAGTAGATTAGAATAGGGACTGATAATCTTGATTGTGCACAACTTGTTCTAAGCTTGTTTATGTATTTTTCATTTGATTTCCATCTAGTGGATAAAGAGATAAAAGTCACGTATTTATATTAATATGGTGTTTGTGTAGAGTGTGAAATAAGTCTAGTCTGACCCTGGGTGTCTTAGGAATTGAAAAGATATACATTGGGGTTCAAATTTGGCAAAGGACATTAGCATTATACCTTAGTCACTAGTGTGAGGTGTTAGTGTCCAAAGAACTGCACTAGTGTCCAAGTGGTATAACTTGATGCATTAGGGGCCTAGATCCCTAGGATAAGGATCGAGATTGATTTTGGGATGTTTAATGCCTATAAAAAAGCTAGATAAGTGTTGAAAGAGGCCCTAAGATAGGTTTAGGGATAAGGTAGGGATGAGTTATCTCATGTGACACTCATTGGATTGAGGTGACATTTTATATGACTACACAAACTAAAAAAAAATGTCATATATATCTCAAAATCAAGGTTTTATTCATCATGAGAATATATACATCTCATATAAAGATGTAAAGTTAATCAAACTATCAGCTCTGAATCTATTCATCTTTGGGAGGACTTTGGTCAAAACTCTACTAGTACTTAGTGCTAGTGGACACTATAGTAGTATCCCCATAACTTTATATTATGGTGTGGGTTATGCTATTGATCTCTCTAAGGCCATCATATGGTGTGATCTAGAGGTATGACTGGTCCTCTAAATCTGAGTATACTCTTTGAAAGGAGCCATGCCCTCTACTGACATGATTGACTCATATAAACTCTAGTAGTAAGTTACCTCATCATTTGCCCATAGGGCATCATCATTAACTTGGACCATGTTAGCTAGTGACATAGATAATCCCTATTTAGATATAATCTATTGAGCCTCATCACATTCCTTATGGAGCCTCTAAACATTTACATGGGCTCTGTCTCACTCTACGCAAGCCCTATCTTGTTCATTGATTATTATCACAAGTTTTGCATTATGCATCATGAATTATCCCTAAAGAGTAGTCATTTAGGTAACCTTCCCTCTCAATGTTATAATATCCATGTCACAAGCTATGATAATACCCTCCAACCTTGTGGTCTCCCCTGGGTTGTCACTAGCTCAGTGTTTTTATGCTATTTCGCTTTCACATTCAAAGAGAGAAAATGAGAAACTTAAAAGAATGGTCAAGGCTTGATGTACCTGGATGTAGTCGTGCGCACCGTTTATCCAAATGAAGTCAGAACTCCTCTTTGGTTGTGGAGGATGACACCTGCAAAAGAAAGAGACTAAGACAAAGAAGGTGTTAGATAAGGAGATGGTGGGTTGTCAAGCAAAAGCTTGATCCCAGAAGTAAAAGCTTGAGAGATGTCAACCCACTGATTAATAAAAAGATGTCTGATAAAGGACAGAAAGATAAAAGATTGAAAATGACAAAGATAGAATGAAAAGTGGAAGCAAATGCTTACCTGAATGTTGATGTCGGCCAAGTCGCAGTCGCCAGCGTCGGTGGTCCTACCGGCGTCGGTTGTCAAAGCTGTCGACGTCGGTTAGTTTGCCGACGTCGGTTGGGGAAGTGACTGGCATCGGTCGGGGAAGTAGTTTGTGGATGAGTTCTGGACAAGATTTGGTCTGTGGATGGGTCTAAGATAGAGTTTTGGGCTTGGTTGAATGGTCTGGGGGTCTGGGTCTGAGAGTCTGGTTTTGGTTAATGGTCTGAGAGTCTATGCAGAGGTCTGGGACAATGGACAGAATGTCAAAAAGGGATAGAGGGATGGAGGATTCCAATGGGGGATAGGGATATAAGGATTCGGGTCTGGTCTAATCTGGTGATAGGGGGCACTGAATCTAGTTCATAATACTTAGAAGCAAATAACTAGAAAACACAATGAAAGTACAAACAAAATACTTACCTGTGACTGGCTGAAGGAGTGTTGATGGTGTTGTTCCTTATGCTGTTGACGAAGGCAGAGTCCCTATTGTTGATGTAGAAAACTAATGCAGAGTCCCTGAGAGTGTTTCTTGATGTGTACCTGCAGTTAAAGAGTTAGCAGTGGAAGAGAGAGGAGCAAAATATTGATGGATTGAAGGATTCCAGAGTCTGATGCGAGAGAGAGGCGAAGGAGAGATAACAGATGTAGAAAACTGTTATGAAGGCTGTCGACACTGGAAATATCACCAACGTCAGTCGACAGTTGACCAATGTTGGCGGTTAGAAGGCAGGAAAAAGGCTAAAAATAGCCTTTCGTCCATTTTCCCAACTGTCGGGTCAGCGAGTTTGAAGAAGAAACAGTTGAAGGTGATTAAATGGATGTGAGAGGTTAAAGGGGAGAAGTTGGAATGGGGGTCTAGGCATTAATATTGGCCATGTGGAGAATGAAGGGAATCCAAGAAGGGTATCCAAGGGTGGTGAGGTGGCAAGGGAGAGAGGCAAAAGGGATTTTATTAATTTAAAATAGGATTTTTATTTCAAATTAATAAAACATGGGTTAGGAGTAGTTAAGTGGACCAAAGGGGACTAAGGGGGAGAAAGGACCAAGGGGTAGACATGATTTCGGTGTCTACATTTGCCCCTTTTGTCTTGTTGGTTGTTCTGGATGAACTGCAAGACAAAAATAGGAATTGATTACCCCAGGTGTAGGATAAGGTTGATTTTTTCCTGTTGGTTGTTCAAGTGAACTGCAAGACAAAAACAAGAGGGTTGGGTTGCCCCGATTATAGATGAGGTATTCCCCCTCAAAGTAGGAGTCGAGGGAAGGGAACCTGAAATCAGGTGCTGATTTGATAGAGAGTGGATGAAAAATGGGTGAGGGTGAATGCGGCAAAAGCCGTGATTGCACGTATACCACTTCACGAGATGGTCAGGTCAAATTGTCACAGGTCGAGGGTTGAGGAGTGCCAAAATTGAAATAATCGGGCCCCAGCATTTAGTCATCTACTGATTGGGTTATTCAATCTAAGCTGAAGCTCCAAATGGTCATCATGTTCCAGGTATTTTGGGCTCAGGAAGTGCTCCCGAAAACATGAAAATGTCACAAGTAGGGTGGATCAATCGGCTTGCGATCCTATACTTGTGAGGGTCAAAAATAGTCTGCGCACAATTTTGCTAACTAGTCATGAGGTAGCATACATGCAAAAACAACCAAGGCAAAATTGTCTTGGAAGTGGTCGCGGTCAGAGGAGATGGTCATGATCTCCAAGGTCTGGTGGGTGAGGCGGGTGGACGAAGGAATGGCAGAGCTAACCTCAGAAGGCCCCATGTCAACTGAGTGATGCCTACATAGCCCCTCTTGGAAGGGCCTCAGGCCAATGTAGTTCTCCCTAGAAGGGAGGAAGGGTCAAAGGGATGGAATTGGTCTTGATCGAGGGCAAGGTCATGGTCAAAAGGAGGAAAGAAGGTTTGTCCATCAGAGAGACGAACAAATGAGGGTGGTCAAGCTAACCCCAAATGATGTCATGTCAACTAAGTGCTGCCTACATAGCCCCGGTCTTAGGGCCTCAGACCAATGTAGTTCGAACTAGGGGGTATGAGTGGTAGACAAGTGGTCAAAGTGGTCGATAGATTGGTCTTGGTCATGATGAATGATGAGGGTAAAAAGATGATGTTGTAGCCTTTTCCATATTGTGTAATGGTGTATTCTGAAACATTAGTCGAGGGGTCTTTCATCTCTAGCAATTTTCCACAGTCGTGATGGATGTATGCTAAAAATGAATTGAGGTCTATTTATGCTTCAACAAGTATTGGTTTATGCTTAACATAAATTATGTCTGGTCGATAGTCCCTATGTGTATTGTTGTCCATAGAAACTATGTGAATGGTCTATGATGATGTATGATGCCATAATGTCATGTTGGTGGTCTGCAAATGTTTAGGGTTGGTTGGGTAGAAAAAAGTTTGGTTGAATGTGACCAAAGTGTGAAGAAAAGTGAAAGGCAAATTGCTCTTTCATTGACAAGGACCAGAATGAGAGCATGGATAGGGGTTTTTAGAACAAAAACCTCGTTCATGCATTGCGTCGTGGACCATAGATTGTGTTAGAGAGGTAATCGAATCACTTGACGTTAAGTGAGCTCGAAATCCCTTGAGTATGCAGGGGTGATAGGATTGATAATGAGATGGAAGGGGGAACCCTTTTTGGCAGGAACAACTTTGCCCCTTTTATAGGTGACCTCGAGAACGACTATAGACAAGTCCATGACTCTAAAGTTTTGTCAGTCAGTTTTTTTTTTTTTTTTTTTTTTGAAGGCAGACTGATCGATGCGGGAAGCCTGCGATGGGATATTGTCTTGCTTTGTGGTCATGTTGTGAAGCTGATCGATGCGGGAAGCTTCTGAGATAGTGCTGTGTATGTAGCAAAATTTATGCATAGCCATCCTTCGAGGGAGTGGTCTATATTTTGCTTTTTATGTTTTATATGACTTTGGTCCAGCTGTCCTTCAAGGGAGCAGTCTAGTAAATACAGCAATGATGATGTAGCTGTCCTTCGAGGGAGCAGTCTACATTTATAGTTTTATGACCTTGGAATATGCATCCCATTTTGATTGATATTGGATTGATTTTCTGACTAGGCTTTTGGTCATGGACTTGACTATAGAGGTTTAGAGGGTTTCCCTTTTATTAGGACAAAGCAGTCATGCTTGACAAAAGGGGTGACTGATGTTTTCAGGGTTGAAGGAGATAGGAATGACAATGATAGGGACTGCTCAAGGGATCAAGCTCAAGTTAAACATCAAATGAATAATTATTTTACTAACAGTGGACTGGTCAAAGATGCAAGACATAAAGGGGCTTAGGTTCGGACAAAATCCTGACCCATGATTGTGTTATGATGTGAGGTCTGAATCAATTAGGATCAAACTTGCCCCATTGGCTTCGTTTCAAATTGGTCACATGTTGATTGATGTTGAAGGAGTTGGTCAATGTTTGGTCAAATTTTGGGGTCGATGCTGAAGAAGTTGGTTGATATTTGATTAAGGTTTGATTGAGGTCAGTTTGAATGTTTGGTCGAAGTTAGGTTGAATGTTTGGTCGAGGTCGGGTTGACAGTCTGGTTAAGGTCTGGTTGAATGTTTGGTCGAGGATAGGTTGAATGTTTGAGATTAAAAGAGTGATTGATATTTGGTCGAGACTGGGTCGAAAGGTTGGTCAAGGCCATGATTGATGATTGGTTAGTGTCTGGTCGATGGTCTGGATTGATGATTGGTTGGATGATTGGTCGATTGATATTTGGTTGTTGATTGGTCGAGACTGGATGAATGTTTGGTCGAGGATCGGGTCGATGGACACTTGGTCGAGGTTTAGGATTAAAAGAGCGGTTGATATTTGGTCGAGACTAGGTCAAAAGGTTGGTCGAGGCTTGGATGAAGATTGAATTCCCCCAGTGGCTAGGGAGAATGTTTAATAGATTGGTCAAGATCAGTTGAGGTTTAGTGGTCAAGTTGACTGTGTTGATGTCGAATAAGGGGTTTAAAGGTGGCAAAGGGACCATAATCGAGTGTGGAGATCCCAATTTAGGTGATGAGGTTTGAGAAGCATGGGTCAGTGTTGATTTGTCAAAGGGTGGTCAAGAGGATCCTTGATAAGAAGGGTATCCTTTCTCTGTTGTTGACGAATGACAGCTTTAAGAGTGCAACAACGCTCAGTGTCATGTCCCGAAGTGTGATGATAATGACAAAATTTAGAGTTGTCGAACCAAGATGGCCTTGGTCTGAGAGTTGATGAGTGGGGCGGTGTTGAAGGTTTGTTAATAATGTGGTCGAGAAGAAGGGTGTCATTCCCCAGACATTGGCGAATGACAACCTTGAGGGCACAATAATGCTCAGTGTCATGCCCGGACATGTAATGATACGCAAAAATGCAAGTGTCATCGAACCAGGGTGGTTTTGGTCTGAGGGATTGATATGGCTTAAGAGGCAGGAGACTGATACGAGAGGACTGCAACAATTGCCGTAACAACAAGGCATAAGAACCTGCTAATGGGTCTGGATGTTTTGTTGTAGTGAGGGTTAGTGACTTTGGTTTAGGAGGCGTTGGTCGATAGATTGGAAGAGATATATGTCTGATGGGTTGAGAGAGTAATGGAGGTGACTTGCCTCTGTGAAGTATGGGAGTAGGAAGTACCCCTATTAAAGTGGATGGATGCAGGCCCAAAATTGAAGGTAATGATGAAGGTGGGGGTGGAGTCCTCCGGTGTGGTTTAATGGCCTTCATTGGTTTGGGGTGAGGGCCACTATTGTGCGAGGCAAGGTTAGATTTGGGTTTGGATTTGGATGTGGACGGAGGTGAGTGAGATGTAGCAATCTCAGGCAAAAGACAAGAGGAAACCGTGACTGAGTCTTCCTCGATCAAAATGGGTGAAGAGACTGGTTCTTCTCTTGGTGGAGAAGAAATAGGAGAGTGTGGCTCTACATATGGATAGAGCGTAGGAATGGTCATGGTCTTGATGTGTGGTCTAGGCATGGGGAATGTATGATCCCCCATTGATGACAAAAAGGATGAGGATGAGGCAGCCAGTGTGGGTGCCATCAAAGCATCCTCCAATATGAGAGAGGTTGATGGAGGATTAATAGGAGAAGAAAGTTATTCATCCTATGGAGGAGGAATAGGGGAAGGAGGGTCTTCCACCTGTGAATGAGGTTAGTCAGGGACAAGAGAAAAGATAGTGTCGACCGTGCATATATCATGGTCTTGAGGGTCATTTGTCATATTCTGGACATTGTTTTGAGTAGGTGGGTGATTGGGAAAGGGTTATTTGAAGATGTCAAGGTTTTGGTTGGCCAGAGAGTTTGGGTTATCCAAGATGAGATCCCCCTTGTCTAGCATGTCCTGGACGATGTTTTTGAAGGTTTGACAGTTGTCCGTGTCATGGCCTTTGACACGGTGATAGTTGCAAAAGTCATTCTCCCTGTACCATGCAGGGATAGGTGTTGAGGGGTCGAATTGATGTGGTCAGATTGAAGGGAGATTGAGGACCCCATGCTTGACGAGTTTATCCAAGACAGAGGCATATGACTCTCCAATTGGAGTGAATTGATGTTGTATGGCTCGTCGTTGGAAATGTTTATTGATGTAGTCTGATGTTGAAAATTGAGGTTGATTGGTTATTATTGAAGATGATGGTCTAAAGGTGACAGTGTTTGCCGACCCCTTGGACTGAGAGTGGGTAGAAGAAGGTTTGGACGAAGAAGGGTCATTAGATTTTGCATTGTTATTACGTAATTTAATCTTATTTTCGTCGATGGCACAGAGTTTAAGCTTTCTTGCCATAGTGAAAGCTTCGTCAAAAGTGCAGAATGTCTGGATCCACAAGGTAGAAGAGATGTGGCTAGCACATGCTCAAGAAAAGAGCTCGATGAGCTCAGGTTGAGGCAAGGAGAAGGAGAGCTGGTTAATCAAGCCTCTCCAATGGGTGACAAAATCGACTATTGATTCGTCATCAAATTGCCTGATGGAGTAGAGGTATGTGATTGAGACTTGTTTGGTGATGTTGATAGAAAAATGGTCAAGAAATAATTGGGCAAGTTGAGCGAATGAAAAGATAGAATGTCTGGTAAGAGAGCTATAACAGTCAAGGGTGGGGCCAGAAAGAGACATGGGGAACGTGCGTAAAATCAACGCATCATCATGGGCTATGAGATAGCAGGCATGTCTGAATGCCTGAAGATGTTGTTGTGGGTCCTCCTTACTCTAAAATCAAGTAAATTTGGGAAGCTCCCACTGGTTGGGGTATGGTCAGATGGGCACAGAAAGATGAATGGGCTCATTGCAAATTTGCTCGTATGATAGAGCATTGCTTGAACCAGAGATAGAGGTCTCAAGACTGGACATTTTATCCATCAGCATTTTGATGACGTCAGCTGACAAATTGATAGGTGGGGCACCCCCTAGGTTGTAGGGTACCTGGAAGGTGGTCAAAGAGGCATATGACGTACTTGGTTGTGCTTGTGTAGGCACAACATAAGGGTAGTGCGTCATAGGGATAGATGTTGTGGTCAAAGGGGCTTGTGTCATGAAGTTGGAAGACACAAGTTGACTAGATACCGCCATAGGTGGTTGAGTGACAGCAATGGTAAAAGGATAGGTTGTCACTCCCACGTGTATAGGTGCAAGAGTGGGCGAGGTCGAGACAACCAAGTTCTGGTATGGTGTAGAACTTGGTTGAATTGTGTGTGGTTGAGGGGGTAATGAAACCCCGATGGAGGCATGTTCAAAAATAGATGAGGAGACCAAACTTTGTGTATTGGCCATGGTCGAGTGACTGGTCGAGACAATAGGCTGAGTCATGATGGGTTGGGTAGCGGATGACGTCGATGTCATTGCCACTGTGAGTGAAAGGTCTCGCATTTGGTTTTTTGCGAGATAGTTTTGGAGGGCTTTGACATTGAGGTCCAAGAATCTTTCGAAATCTTGGTCCCCTTCAGGGACAATGGGGGTATGAGTTAGGGTCGGGTGAGTAGGAGTTCTTTTAGTCTCTGAGTGGAACTCCATTATAGGACTGATTATGGATGGTGAAGGTGGAATCGGTTGTTGCCTCGCGTGGTCAAGAATAGCTTTGGTTTGACTGCGTGTCAAAACTATTCAAGGTAAACAGGTTTAGGTTTTAGAAACTATGTTTTTTCCAGTTTCAGAAACTCAGAATGTGGTTTTTGGCAGAAAAAGGGTCAGGTTTTAGGCTGCTATTTTGAAAAAAATATTGTGATAGTGATCGACATCGGTTAAAAAATTGATGTCAGTGATATCAGATGGCCGACGTTGGTCAGATAACCGATGCCGGTGGGGAAAGGTTGCCGACGTCAGTGGTAAAGCCAATACCGGTGACTGTGGTTTCTAGAAACTTAGAAGATTTGAGAGTTTTTGGAAAAAAAAGGAAGAAGAACATCCTCACAAGCTCAAACAGGCAGATAAGAATAGAAAAATAGAGATGGAGACAGGCAGACCCTAAGCGTTAAATCCTAAAAATCAACTTTTAGAATCTTGTGGCTTATGAGTTAAAGTGATGTTTGGGGAGGTTGGCTGTTAGAAGGGTCCTAGAAGAGGTAGTCTATGGATGGTTTCAGGTTTGTTTAGGTGCTCAAAAGTCTGTGTTAGGTTTGGTACGTGGCCTGGTGCTAAGGAGAAAGCTCCCCTCACTTCACGAGCCCAGTGATGAGCTGGTCTCGCTTAGCCAAAATATACCTTGCCTAGAGATTATCCTCCACCAGAGAACGGAGTGGGCTTTCCCCTTGGTGGTGAAATCCAAGTGGGATTGCCGGGACGGGGTAAGGTATCCGCTGGGTGATGAAATCCCAGTCAGGCCTTGTCTCAAGTAAGTTTGATGTTTGATTTAGTGCACGTGGTTTGGCTGTGTAACATCAAGTGGACTACGATTAATTCAATATGTGGTTATTAATTACTAAGTGTGGACTAAGAAATGCAAGCAAACAGAAATGCAATGCAACGTGTTTTAATGACCAAGTCAAAATGTTAAGTTGGAATGAAAACAAGTTGAGAAAGGGTTGAAGAATATGATTTTTGACTAGTCTAGAAATGCAAGAAAAGAAAGAAAAGTTCTTTTTATTCCTGCTTATGATGTCTTTTAGAAGAGAAGAAGGAGGTGAAAAGGGAGAAACCTAATGCACCTAAATGAAAAAAGAAGGAAAGGAACCCAAGGAAGGCCCTAAGGGTCCCACCGGGCATGCTAGAATGTTTCTATGCTATTTCGCTTTCACATTCAAAGAGAGAAAATGAGAAACTTAAAAGAATGGTCAAGGCTTGATGTACCTGGATGTAGTCATGCGCACCATTTATCCAGACGTAGTGAGAACTCCTCTTTGGTTGTGGAGGATGACACCTGCAAAATAAAGAGACTAAGACAAAGAAGGCGTTAGATAAGGAGATGGTGGGTTGCCAAGCAAAAGCTTGATCCTAGAAGCAAAAGCTTGAGAGATGTCAACCCACTGATTAATAAAAAGATGTCTGATAAAGGACAGAAAGATAAAAGACTAAAAATGATAAAGATAGAATGAAAAGTGGAAGCAAATGCTTACCTGAATGTTGTTGTTGGCCAAGTCGCAGTCGCCGACGTCGGTGGTCCTACCAGGGTCAGTTGTCAAAGCTACCGACGTCGGTTAGTCTACCGACGTTGGTTGGGGAAGTGACCGGCGTCAGTCAGGGCAGTAGTCTGTGGATGAGTTCTGGATAGGATTTGGTCTGTGGATGGGTCTGAGACAGAGTTTTGGGCTTGGTTGAATGGTCTGGGGGTCTGGGTCTGAGAGTCTGGTTTTGGTTAATGATCTGAGAGTCTGTGCAGAGGTCTGGGACAATGGACAAAATGTCAAAAAGGGACAGAGGGATGGAGGAGTCTAACAGGGGATAGGGATATAAGGATTCGGGTCTGGTCTGGTCTGGTGATAGGGGGCACTGAATCTAGTTCATAATGCTTAGAAGCAAATAACTAGAAAACACAATGAAAGTACAAACAAAATACTTACCTGTGACTGGCTAAAGGAGTGTTGATGGTGTTGTTGCTTATGCTGTTGACGAAGGCAGAGTCCCTGTTGTTGATGTAGAAAACTGATGCAGAGTCCCTGAGAGTGTTTCTTGATGTGTACCTGCAGCCAAAGAGTTAGTAGTGGAAGAGAGAGGAGTGAAAGATTGATGGATTGAAGGATTCCAGAGTCTGATGCGAGAGAGAGGCGAAGGAGAGATAACGGATGCAGAAAACCGTTATGAAGGTTGTCGACGCCGGCAATATCACTGATGTCAGTTGACAGTTGACTGACGTCGGCAGCTGGAAGGCAGGAAAAAGGCTAAAAATAGCCTTTCGTCTGTTTTCCCAACTACCGGGTCAGCGAGTCCAAAGAAGAAACGATCGAGGGTGATTAAATGGATGCGAGAGGTTAAAGGGGAGAAGTTGGAATGGGGGTCTAGGCATTAATATTGGCCATGTGGAGAATGAAGGGAATCCAAGAAGGGTATCCAAGGGTGGTGAGGTGGCAAGGGAGAGAGGGAAAAGGGATTTTATTAATTTAAAATAGGATTTTTATTTCAAATTAATAAAACATGGGTTAGGAGTAGTTAAGTGGACCAAATGGGACTAAGGGGGGAGAAAGGACCAAGGGGTAGACATGATTTCGGTGTCTACACTCAGCCCATAACCCTGCCACATCCTGCTCAAGTCCTATAATCTATGTTAATCTTGTAGTAATCTCCTACTGTAGTCTATCTATGAGGCATTAATCATCCACTGATATAGTGGCCCCTAAAGGCCTACCTAAAACCCTCTGTAGTAGCCTATGTCATATTTGTATCTAAGAGAGGACCATATCTATCCATAGTTCTATCCTAGTTATCTTTGGCATCTAACCCAATTTATAGAATTAGAGGTACAAATTATGTGTTTGTAGTCTATAATGCCTATTATATAACTTGTCACACATGGATCTATAATTCCTAATTTGTAATATGTTATATAAGAACCTATATAATCTATTGCGGAGGAACCTATGGTGTAAATTATTTTACTAGAGCTTCTACCTATACCTATGTATGTACATGTGGAAGACCTTGTACTAGTGTTTGTCTCTACCTAACTCTCCTCTAGTGTTGTCTTGGTGGTTGAGGTTGGGGTCATGTCAACCATGTAGGACTATAACTTGTCCACCATGCCACATAGGAATTTGTAACATCACATCTACTATACCTCATGCCCATACCACTGATTGAAGGGTTAAGGAGCTCTTGATCACCCATATCCTAGGGATAGGTAGCCCCCACTCCCTAGTCTCTTAGATAACATGTGTAAAAAAGTGTGGTCCATCAGGTACATCCTATTAAAACCTATGACATAACATAGTGTGATCATATATTAGGTCATAAATCCATCCTATACCCAACCAAACTATATTGTCATATAGGGTTACTATATAAAGTCTCTATCTACCATCTCATCTATGGCCTGATAATAAAAGTGAAAATCCCCTATGTGGCCTTGAATTTTGGCTCATGTCTAATGCCAACCAAAATCTAATGGGTCTTGGAAACCTCAATGTAACCTCTAACCAACTGGTCACTCAATAACAATGTGCTTCTAAGCCCAAACTTATATTAATGTACTTGGCCCAATGTTCCTGCCACTCTGATCGGCTATCATGTGAAGATCACAATACATTTTATCCAATACCATGGGGCCCCATGCAAAATAAGTGGTTGATTCTAACATATCACATTTAACTCCTATCAGAGTAATCTAAAAAAACTAGTCGCTCTTGTTAGGTAGTAAGAGGCCACTGGCAATCACCACCTCTCTAGGCACTGACCCTTGTGATGGTAATGGATGAGGAACTTGTCCCTATACTAGTACTAAAACCTATCCCTATCCTCTAACACCTTTTGGGACTGCTATCATTACTACCACAACCCCATCACCACCACCTCCAGGAATGACATCTAGTGGGAATGTTAGGTCTTCTAGGGAATAAATATTGATGGCCCCACCCTTAATCACAATGTTTGTGATACCAATCAAATCCTCTAACATGACTATCCTACCATGTCGTATCCACTACATCCTAGGGCCTCAAATTGATAATTATAAAATCTACCACACATCCTCAATAGTCACTATGGCCTTACTTATTTGAAGGTGGAAAGTAGATGTCTCATAATGCTAACACTTGACTAGTGCTGACAAGTAAGATCTATCAACTTGAATCACTAGCATCCACGCCACATGAATTAGCCCCACTATCTCTAGAAATGTTTCCATATCCTTGATCCAAATGCTAGTATAACATAGTACCTGTAATCATCACTCATGTGTTATCATGACCTTCACTCATACCTACAAGTCACAAAACATGTTAATTCTACTTTATTTACTTCTATATATTTCTACAAACTAATCCATATTACCACTTTCTTCTAATTTCAAACTTAACAATTTATTATTCTAGCCTAATCAAACTCTTATTCTAATTACCTTAACTTTCCTTTGGGTGATATCACCATTTTCTTAGTAATATCACTATTTTACAGGGTGTTCCTACTTTTTTACAGGGCATTCATGTAATTTTTCATTTTTTGTGTAAGTTCACTATTTATTAGGACGTTCCCATCGATTAGCAAGATAATCCCTCTATTTAGTAAGTTCACTATTTTTGGCAATTTCTACCCAAAAAGGTGATCTCTTTATTTCCTTGGAATTTTCACTATTTATATCAATTTGTGTTTACAAACATGACCTCATCATTTGGAAACTTCCATCTATTATAGTGATCGCTTAATCGGTAATGGCCTAATCATTGGACCGATGATATCACCATTTGCACGATCGACCTCGCCATTTTCATTTTTTTTTAAATGGTGAGTTCATCGATCTATGAGTTTTCCAAGGGCATTAAATTCTATTAATTATGAATTTGACCAATATAAAAGGAACTTACCGATGCTCCATTCCTTGTTAGTTGTCAAGACTCTCACATGCACTTGCCAAGATGCCTATGATGTGGAATGTGAGTTATTTTCTTCACTCCTCTTGCATAAAAACCTAGAGCTCCAAATTTCAAAAGGGGGAGGGTGAAAATGGATTATTTTCACCCCCCAGGGGTAGATTTAAAGCCATAATTTTGAATTTTTCCACCCCCTAGGGGTATATTTATAGCTAGAATTTTGAATTTTTTCACCCCTTGCCCTTAAAGTGCTTCATTTTTCTACTCAAGATGCCTATTGTTGACTCTTTTGACTATTTTTCATCTTATTTTCTTCTAATTACTCTATTTTTTAGATTATTTTTTCTAAAACATGTTATTTTCTTCTTTTCAAGGGCCCATCCATCTAAAATATTTTATTTAACCACACCCTCAATGGACCATCATGGGCCTTTTAAACATTATTTGGGGCACATTTGTGAGTTCATTTTTATATGAATCAAGCAAATTCAACAAAATTGGGAATGAAAACATTTCTTCTAATTGTGATCATTTTAAATGGCCTTTTTAATTTTTTAAAAAGTTGACACTTCATCTAAATGTCTTACCACACCCTTTCAAACATGGGGAAACTGTAGACATCCAATTTTTACCACTTCCATGTCAAAATTATAAGTCATAACAACTTCTTAAAATAACACATAGACTGGATCAAATACCATTAAAATACTCTAATTCATCTGCATATGTCATGTGCAATATTTGAAGCATATTGGTGCATCCCTAATTGGGTAAATACATCATAACCAATTATCAGCTTCATTTAAATCAATACGAGTCAAATTATTACTTTGCAAGTAATATTCTAGGTAATTAAGTAGAGTGAATATTTGAATTTTGATATTACATAAAGCACCCAAAAGCTGATTGTGATTGATTAGTCTGACAAATCAAATCAAATGGCTAAGTATAAAATCCATGGAAATTGGTTAATATTTAATAATATCATATTCAAAAACTTGACAAATATCTGAATCATGATATCATCCATGACATCATTCATAAAGTTAGAAATCACTAACCATTAATGAAAATAAATATCAACATTAAGGCAAGCCATAGCTCATTAATTCAAAATATTTATTGCATTTACCTCCAAAATTGAATTGAATTATGGCCATTCATCTTGTTCTTAATCCAATGGTCACAATCCATCTGGTAAATCTTTAAATACAAGGGTCACCATAGGCCTTTCAACAATATTTTTGTGCGAATAAACTCTATAGAAATTCCTCAAAAGCTTCACCCCCTTTTCTTCCAAATTAGTCCATAAATCATTTCATATAGTGCTTGGAGATATGTTGATGTCTTCTACACCATGACATTGATAAAGACTTTGAGCTCTACATCCAATCATAGTCATGTATGCATGTCATCTAGCTAATGGTATCCATGACAAAGGTGATAGTCTTTATATTAATTTCTATTTGTTTGTCTTGGTTAGACTTTGCCCAATCCAAGGAATCATTTTTGGGAAGTTATTTTTGTGATTTTGTTTATATATTGAATATTAACAAAATAAACTAACTCGCTCTTCTATTCATGGTTTACACATTTATCACTCCCACTACTAACAAATGTTTATGGTGGTTGTGTGCTAAAGTGGGTCCTCTTCCGTCGTGGTAATGACTAAAACATACATGAGTAAAAAAACCCAAAAAAATTAATATCTAATTAAAATTACTTGTGGAAGACTTCAACTTAACATTAAAATACAAAATTGGGTTGTAAAACTAGGTCAATCCCACATTTATAATAATTGTGAGGCAATGGTGATTTATAAGGCACTCCACTCACCACAAGCTTTGCCAATGGAGAAATATGCTAGATGTTGAGAAGCCCAAAGTGGTGAATTACATTTCCCATTCCTCCCCTACTAACAAATGCTCATGGTGGTTATGTGCTAAAGCAGGTCCCTCATAGAGATCATTTTAGTAATAACTAAAACACACATGGATAAAAATCCCATAAAAATTAATATATAATTAAAATTGTGGAAGCCTTCAATAGGTTGTAAAACTCAGTTAATCCCACATTGGTAGTAATTATGAGGCAAGGGTGATTTATTAGGCATTACACTCACCAAAAATATTTCCAAAGGGGAAGAGGCTAGAGGGTGAGATGCCCAAAGTGGTTGTGTGCTAAAGAGAAAAAATTTCATTTGGATACTAAAATATGCAAGAGTAAAAATCCCACAAAAATTAATCTCTAATTAAAATTGCTTGTGGAAACCTTCAACTTAACATTATAGCTCATATAAATTAATTTTTAATTTTACAATTATAATTTTCTTTTTAAAGCTAAAAACCTTACATTAACATCAATATAAAATGCTTATCATCATCGTTCTCATCATCATTATCAAAAACATTATAACATTATTATTTTTAGAAAATACAAAATTTCATATAAAATGAAATGTAAGCAATGCACATGTATTATAGATAAAAACAAAAATAATAAATTGTTCCCTTTCCTTCTTTGACTACTAATCCAAAAATATCAAAGTCCTTATCAGTGATCCCATCATTTTCTATTAATCCAGAAAAAACCCGCAGTCCATTCCCTTTTTTCCCAAGTAATCCAAAACTAACAAAATCCCCATTCATTTTTTATTTCACTAACCCAAAATTGAAAAACCCCATTTATCCTTTTTTCTCCATGAATCCAAAATAAACATTTTTTTCCACTGATCCAAAAATAACAAATGTAGGGTTAAATCCCATCATGAAAGATTTAATGACCTAATAAAAATTTAAAAAAAAACTTGGTGCCCTATAAAGTATGGTGGATAACCTTAAACAACATATTTAATCTTTTCAGTTTGAGTAGATATTGTGCACTAATAATATATCAACAAATGTAATGGAAATAATTGGCTCCATGATATTAGTGGTTGAATATGTCAAAGAGTGCCATTTTCTTATCAAGAACCTTCTTCAACCAACTCATATATAGTTAGATTCTAAGATGGTATGTGATTTTACTGGTCCCAATGCCACTTGGTACCAATATCTATACACCTATCTCCAAAACCAAATCCTCCCTCTTAACATATCATGCATCTAATATAATACCTTTATCCATAATACATGTCATTACACCTTACTTGGTAGTGCACTTTATCATAGAGGCTATGATGGATTATTACTTCATTGTTTAACTTCAGGAGAATTTGAGTTAGAGCTTAAAAGTATACACAAAGGAATTTATGGGGCCCGCACCAATGGTATGGTCTTAGATACGAAACTTCTTTGAATAGGATACTATTGGCCAACAATGGAATTTAACGCATACAAGTATTGCAATAAGTGCATTTCCTATCAAAAATGTGGTGATTTGATTTGCACTCCTTCATGAGCACTTCAATTGTTTACAATTCCTTAGCCATTTTCAACACGGGGACTTGAACTTGTAGGTAAAATCGACCCCACTTCCTCTAATGGACACAAGCATATCCTAACTACTTCAAAATATTTTACTAAGTGGATAGAGTTCATTTCTCTCACCTACATAATTGGAAAGTAGATTTCTAAAGTTCATCTATTATCACCTCATCTATCATTATGGCAGTCCTTGCACCATTATTTTGATGATGGTGGATCATTAAAAAATAAGGACCTAAAATCCCTCTATACCCATTTTTGCATTAAGCATAAAAGGTTGACACCCTGTTTCTCCCAAGGCAATGGTCAAGTTGAGGCATCTAATAAAACCATTGTTAATATTGTTAAGAATATTATCAATGATTTTGGCCATGATTGACACTTGAAATTATTCATAACCTTGTGGGATTACTACACTAGTACTCACATGCCTACATGTGTCACACCATATTCCTTAGTCTTTAGCTCTAAGGCTATCATCCCTATAGAGATCAATTTTCCCTATCTATATATCTCCTTGCAAAAAATCATTGATGATGAAAACTATCGAGTCGCTAAATTGTAAGAGTTAGATCTCTTTGATGAGAAATAATTAGTTGTTGTAAACCATTTGTGAGCCTATCAAAAGAGATTATTCCATAATTATAACTAATGTATTCTTCCTAGAGAATTTTAATTTGGTGATTCAATATTGAAGGAAAATTAGAAGAATATCAATACATAATATAAAAAGAAGGGCAAGTTTCAAGTTAATTGGCTAGGTCCTTATATCATTACAATAAACTATGGTTATGGTGTATACCACCAGATGGGCAAGACTTAAAGGAGCCCATGAATATTATACATCTCAAGCACTTTTATGATTGATTTGGTTAAGCATTGTCTATGAGGAACCTTATTTGGGGGAATCTATTTCAATTTTATTTGTATCTTCCCTTATCTTTCCTCTTTTTCACCCTGGTCAATTATTATCCTTATTTCTATTCCCTATTACCATCATGATTGTGATTACAACCAACAAGTGCTACATGTAGATTCAAAGAGTATTTATGAAAGCATTTAAGATTGATCAATTTTAGCAACCTCTTTGTAGACAAGTGTATTAGGGTACTTTAATAGGGTTTTCCTATTTGGCAGTTCCTTAAGACATCTTCTCTTCACTTCTTCTAATTATTCCTTGTGTTATCTCCCCTATTTCATGCCTTCCTATTCCTATTTTTTTTGTGGTATTTTTTTACTTCAAAACTATTATTGGTTCATTTAAGTACCATTGCAGCCAATTTAATTATTGTTTGAGCCCTTACCTAAGGTTTTTTTTCCTTTTTTATATAGTTCCTTGTACATTTGTGAATATTCCCTTGTATTACTTTTTCTAAAAAACCCAAAAACATTGAAAAGACCCAAAATCCTAAAAATAAAAAATTCAAAAAAAGACTTAAAATCACCAAAAGAGATATAAAGCCAAAAAAACTTTGAACCTTCTATCATCTTGGTCACTAGTGGCTCTTGATCCTATTCTAGGTGGGAACCTCTTATCTAATCCTAATCATTTCCAATCATCAAGGCCATTTATTCATTATCCTCCTATTTTGAGGAGAACTATAATGACATGAGGTCCACATGAATTATATAGGCAACACTTGGATGCATGGGGCATCTTAGGTGAGCTCAGCCACTCTCATTCCCATCTTTTTTTCCCCTAATTATTCTTCCCTATACATTATTACCATTTTGTGAGCAACCATTTTCTTACACCCTTTCTATTTTGTGATCAACCATTGCTTTATGTTCTTTATATTTTGTGAGTAACCATTATCTTACGCTCTTACCATTTTGTGAGAAACCATTATCTTACGCTCTCACCATTATGTAAATAACCATTGTCTTATGCTCTCACCATTTTGTGAATAATAAGTGTCTTACACTCTCAACATTTTATGATCAATTCCTATTTTTCCTCTACAAATCACCCTCCTCTCCTTATCATCACTTTTCTTCTTTCCCCATTCTTGGGAGAACTACATTTGGGTTGAGGTCCATATGAACTATATAGGCAACATCCATTTGTATGGGGCATCTGGGGAAAGATTGACCACCCCTTAATTATTCTTATATTCCCCTTTTATGTGGCCTAATCATCATTTCATCTTATCCATTATCCCCTTAGCTCAGGGAAAAATTGTCCTAGTGTAATGGATTCATAATCACACATGCGTAATTATTGATTACTTGGTTGTGTTTTATCTTTTTGCATTGTGTTTTGGTGTGTTGCATTTGTATGGTTATCTACATGTTTGTTTAAAGGTTTGCTTGTTTTATTATTTGTGTTTAGTACAATGTGTTTTACACGTAAGTCTTGATTCTTGATATCTTACCCTTAAGTTGTTTACACTTGTATTTAAATTGTTTTTGGTCTATTTTTATTTAAATGCATTATGTTTTACACTTAGGTCTTGATGTTTTATATCATGATCTTAAGTTCTAAATATTTGCACATGAACTAGTCCCTGTGAAATTGATAAATAATGTTATCATAATTCATTCATACATGTGATGCATATTATCATTTACAAAATTAAAAACTAAGTGCCCAAAATTTATATACAATGTTGTATTGAGAACATCTCTCTAGTTATGATCTATCTATCACATGCATAATCAAGATGTCATTACACCTTCCACAGTTACAATCACATGATAAAATTTGAATCAATATGGCTTTCTCTATACTAATTAAGGATGTGCATCTCTGATATAAGCATATATAAACTATTCATACTGCATATCACATCCATGAAATAATTATTATATCATTATTCCATTTATTCACATTTACTATCTAAAATGAAAACACAAATGCAATAATGAAATGACAAGAAAGATAATATCATGGTAAAACCAATAACATCAATATATATATTCTATGTCTAACAAAATCTCATCAGAACCAAAGTAACATCACATATAGTGATAAAATATCAAAGTTTGTGTATATGCATGTAAACTAAAAAAATGAATGTCATATATATCTCAAAATCAAGGTTTTATACATCACAAGAATATATACATCTCATACAAAAATGTGGAGCTAATCAAACTATCAACTTCAAATCTATTCATCTCTGGGAGGACTCTAGTCAAAACTCTATCGGTACCTAGCGTTGGTGGATATTGAGGTGGTAGCCCCATAACTCTCTATTATGGTGTTTGTTGTGCCACTAATCTCTCTAAGTTTGTCATATGGTGTGATCTAAAGGTACAATTAGTCTCTAACTTCTAGTGTACTCTTTAAAATAAGGATACCTACCCTTTACTAGCATGACTGACTCATATAAACTCCAGTACTAAGTTGCCTTATCCTTCACCCATAGGGCATCATCTTTGGCTTGGACCAAATTAGCTAGTAACTTAGACAAGTCCTGATTAGATACAAGCTATTGGGCCTCATCTCACTCCCCATGAAGCCTCTAAACATTTGCATAGGTTATAGCTTGCTCTATGTGAGCATGTCCCACTCATTGATCATTATAACAAGTTATGCATTGCACATCATGAGCTATCCCTAAAGAGTAGTCATCTAGGTAATCTGCCCTCTCAATGCTATAATATTTATATCACAAGCTATGATAATACCCTATAACCTCATGGTCTCCCCTAGGCTATTGTTAGCTTAACCCGTAACCCTATCATATCCTACTTAAGGCCTGCCATCTATGTTAATTTCACAGTAATATCCTATTGTAGTATGTCCATGAGGCCCTAATCCTCTACTAATCTAGTGGTCCCCAAAGGCTCTACCTCATCTAGACCTTGCTCAGAACCCTATACATTAGCCTCTATCATCTGTAATGCTATCACTTCACTAAATAAGTAGAATAATAGAAATAAATCACAATGATATGGAAATATAGTAGAAAATATGAATAATAGATAAGCCACTTCAAGGGGGAAACCTCCTAAATGCTTAAAATAATAAATGAATACTCTAATATGATTATGAATAATTAACCTTACCTCCTATTTATAGTCTACCAAGGCCATGGACAACTCATAGGCTGACCTACTAAGCATATGAGTGCATAGATAAATATAAAATAATATGTAAAAGGGTTATGGAAGACATAAGTCAACTACACATATCCCTAGACATGCCAATGATTAAGAGTGTAGCATAATATTTTTATTTAAGGGATCCATCTCTATCCATATCCCCATCCTAGCTTTCCTTAGTATCTAACCTTGAATATAGGACTAGAGGTGCAAACTATGTGCTTAGGGTTTGTAATGCTTACTTTGTAACTTACCACAGAAGGATATGTAATGCCTGATGTGTAATCTATTATACAAGAACATATTTAATCTATTTTAAAGGAACATATGGTATAATTTACTACATTGAACCCTGTACATGTACATATGCCTATACATATGGAAGACCCTATACTGGTGCATATCTTTGCCTAACACTCTTTTAATGTTGTCATGGCCACTGAGGTTTGGGTCATGTCAACCATGTAGGCCTAAAACCTACCTACCATGTTATATAGGAAACTATAATGTCGACATCTACTACACCTCTTACACCTCTGTCTTAGGGATGGGTGGCCCCCACTCCCGAGTCTCTCAAGTAACATGTGCAAAAAAGTGTGGTTCATCAGCATCCTATTGAAACCTAAATTATCTGCATTTGATCAAGTATGTACCTCTCTAATATGAAATCATGTCACCCTATGATATAACATTGTGTGATCATATACTAGGTCACAAAGCCATCTTCTACCCAGCCAAATTGTACTGCCATATAGGGATACCATATAAAGTCTCATGACCCCATCTACCATTTCATCTATGGCTTGATAATTGAAGTACAAAACCCCTCTATGGCCTCAAAGGTTGGCTCTTATCTAATACCAACCAAAATTTAATGGGTACTAGGCACTTTGATGTAACCTTTAACCAATTGGGTCACTTTGATGTAACCTCTAACCAACTATCCACTTGATAACAATGTGCTCCCAGGACCAAACTTACAACAATGTACTCGACCCAATGCTATAGCCACTCTGGTAAGCTATCATGTGAAGATCATGATATAATTAAGCCAATACCATGGGGCCCCATACAAAATAAATGGTCAAGTCTAACATATCTTGTACAACTCCTATTAGGCTAATTTGAAACAACTAACCATTATTGTCAAGAAATAAGAGGCCATTAACAATCACCATCAAAATTACCACCTATATAGACACTAAAACTTTTGGTGGTGGTGGAAGAGGAATTTATCTTTGTATTGGTTTTAAATCTTGTCCCTATCATCCAGCCCCTCTTGGGGATGCTACCACTATTACCATAGCTCCATCACCACCACCTCTAAGAATAACATCTCATGGGAATATTAGGTCCTCTAAGGCATCAATATTGATGGCCCCACCCTCAATCACAATGTCTATCATACCAATCAAATCCTCTAGCATGACTAGCATGCCATGTCATATCCACCAAATCTTAAGGCCTCGATTCAGTAGCCATAGAATCTACCACACATCCTTAAGAGTCATAATGGACTTGCCTATCAGAAGGTAGAAAGTAGACATCTCAAAATGCCAACACTCAACTAGTGCTAACAAGTAGGCTTTATCAGCTTGAATAATTGGCATCTATGCCACATGAAGTAACCCTATTATCTCTAAGAACATTTCCATCTCCTCGATCTAAATGTTAGGATGGTTTAGTACGTACAATTACCACTCGCATGCTATCATGGCCTCCACTTGCACCTACATGTTATAAAACATATCAATTCCACTTTATTTACTTCTATCTATTTATACAAGTTGATCCATATTACCACTTTCTTTTAATTTCATACTTAATAATTTATTCTTCTAGCCCAATCAAACTCTTCTTGTAATTACCTTCATTTACCTTTGGGCGATATCATAATTATGTGGTAAGGGTGATTTATTAGGCACTACACTCACCAAAAACTTTCCCAAAGGGGAAGAGGCTAGAGGGTGAGATGCCCAATGTGGTTGTGTGCTAAAGAGAAAAAAAACTATTTGGGTACTAAAACATGCACAAATAAAAATCCAATAATAAATTAATATCTAATTAAAATTGCCTATGAAAGCCTTCAACTTAAAATTATAGCTCATATAAATTAATTTTCAATTTTACAATTATAATTTTCTTCTTAAAGCTAGAAACCTTAGATTAACATCAATATAAAATCCTTATCATCATTGTTTTCATCATGATTATCAAAAACATTATAATATTCTTTTTTAAATACAAATTTTCTTATAAAATGAAATGTAAGCAATGAACATTTCTTATACATAAAAACAAAAATAATAAATTGATCCCCTTTTTTCCTTAGCTACTAATCTAAAAATATCAAAGTCCATATCATTGATCCCATCATTTTCTATTAATTCAAAAAGAACCCAATCTCATTCCCTTTTTTCCCCAACTAATCCAAAACTAACAAAACTCCCATTCTTTTTTTCTTTAACTAACCCAAAATTGGCAAACCCCATTTATCTTTTTTTTTCCATAAATTCAAAACAAACATTTTTTTCCACTAATCAAAAAAATAACAAATTGCACACAAGGTCAAATCCCAAACTTACATTAAAATCAATATAAAATCATTATCATCATCGTTGTCATCATCATTATCAAAACTATTATAACATTATTTTTTAGAAAATACAAAATTTCCTATAAAATGAAATGTAAGCAATGCACATATCTTATACATAAAAACAAAAATAATAAATTGTTACCTTTCTTCCTTGACTACTAATCCAAAATATCCAAGATAGTGATCCCATCATTTTCTATTAATCCAAAAAAAACCCAGTCTCATTCCCTTTTTTCCTAACTAATCCAAAACTAACAAAAACACCATTCCTTTTTCTTTCACTAACCCAAAATTGACAAACCTCGTCTATCTTTTTTCTCCACAAATCCAAAATAAACATTTTTTTACACTAATCTTAAAATATCAAATTACATGCAGGGTCAAATCTAATCTTGAAATATTTAATGACCTAATTAAATTATTAAAAAAAAAAACTAGTGCCCTATAAAGGCATGGTGGATAACCTCAAACAACATTTTGAATCTCTTCAGTTTGAGCAGATACAATGTACTAATAATTTATCAACATATACAATGGTAATAATTGGATCCATGAGAGTAGTGGAAAAAAAATGTCAAAGAGTTCCATTTTATTATTGAGAACCTTCTTCAACCAGCTCATAAATAGTCAGATTTTGAGATGGTATGTGATATTGTTGGTCCCAATCCCTCTTGGTACCAAAATTTATACACCTATCTCTAAGACCAAATCCTCTCTCTTAACCTATCATGCAATAAATACAATACCTCTATCCACAATACCTCTCGTTACAACTTACTTAGAATCACACTCTATCATAGAGGCTATGATGGAACGTTGCTTCACTGTTTAACTTCAGGAGAATTTGAGTTAGTGCTTAAAAGTATACACGAAGGAATTTATGGGGCCCACACCAATAATATGGTCCTAGCTAAAAAATTGCTTCAAATAGGATACTATTGGCCAACAATAAAAGTTAACACCTATAAGTATGTCAAGAAGTGTGTTGCCTGTCAAAAACATGATGATTTGGTTTGCACTCCATAAACATTTTAATTGACTACAAATCCTTAGATGTTTTCAACATGGGGACTCGATCTTTTCAAGAAAATCAACCCCACTTCCTCTGATGGACACAAGTATATCCTAACTACTATGAAATATTTTACTAAGTGGATAAAGGCCATTCCTCTCACCTACATAATTGGAAAGTAGATCTCCAAGTTCATCTATTATCACCTTATCTACTGCTATGGCATTCCCTCCACCATCATATATAATAATGTTGTATCAGTAAAAAATAAGGATGTAAAGGCCCTCAATACCCATTTCCATATTAATCATAAAAGGTCCACACCCTATTTTCCCCAAGGTAATGGTCAAGCTGAGGCATCTAATAAAATTGTTGTTAAGATTCTTAAGAAGATTGTCAATGACATTGGTCATGATTAACACTTACAATTATAATTAACCTTGTGGGCTTACTGCACTAGTACTCGTATGCCTACATGTGCCACACTATATTCTTTAATCTTCGGCTCTGAGGCTATCATCCCTTTAAAGATTGAGTTGTCATTTTTATGAATCTCCTTGCAGAATATCATTGATGATGAAGACTACTAAGTTTCTAGATTGAAATAATTGGATATATTACATGGTGTAAACCATGTGTGAGCCTATCAAAAGTGATTGTGTTGTAGTTATAACCAATGTATTCTTCCCAAATAATTTGAAGTTGGTGATTTAGTGTTGAATAAAAATCAGAAGAATACTAATGCATAATGTAAAAAGAAGGGTAAGTTTCAAGAAAATTAGCTAGGTCCTTATATCATTTCAAAAAACTATGGTTTTAGTGTATACCATATGTCTACGCCAGATGGGAAAGAGTTAGAGGAGCCCATGAATATTATACATCTCAAGCGCTTTTATACTTGATTTGGTCAAACATTGTCTATGAGGACCCTTGTTTGGAGGAATCCATTTCACTTTTATTTGTATCTTCCCTTATTTTTCCTCTTCCGTACCCTGGTCGATTATTATCCTTATTCTCATTTCCTATTACCATCATGATCTTGATTATGACCAAGTGCTATGCAAATATTTAGAGAGTATTTTTGAAAGCATTTGAGATTGATCAGCGTTAACAACCTCTTTGTAGACAAGTGTATCAGGGTACTTCAATATGGTTTTCCTACTTAGTATTTCCTTGAGATAAATTATCTTCACTTATTATTATTATTCCTCATGTTACCTCCCCTATTGCATGCCTTCCTATTCGTATTTGTTATCGTGTGGTACTATTTTGCTTCAAATTTATTGTTGGTTCGCATAAGTACCATTGTAGTTAGTTTAGTTGTTGTTTGAGCCCCTACATAAGGTTGTTTTTTCTTTGTTAGACAGCTTCTTGTATATTTGTGAATATTCCCTTGCTTTCCTTATTCTAAAAAACCCAAAAACATTGAAAAGACCAAAAATCTTGAAAATAAAAAATTTCATAAAAAGTTTTATAGTCACCAAAAGAGATATAAAGCAAAAAAAACTTTCAACTTTTTGTCATCTTGCTCTTGATCCTATTATAGGTGGGAACCTCTTATCTAATACTAATCATTTCCAATCATCAGGGCCATTTCTTCATTATGTTCCCATTTCTAAGATAACTACATTGCCCTGAGGTGCACATGGACTATATAAGCAATACTTGGATACATAGGGCATCTTGGGTTAACTTGACCACTCTCATTCCCATCTTCTTTTCCCCCAATTGTTCCTCCTTATATGCTCTCACCATTTTGAAAGTAATAATTATCTTACGCTCTCTCTATTTTGTGAGCAACCATTGTCTTATGCGCTCACCATTTTACAAATAACCATTATCTTATGCTTTCATCATTTTGTGAGCAACCACTGTCTTACGCTCTCACTATTTTGTAAATAACCATTGTCTTATGCTCTCACTATTTTGTGAACAATAAGTGTATTACACTCTCATTGTTTTGAGAGCCATTCCTATTTTTTCACTACAAATCACCCTCCTCTCTTTATCATCACTTTTCTTCTTTCCCCATTACTGGGAGAACTACATTTGGTCTGATTTCCATATGAACTATATAGGTAGCGTATATTTACATGGGGCATCTAGGGGAAGCTTGACCACCCTTACTTATTCTTTTAATCATCATCTCATCCTATCCATTATCCCCTTACATTAGGGGTAAAAATGTCCTAGTGCAACACCTCCTTAATCACACACGCACAATTATTGATTGCTTAGTTATGTTTTATCTTTTTACGTTGTGTTTATGTGTGTTAGATTTGTATGGTTATTTGCATGTTTATTTAAAGGTTTGTTTGTTTTATTATTTGTATTTAGTGCAACATGTTTTACTCTTAAGTCTTGATTATTCATATCTTAGTATTAAGTTATTTACACTTGTATTTAAATTATTTTTGGTGTATTTTTATTCAAATGCATTATGTTTTACACTTAGGTCTTGATGTTCTATATCATGATCTTAAGTTCTAAATATTTACACAAGAACTAGTCCCTATGTAATTGATAAACAATGTTATCATAATTCATTAATACATATGATGCATATTATCATTTCTAAAATTAAAAGCTAAGTGCTCAAGTTTTATATACAATATTACATCGAGAACATCTCTCCAAGCACGATCTATCTGTTACATGCATAATCAAGATGTCATTACACCTTCCATAATTGCAATCACATGACAAAATTTAAATCAAATGGCTATCTCTATGTTAATTAAGGATGTGCATCTCCAAAATAAGCATATACAAACTTGTCATATTGCATATCACATCCATGAAACAACTATTATATCATTATTCCATTCATTCACATTTGCTATAAAAAAATAAAACACGTGTCCAATAAAAAAATTCTAAGAAAGATAATAGAATCATGGTAAAACCAATAACATTAATATCCATACTCTACATCTAACAAAATCTCATCAAAACTAAAGTAACATCACATATAGCAATAAAATATCAAAGTCCATGTACATGCATGTAAACCAAATAAATTAATATCATATATATCTCAAAATCAAGGTTTTATACATCATGAGAATATATATCTCCTAAAAAAATGTGGAGCTAATCAAACTATCAACTTTTTCTCTATTCATCTCTAACAGGACTCTGGTCAAAACTCTACTTCGTACTAAGTGCTAGTGGATGTTACGATGGTGGCCCCATAACTCTTTGTTGTCGTGTGGGTTATGCCACTGATCTCTTTGAGGTCATCATATGGTGTGATCTAAAGGTATGGATAATCATCTAACTCTAAATGTACTCTCTAAAAGAAGGAACCTTACCCTCTACTGACATAACTAACTCATATAAACTCTGTTAGTAAACCACCTTATCCTTCGCATGTAGGGTGTCAACCTTGGCTTGGACCATGTTAACTAGTGACTTAGCCAAGACCTAATCAGATGCAAAGATACAAGCTACCAAACATCATCTCACTCCATATAAAGCCTCTAAACATATGCATAGGCTATATCTTAGTCTACACAAGCCCTATCTTGCTCATTGATTGTTGTCACAAGTTTTTCATTGCATATCACGAGTTATCCCTAAAGATTAGTCATCCAGGTGACCTACCCTCTCAATGTTATAATATATGTATCACATGATATGATAATACCCTTCAACCTTGTGGTATCCCCTGGGCTATTGCTAGCTCAGTCTATAACCCTACCACATCCTGGTAAAGGCATGAAATCTATGTTAATCTCACAATAATCTCCTATTGCAGTATGTCTATAAGGCTATGATCCTCCACTAATCTAGTGGTCCTTGAAGGCTTCACCTCATTTGGACCCTACCCAAAACCCTCTGTGGTAGCCTCTATCATCTATGTATCTAAGAGATGACCCTGTCCTACATCTCTATCTATAACCCCATCCTAGTTATCCTTAGTACTGACGTAGAATATAACACTAGAGGTGCAAACTATGTGCCTGGGGTCTACAATGCTTGCTTTGTAACCTATCACATAAGGATATGTAATGCCTTCTATGAAATATTCTATACATGAACATGTATAATATATTGTGGTGTAAACTATAGTACAACCTATTACATCATAGCCTATACATGTACCTATGCATGTACATGTGGAAGACCCTATACTATTGCCTATCTTTTCCTAACCCTCTTTTGGTGTTCTCCTGGTTGTTGAGGCTAGGTTTGTGTCAATCATTTAGGCCTATATCCTACCCACCATGTTGCATAGGCATCTATAATACTGACATCTATTATACCTCCTACATATACCCATACCATTCACTGAAGGGTTATATAACTCTCGATCACCTTTGTCTTAGGGATGGGTGGCCCCCACTCCATAGTCTCTCAAGTAACATGTCCTAAAAAGTGTGGTCCATTAGATACATCTTGTTAGAACCTAAATTATTTCTACACTTGTTCAGTCATGTACCATTCCATTATAAAATCATGTTACCTTGTGATATAACATGGTGTGATCATATATTGGGTCATAAATCCATCCTCTACCTAGCCAAATTGTATTTTCATATATGGTTGTCAAATAAAGCCCCCATCTATGATTTCATCTATGGCCTGATAATAGAAGTATAAATCTCCTCTATGCCTTTAAAGTCTGGATCTTATTTGATACCAACCAAAATCCAATGGGTCATAGGCACCTTGATGTAACCTATGACTAATTGGCTACTCAAGAACAATGTGCTCCCAAGCCCAAACCTACAACAATGTGTATGTAATAATAAATCAACAAATTCTACAAACCAATCCTGGCTCGGAGAAGATAGATACTACTTACACTTCCAATTGGAGATACATTAGATAATTAGGGTCATGACCAATATGGATCTACTAGACCTAATTAAGGGATCTCTTACCATGATAATATCACTAGGGAGGGTTATAAAGCCTCTAGTCAAGCAAAACTATGCATTAACCCTAACTAAGTCCTATGTTTTCATATTTATTAAACTAATAAAAAGTAAAACAAAGTCTAATCAAGTGTTCACCAAAGCTTGTGGCACAACATGGGGGTTAGTAAACATGCATAAGAGAATCTTAATTAAGCTATGTATAGGTAAAACCCTAATGCATGTAGAGAGAATTATATTCAAAAGTAATTACTTATGCTACTTCTATCTACTAAAGAGAGGTGAAAAGTTAAAAATACTTATTTGAAAGACAAACCCATTGAGACTCAATCTCTCCCTTTGTCACATCCCGATTCCACCCTATATTTTTTCCTTTAAACCCATGGATTTGAAATTGGTTATAATGATTATTATGTTGTGAGATGTTTTATATTGTACTCTTTAAATTTTTATCAACATCCTCAAATCAAAAATATAATATTCTCACTCACAAGTGGATAGTTATTTAAAATAGTCATAAGATATATTTTTAAATCTTTATCCCATAAATCGAGAATCCTTCCACTCTTCTATTATCAAAAAGACATTAAGATTCTTTTAAAGAATTGATGTGGTAGTTTAATTATGGGTTATTTAAGATAAGCATGGTTGCATATTTTTTTTAAATCCAAGTCTTTGTTCCACCAAAGAAATGTGGCATTGACTTCTTGGAGTTTTGTTAAATAAAGTCATGGGAATATTTTAATTCTTTAATCTCATAAGTTAAACTCTACTTTATTTTTTCCACTTGCAAAGAATCATATGATTGATGGAAAGATAATTGGTTTTTAATTTATTTTAGTGGGGAGATTATGTTTATTTTTATTTGGCGAAGATTTACATGCAGATTAATCTTTATTAAAATAAATTATAAATTGTGTCATTAATGCATCTTTCAATAGGAAATTAAAATAGTAGTAATACTATATTTAATTTGTCCAAATAAAGATTTATTATCAATTTAAATTATTAAATTATCATTAGACAATTATTAATCAATATATTAATTATGCTAATTAATTTTGGGTATAAATCTTAATTAAACACTAGGATGAACTCATATTTTAAAAATACTTATATGGAATTGATTATTAGTAATGCTTGAAATATTAAGATGATTTTACTTGGAAAAGAGAAGTTGAGTTATGAGTGATAAATAAGGATTTTAACAGATAATTATTGGTGGGACTTCCAGTTAATTATGGGGAACAAAGACTATAGCTTTGGTTTCAAGTGACATGCAAAAGGGAAATGGGGAGTAAAAATAGTATTAAGGAAAGGGAAAGGAAAAAAATATAGATACAAAAAATTATAGGAAAGGAAGCAGGAAGTTGGAAGAAGAAAGAGGGTTTTGGGAAGCAAAAAAGAAAATTTTAGGAAAGCGCTCTAGGTGGGTATTGTAATTAATTTAATGCTTTAAGAGAATTTTAGATTACAAATTTAAAAAAGATGTTTTCAACAAACCCAGAACTTCCCCTTTGCCTTAAAGGGATCAAGCCTTTTGTCCCAGAGTATTGACATTGTTACCATATACAGTATTTGTAAACAATAGTTATTGCCTCCTTCTGGAATGTTTGTTCTTATCTCATCTTGGTTTAAAACCTCCAGAAAAAGTATGGGTGTCTAAAAAAAATAAACATAATTACCATATCAAGTTCTCTTCTTTTCTTTTCTTTGCCCAACTTAGCCAGTCGTAGAAATTCAAAGGGAAAACACCTTTTTTAATCACATTTCTTTTTATCACAAGTTTAATACATTGAACAGTGCAAAGCATTTTATGTTTAATAAATAGATGGATAGTGTGAGACCCCCATTTAGTTATTAACACTTTATTTGAATAAAATATAAAATCAATATGTTCAAATGTGTGTGTGTGTGTGTGTGTGTGTGTAATAAGGTTAGAGAAAGGGTAATCACATTTGATTGGTTTATATTTTATATGAATAAATATATAATTAAAAATAGACTATATTTAAGTTGAAAATAAAGATAATATAAAATATATAATTTAATTGTTATATTTTTTGGATTACGATATAATCAAAAATTATATAAGGGAAAGTAATTCATAAATGAAGATCACTTTACGTAAATATAACAGGGTATATCTTTGTTAAAAGTGTATCATACATGAAATGTTTGTTGAGGTAAATAATAAATCAATTGCCCTATCTCATGCAAGTTAGTTGTCAACATTATTTTAAACCTCATAAGTCAATTGTCCAGGGGGAGGATTAATTATATCATTTATATTTTGTTCAGGTAAATAATAAATCAATTGCCCTATCTCATGCAAGTTAGTTGTCGGCATCATGTTAAATCTCATTAGTAAATTGTCTAGGGGAAGGGGAAATTATATCATTTATATTTTGTTGAGGTAAATAATAAATCAATTGCCCTATCTCATGCAAGTTAGTTGTCATCATTATTTTAAACCTCAAGGTATGAGAAATTATATCATTTATATTTTATTGAGGTAAATAATAAATCAATTGCCCTATGTCATGCAAGTTAGTTGTCGGCATTATTTTAAACCTCGTAAGTAAATTGTCCAGGAGCAAGAGAAATTATATCATTTATATTTTGTTGAAGTAAATAATAAATCAATTGCCATGTGTCATCCAAGTTAGTTGTCGACATTATTTTAAACCTCATAAGTAAATTCTCCAGAAGTAGGGGAAATTATATCATTTATATTTTATTGAGGTGAGTAATAAATCAATTTCCCTATGTCATGCAAGTTAGTTGTCAGCATTATTTTAAACCTCATAAGTAAATTATCCAGGAGCAAGGGAAATTATATCATTTATATTTTGTTAAGGTAAATAATAAATTAATTGCCCTGTCTCATACAAGTTACTTGTTGACATTATTTTAAACCTCGTAATTAAATTGTCCAGGGGCAAGAGAAATTATATCATTTCCCAATATTAGGGATTTTTTTGTATATGTAATTAAAATGTTATAAATCTTATGAGGAAACTATCAGAATATGTTTGAAAATGATGATTTGTGGTAATACATATTTTATGTTGTTATTTTAAAATTATGGAAAATGGATGATTAAAGCTTTTCCTTAATTTTATTGGTTTTAGGGGAAACCAAACTTAACCATTTAAGAAAATGTCTGAGAGATCTTTGTTTTCTTAAATTTACTTATTTAGAAAAAATAATTAATAATATCAAATATGGCATGTATGTGATCATGATCTTTAGATTAGTTTACCCAGATGGTGAGCTTATGCTTTGGATTATTTATCTGATATGTATATTAGGAGGTTGCTTTAATGATACGACCAAGTAGTGAGATGGTTTCTCAAGCTTAGATGGCTATGGATAATTTGATCAAGTGATGTGTTATGAATTTGACTAATCTAGATGACCAATGTTATTTAAAAACTTAGGCCAAATTAATGTTATATTAACATTGTCAATTCATATGTATGATTTTCATATTGTGCAATATCATAGTTGAAATGTATTTTTATTTATGATACACATTATGTAGTAAAATCTTACAACACATGGGTGTAATAACATATCAAGCAGTATTTATTGATATTTGTTATTATCTGCGTGATGTTAAAGTCCTTTGATACGTGTACCCAGTTGGTATGGTTATGTAAGGACTCTCGAATCAAGAACCAAAACATACTTACTCTATGGATATGTAACCCATCTATATGTATATATTATACCTAAGAAGATAATATTATCATATGGATTTACTTAGCGGTATACAAACTAATTGATACCCTTTCTATATGAGAGTTAAAATTCATAGTGTGGCATTATAAGAGAATATGAGAATGATGTTAGGAATCAATAGTCCTAGCTTATACCTTTTTGAAGTAAGTGTTAGGGTCGTAAATACCATCGAGTCTTTTCTCTATAATAAAAGAATGTATTTATACCTTTTCATTGTATGCATTTGTATGAGAAACTAGTGAGTAATCATGTTTACCTTTAGAAGTTTGGTATAACTACATCTAGCCCTGATTTTGTGCATGTAGTATACATAGTAGATATGTATGACAACTTAGGGAGTGAGCACGGGCATAAAAAACTAACCTTGATAGGTATTCCTTAGTATGGCATATGCTATAAATGCTAATGAAAGCAAATAGCCTTTATGTAGCTCAATTATGTTATGTAAACTTGTTGGTAGGATCAAGTCTGCCACATCTTGTAAGGATGAAAACTTGTATGCAATGTATTTCATGAGAAAGTTTAATGTGCAAGTGTCAAGTCATTTCTAGAATAACATAGTGCATCATGAGGTATACCTAAAGTTTATGTTCTCTTCAAATTGTTATTGAAGGTATACTCAGATAGTATAATTTTGACTTGCTTTATTATTATGGTTGGGTGTAAGATTGTTGTTGGTGTTGAGTCAGATACTCAAACACAAAGCCCTATGACAATATGGGATGTCATAGAGTTTTATAGTATAGAAAGTACCTAGATGGTACATATTATATTCATTACGCCTTGACCCATATCTAAATAAATATGTATCTGATATGGTTGTTAATGTTTAGGTAGAGTGATCATGAACTATGATAGTATGGGATATCATAGGATACTTTAGCTTAGATGTATATACTTAGGTAGTACATATTATAGCTGTATGTTTGGACTCTCACCTAAATTGATTATCCTAATGATTTTATTGTTTATTATTTGAGCAATATATTTATTTCAGTTAGTAGGATAAAATGTATGCATGCATACAATCTTGAGAGTATAAATGAATGATAAATTCGACTGTTATGTACTATATGACTTGTTTTATTTTATATACTTAGATTATTTTTGTGCCTAGCACATGATTATATATGGACCTAGGAATGTATATTCCTTCACCATTGTTATTATCTAGGTTATGTGAGAGTAATTGGGTAAGCACACAACCCTAGATAGTAAGGTGTTATATTTGAGAGTATCACTTAGCTGTGGGATTGTAGACCTAAGATTTAGAAGCTCACCTGTGTCATAAGTAGTTTATTCCTTGTTTAGCTTAGAGTGCCAATCCCTTCGGTGGTGATGTCTTATGGAGGAGACTATCACATTTGAAAAGAGAAATACATCGGACCCTAATTTTGAGGAGTGGATATGTAGGTTGTCCAAGTTGTGGTGGGGGTATCAGATATGTAGGCTACCTAATTTGTGGTGGAGGCATTGGGTTTAGATTATTAGGCCAAGTTAGGGTAATCTTGATTGTATAGCAATCTGTACGACTGGTTGAATTAGTACCAATACTTAGTATGGAAATTTAGATTGTGCTAATGTTCCTAGCAAGATAGTAAATTTTTTGTATCATACTTTTTATTCTTTTACTTATTGTATTATAATGTTAAATTTGTTACTACTTGAAGTTGTTGATTATATGAATGACTTAAGTATACTAGTAATTATAGTTGAATGCATATTCAATGTTTAGTTTTTTAATTAAAAAAAAAGTACTGCATTTTCTAAGAACAACTAGGCAGGTTATTACACCCTTGGCTAAAGGTGTTTTGTAATAGGTTGTTATGATTTGTAAGGATCACTAAGAAAGGCCAAATCATCTAATACTTCTCCACAAGTCTAGATTCTTCTCCAAGTAAAAACCCTAAGCTAAGATTCCTCAAGTAAAATGTCAGAAGAGTAGATTGTAAAGAAGTGCAAATGAATAATTAACTCTTGTTGTCTCTCTAAAGATGGAGAAATTGATGTGTTTATATAGGCATATCTAACACTAAACCCTTCTAAAAATATTAGTCGACAAGGTCAACCCAGTCGACATAGTATTTAAATTGACAAAAAATAACTAGGTTATGAACTATGTTGGCCATGGTTGACTTAGTTCCTAGTAAGCTTTGTAAATAACAATACAGGGTCGAAGTGGCTAACTATGTCATGTAAACTACCAAAAAGGGGATTAAGTTAAGAAAATGGCTAATAAAGATGGTAAATGACTAAAGGAAGGTGCAAAATAGGAGGCAAAGCTTAGGGGAATAGTTTTTAAGAGACAAGTGTGTAGATAACAAGTGGAAAAAAGGGACAATAATCCTTCAAAACACCAATGGTCTGCCCACCCCTTTTTCGGTGCACCCCTTAAGGTGTGCACTCAAAGAGATTAATACTTGCCAAGTTATTTCAAGATAGAAATCATCAATAATTGATCAAGTTTGAAAATATTATATGTATACATATGCCCCACTCGAAGCTCATTATGTGTCACTCAAGTGCAACAGGGGATGGTTCTTTAAGAAAAGAACATAGCAACACACAATGTTGAAGCTAAAAAAAGTTAGAGTATTTTAAAGCAAAAATAATTGAAAGTAAATGATGAAAATGGAAATAACTGAAAACATAAATGGATGTGTACCTTGACTTACCTTTATTATTGGATGGTTATCTTTTATGTTTGTAGTTCTAATTATGGAGGGCATAGAGACTGCTTTTGATAAACCTAAGGATATAAAACTAAAGAGAAAAAACAAATAAACATAGGAAATTGAAGATAACTGGTGCTATGTGGATGGGATGTACTTGGAAATTTGTCAAGTTGGGGTGACAAGTGTTATGTTAGACCAAATGGCCAAGTCAAAATTTTAGACTAAATCGGGTAATCAAAAAGCCTAGGCTACTAAAGACCAAAAAACTCAAACAAGTAAACCTTGAGTAAGAAAGGCAAAACTCATCAAGTCAAACCAAGGAAACATGTCAAAAAGGATGGTAATCAAACATCAATGTGAAAGCAGTAACAATCCTTACTTAAATAAAGATGGACAAGCAAAAATGGTAAAACAACATTGATGAGTGAGGAGTAACAATCCTTACTCAATTATTAATGGAAAAAGGTGCATAAAAGGAAAAACAACATTAGTGAGTGAGAAGTAATAAACCAACCTCACTCAATAGTGGAAAAAGTACATAAAAGTATAAATAGACTCAGGTGTCCACAAAAAAGATAGTACAACAATGACAATTGGTAAAAGAAATCAAAGTATGTCTATAAATGTAGATTCATGGTGAAAAGAAAATAATCATAGTTGCTCAAACATATTGTTTTACTCTAAGGATAGATAAAACTGAAACAAAGTAGTGCTCGCATGTTTTGTAACATGTGAAGAAGGAAGTCTAGAATAGGAAAAATAGATTTAGAATCACACATGCCTGTTAAGGGGGGAAATGAAATGGATGGAGGGGAGAATGAAAGAAAAACTAAAACCAAGGTAGAGGAGCTATTTATCTAAATCAAGACATTCAAATTAGGTTTGTCAATTTAGTTTGCACCTAGAAAAGTTAAAAATCAACACTTGATTTCAATACAAAAATGAGTTAGGGTTTAGTTGTCTACATGCATGCCTCCCAGTTGTATGCTTGATGACAGTGACTGCATATTTTCTCTCCCATCTGCCATACTACTGATCTTTACAAATTAAGGTAGGATTTTTGGTTTAAAAGTGCATTTACTACACTGAGTTGGCTTCCCCCTCTACCCTTTGGGTGGATTTTTTCACATTCCTTAGTATAAATGGTTATTACCACTCATTCTGCATTATTTAATGCAGGGGTTATTGGTGGGAGAAATAGTAAGAATGGCACTAAAGCAAGCACATAAATTTGTTCCAAAGGTTTATCATGAGGCAATTCTCTCAAACCAAACACACCTATACCTAATGTAGTATTATAATTTCCTGAGTTTGATAAAGCTTGTAGCTATTTTGAAAATTTTACTCTTGTTGCTTATTTTTTGGGTTGAGTCCCCCCAAAGAGCCTCCTCAAACAATGGGTCCATAACCACTGGCAGAATCATGGGGTTAAATTGGAAGGTGTCCAAAACCTCACCAAGGGATTTTTTCTATTCTATTTCAATAACCCTAACCACTGAATGCCATTATAAACCATGGGCCCTACTTCATATGCAACACTTTGGTTGTTTTTTCTCACTAAACTAGGGATTTTCAAGTTTTAGAGCAGGCTAAACTCAAAATTCCAGTTTGGATTGAGTTCCCTAGGTTGCCTTTGCCCTTGTGGAATTTTATAGACCAACTTATCAAGTCATTAAGGCATTTCATTTGCCATGAACAATCTAAATTTTATGCCACTCACCCCCAACAAAGGGTCTATGTTGAGATCAACCTTGCTAACGATCTTAAAGGATCCATTGATATTCAAGTCAGTGATAATCATTTCACTCAGCAAGTGCAATACATAAATTTACCAAATATCTACTTTCATTACCAATCATCCTCCCATATGATTAGGGAGTGTCTATTCATGGTCCCCACTTCTACAATGTCCCAATAATATAATAGGTCCAACCCAAAACCCTTAGATGACACCTCTGATAGGTGGACCACATTCACTAACCACAAAAATGTTCTTGCTAGAGCACCTACCAGGAATAATGCTTCTCACCCATCACAATCCTCTATTACTATCATTACCCTAGTTAAAACACCTCCATCTCTATAGCCTCAACCACCTAAACCCATTTCATGCTCACCATAAGTGGCCACCACTATTGTTCCTATACCAGTATCTACTACACTTAGTCTCCCTTCACAACCCCCTTTGGGGGTGTATGGCTAAGATTCTATAAACCTTGTTACCTTCAACTGTAAAGTTGTGCTATGTCAATCCCATAGCCCTTCACCCTCTAGTGAAGATGAATATGGGATGCATAAATAGTAACCCTTTACTTTAGGAGATTTTAGAATCATGGTTGGTGCTTTTAATAGGTTTTTATCCCTCTCAAAACTCACAAAAGAGGGAGATATGAATCTTGATAGTTCTCTATGTTAGCCTATTCATGGAATGTGAGAGGACTTAATGATATAATGCATAAGTATATGGTTAGGAAAAATTATCAACTCTTTTCAAACATGAAGATTTTATGCTTACAAGAAGTCAAGATTGTTGACTTCATGCTACATGATGTAGCTCATGTGATCTGGCCTAGGGCCATCTATCAAGCCACTCATCATGAGTCTGGTAGAGGAGGGTAGTGACCTTATTGGTGCCTGAGTTGTCCCAACACATCATCTCTTGGGGGTCTGACCCCTTAAATCAAGTGATTTAGACATGTTTTGATTTTGACAATTGCATAATTGGGTTAGTTAATCTTTATGCTTCTAATGATGTTGTTGAGCATACCTTATTATGGAGATGGTTGGTTGACTCACTTCCAGATGATCACTAGATTTTTTCAGTGATTTCAATATGGTAGAATCACAAAAAGACAAAGGGTAGCTTCCCATACGATGGTGTGTAGGAGAACATGAGGCTTGGTTCTATCTACATAACAAACTTGGGGTTTTTAACCCCAACCACCATCGGTGGAAAGATTTAGACTCACCCTAGTCCACTTGGTCTAATTTTCACTAAGGTGAGGATAGGATTCTCAAAAGACTTGATTGAGTTTTGTTAGCTAAACAAGATCTTTTCTATTTTACACCTATACAAGACTGATCGATCTTGGCTATACCTGACACCTTTATATCTAACCATCTTCCCATTTGCTTCAACGTTGAGTGGAATAACCCTCAAGTTTAGGTGCCTACTACCCAATTTTACCTCAACACTACCCATCTCAAGCATGAATGTACCTTGAATCACATTGGCCATATATGAAATCTTGCAAAAAGACCCACCGAGTCCACTGGTTGGATTATATGGTGGTTTGATGCCATCAAATGTACCACCACCTTCTTTAGAATATATGGCAAATAGGCTACCTCCTTTAGAAGGCACATTCAACATGCCACCAATCAAGAATTTATCATAGCCTCCTAAGATCTAGAAGCCTTACCTTTTAATGTACAACTATAGGCTTGTGCAACTAAATGGAGGCACAAACTTCAAGTTGTGGAAGCTTGCAATGCTAGAGGAGCTCAGCTATGTGTTAGAATGCATTGGCTTAAAGCAGGTGACAAAGTGACCAAGGAATTCTTTGTCCTACTTTGGTCTTAATAAGTGACTGATAAGATTAAGGCCATTAAAAGTGTAGCCAGATGCCTAACCAAATTACCTAAGGTACTATAGGAATTTGTGGCTCACTACCAATAGGTGTTTACCTCCCAACCAACTATTATTTCTAGACAAGATGCCCTCAACCAATATTTAGGAGTTATGCCCTATAAGCTTTCAGAGGCCCAGAGAGTCACTTGTGATCGACTTCTTAGTCTTAATGATCTTAAGGAATCTATTTCATAGATGGCCATTGATAAGGCTCCTAGAATTGATGGGTTTCCATGTGAGTTTTACCATTTCTTATGGGACACTGTAGGGCCTAACCTTCATCAGGTTTACCTTTAAGCTATGTATACCAATTCTTTGGGGACTCTAATTAATCAAGGCAATATCAAGTTCATTCCCAAAGTTGGAGAACCAAAAATCCTGACTAATTAGAGGCTTATTACTCTTTTTAATGTTTCATATTTGATCATTACCAAAGATTTAGCCCTTAGGATCAAACATATCTTTCCTCTCATTGTGAGGAGTGAATAAATTGGTTTCATTCAAAATTGTTATGTTTTGGATTATGTGATAGTTATTTGGGAAGGTATGGAATGGGCTAAAACTTCCAATCAAAAATCTCTTTTTTTCAAGATTGACTTTGAGAAATCCTATGACTGCATAAAATGGCCCTTTATCACTACCATGTTGTAGGCTCTTGGCTTTGGACCAAAATTTGTGCACATTGTTAACATGCTCTTTCAAGATGCCAGAGCATGCATCACTATAAATGGTGCCTAGACTCATAGGTTTGAGCTCCACAGATAGATCAAACAAGGTTGTCCATTTTCCCCTACCCTTTATGTGCTTGTTGTAAAAGGTTTTAATTACATGGTAGCTGATTATACTTTTAGGGGGCTGGTTAAAGGTATCTCTCTTCCTACCTCAGATCATCAATTGGTTAATGGTTACTTTACATATGACTCCACTTTTAGTCTTCAAAAAGATGAAGAGTCAGTTAGGAATGCCATGCAATGCCTTGATATTTTTTGTTTGGCTTCAAGATCTTCCATCCAATGGAGAAAGACCCAATGCTATAGGCAATCTTTATCTCCTAAACCCCCTTGGCTTGAGGGGTACCAATGGAAATGAATCCCCCTCGGTGTTCAATTTAAATTCCTTAGCATTCCTTTTGCCTTTCAGACCTCCCCTACTGATCTTTGGTCTTATGTCATACATAGGGTTGAAAAAAAATTGACTATTGGATTGCTAAGCCTCTTACTCTAGCTGGGAAATTTTAGATCTGCTCTAAGGTCTTGGTTGTCACACATGTTTACTATTCTTCTTGTTGGGCCCCTTCTAACGCTTCTTATGGAAAGTTGGAAAAGCTTCTTCATGACTTCCTCTAGGCCAATTTTGGGCTAATTTTGAGGGCCATCAAGGGTTTCACTGAGTGTCTTGGGCCATTTATTATAGGCTTAAAGATGTAGGTGGCCTGGACCTTATAGACATTAAGCTCTAAGGCATTTCTCTTAGTGTCAAGTGGATTATTCAAGGATTGGAGGGAGAGGAAGCTTGAAATATCCTTATTAGAAATTGTATTGCTCAAGGATCTCCTCTTGGAAAAAAGGCATGGTGGGGGTTTGACATGTATACCCTCCTTATCACCCCTGTGCCTATTAAAATCACTAGCTCTTTTGTCACACAGAGCATATGGAAGGCCTAGGAGAAACTTAAATCTCACCTAATCTGGGTTGGAGATTCATGACTAGCCTCTTTATTAATTCTCATTCTCTTTGGTGGTCCCCTATTATCAATTTCCACAATGTTCAATTTACCCTGGTGCCTTGGATAAAAAGTCTTAGGCTTTTTAAAAAGGGTATTCAGCACATTGATGATATTTTATGTAAGATATCTCGAGACTGCTTACCCTAGGAGATTGTGAAAGATAGGTTTCAGCTTAATAAAGAGGATAAAGAATCTCTTTTTGAAATTTAGAATGCCATACAAGATGAGTATTGACCAATTTTTGCCCCCTGGCAAAATTGTGGTCAACTTCTTCTCTGGCTTTTCGAAGCCAATCATTTTTTAGGTTGCGAGCTCATCTTCAAATCCATGCTCTGTTCAGGCCTGGTTCATTGGTTCGACCTGGTTCATCTCAATCTAAGGCTTGGTTCAACAGTTTAGTTCAAAGCCACTTGGTTCAAGGCAATTGGTTCAATGTCAAGAGTTCAAAGTCAAAGGTTCAATGGAAAGGGTTCATCAGCTTGGTTCATTGGGAAATCGGCGTGCAATGGTTGAACCTTGAACCGTTGAACCAAATTTTTGTTCAATGGGTTCGGTTCAAAGGAGTGCCCTTCGAATGAAGGGGAAGTCCAATTTAAAGAGCCCTTTTGAAGGGTCGACGCATAAAAAAGGAATTTGGGTCACTCATAAGACATGTAAAGGAGTTCGGCTAGTAGGGACGAGGACATCCTACGTGGACGCCAAGTAGACAGATGAAGATAGCCCAAAAGGCTGCCAGCATGGACCCGACTATCACGTGGCCCTGATGACAGCCGTGAGGCCATCAAATTTAAAGGAATAGAATAGCCATTGGCATTCAAAGTATGGCGTCTGCCAGGACATCAAAATTGATAAAAGAGATAGCTATTTGCTTTCAAAGCGAAGGAAGAGCTAAGTAATTGCGAAGGAGTCCAGAATGCAGCAACCTGCCAAAAGTTCATTCCTGGGAGGCCGAACGAGTTAGATAGAGACAAATTCAATAAAAGACAAGAGGACATGCATGGAATAAGCAAATAGTTAAGTCCAAGCTGCACCAATTTGAAGAGGTGACTCCAGTAGGTGGAACAGTTCCTTCGAATTGACCACGAGAGGACGCAGCAGCTAAGAAATGTAACCGATTTCTTCATTTTTCATTTAATGGGTGGACAAACCACGTTTTGCCATTTAAAAATGTGAACTTCAAGCAGGTAGAGCAGATGGATCATTAATATTTTGAATGGCTTGTTTCTTTTCATGAACAGCCATTTGTAAAAAAGAGCACCAAATGAGCCTCTTGGAATTTCATATTTATTTGATACTTGTCATTTTGTAATCATCTTTTTCACAATTTTTGTAAGGCGCAGCCCTGCTGAAATTTTTACTTGAATCTATAAGACTATTTTACCTCTTCTTGGTCAGAGATTTTGTGTATGTCTGAGTGTTTGAGTTGTGTCTAGTCATTGTCTTTTAATGCTCTCACAATTCTAACAAAAACACACCAGTTATCCACAAGGTGCCAATGTCTACAGTTGATAGGAGGAGAGTTCCATTTTGGAGATACAGAGCAGAGGAAGTCATTTACAGTATGTGTTTTGTAGCATCTTGGTGAGTCCCTGTTCTTGTGTTTTCATAAGAACCTCCCTGCCATTTTCTTGTAGCTTGGTTTCCCTGTCGAGTCTGAGTGTATGTTTGTGGTCTTTGTTCAATTCTGAGAGTAGGTGTGAGAAGATCACCTTTATTTTGGTGTATCACCTCCTTAGAGTAGTTTGTTTTCTTGTATCTTTCTTCCCTTTTCATCCCCCCCAGTCTATAGCTATATCTATATATATATATATATATATATATATATATATATATATATATATATATATATATATATATATACATGTATTTAGCACTCACTGAAACAAACTTGATACACTAGAGGGAACTAGCCCATACCTAGAGACTCTCCTCTCCTACTTCGCCATCCCACAAGCGAGAGAGGAGTTTCCATGTTGCGGGGAGAAGGCAGGAGCTAGACCTCCTTGCCATAGGTGTAATCTCCAGCGTCAACAGTTTTGGCATGCCCGGTGGGACCCATTTTATAATGCAGTAAGATTTCAGGATTGATGTTGGTCCTGTCACAGCCATTTCAATATTTCCCAGCATCTGGTGACTCTAATGGTAAGAGATTCATTTTCCATATTAAGACCAGTGTCTTAAATTTCCATGCCTAAAGTCACCACTAGGTCTGCTTCAAAAAGGATTCCTTTTGAATTTGTTGAACTACCTCTGAATTCTGCTAAAAGATTAAGGTTTAGGAAGACTCATCCTTATCCAACAAGTCATCCTCCTAGACCTACTATAAGAGACACAGTTACAGCAGAGCCTCAGTTACGCCCCATCCCAGCTATGGCTTTGCCATTTGTAGCCTTTCGTGGTGAGAGCCCTGTTGACGCTGGAGATTGCACCTGGGGCAAGGAGGCCTAGCTCCTGCCTTCTCTCTACAACATGGAAACTCCTCTCTCACCTATGGGATGGTGAAGTAGGAGAGGAGAGTCTCTAGATAAGGGCTAGCTCCCTTTGATGCATCATGTTTGTTTCAGGCAGTGCAAAATATAGGTATATATAGATATAATAAAGGGGGAGATGAAAAGGGAGAAGAAATGCAAAAAACAAACAACCTACTCTAAAAGAGGTGATGCACCAAAATGAAAGGTTGACCTTCACACATCCACTCTCAGAATCAGACAAATGCATACATACACTATGCACTTGGCAGAAGGACCAGGCTGCAAGAAACTAACAGGGAGGCTTCAATGGAAACTCCAAAATAGAGATCACCCAAGGTGCTATGAAACACACACTTATGAAGTAATTTCTTCTTCTCTTTCACTCCCAAATACTGCTCTTCTCCTGTCAGCTGCAACAATGGCACCTTGTAGATAGCAGGTCTACTAGTGTTGAACCTGTGAGAGCATCAAAAGACAATGACTGGACACAAGCAAAAATTCAACGCATACACAGAAATGTCTATCCAAATGGAGGTAAAAAACTACATTTGTATTGATCCAGGTGAAATTCTGTAGAGCTACGCTCTTTACAAATGTGGAAGATTACAAATGAACAAGTCTACAATATATATGAGAAGCAAAGAGGCCCATTTGGTGCTCCTTTTACAAGTGGCATACATGTCCCTTCATGAAAAGAAACAATTCACTCAAAATATTAATGAGCTGTTCATTTGTCTGCTCGAAATCTACATTTCTTACTTGGGTGACTTACACGGTTTGCCTTCCAATTTAATGCAAATGGAGAAACCAGTTATTGTTCCCCTAGCTGCTTACGTTCAAATGATCAATTTGTGGGTACAACTTCACCTAATGGAGTCACTTCTCAGATTGGTGCCTCCTCTTGCCACTTGGACTAAACTACCTGTTCATTCCTTGCTTGTCACTTTATCTTTTCTCCATTTGTCTTATCTGGCTTATTTGGCCCATGGGGTGAACTTTCAGCTGGTCGCTTCATTTTTTGGCTCTTTTTGGTTAGTGCTCCCCTTGTTTGCTTTAAAACCAATGGTTGCTTCATATCAAACTTGACATCCTCCTTGGGTGTCCTCGTGCTTTGCCTTGCTTTTGGCTACCTGCTAACTACTTCGCGGCCTGCTTTGGTCTGTATATGTGCGGGCACTCCCTCTTTTAACTTGACGGCTCTTTGTTTATTTCCTCAGTGGGTCCCTGCTTATTGCGTAGACTGCCAAGCCTTATAAATACTTTTGTAGACTTTCTTAGTCTCCTCGTGGCTTGCCTTGGATGGTCTGCAGCTTGGTATATTCCCCACAGACTTTTGCCTTATGTTCTTTAACGCGCCCAACCTTTCTATTATTTTAAGCCGAGCCTTTACTTGAAATGCCTACCTTTGTGTTAAGCCGTGTGCACCAATGAACCAAGGACGTTAAACCTCCATGAACTGAACCCATTGAACTAAGTACGTTGAACCCAATCGTTGAACCAAAAAATTGGTTTAACGGTTCAACGGTACGAAAGTTCAACACATATTAAACTAAGGTGCTTGAACTAAGCGATGAACCTTTTGACTTGAACCAAGCCCGTTGAACCAAGTACTTTGGTTCAACGGTTGGGTTCAACCATGTTGAACTGAGATGTTGAACTGAGATGAACCAGGCTGAACTGAGCATGAATTGAAGATGGACTTTGTAACCCGAATATGACTAGTTTTAAAACGAAGGGGAAGAAGTTGACCACAATTTTGCCCGTGGGCAAAAATTGGTCAATAGATGGCGATGCACAGGGGAAGCATGCCTGCTATGCTTAGAACCAAGTTGCCTTAAAATCCATTGGGCGCAGAGTCAGATGCAGCTATGAAAGAGTTACCAACAGCCTGAAATATTCGAGAATCAAACATGAAGCCTTTTACCCCATGCACAAAGGGAAACACACAAAGCTAAAAAACACTACCTGTGCAACTGCACTTAGGGAAAACAAGAAAAATAACTAAAAAAAAACTATTATATATAGCTAACTAGGAAAATTTACCTCCCTCCTGGATCAAAGGGAAAATTTCTTAAGTCCCCTTCCTGGAAAGAAGACTTATGGTGGTAGGCAAGTCGCTGAATGAAAATGAGATTTGGTGACTTGCTCCTCTTGTCGGTCACCTGGTTTGGCTGGAATCCGAGTGGATATTCAAACATGCTCCCAACGTATACATACTCTATTTGTTCTTGGAAGCTTGCCTCCTATTGGTTCTTCAAGCTGGTGTTTCCCATCAAGAAAATGATTACTGCCAGCTCATCACCATAAGCTCCTTGATATGTACCCTTGACTGACTTGCTCTCCTCTGCCTCATGCTTAGGTTCCATGGCATGACCATCTTCCTTGATGATTTCAAAGAAGATATCTTCAGATTCACCAACCTCTCAGAGGGATAAATCTAAAAGACTGCAACCTCCTTGCATGCTTGTTTGAACCCCAATGCTGCATTCTTCGCTCTTATCCATCTCATAACCTCCTTGAAGAATAGTACAGCCTACCTCAATGTCTTCAAATGGATCATTCAAAACATGAAAAAGAGATTGTTCATGCTCCTCCATGTCACCTAAGGTGATCTCCTCCTCATCCACACTCATGAAGTCTCCCTGATCAGTCATGAACTGAGCATACTCTTCTTCACTTGCTTCCCTCAAGACAGGTTCCTCCTCGAGAAGGGGTGAAGTGGAACACTGATGGACGAACTCATGTGGAAGAGGAGGCAGTCCCTGAACTAGAATCGAATGATTATCCTCTTTCCATTTGGTCAGCACTTCACCTATATCAGGCATGGCTTGGTAGTTCTCTTGGGAATGTGTAGGTGGGGTGTGTTCAGACATGGAATGTGTTGTTGGGTCTGAACCATCCACCACACACTGGCTGAGGAATCTCTCCTTGGATTCCAATTCTACAATCTGCCTATCCATATCTTCCTGGAAAAGCCTTTCTCGAAAGTCACAATCATCATCAAGAGCAGGAGTAGCCCCATCTTCTTCAAGGTTTTGAGCAAAACCTTTCCCTTCTTCCTCCTTTCCACCCCAATATTCCACTATTTGCTTCCAGCTCATGATCTTGGGATTAGAATCATGCTTCTGTGAATAGGTAGCAACTTTATCATTCTCTAGGTCCTGAGCTGGTTCATGGTGTTCCTTCTTCCAATTTGGAAATGGGAGATCATGTTGAAAGATTTGAGGAGGTTGGGGAGGATTTGGGAGGGTCTGCTCCTGTACAGGAAGAGTTGTTTGAGAAGAGGCATGCTAAAAAGTGAGGCGCATAGGATTGAGGGTAGGATCGATTGATGCATCGAATGAGTCAGAATGAGCAAGGGCCATCTGATAGAAAGGATTCAGCATACAAGAGGGATTTTTCTCTAGAATAGGAGGGGGCAAACCTTGGGCCAAGATTTCTTGATTTTCATCCTTCCACTTTACCAACATTTCATCAATATTGAAATTAGCTTGTGGATTGGTGGAGGGGGTGTCTTTTGGCGTTGGTTCCTCTTCAGGGTCTGAAAGCTCCATCATTCTTTCTCTAAGCAGTCTCATCCTAGCTTCCAATTCCTCAACCCGCTTAGCCAAATAATCCTCACCTTGTACTTCTTGGAGCTCATGGGAAACACCATAGAGATGGGGAGTGCATGAAGATTGCCATGAAATGTAAGGAGCCTCTTGAAGGAGGGTGGAGGGAACTTGAGAAGGACTAACCTGATCTTGTACCTCGCACTCTTGGACAATGTCTTTCACCCCCTTGTTGTTTCATGACTCAATCACTTGATTCCAGCTCAAAAAGTTCAGACTGGGCATCTCCATTGGGGTTGATGAGGCCATAATGTGAGAGGGCAGCGAAGATTTAGATTCTACTTCCCTTGCTTCCAAAATGGACTACTGCATCTGAAGGTTTGCCAACTCGATCTATCTATCAAGATTAGCTTTAAACACAAGATTTGTCGTTTTGGAATTCTCCTCAACATAATTGGGGAAAGGACTTTGACAGGGTCGACTTGGCTCAAGAATAGGGGTTGTATATAACTGATATGACACTTTGGGCAGCGAGTATGCAGGTTGATAGACTTGGTAAGGTTGCCTCTCATGCACACTCAGCTTCTCCTCCACATATGCAATTAAACCACTCACATCTAGCATCTCATTTGAAAGCCTGTGCCAATTCGCTCTTTCAATAGGAGCCCATTTTTTCTTAACCTGATCCAGTGTATTCCTCACTTGATGGACAATATGGTCAAGAATTTCTTGGCCGTACCCCTTTCTGGTGTTAAGATCAATTACATATTTGTTGTATCCCAGCAGTGCTCACTCAAAGGTAGAAACTGGTTGATTGGAAAAAAGATTGGGTTGAGTGGGAGAAGTGACATACTAAGAAGACTGAGCACAAGGGTGATATAGCTCATAGTAGGGTTGAGACTAGCCATATTGGGTGTGGTAAGGATCACCATAAGGCTGGTAAGGATCATAGCCATGTTGGCCAAAAAAAGCAGAGTCCATAGCTCTGAACGATGGGATTATACATACTAGAATGTTGTTTCTTGATAGTATGGTACTAGAACTGCTTAACCAGTTGATTTAACTCAGAGTCGTCAGATGCTAAAGAAATTGATTTTTTGTAACAGGACCAACATCAATCTTGAAACTCTACTGCATTAAAACTTGGGTCCCACCGGGCGTGCCAAAACTGTTGACGCTAGAGATTGCACCCGGGGCAAGGAGGCCTAGCTCCTGCCTTCTCCCCGCAACATGGAAACTTCTCTCTCACATGTGGGATGGCAAAGTAGGAGAGGAGAGTCTCTAGATAAGGGCTAGCTCCCTTTGATGCATCATGTTTGTTTTAGGTAGTGCAAAATACAAGTATATATAGATATAATAAAGGGGGGATGAAAAGGGAGAAGAAATGCAGAAAACAAACAACCTACTCTAAAAGAGGCGATGCACCAAAATGAAAGGTTGACCTTCACACATCCACTCTCAGAATCAGACAAATGCATACATACACTATGCACTTGGCAGAAGGACCAGGCTGCAAGAAACTAGCATGGAGGCTTCAATGAAAACTCCAAAACAGAGATCACCCAAGGTGCTGTGAAACACACACTTATGAAGTAATTTCTTCTGCTCTTTCACTTCTAAATATTGCTCTTCTCCTGTCAACTGCAACAATGGCGCCTTGTAGATAGTAGGTATGTTGGTGTTGAACTTGTGAGAGCATCAAAAGACAATGACTGGACACAAGCAAACATTCAATGCATATACAGAAATGTCTATCCAAATAGAGGTAAAAAACTGCATTTGTATTGATCCAGGTGAAATTTTGCAGAGCTGCGCTCTTTACAAATGTGGAAGATGATTACAAATGAACAAGTCTACAATATATATGAGAAGCCCATTTGTAAAGAGCTCCTTCTTTTACAAGTGGCATACGTGTCCCTTCATGAAAAGAAACAAGTCGCTCAAAATATTAATGCGCTATTCATTTGTCTGCTCGAAATCTACATTTCTTGCTTGGGTGACTTACATGATTTGCCTTCCAATTTAATGCAAATGGAGAAATTGGTTGTTGTTCCCCTAGCTGCTTGTGTGCCAAATGATCAATTTGTGGGTACAACTTCACCTACTGGAGTCACTTCTCAGATTGGTGCCTCCTCTTGCCACTTGGACTAAACTACCTATTCATTCCTTGCTTGTCGCTTTGTCTTTTCTCCATTTGTCTTATCTGGCTTATTCGGCCCATGGGGCAAACTTTCAGTTGGTCGCTTCATTTTTTGGCTCTTTTTGGTTAGTGCTCCCCTTGTTTGCTTTAAAACCAATGGCCACTTCATATCAAACTTGACGTCCTCCTTGGACATCCTCGTGCTTTGCCTTGCTTTTGGCTACCTACTAACTACTTCGCGGCCTGCTTTGGTCTGTATATGTGCGGGCACTCCCTCTTTTAACTTGATGGCTCCTTGTTTATTTCCTCAGTAGGTCCTGCTTATTACGTAGACTGCCATGCCTTATAAATACTTTTGCAGACTTTCTTAGTCTCCTCGCGGCTTGCCTTAGACGGTCTATGGCTTGGTATATTCCCCATGAAATTTTGCCTTATGTTCTTTAATGCACCCAACCTTTCTATTGTTTTAAGCCAAGCCTTTACTTGAAACACCTACCTTTGTGTTAAGCTGTGTGTGCCAATGAACCAAGGACGTTGAACCTCCATGAACCAAACCCGTTGAACTAAGTACGTTGAACCCAACCGTTGAACCAAAAAATTGGTTCAACGGTTCAACGGTACGAAAGTTCAACACATATTGAACTAAGGTGCTTGAACAGAGCAGCGAACCTTTTGACTTGAACCAAGCCCGTTGAACCAAGTACGTTGGTTCAACGGTTGGGTTCAACCATGTTGAACTGAGATGCTGAACTAAGATGAACCAGGCTGAACTGAGCATGAACTAAAGATGGACTTTGCAACCCAAATATGACTGGTTTTAAAACAAAGGGGAAGAAGTTGACCATAATTTTGCCCATGGGCGAAAATTGGTCAATAGATAAAATTGGTTCAATGGTACGAAAGTTCAACGCATAATGAACTAAGGTGCTTGAACTGAGCAGCGAACCTTTTGACTTGAACCAAGCCCGTTGAACCAAGTACGTTGGTTCAACGGTTGGGTTCAACCATGTTGAACTGAGATGCTGAACTAAGATGAACTAGGCTGAACTGAGCATGAATTGAAGATGGACTTTGTAACCCGAATATGACTGGTTTAAAATGAAGGGGAAGAAGTTGACCACAATTTTGCCCATGGGCAAAAATTGGTCAACAAGCCCCTTGAACCTCCCACAGTATGACCCAATTCCAGGGGCAGCTCTAAAAAATATCTTCTTTCGATGGATTGGGACCCATTACAGTCGTTGAGCACATCAGGAATGTTTCTAACCTCGTCAATATTCATAATATCATAGAGGAAAATGTTGTAGTCAGATTTCTGGCTTTGTCTCTTAAGGGCAAGGCTCTTGACTGGTACGGGACCTTGCCTGTGAATTCAATTCATTCTTGGAATGAACTCGGTATTCAGCTAATAGAATATTTTGGGGAAAAAAGCGATGACCTCTTGCTTGCTGAGCAGCTGACGACTATTCAGAGAGCTTCACACAAATATATGCAGGACTTTAACACATAGTTTCAGAAGACCTGGCAGAGAATTCCCATCTTGGTAAGGCCGACTCCCAGCTATGCTTTTTTATACTACTTAAAAGCATTAAACAGCAATTTTGCAGTCATGATACAATCTATGGGAGGGCATATACTGCCTAATGCTTATGACATAGCCATATCAGTAGAGAACTGTTTAATACAAGCTGGGAAAATAGCCCCTAGACCCCACATGCCAATTTTCCCAGAAGTGCCACCTCTAATTCATGCCCCTGCTCCCACATTGGCTCCTCTGCCTTTGATCGAAAAACCAGCTGTTGTCCCATCAAGTGAATTTCATGAGGTTAAGAGTATGTTGCAGGTCGTGACCAATGAACTCATTGCCATTAAAAGGCAGCAACAGGCTCAAGGCAACAGACCAAATCAAGGGTACTAGAATTATGGTCAAGCCCCTAAACCCCCTTTTCATAATTATAATCAACGTCAGGGGCAGCTCACTATAACCAGGCCTTTTCAAAATTACAACATTGGTCCCTCTTCATCATCTAAGGCCATAGTGCCTGTTCAGAATAATCTTATACAAGAGCAGCCTAGCTGTTCGACCATGGGATATGGTCAAGAATAGGCCGTGCACACAAACGAGATGGTAAATTATTTCCAAAATATAGAAGATCAGGCTACTGCTCTTTCCCAATTTTTCGAGGCTCCAGCTCAACCCAGCATAAGTGGCAATCAATCCCAGCTAGATTCTACTCTTATGAATCACTTAGAGGGTGAGTTTTGTGCAATCAACCATGGGGGCACTATGGGAAATTAGGCTAATTGTGTTGCAGCCAATACAATATTTAAGCGGAGAGTAGTGGAAGAGGTGCAAGCTACCACTCAAGCAACAGCTACACCTCCTCCATCACACTCATTTCAAAGGGCCCCAATTTCCAAACAGTCATTTGCACCTTCAGCACCTCAGCCTATAGCTCTAGTTGGGATCAGCCCAAAAGAAAATGTGAAGGGAGGCAGTCCCCAAGTCAATATAGTGGACCAGATGAAGAAGTTGCATGTGAGCATCTCCTTATGGGATTCATTGTCTCTTCTAGGACAAAAGGACATATTGAAGAAAGAATTGCATAAGCTAGATCAGCAGGTTGTTCCAGCAAACATGGATAATGTCTTGATGACAAATGGACAGCCTGCCCCTCCAAAACAGGTAAAGAAGGAAGAGAAGACTCCCCCTTTCTATGTATCCTTGATCATTGGGGACTTCTTGGTACACAACTGCATAATTGACAGTGGGGCCAATACATCAGTAATGCCCAAGTGCTTGCTGATAAGATGGGACTAAAGTATGAAGAAATGAAAAAGGGAGTCCTGCAGCTAGATGGGACACCTACAAAAATAGTTAGAATTTTGAAGGGTTTAGACTTGACATTGCATGCTTGCCCAACCTTCTCAATTCCCCATGATATTGTAGTAGCAGATGTTCCTCCATTTTTTGTAATATGCCTATCCAGGGACTTCACGTCCAAAATAGGTGGCTATCTAGCAGCAAATTGGTCATATCTAGTTTTCAGAACCAAGTATGGGACCAAGGTGAAAATTGAGTCTGAGCCACTCTATAAAGACCATCTAGAATCATATACTACCAAGGTAGCAAATGTCAGTTACACAATCATCGACCTAGAAGAGTCCCAGACAGACCAAACTCCATCCTTTGCTCTTGAAGGAGTCATAGACCTACTCTTGGATGAGTGGGGAAATATTAACTTCGAACATGATCCATAGAAATTTATAGAGGAGACAGACCTTGGAGTCTATTGCATGCACGAAGAGGGTGCCTTCATGCTGAATTTGATGAAGGCAAACCAAGCAGACCTTGGCCTATGGCAATTGTATTTTGATGGATCCAAAAGTAAGCTAGGCGCTGGAGGTGGGGCGATGTTGGTCTCCCCTTTAAAGGAGAGGTACTTTTCAGCCTTTTGGTTCCATTTCTCTTGCACAAGTAATGTTTTAGAATATGAATCCTTGATCCATGGGCTGGAATGTGCAAGAAAAAGAGGGATTAAAGAGTTGCAGGTCTTGGTGGATAGCAAGCTAATTGTGAATCAGGTAAAGGGCTGAAATCTAACAAAGAACTCCTTGATGAAGTCTTACAAGCATAGGGTCTGGGACTTGAGAAATTTTCCTTTCGATCTAAGAGGGAGGTGAATTTTCCTGATCTTGGTGGCTGGTCCTAAGTTTTGACAGAGCTCTTACTGGTTTTCAAAGTTATCATCTGACTCCATGCCCAATGGATTGCAAGGCAACTAGTCTCTAAGTATGGCAGGCACGCTTCCCCTGTGAGTCACCAATCTATTGACCAATTTTTGCCCCTTGGAAAAATTGTGGTCAACTTCTTCTCTGGCTTTTCGAAGCCAGTCATTTTTCAGGTTGTGAGCTCATCTTCAAATCCATGCTCTATTCAGGCCTGGTTCATTGGTTCGGCCTGGTTCATCTCAGTCTAAGGCTTGGTTCAACGGTTCAGTTCAAAGCCACTTGGTTCAAGGCAATGTCAAGAGTTCAAAGTCAAAGGTTCAATGGAAAGGGTTCATCGGCTTGGTTCATTGGGAAATCAGCGCACAATGGTTGAACCTTGAACTGTTGAACCAAATTTTGGTTCAATGGGTTCGGTTCAAAGGAGTGCCCTTCGGTTGAAAGAGAAGTCCAATTCAAAGAGCCCTTTTGAAGGGCTGACGCGTAAAAAAGGAACCCAGGTCACTCATAAAACATGTAAAGGAGTTCGGCCAGTAGGGACGAGGACATCCTACGTAGACGCCAAGTAGACAAATGAAGATAGCCCAGAAGGCTGCCAGCATGGACCCGACTGTCACATGGACCCGATGACGACTGCGAGACCATCAAATTTAAAGGAATAGAATAGCCATTGGCATTCAAAGTATGACGTCTGTCGGGACGTCAAAATTGATAAAAGAGATAGCTATTTGCTTTCAAAGTGAAGGAAGAGCTAAGTAATTGCCAAGGAGTCCATAATGCAGCAACCTACCGAAAGTTCATTCCTGGGAGGCTGAACAAGTTAGATAGAGACAAATTCAATAAAAAACAAGAGGACATGCATGGAATAAGCAAATAGTTAAGTCCAAGCTGCACCAATTTGAAGAGGCAACTCCAGTAGGTGGAACAATTCCTTCGAATTGACCACGAGAGGATGCAGTAGCTAAGAAATGTAACTGATTTCTTCATTTTTCATTTAATGGGTGGACAAACTACATTTTGCCATTTAAAAATGTGAACATTGAGCAGGTAGAGCAGATGGCTCATTAATATTTTGAGCGGCTTGTTTCTTTTCATGAACAGCCATTTGTAAAAAAGAGCTCCAAATGAGCCTCTTGGACTTTCATATATATTTGATACTTGTCATTTTGTAATCATCTTTTTCGTAATTTTTGTAAGGCTCAGCCCTGTTGAAATTTCTACCTGAATCTATGAAGACTATTTTACCTCTTCTTGGTCAGAGATTCTGTGTATGTCTGAGTGTTTGAGTTGTGTCCAGTCATTATCTTTTAATGCTCTCATAGTTCTAACACCAACACATCAGTTATCCACAAGGTGCCATTATCTGTAGTTGACAGGAGGAGAGTTCCATTTTGGAGATACAGAGCAGAGGAAGTCATTTACAGTATGTGTTCTACAGCATCTTGGTGAGTCCCTATTCCTGTGTTTTCATAAGAACCTCCCTGCCATTTTCTTGTAGCTTGGTTTCCCTCCCGAGTCTGAGTGTATGTTTATGGTCTTTGTTCGATTCTGAGAGTAGGTGTGAGAAGATCACCTTTATTTTGGTGTATCACCTCCTTAGAGTAGTTTGTTTTCTTGTATCTTTCTTCCCTTTTCATCCCCCCAGTCTATAGCTATATATATATATATATACCTATATTTAGCACTTACTGAAACAAACTTGATACACCAGAGGGAACTAGCCCATACCTAGAGACTCTCCTCTCCTGCTTCACCGTCCCACAGGCGAGAGAGGAGTTTGCATGTTGTGGGGAGAAGGCAGGAGCTAGGCCTCCTTGCCCCGGGTGCAATCTCCAGCGTCAACAATGAGTATCTATAAAAAATTGGAGTGTCCTCTCTTATCCCATGGTGGAAGGATTAGAATTGGCTTACTACCACTCTTTTTTGTTGTTATACCCCTAAGTTGGGATATAATCTTCTTGCTCCCCAGCATATCGATACTGAGGTTCTCAATTAATGGTGGAATCTTCACTTTCTTCACCATGTATGACTGAGGAGATTTAATAATATTTAGGGGGCTCTATTAGAACCTTAAAAAGCTCACTTTCTCTCGTGCATTATATATCATGGACTCCCTGTTGGAGACTGGCTCAAGCAGATGGGGGTCCTCAATCCCACTTGTCATGCTTTCTATCATCCAGAAACTATTAAGCACCTTTTTTGGTTTTGTCCCCATGCTCAATCTACTTGGAGATGGATTCACTCTCTTTTTAAAACCATTCAGGTCTGAAATGTTCACCTATAAAATGGCTCTCTTAAGGGACTCAACTTTGCTACCTACAAGATACAACATATTTTGGTATATTTTTCACACTAATATTTTATTTTAGATATGGAAGTTTAGAAATAAAGCTTGTTTTAATCATGAAGCTATGGAAATTGGTTTTTTAATTTCTAACAAAATTAATGTAATTTTCAATGTTACCCTTCAAATCTAGTGTTAGACAAAGAAAGTGCAGCTAGAGCTTCACCACCTATAGGAGCTATTAGATCATTTGGGTAAGCCCCTTGTGTTGTCAGTTAGGAGTAACCTAATCACACTCCTCCTTGATAATGTGGATGTGGTGGCATAGTCTAGCATTCATGGTCTTATAGCCATAGGTCTTAGAGTCAGAGGAGCTCCTCTCCCCACTCTCACTGAACATCTCCTCAGTATGGGTTGTCTCATCATGACAGTGGCAATCGAGGAGGCTGGGTAGCTCCCCAATAAGACAAGTTTATGTGCCTTATGCTTTCCATTTCTCCACCTTGGTAGACTTTTAAACAACTTTAACAAACTCAAGAGCAATAAAATGATGGGTGGGAGCATTTTACCTTGGATGAGGACCCCCAGATAATAAGGGATGGGAAGGGAAGCCTCAAGACCCTCCATCACCTCCACCACCTACTACCATGTTCACTACTACTGCTTAAGGATATGGTTTTTTGATGTATTTTCTCTTTTTTTTGGTTGTTAGTGTGCACATGTTAGAATTTCTAGCCAGTCTAGCCTTCTATATGCTTTTATCACTTTCTTGAGGCTTATTTAACTTAGTGTGCTTTTGGGTTGTGACTCTTTCACCCATTTTTTTTGTATGACTAGTTGTATTTTATTCTATAAGTTTTTAATGTAATAAAGTGCACTTTTTAATAAATAAAAAAATTAAGTTTGTCAAAATAAGAGGACTATCAACCTTAAGGACTCTGAAGAACTTTTCTTAGCCACACAAGTCTCAAGTCAACAAATGAAGTATGTATATCATCCCATGAAGGCTATATGCATGAAAATTAAAATGAACCTACCATCCCAAAATGTGTTCCCCATTCCTTAGGACCCCTTATAGAGCCATCAGTCTACTATGAAGATTGGGTACTTACATGAGAAAGTAGGTAGCACCATAGATTTTGTTGAATTCTCCTATTCCAATCTATAGGCCTACCACACCCTAATGGACTTTGGCTCTATTGTGAGGCCAACTATGGAGTTTGAGATTTGATTAGACATAGGATGTGTTCTTGTAATCACATCTTTTGGTCTGATTTTGACTTTTAAGATTTGTATGTTACCTTTTGTATATCACTATCTTTTGTTTCAAAAGATTTAGCTTTTAACTTTCTTGATGGATTTTTTCTATTCCTCTTCCATACAAAGTTGGAAAACTAAACATGGGTGCTAAAGATGACTTTCATTTGAATACTTGGGACTTGGTGGCTAAGAGAGAGAACATAGAGAGCATGGTGTCTAAGAGTCTCATAAAGTCAGGTGAAATAAAAGTGATATTTTGACTTTGACCTTATTTTATCCAATGTAGAGTGAAAAAAAAGGAAATCAAGAGGAATGAAACATGAAACAATTTGAATTACTGCAAATCACAGAAAATGTGACAAAGGGCAAAAAAGGAAAGATACAATGACAATAAAGTGTGATTACTTATCATAAGAATGAGGGAAATGTAGGGAAAACATGCTAACATAGGTTGTTATGTAAATTTCATCTATCAAAAGAAGCAAAAACTAAAGATGAGGACAAAGATAAAAAAAACTCGTAACCATTGCAAAACACATTCTAGATAAGGAATAAAAAGATGTTGATTTTATGAGGAAGGCCATGTCCTATCCATGGTCTTACACTATAACTCATAAAAGAGAAACTCAAGGTGGTGTACAAAACATGTAAAAAATAAATAGGATAAGAAAAAATGGTATTTATGAGGAAGGTCAGGTCCTATCCATGGTCTTACACTACAACTCATGATAAAAAGGGGAAACCAAAAGACAAAAATGAAGGATTAAGGTTGGTGAAAATAGAGAACTATTGCAGAGGGTGAGACCCATGTAAGTATCCTATAAATTACATAGATAGCATATAGAAATCATGAAGAGAAAGGAAGCATTTAGGAAAAATATTTTTTGATAAATTATGTATTGGTGGGTTGTTTGAAAATATGACCTTCATTGGTTTGAAGGTGATACGTACTTGGACCAAGAATCTCTTTAACTGAATAGGCCCCCCCCATTTTTGGGCATATTTGTCTTCTTTGTCATGAGTGTAGTCTAATTTAAGGACAAGATCACCAACATTAAATGTGCAAACTTTAACTCGTTTGTTATGTTATTTGGTAATAGGGGCCTTGTATTAGTGATTATGTTGCAAAGCAGAAAGATGGTGCTCATCAAGGAGATCGAGAGTATGATGGAAATCTTCACATAATTCTTCATCAAGTATGATACCATGAAGAGATATATGGAGAGAGGGAAGCTCAACTTCTAATGAGAGGACTAATTCAAAACCATAGACTAGAGAGAATGGTGTTGCCCCAATGGTAATGTGTATGCTAGTGTGATAGGTCCAAAAAGCAGGATAGAGATGAAGGTGTCAATCCATATGAGTTTCATAAATTGTATTTTAGATAATTTTATTAATAATTTTATTTGTGGCCTCAGCTTGGCCATTACATTATGGATGTTAGGGTGTGGAGAATTTTTGATTGATTTCAAATCTAGCACAAAGTTGTTTGACATCTTTGCTTTTGAAATTACCATCATTATCTAAAATAATAGTATGAGGGAAACCAAAGTGGCAAATTATTTGATTAAGAATGAATTTGGAGATGGTGGTACTAGTGACATTAATTAGGGGCATAGCCTTAACCCATTTGGTAAAATATTATGTGGTTGTGATTATAAAGACATGCCCATCTTGAAATCGAGGTAATTTGTCGATGAGATATAATCCCCACATGGATAATGACCAGGGAGATTCTATTGTTTAAAGCTCGAATTGAGGTGAATGAATTAAATCATCATGAATATGGCAAAGAGTACACTTTTTAGCAAATTTGATGGCATCTTTTCCAAGAGTGGGCTAAAATTATCCCATACATAAGCATTTGTGGGTTGTAGCATGTTTGCTACAGTAGCCACCACAAATGCCCCCATATGGTTGTTCAAAAAAATGAGGAACCTCATCTTTCATAACACAATAGAGCAAGGTACCTTTAGAATTGCAATAATATAGGATGATATATCAAAATACATACTTAAAATCTTGTTTATGATTGTGAGTCTTTTCACAAGAATCAAGGTTGGGAGGATAAGTTTTGTGTTCCAGAAATTGAAAGACATCTTTATACCACATGTTTTATCAAATGATGATGGGCTCAATGTGGTAGATAATCCAATATTTTGGTTGAGTAGAAGATGGATATTTTCTTATTTGGATAAGAAAAGTGGGATTGATAAGAACTGGGTGTGGATGAAAAAGAGATGTTGAAGAAGCAAGGGAATCGATAATAGAATTTTGATCTCAAGGGATAGGCTCGATGGTGAAAAAAATGAAATATTTGGCAAGATTAGTTGTAATTTGATGATAAGAAATGAGATTCTCACTTTTGCATTGGTAATTACCATTGACTTAGCAAAAAATGAGTTAGGAATCACCTAAAGCATGCAGGTATTAGATATCTAAATCAAGGGCAACTCTCATGCCTATTTTTTAGAGCTTCATAATCTACCATGTTATTAGTGACATCGAATGTTAGGCAAAAAGCTAATGGGATGATTTTGCCCAAGAGGGATTGTAAGGATAAAACTTGTTCTATCTCTTTAGAGGCATTTAACATCATCAAAATGAAGGGTCCAAGTATCTTCATGTAAATAAACATTATTCTCAAGATGTTCTTTGATAACTACTTTTGGTTTGGTAATATCAGGGAGGATAATAGATTCATCGAGATTACTTTCTTCAAGATCAACAATGAGGTTATGGAAGTAATCTTTAAGGGATATGGATTGGTTAAGACATTCAATATAGAGAATATTATCATTGGGAAGACTATCTTAAAGGTGGTCGATAGTGGGTATAGGAGCTATGGCAAGTTGATTAGCGATGATTTATATTTTGATAGCTTTTTGAGCAATAATTCAAAGATCAAATTCCATGAGAAGGACCATCCACTTACCAATTATATTTCCAAGAAGAAAGTCTTTGGAGAAGAAGTGACGAAGGGGATTGGAATGGATGATAACATAAATGGATTGATAAAGCATATACCATCAAAAAAATTCAGCTACAAAATATATTGTGAGGCAATCATGCTCAATTTTTATATAACATTTTTCATAATCGATGAGGCCTTAGATGATATAGTATATGTCATATTCTCTTCCAATATCATCTTGTTGGGCAAGTATTGCCCTAACTGATATGGGTGTGGAAGAGGTATAGAGGATCAAAGGTTAATTATTTGAAGGGGGATGAAGAGTAGGTGGGTGAATCAATGATTCTTTCATATTATCAAATGTTTTTTGATAGGGATCCATCCATTCTAAAGCATTATTTTTTTTAAGAAGAGAATTGATGGAATAGATATGGTAAGCCATTTTGAAGACAAATCATCTAATTTCCCTAAGTTTATCAAGGTAAGTGCAAATGTCTAGAATAGATCGAGGAATGGGCATGTTGATGATAGCATTAATCTTGGTAGGGTCAACATCGATGCCACAGAGAGAAACTAAAAATCCTAATATTTTTCCATATGTGACACCAAAAGCACATTTGTAAGGATTTAGTCTAACTTTGTATTTAAGAAGGCGATCAAAGATGATGGCAAGATCAGAAAGATGAGTCTGGAAACATTTAGATTTAACAATGAGGTCATCCATATAGGTTTCTACAAATTTGTGAATAAGATCATGAAAGATATGAGTCATTGCCCATTGATAGGTAGATCTAAGATTTTTGAGGCCAAAGGATATTTTAACATAATAATAGGTGCCCCATTCCATGGTGAAAGTTGTTTTATGTTGGTCTTTAGGGGCAATGTGAATTTGATTGTAACCTAAAAAACCATCCATAGGAGACAACATTTCATAACCAGTTGTGGAATCAATAATGGCATCTATTGAAGGTAGAGGGAAATTGTCCTTGGGACAAGTGAGATTAAGATTATGAAAATCAATGCAAATGTGAATGACCATAGTGACCTTTTTTTGAATGGGGACTATGTTAGAAATCCATTTAGAATAGTCCACTAGTTTGATAAACTTAGCATCAAGAAGTTTAATAATTTCTTGATGGCATCAGGCAAAACTTTAGGTGGAAATTTTCATTACTTTTGGTGCATAGGTTTGGCATCAGGATAAGTGATGATATTGTGCACCATGATGGTAGGGTCAACACCAAAAATGTCTTCATAGGACCAAGCAAACATCTCATGATATTTATTGAAAAATAAGATGAAGTTATCATGTTTAAAAAATGTGAGTTAGTGAGAAACTATGATTGGTTGAGGGCATGATGGAGTACTATATTTAATGCTAATAGTTTCTTCGATAAGCATAGCATTGCCATATTAGAAGTAATATGTTGCATTAGGTAAAGAAGAAATTAGATTAACTTTAGGGTTAATGATAGCGATGAAGTTGTTGAAACAAGGGGCTTTGTTTTTGAAATTCCCAAGTTTATGATGTTGCTGAGGAAATTGAGGTTCTCATGCATGAAGTAATTTAAGAATAGCTTCATCACTAGGCAAAGTAAGAAGAGGACCATAATACTCAATGTCTACTTTAATATTTAGAATTTGATGACCATGGTGATCATATTTAGAATGTATATGATGGACATCAATGGCCTTAGCATCGAATGTAATCTTGGGAGTAGGATGAGTAGATTGATTGGATAAGATTGGTGTATTATTAGTTTCTTTGACGGGGGAAGAATCAGATGTAATGATGGCATATGTAGATGGTAGAGAAGATGAAATAATTTATGGATGTTTGAAAGATAAGATTTGTTCAACCACCCAAGGAGTATTAAGAAGTGGAGAATTAACAAGAGGTATATGATCATTTAGAGCTAATTCAAAATCCATGGAAATGGTGTGAACATCCCAATTGAAATATGTATTTGAGCTAAAAAAAATTTTGATAATGTTCTAAATCCAAGTCTCAGGATTGATCTTAATCCATGATATAATTATCATCATAGGTTGGAGAAATGTTATGAGATTCTGGGAGAGTTTAAGAAGGTGAAAATCTGAGATCACTAAACTTGCATAGAGAGATGATTAGAAGATCTTGGAATAATTTGGCCACTTCATAATCATTACATGTGAAGGCATCTTTTGGATAACAAGGTTCCTAAGCATTATATGGAGTGGGGAAATTAGTGATCTTGTCAATGAGAGGAATAGTGTGATCACGAGGTAATAAAGAGGGAGGAAGCCATTATGAGATACAAGGAGGTAGCTTAGTAGTGTTGCAAGTATATTTCAACTCATTAGGTTCATCATCATCTAAATCAACAAGAGTGATCTATAATTCTAGATCAATGTTGATAAATTCCAATAAGGGAGCACTATTGATGGTAGGAATGGTAGGGATGCAATATTGAGATTTTAGATTGAGAAATTGAATACTTCAAGGGTTGGGATCAACCTCATGCTTATAATATTTATTGTTATGTAGGAATTTGATGCATTAGCTACCATAAGAAGTGATGGCCCTCATTCTATGAGTCCAAGGGTGATTGAGGAGTATGTTATAAGATAAGGACAAATCAAAGACCATAAGTTTAGTTCAAATGGTCTTAGGTCTAATTGTTAGGGGAAGCCAAATACAACCAAGTGTATTTTGATTAATTGTATCAAATCCACGATAGGTGAGGTGGGTTTGCTTGAGATGATCCTTTTTATAACCAAGTTATTGGATAAGCCACAAAGATGTCACATTAATACTAGACCCTTTATCAACTAAAATTTTATGAATAAGGGTAGTATTAATGACTATTTTGAAGAATAGGGGTGGATCATCAATGTAAAAAAGGATTTCATCATTAATCATGTCCTCTTTGATAAATTCAATAGAAGGCTTAGAAGAAGGACAAATGGATTCAATGGTATACACGTTGGTAGGTTGAGGCTCAATAGAGGGTGGTTCTTCATCTATAGGAGATGGATCTTCAATTTCTTGTAATTATTACATGAGGAACTTGTGATGATAAGGGAAGGTGCAGATTAACTCCATAAGCGGAATCTTGTAAGGCATGGAATTAAGTTCTTCATGAAATTTCCAATGGGATTTATAAGAAAAACTAGTGCGAGTTTTAGAAGGCAAGGTAGATTTTGAAGGAATGGAAGTTGTTGGGGGTTTGGAAGAAGGAAGTGGTTCCTCATGGGCTTCTGAAGCTAAATGAGTGGTTGTAGTATCTTTGAGAATTTGTTATTCCAAATATGGTTTCTTAAGTTTTATGATAGGATCTTTGTGAGCTGGTTTATGATGATAGTTGACCTTAGCTGCATTAACATATTGAGAATTATTGTAATATTGGTCATAGTCAACATCAATATCACAATCATCCTTGGTATTTTTTTGATGATTAGATATGTGAAAATATTTTTGGTTATTAGAAGAAGAAGCTTTGGGAGCTTGTCATTTTTGAGAAGTGTTGTACTCTTGATGATGAAGTTGGATCATGGCTTCATGATTGAAGGAATCACAAAGCATGTAAGAGACAACAAATTTGGTAAGCCCTCAACAAGTTTCATGGGAATGACCAATGTCAATGTGGAACCAATAAACTAATTAGGGTCATACCATTTAGGAGGATTATTAGGATAAGTAAAGGGTTTAGAGGGTGGTAAGAATTGTTTCATTTACTGCACAATTAGTGGTATGTCAGAAGATGGGGAATTATCGGCTTTGGCAACTCCTGGTTTGGTTTGAGGAGCATTTATAGTGATGGCATTGGTAGAAGTTTGAAAATATCTTTTAAAGAATTTAGTATTAGGTGTGAATTTCTCCATGAGGAAGTCTTGGCGTTTGGCTTGGTTAAGAGCTTTATTAAGTGTTTGAAGAGCAAAAGTTTGGACCTTATATTGAAGCAAAGGAGTTTAAGCAGTTATAAAGAATTTGAACAAACTGTCATTAGTCATGTTATGGTTGAATTTACGAGCCAAAGATTTCCATCATTTAATAAAATCATGAGCTGATTTTGTGGGAGATTGATTGGCATTGATGAAATGGCTAAGGTGATTTTCAAAAAGGTCATTATGTTGAAATTCTTTAACTAGAGGGTTGACTAAATCCTCAAGTTGCCAAATGGAATGTTTGGGAAGTTTGTTGTACCATTATGAAACATCACCAGTGAAGGTTCTGACTAGAATTTTAGTTGTGGTAAAAGTATTAGTTTGGATCCACTCTTTATAAATATTGTCAAATACTTTAAGAAAAGATGCAGGGTCTTTAGTCCCATCATACTTGATAGTTGGAGATATATTACCAATATCAATGAAAATGATGAAAGGAGCTAAAGGCTCATTTTGGATATTTTGAAGTATTTTTTTATTTATAATAGGTTGAAAATAGCATTTCTTAAAGCATCTCTAAGAGGTGGAGGGATAAAATTTGGATTAGTTTGAAGATTGAGAACCAGAGGTTGATTAGCCATATCGATCAAATGGCATTGTAATTACATTATTTGAGAGGTGTTATAAGTTTACATTATGTTCATTTATTGTATGACTTGTGCAAGAATTTGAGTCATATCAATTGATAGGTTGGTTTTTGTAGGAAAACTCCCCAAATTGGTATTAGGGGGAGGGTTATTGGAAGGTGGATTACCAGTGGGATTATTCGATAGACTTGTGTCAATTGCTCCCACATTATGTTGAAAATATTGAAGATGAGAATTGTCTTGATATGTACAAAAAGGATCAAATCCACCTACTTCATTGTGAGGTGTGATTTGAACCATGTTACAATCCACAGACGAAGGAGGGGAAGAATTGCGCCAAGAGTGATGGTTCTCTTAGGAAGTAGAGAAAGGGAGAAATAAATACCCCATATAGTGTCTAAATGGATTTAAGTTGTCCAATAAGATTCTAATAGGGGACTTCATGATGTTTTTAGGAAATGAATAGAATGTTAAGGAAAGATAAATAGAGAAATAAGTCATCCAGATAGGAGAGTAGGGTCAACAATCAGATATAAAGTCGACTGGGTTGATTGTGTATTATTGAAAAAGGGAGTTGGGAAGAGTATATAGAGAGTCAGTTGGATCATGGCTTCATGATTGAAAGAATCACCAAGCATGTAATAGATAATAAATTTGGTAAGCCCTCAACAAGTTTCATGGGAATGACCAATGTCGGTGTGGAACCAACAAAATTGATTAGGGTCATACCATTTAGGAGGATTATTAGGATAAGTAAAGGGTTTAGAGGGTAGTAAGAATTGTTTCATTTACTACACAATGAGTGGTATATGAGAATATGGGTAATTTTCAGCTTTGACAACTCCTGGCTTGGTTTGAGGAGAATTTCCAGTGATGGCATTAGTAGAAGTTTGAAAATATACTTTAAAAGGAATTTGGTATTAGGTTTGAATTGCTCCATGAGGAAGTTCTAGCATTTGGCTTAGTTAAGATCTTTGTTAAGAGTTTGAGGAGCAAAAGTTTAAAACTTATATTGATGCAAAGGAGTTAAATTAGTTATAAAGAGTTTGAAAAAATTATCATTAGTCATGTTATGGTCAGCTTTACAGGCTAGAGATTTCCATCGTTTAATAAAATCATGAGCTAATTTGGTGGGAGATTGCTTAGCATTGATGAAATGGCCAAGGCAATTTTCAAGAAGGTCATTATGTTGAAACTCTTTAACTATAGGGTTGACTAAATCCTCAAGTTGCCAAATGGAATGTTGGGGAAGTTGGTTGTACCATTCTAAAACATCACCAATGAAGGTTTCAACTAGAACTTTAGTTGTTGCAAAAGTATTAGTTTGGATCCACTCTTTATAAATATTGTCTAATGCTTTAAGGAAAGATGCATTGTCTTTAGTCCCATCATACTTGATAGTTGGAGATATATTACCAATATCAATAAACACAATGAAAGGAGCTAAAGGCTCATTTTGGATATTTTTAAGTATTTTATTATTTATAATAGGTTGAGGAATATCATTTCTTGAGGCATCTCTAAGAGGTGGAGGAATAAAATTTAGATTAGTTTGAGGATTGAGAACCGAAGGTTGATTAGCCATATTGATCAAATGACAGTGTAATTGCATTATTTGAGAGGTGTTAGAATTTTACATTATGTTCATTTATTGTATTACTTGTGCAAGAATTTGAGTTATATCAATTGGTAGGTTGGTGTTTGTAGGATAATTCTCCAAATTGGTATTAGGAGGAGGGTTATTGGAAGGTGGATTACCAATGGGATTGTTCAATAGACTTATGTTAATTATGTTGAAAATATAGAAGATGAGAATTGTCTTGATAGGTACAAAAATGATTGGATCCACCTACTTCATCATGAGGTGTGATTTTAACCATGTTACAATCCACAGATGAAGGAGGGGAAGAGCTACTCTAAGAGTGAGGGTTCTCTTGGGAGGTAGAGAAAGGAGAAATAAATACCCCATAAAGTGTCTAAATGGATTTAAGTTGTCCAATAAGATTATAATAGGGGACTTCATGATGTTTTGAAGAAATGAACATAATGATAAGCAAAGAGAAACAAATAACTAAGTCATCAAGATATGAGAGTAAGGTCAGTAATCAGATACAAGGTCAACTGGGTCGACTATGTATTACTAAAAAAGGGAGTTGGGTAGAGTAAAAAGTCAATTGAATCAACTTAGTTGTTGGAATCACATCCATTAAGATGGGGGGGAATCAGTGTCTTAAAACAATATTTTATTTTAACTTAACATTCATTAACCTTTCAAATAAATATAGTGATCAAGCAATGAATAGAGAAGTAATCACATAAACATGAAGCAAGATATCAATACATGAAAACAAGAGATATGTGGGAAACCCTCTTACGGGATAAAACCTACTAAACCATAAAAATTGACTATAGTCTTATAATTACAAGATTAAAATTTAGTGAAGCACCAACTCCACAAGGAGCTCCAACCCCTACCTAGTCAAGCACCCACTCAACTAGTCTTTAGCAAGCACTAGCTTGCAAAGAGGAACCAACCCCCTAAGTGACTCACCACAAACTTAGACACTTTAATAAAAAAATTTAAACTACCAACTTTTAATTCATCTCTTACTCCTTCCTAATAAAGCACCAACTCAACCAAGACTAACTTGATCACCTCAAGACGAGCTCTTCTTCAACTCTCTATCTTCTCATAACTAAATTAAACTCACTATCATAGATTAGGAACACATTTTTGATATTATCTTAATATATAATCAACTCATTTGGCTCATCTTAACCTTCTACCCCTCTCAAAATAGCCTCTAGGCTTCTTCGCTTAATCATGCCTCTTACTAGGCTTATTAGGTCAACTAACCTTGTCATCATACTTAGAACTTATGTTGGATATTCATGACTGATACTCTACTCCCCTATAATTATCTACATGACATCCTTCTTCTCCTTAAGGTTTTCTTTTATTCGCTTTCACTCTCATTCCTCTTGCACACACTCAAATAGGCCTATTTGTCCTTATTCTTATACCAACCTTTTTATCTTACACCTTGGTTAGCCAAAAAACTTTCCATACTTGTATTACCATTAAAATGGGTCAAATAACATATTTAATACATGAAAAAATCACTACATAGGTCAGTCACCACTCATGACAACTAAAACCACTATTAGGCCTAAAGGAGACCTAATGCAATTAGGCCTTCTTAAACAACACGTTACACTTATCCCTCTTAAAAATTATTGAGCCTCCATAAATAGATGATAAAATTCACAAACATATCAAATATACTTCTTCTAACATCTATATAGGTCCATACCACCTTTTAGTCCATTTCACTATTTAGACCGCTTCATTAGTACAACTCACAACTAGGTCTTCACACACCCAAAAAGTCTATCTCGCATAACTGAATCATGAAACCAATTATGACACATAACCATGATATAAATTCATGTGTATAAAACCTCCATGACCTTAATATCATCACTGTATACTTGAGACACTATAACATAGGGCTTAAAGCCTCAAACTCACCTTTGCTAGATGACTACTCAGAACTGCCAACAAGCCTGTCAACACAGTCATGATAAATGTTGTTTTCAACTCCTATAAGAATAATTTAAAGAATAATTATGCACATGAATAGTTTATATGTTATATCTAGAACATACTGCATCAGATAAATCACAATATCTAGTGTCAACTATTGGTCTTACAGACCAATTTGTTGAGCTTCTCTCTCATAGTCCTTACACAGCTAGAAAAGCCATTTTGGTTTCCATATGATAACATATTAAATTGAATATCAACTTTATATAAATAATTAATAGTTAATTTACATTAAAAAAAACATCAACATGTACATTGGGAACATTAACTCATGATATAAAATTTCAGACTCGTCACTCCATCTTGCATACCTAAAACTATCATTCTATCTTGAGAACCAATTGTGGTGAACGTGACTTTAAGTACTTATGTGGAAACTTTTATGAATTAATTATGAATTTGGGTGATCCTTAGGTATATTTAAAACATCTCCAAACATAAATATACATAGGTCTAATGACAAATATGGAAGATATAAACCAAACTCTGAACTTTACACCTTTATTGTTTCATCTTCACTAGACAAGTCATCTTGTGAACAACATTTTCAATGACCTCAAAAAAATATAACCAAAATGGAAAAGTTTTATATGTATTTAACGAAAAACCTATTTAATTGTATCCATTCCTAATCCATGACAACTCATCCCTAATCTCATTCTCACTTTTGCCTATTTTTTGTCATTATCTTCACGATTTGACTTTTTAGTGATAGGTCAACTTCCATGACTAGTTTAACATATTTAAGGTTATAAATTTCTTTAAAAACACCATTAAAATGAAGTATAATTCACAAGATAAAACCTCCATCCATTGTGTAACTTTGACTTAGTCAACCCTGCCTATTATACCAAATTTTTGAGAAACAAAGGGTTTTATGTAGCTTCCACTCACTCTTCTGACATACCAATGGAATTTTTAGGTATATAGGAGAGTATTATACCTAATACAAACATAAAAATATTTAAACCAATCCATTTTGAGCCATTTATAATAAGATCTTCCATATCAGGTCATTAGGAGGGTTTTAGACTGGTTTCCATTCTTAACTTTTATTCATAAAGCTCTGCCCCTAAAACCAACTCCTAATGCTTGGAAAACATTTTTAGGACAATTTAAAATCTATAAATAATATATTATCTTTGAATTCAATAATCACACATTCCAACAAGCATCAAAAAGTGTCTCTCATATCTTCATCTCTTCATTTTGCACACACAAGAGACCTTTAAACACTTTTTCATGATTTTTCCTTCAACTCGGGACCTCCAACTATACCAACATACTTTAAATATTATGTTAAACCTACAACCATGCTCACATGATCTCAAAAACCTCCAAACCTGATCATGATACCTCATTCTGCCACCTAGGGTGTTAAGACTAGGTCTATGAGAAGACCACTAAAGAGGAACATACCCATTTGGCTCACTCTAAGAGTTATGTGACTGACTTAACTCCTTTATAACATTCTCTAAGATTTCATTTCATAATTTCAATCTCATACATATTCATATCACCACCATCATGCCTCTACAAGCCATAATCATGCTCAAGGATTGGTCCATCATACAAACCTATTAGGCACCATACTTTTAGATATTCAAGACACCTATTTTAGATGCACTCTAAAACATATTCTCATGCCAAATAACCTCATCCCATTCTTAAATACTACCACACTTCTCACAATCCTCAACTTACTTACTTTATCGGACTTCACTATTCATGCCTTCACCAAGACAAGACTAGGCTTCTCAATGCATCTTGTGTATACAGACTTGTTATTATGAACTTGGTCAACAATGAACTTATCATAATAAACACTTCAACATAATTAACACTCTCTTTTTGATGATATCTCATAGAAAAATAAAACAACACTTCTCATAAGCTTATCACATCTCAACATTATGTTAAGACCTTATGCATAACTTAAGAACCTACTAGACCATGCTTAAGCCATCATGATCACTTACCATGCATATTCACAAAAACACCTCTATGACATCAATGACACTCAATTACCTTTGACATCAATGACAATATTAATGCCTCAACACAATAACAAAAACATACCTCAACAATCTCCCCCTTTGTCATTGATGGCAAACACTCAAACAAAGCAGATCATTCTTATCTCCTCAAGGTGGATCTCCCCCAAACTAATCTTTCTCCCAATCTGGTCTTTCTCCCCTTTGAAATTAATTACAAAGGGTCATATACAATTTCATAAGGTCATCTACACATAGTCCACTAATCCTTGGACCTGACTACTCTTAGAACCAATAAGCTCCCCTTTGTCCATCCATACTTCTCTTTAAGCTTCTCAATCCATCATGGATTAGATCAATTCAAACATCTTCATGGAAACACATGGTCAAATAGGTCTTGTTAAGAACAACACAAAACTTCTATTATCCTTAGGCCTTTGAACATATTCATGTCATTCACAACATGACAAAAATTCTCTTTATGACCTTATGAGGTAATTTTCTCATCAAAAGAACATTTTAACTCATAACACAACCTCTAGAGAAACACCACTTCAACATTCTTCAAGATTATTATAAACTTGTCATGTTATAGGAATGGTCACCTTTATTGCTTACCTTCAATCATAACCAACTTGTAATCTCACTCTTAGAACCAACTCCAAACCATGGATCACATGATCAATACTTTTTACCTTCAAAAGCATTGGTTTTCTAGACCAATCTTCAACTTTCACACCACTTGTTCTATCTTTGCCTCTTATACATCACCTTGCACTCAAATAAGCATTTCAAACATGATAATTGTTGTAGTAAACATTGCAACAAATCCATCTAACACTCCACTGATCTCTATAGGTCAAATAAGAGACATTTTCATCATGAACATTTACATTAGGGTTTAGAGACATCGGAAGCCTTTAAACCCTCATACCCATGTTCATCATGTATTAGAGCTAGTTCTTCACAAATGGGATTAATATGACCATTTACAAGCACTAACAAGAGTTTTGAGACCTTAAGAACACATCTAAGCACTTTGATCATCCATCCAAAGTGACCAAAAGCTCCACACCACTCATCAAGTCACTCATGTCTGCCAAAAACACAAACCTTAAGAAATGTCCTCTTTCATTGAGATTTTATTACATAAAATCACACTTTCAGAACTTCCTCAATGCATGGAATAAGACTACAATGAGGTAATAACATCATCCAACACTCAAAACACAAATTCAAGACCAATAAAGAGGTTCTAAATCCACTATAGTAAACCTAGTACTCTAAGCAAAAACACAGTCAACAAACTCTGATTTTAACCCACAATAAATGTACTTGTATGAACATTCAAATCTCCAAATCACTTTGAGGATAATCTACAGGAAATTTACTTCATCTTTACTTTTTAGATAGACATGTTTTGACCTATTCCATGGCTTCCATAGGCAAAAGAATGCTCTTGGGTCCCAAAAACTCATGCACATTCATTTGAATTCATACCCCAATGTCTATATTTTTAAATTCCCAATGACTATTTCCCAAAGCATAAATTTGATGACCTCTGGCACGTCACTACACATAAGGCCAACTTTGGAAGCTCATAACTTGAGCTAGAGAATACATCAAGATACCAAACTTGCAAAGAAGAATCTTGGAATTATAGAAAACACCTCCATGAAACCTTTTTGACCAAAGTTAACTTTCTAGGTACATATAATAAATTCAAAAGCAAACAGGTCTCTTCATACCTGCAAGATATTTAATGATGGTCTAGTTTCTCTTAAGCTATAATGGCATTTTTTTCTCTCTCTAAAGGATCATGAGAAACACTAAAACCTCACAAATGCATCTAGGGAACCCTCATAACATCCTTTATCACCTCAATGACTTGAAAACACTCTTTACACCTAACCATATTAAAACAAGCTTTCTGAATCTCTGAAGCATCTCACACATACTCCCCCTATCACCATGCACACCTTGGTCCACTTGAATTTGACAAATCTGACCAATCTCTTGAACCATCATCCATATTGAGATAAACCTTGTAGACCACCTTGGAATGCCTCTAATAACCTCAAGAATACTTTCAACATATTAACTACTTCAACCTATCTTCCCATTATCTCATCATATAGTCCTCTATGCAAACCTCAACCATGACCTGGATCATGCAAACAACTAGACTTCTTCATTATCTTTAAATTCTCTCTTTCTATACTGAGACTGATGAAATCACCTTCTTGTCATGTAACATCTGCCAAGACTCAACAAGCATCCTCCAAGATTTCTTCTTCCACAAGCTGATAAACATATTGATCTTATAAATTATAAGCTTAGCCATCTTGTGCTTCTAAGATCACCTTCAAGTTGTCAAGCCTTCTCCAAAGGACCTAATCTGATACCAATTATTGGAAGCATAACCACTAAGAGGGGGAGGGTGAATTAGTGTTTTAAAATATATTTTTTTTCAACTTAACATTCATTAACCTTTCAAACAAATATAGTGATCGAGCAATGCATAGAGAAACAATCACATAAACATGAAGCAAGGTATATATACATGAACACAAGAGATATGTGGGAAACCCTCATGGGGGATAAAACACACTGAACCCTAGAAATAAACTATAGTCCTATAATTACAAGATCCAAATTTAGTGAAGTACCAACTCCACAAGGAGCTCCAACCCCTACCTAGTTAAGCACCCACTCAACTAGTCTTTAGCAACCACCAACTTGCAAGGAGGCACCAACCCCTAAGTGACTCAGCACCAACTCAAACATTTTAATAAAACTTTTGTAACTACTAAATTTCAAGGTATCTCTCACTCCTTGACAAAGTCCACCTTAGCCAAGACTAACTTGATCACCTCAAGACACCTTATTACTCAATCAACAGATGGTAACCTCTTATTTAGCTCTCTATCTTATCTTATCTAAATTTTGCTAACTATCATACATTAGGAACACATCTATAATGTATCTATGATAGTCTCTCAATATACAATCAACTCATTCAACTTTTCTCAACCTTCTACCCCTTTCAAAATAGCCTCTAGGTTTCTTTGCTTAATCATGCCTCTTATTAGGCTTATTAGGTTAACTGACCTTTCATCATGTTCAAAACTTATATTAGACATTAATGAATAAACATATACTCCTATTTTATGGTCTACATGACCTCCTTCTCCTCCTAAAGGTGCTCTTTTAGTTGATTTCACTCTCATTCCTCTTGTACACACTCAAATAGGCTTATTTGCCCTGCTTCTTATACTAGTCTTTTTCTCCCATACACCTTGGTCACCCCCAAACCTTTTCATACTTAGATTACCAATAAAATGGGTCAGAGAATGTGTTTCATACATGAAACAACCACTACGTAGGTCGGTCATGACTCATGATAACTAAAACCACTATTAGGCCTAAAGAAGACCTAATGCAATTAGGCTTTCACAAGCAACATGTTACACTTAACCCTTTTAAAACTTATTGAGCCTCCATACATGGATGAGAAACTTCACACACATATAAAATATACCCCTAATAAAATCCATATAGGTTCATACCACCTTTTAGTCTAATTCACTATTTGGACCACTTCATTAGTACAACTCACAACTAGGTCTTCACACACCCAGAAAGTCTATCTCACATAACTGAATCATGAAACCAATTTTGACACAACCATGATATAAATTCACATGCATAAAACCTCCATGACCTTAGGATCATCAACATATACTTGAGACACTATAACATAGGGTTTAAAGCCTCAATCACCTTTACTAGATGACTACTCAGAATTGCCAACAAGGTTGTCAACATAGTCATGATAAATGTTGTTTTCAAGTCCTATAAGGATAATTACAAGACTAATTAGTCACATGAATAGTTTATATGTGATCTCTAGAACATCCTCCATTATATATATCATAATATCTAGTGTCAACTATTGGTCTCGCAGACCAATTTGTTGAGTTTGTCTCTCACAGTCCTTACACAACTAGATAAGCCATTTTGGTTTCCATATTACAACCTCTTAAAATGACTCTCAACATTTTATCAAGAATGTATAGGTCATATACATCCCAAAAAACATCAACATGTGCATTGAAAACATCAACTCATGATATAACATTTTAGACTCATCACTCTATTATACCCAACACCCCTTTTTTCCATAGGGAAATGAGGACCCACTTTTTTCATACTATGGTCTTGACTTTGAGCCCCTCTTCTATATGTTTATGCAAAATCTTGGAGAATATTTATTATTGAATTTTTTCATACTTTGGTAAAGTAACATTGGTATTGTGTTTTCATAGACTAACCTTCTTCGAGAGTCTTTCTCGGACTTATATTTTCGGCCTTATGTTGTTGGGATTTATGTTTTCGAGCTATTCTCTTCATAAATTTTATTCCACGTGAATTGATCTTCAAGTTTATTGTGTCATACATTTTATCTGATGGAATTTGCTCTTCACAACATTTTCTCTATAACAATTCTGCTAAAAAATTCCCTTGAATCAGATTTATTCTTGCAGATAATCTTGTCGATACACTTTTCTCGATAGAATTACCTTTGACCCTTTTGAACCTACCCTTTGAGATTTGTGTAACTTTCCCTTTGGCCTTTTTTAGATTTCCCTTTAGTTTTTATGAAGTATATCCTTTAGGACTTTTGTCATAGATGAATGCCCTACAAAGTAGACCCTTCAAATTATTTGTAGGTATAAAGTACCCTTTGGTATTTTGGAATGACCCTTGAGCATTTTGAAATTTCCATTTTGGGATTTTACAATTGCCCTTCGACCCCTCCTCACCTACCCTTTAGGAATTTTGTCTTGAACCTTTGACTTTTGAACCATTCCTTCAGACATTTTGTCTGAGACATTTTCCCCCAGCTAATCGAATTCCTTCGAACGTTTTGTCTGAGACATTTTCCTTGAAGAAATGAACATATCCTTTAGGGTTTGTGCAATATGTCCTTTAACTTTCTTGTTATGGCCATTTTGCTTGATAGAATTCCTTCAAGAATTTTAAAATGCACCTTTGCCTTGCCAACCTACCCTTTAGCATTTTGAAATTGCCCATCGAACTTTTTTGAAAGTGCCCTTCAGACATTTTGAAAAAGACCCTTTAGGCTTTTTAAAGTAACCATTTATTATTTGTGACTTTATCCTAGGCCCTTTACCATCCAAGACTTTCTCTTTAGGAATTTTATCCCAGGCCCTTTTTCCCTTCAGACTTTTTATCTGAGAGATCATGCCCTTCGACCCCTTTGAGACCATCCCTTCGAACATTCCTTTGGACATTTTGTCCAAGAGAATTGAGTCTTCAGGAGAATTATTGCGAACATTTTATTTGAAATAATTCCTTGATGAAATTCATGTGGACTCTGTGTCTCAGACATTTTGTCTGATGAAATGACCTTTCAGGAGAATTATTACAAATATTTTGTCTGAAATAATTCCCTTGATGGAATTCTTTTAGACTTTGTGTCTTATATATTTTGTCCAACAAAATTAGGGTCTTAGCAACAAAAATCCCAAAATAATTCCCCTCATAACAATTACCTCGAGACCAATACCATACTACCAAGTGGCACCCTTGTTTAGAGAACATTTTCATTATGTCTTAATCTTAATTTAAGATTTTAGCCAAGGGTCCCAATCATATTTTTTTATGTTAGGTCATCAAGATTAAACATAGGAGATCTTTTATATATTATTAGCCCATGTCCAAATCATATTTTACTAATACTAAGACCTTAGGCTGGAATATTCATGCAGGGTCCTTTATACATATTTCCTAAAGTATTATGATAAGTTATTTGTTGCTTATGTTTATAGGAGTAGGGAATCTTGAAGAAATGACATGCGTCAAGTTGACAAGAATAAATTTGATAGTCATGTGAACATCATTTGATGATCATGAGGACATCATTCGATGATCATGCAAACATCAAATTTAACCTTGATAACATTTCAAACTTACAAGATTAAATTTGACAGTTGAATGAATAGTAGTTGATGATTATAAGGACGTCATTTAATGATCATGTGAACATTAAATTTAACCTTAACAATAGTTAATTTATGAAATTAAATTTGATAGTCGCATAAAGATCATTGACGATCATGAGGACGTCAATTGATGGTCATACAAATGTCAAATTTAACCTCATAAATTACTCATTTGGATCTGATGGTACGAGATCAATGGAGACTTTTCAAAGGTCCTAAATTAAATAGAGAGTTACCAAGTGGCATCAAGTCAAAAGGTCTAAGCCAATATCCTATAATGTGCATCCTCTCGAGCTTATTTGATTGAATGATGTGAGAGCGAGTTGAAATGTCAAAGCTCTGTGAGAGTGACAAGTGTCACCATTATGGAAGCCTAGTACATAGATCCAATAACCTATGGGAAGAAGCGGGGAGCCCAGTACATAGAGCTCAAAAGCCTCGAGCGGCTGCCAACTGGCACACATATGAAGTAGAGCAAAATAGGGAATAACAAGTGTCAAGCATATAGGAGTCAATGAGTCAACAACACTAAAATCTAACAAACATTGTTAAACCTGTACATAAGGATCAATGGTACAAGTCCTAGATGGACTTTTCAAAGATCCTAGACTCAATTAGGTGTTGACACGTGTCACTATAAAGCTAGCAGGGTATTATGGATAACATACATAGACCTTTGGACATTTTGTCTATTTTCATCATTAGATATTAGGTCTCATAGTTAAGCTAGAGTATGAACATGCATGTCTTAATTTGAATGATGAATATAAAAGTGAAGATCTAGATTCTACAAAAGGCACATGTGAGCATGCAATAAACTGTTCATATTAGTCACAACTAAAAGTAGTGCCACTGGTTCTAAAACATTGGTAAAGTAATTTTGATCCTTCATGCATATGTCAGAGTTCTATTTGAAGGTGGCTAATCTAAAATATCAACAGGTTGTTCTCATGACCTATAAAAAGAGGTATGTATAGTTTTGGTAAACAGTGCATCCATTTGTATTTTGCATATAGTTCGAACTATAATTGTGAAAAATTACCTCTATCTTTATACACATGCACATACTGCATAACTTTGGTAAAGGCTATTTTAAATGGATAATTGTAAGTAGACTTTTATGTGGTTTTAGAACATAGTTAGAACTCACGTTCTGACTATCACATGTAATGACCTTGCATGAACTTGGAGGATAAGGCAACCCCTTCCCCAAGTCCATATAAATAATTACAATCCAACTTGGATTTTTGTCACAGAATTTTTGAATACAAGAGCAACATTAATTTTGATCATCAACGAAGGTGTTTGTGTATTTTCTTTCCAAATTTTATGTGTTTAGTTGTTACTTTCATTGGTTGTATGTTTCAATAATCTTTAGTGTGCAAAAGTTGTGGATGGATTCTTAATTATTTTGATTGATGTATTGATATGTAGATGTTTAATAGCTATTGAAAGATTGGTTAAGATAGTCAAGTTCAAATTGATTCATAATTTTTATTATGCATGATTGTTTTCTTGGTTGTATTTTTCTATGTGTGCAACAACTGCCTTAGATACTTCACTAGCTAGAGACATAATCTCTTGATTAAGGGTGTGCAACAGCTACTCTAAAAGGATCAACCTTTGTTTGAGGCCTATGAATTTCTTACATCTTTATCTCCTTAAACTCTTTATTCATGTCTGACTATGTACGTATAATCACTATTAGCAATAGGCATAGGTTCTAAGAGCACTTGTCCTTTTAGAAACCAACCAAGGGAGTGATTCCTAAAAACCATAGAAGCTTTCTTTTTTGCCTTACCCTTCCCTCTTTTTTGAGTTTGTTTTGAGACCTGCCCACTATAGATTAGAATCCAGTCACCCATCCAATTCACATAGAGATTCAAAATCCTTTGAGAAACACACCTCCATCCAAAAAACCTTGTCAACAACATGTATGCCCTACCAACTATTCCATCAACAGGTTGTAACATACTGTATACCTGTAACTTATGCCTTAAAGTGGAGTTTACCTCCATTAAGATCTTAAAATGTTAGAGGCTACCTCATTATAGATTTGGTGTGCATAAAACCTACATCAACAGTTGATTAGCACTAGAAGGAGGGCCAACACCTTTGATTGTACTAAAAGTTTTGAGAATGGATTGGTTTGACAAAGGACCCATAGATGTCACAAGTATTTCCCCAATGACCCATTCAAATACCTTCTTATGTTCTATTATAATCACCCAAGAGATGTTGAAGGGCATCTTGTTGCTTACACATATGTTATGCATGTTATGGATGTAAAATTTGAGGATGTAATATGTAGGTTGTTCCCTTTCATGTTGGGAGAAGAAATGCATGATTGGCTTGCAAAGTTGGCACCTATTTCTATTACTAATTGGAGTGATCTTGAGGAATGTTTTTTGATATGATTTGGTCTAAATATTGATGCTCATGATTTACAAAATAATTTAACATCTTCTATGAGGTTCTCTACAGGTATGTTGGATACATATTTTACATAAGCCATCCAAAGAGAAAGCTTGTTACTATGCCCAAACCAAAACATAGTGGAAGGGTTTTCTTTTAATCCAAGCACTGTACCCAAGGAAGAAGAGATCCGAAATGGAGAGGATGATTAGATCATAAAAGAGGCAAAAAAACCTATTGCAGCCATCAATGAAGAAATTATAATGTTACAAGAAAAATTGAGATACCAACAAGAAGAAGAGGAATTTGTTAAGCTAGGAGAATTGGATCATGCTGATTCCATCCCGATATTTGTTGAGATAATAAAAGAAAGAAATAATGGTAGCGAAAAAGTGTCAATGTAAAGGAACATTACCAACCTTTGTAGCAGCTCTATGAGATAGCATATGCCCAAGTAGAGGATCAATTACATTGTCTTACAAAAGAAGATATTAGCTTTGAAGATGGTGTTGATGACTCTTGTGACTATCAGTTTGCATTAGAATCTCTATTAGAATGCTCATTTGATGATTAATTTTTTGATTATTCCCCTTTGATCATGCAAGCTCCAATATTGAGATTTTAGATTATGTCATGCCTGAGGAAGGTATGAATCTTCATCATGGGGAAAATGGAAAAGGTATGGTGGCTTCCCTCAATAATTTTGATTTTATTTATGATCTCCCTTATAATGGAATTAATTCACATAGATGCTCATGCCTTGATTTGATAGATGTTGAATTTAATTTGGTGCCTAACTCTAATGTGCAATACACAGTAGTTAATTATGTGATTGACTAGGAACCCCCATGTGTGTAGACATCAACATTACTCAGTATTGAAGCAAAGACATTTAATTGCACATATGATGCCCATGAAGTTGCATATCTTCCAGAGCATAACTATTTGAAAGAATAGTAGCAAAAGGATCAACAACATGAAGTAGATGAGATGATCCCTTTCAAATTAATAGTTGATGAATCTCTCACTCCTAAAATCAGAAATAGTGAGCCCCAGGTAAACAAAAAATTTATTCATGATTTAGAAAGTCAAGAGCTGATTCATTTAAATATTGAAGGTCACACTCAAAGTGAGAGATTAGATAAAGTTTTTGAGGAATATGTTGTTCATGATTATACTTATGATTTTGACTCTATCTTTGAAGACCTTTCCCATAATGAGTTCACAGAGGATGAGTTCACAGAGGATGATGACTTTCAAGACTACAAATCAAATATAATATCCATCTCAGCAGGTACTTTTGAGGATTATTTATCTGAATTAGGTTCTCCTGAATACATAAGTAATAATGGTGAGCTTTCAAAATGTATATATCACAAAGAAGAGTTATTTATTTATTATGTCTGGGATGTCCCAATGAGCAACCCTGATTTTTTGTTCTACAATATGAGGGAAAGGCTCAAAATTCTACTATATGAATACAAAGATGTTCCTACCTATTTTAGAACTTTAATGGGGAAAACCTTATTATTGCCAAATAGTGAGAAGCATACCAAACAAAGTTTCCAAATCCATCCCCCATCTTGTTTGGGTTTTATTAAGAGTAGGAGTAGGTTAGGTTTCTTATTTTCTATCATTTGTTTTTATTAGATTAATCTTTCTTGCTTTCAGTATTTTGCTTTCACATATTAGTTTCATGTTTTCTAGATTAAATTTTAGTGCTTTCTTAGAGTAGTTGCTCTTTGCTTTCTCTGACAATTAGAATTATGTTTGCTCTAACTATAACCAAGTTAACATCCAAACCAACTGAGCTTATGACTTGTGGAAAAGGGGAAAATTAAAATCTTGAACTCTTTTGGGACTAGTTATAGATTAGGTGTATTTCTATGTTTTTTGAGTCTTTAAGATGAAGGTAGGTAATCATGGATTATTTTGAATGGTGTCACAATTGAATACTTTTACTAGGCATGTATAAGTTGTTCTTAGAGTACTTCATACAAATTTAGAAAATTTTCTTGTTTTATTGGATCAAATGCACTTATCACATTAAATACATGTTGGAAGTAATAATTTTGGGTATAGGTGTTGTTGGAAAGGACATTCTAGTAATGATTTGTTTTATAATTATACCAACTCACTGGGGTTATAGCTCTTCTCTTTTCCATTCAAGAACAAAATAAGAGTGAAAGAAAAACAAAAGAAGAATGAACCAATATATTTAAAACAACAAAAAGAAAATCTAAAGAAAAATAAGAAGGCTCACATGATGAAATAAGGTCAATGTACCACACATCATAATCAAAATAAAATAATGGAATGAGAAGAGAAAGAGCCTAAGGTATCTATGTCAGGGCTATGGATGCCTAGATGGCAGTAGAGCAATGCCTGAGCTTCCCTTATTTTTGAGCTTTAATAGATACTAGAATGAAACCTACAGCCTGATTAAAGCCTTTAAAAAACTCATCATAGTAGGGGATAAATAAACTACATGTTTTGACATACATAGATCCAAAAAATTAGAAGGCAAGTATGTTTTGTGAATTAACTTAGGAGTCTCTTTCATGTTTTTGATTTAAGTATTCTTCTATGGTACATTTCATGACTAATTTGAGATTGCAAACCAGAGTTCTAGGTTCTTGTATACTTGGGAGTATTCCCCCTATGAGTCATCATTTGTTATACCCAACACCCCCCTTTTTTTCATAGGGAAATCGGGACCCACTTTTTTTGCATTATGGTCTTGAATTTGAGCCCCTCTTCTATATTTTTATGCAAAATCTGGGAGAAGATTAATTATTGGCCTTTTTCATACTCTGACAAAGTAACATTGGTATTGTGTTTTCATGGACTAACCTTCTTCAGGAGTCTCTATCAGACTTATTTTTTCAGCCTTATGTTGTTGAGCTTTATGTTTTCAATATTTTCTCTTTAAAACTTTTGTTTTGCATGAATTGGTCTTTAGTTTTATTGTGTCAAACATTTTGTCCAATGGAATTCTCACTTCACAACATTTTCCCCACAACAATTTCCCTGAATCAAACTTATTCTTACATATAATCTTGTTGATACACTTTTCCCAATAGAATTACCCTTTGGCCCCTTTGAACCTACCCTTCGAGCTTTGTGTAACTTGCCCTTCGACCTTTTTGAGATTGCCCTTGGGCCTTTACGAAGTAGATCCTTTGAGACCTTTGTCATGGACGAATGCCTTAGGAAGTAGACCCTTTAGATTAAATTTTAGAATGACCCTTCGGCATTTTGAAATTTCCCTTCAGGACTTTTGTAATTTCCCTTCAGCCCCTCTGCACCTACCCTTTGGGACTTTTATCTCACGCTTTTGCCTTTTGAACCATTCCTTTAAACAATTTTTTTGAAACATTTTCCTTGAACCAATTAAATTCCTTTAAACATTTTGTTTGAGACATTTTCCTTGAAGAAATGAACATACCCTTTGGGTTTTGTGCAATATGTCCTTTAGCCTTCTTATTGTGGCCATTTTACCCAAAAAAATTCCTTTGGGACTTTTGAAATGCCCCTTTGCCTTGTCAACCTACCCTTCGACATTTTAAAATTACCCTTTGGAATTTTTTGAAAGTACCATTCAGATATTTTGAAAAAGACCCTTCAGGCTTTTTGAAGTGAAAACTTACTCTTTGGGACTTTGTCCTAGGCCTTTTCCCCTCTAAGACTTGCCCGTCGGGACTTTTGTCCTATGCCCTTTTGCCCTTTGAACATTTTGTTTGATAGATCATGCCCTTTAGTCCTTTTGAGACCATCCCTTCAAAGAGTCCTTCGAGTATTTTGTCCAAGAGAATTGAGTCTTTAGGAGAATTATTGTGAACATTTTATCCAAAATAATTCACCCGATGAAATTCCTATGGGCTTTGTGTCTCAAACATTTTGTCTGATGAAATGACCCTTTGGGAGAATTATTATGAACATTTTATCCAGAAAAATTCCTCTGATGGAATTCCTTTAGACTTTATGTCTTGAACATTTTATTCAACAAAATTAGGGTCCCAACAATAGAAATCTCAAAACAATTCCCCCCACAATAATTGCCCTGAGATCAATACCATACTGCCAAGTGGCACCCTTGCTTAGAGAAAAATTTTCATTATATCTTGAGCTTAGTTTAAGATTTTAGCCAAGGGTCCCAATTGTATTTTTATGCTAGGTCATTAAGATTAAATGCAAGAGATATTTTATATATTCTTAGCCCAAGTCTAATTCATATTTTAATAATACTAAGACCTCAGGATAGAATATTCATGTAGGGTCATTTATACATATTTCTCAAAGTATTATGCTAATTCATTTTTTGCTTATGTTTGTAGGAGTAGGGAATATTGAAGAAATGGCATGTGTCAAGTTGATGAGATTAAATTTGATAGTTATGTGAACATCATTTGACAGTAGAGAGGATATCATTTGATAATCATATGAATGTCAAATTTAACCTTAGTAATGTGTCAAATTTATGAGATTAAATTTGATAGTCATATAGACGTCAATTGGTCACAAGGATGTCATTTGACAGTCATGCGAATGTCTATTTTTTTCTCAACAATGACTAATTTATGGAATTAAATTTGACAGTCATGCAGATGTCATTGATGGTTATGAGGACATCAGTTAATGGTCGCATGAATGTAAAATTTAACCTCATAAATTACCCATTTAGATTTGACAGTGCAAGATTAATGAAGACTTTTTAAAGGTCTCGGATTAAATAGAGATTTGCTGAGTGGCATACCCACATGATTGAAGTACAACTCAAAAGATCTAAGCTAAGATCCTACGATGCATGTCTACTCAGGGCCATTTGATCGAACGACATGAGAGCGAGTTAAAATTTCAAAGCTCTATGAGAGTGATAAGTATCACCATCATGGGAGCCTATTACACATATCTAATGACCCATGGGAAGAAGCAGGGAGCCCAGTACATAGAGCTTAGGAGCCCAGGTGGCTGCTAAGTGGCACACATATGAAGTAAAGCAAAATAGGGAATGACAAGTGTCAAACACATAGGAGTCAATAAGCCAAAAGCACTAAAGTTTAATAAATTACGTTAAACTAGTACATAAAGATCAATGGTACAAGTCCTAGATGGACTTTTCAAAGATCTTAGACTCAATCAGGGGTTGACACATGTCATATTTTGAAAGCTAGTAGGGCATTTTATACATAATATGTAGACCTTTGGACACTTGGGCTATATTTATCAATAGACATTGGGTCTCACAGTTATGCTAGAGTATGAACACACATGTCTTAATCTGAATGAAAAATATAAAAGTGAAGATCCATATTCTACAAAAGGCATGAGTGAGCATGTAATGCATAGTTCAGATTAGTCACAACTAACAGTAGTGCCACTGGTTCTAAAACATTGGTAAAGCAATTTTAGTCCTTCATATATATGTTAGAGTTCCATTTGAAGGTGGATAATCTGAAATATCAATAGGTTGTTCTCATGACCTATAAAAGGAGGCATGTACAATTTTGGTAAATGGTGCATCCATTTATAGTTTGGATACGGTTCAAGCTATAATTGTAAAAAATTGCCTCTATCTTTATACACATGCACATGTTGCATAGCTTTGGCAAAGGCTATGTTAAATGGATAACTGTAAGTAGACTCTTATACGGTTTTAGACCATAGTTAGAACTCATGTTCTAACTATCACATGTAATGACCTTGCATGAACTTGGAGGATGAAGCGACCCCTTCCCCAAGTCTATATAAATAATTGTAATCCAACTTGGATTTTTATTAGAAATTTTTTGAATATAGGTGTAACATAAATTTTGATCATCAATGAATGTGTTTATGCATTTTATTTCCAGTTTTTATGTAATTATTTATTACTTTCATTGGTTGTATGTTTCAATAATATTTAGTGTGTAAAAGTTATGAATAGATTCTTGATTATTTTGATTAATGTATTGATCTGTAGATGTGAAAAAACTATTGAAAGATTGATAAATATATTGGTTAAGATAGTCAAGTTCAAATCAATTCATAATTCTGATTGTGCATGAGTGCTTTTTTGAATGTAGTTTTTTTTGTGTGTGCAACAACTGCCTCAGATACTTCACTAGCCTGAGCCATAATCTCCTAATCAAGGGTGTGCAATAACTACTCTAAAAGGAGAAACCTTTGTCTAAGGCTTATGAATTTCCTACATCTTTATATCCTTAGACTCTTTAGACTCCTTAACCATGTCTAACTATGTGTGTGCAATCGCTGCTAGTAATAGATATAAGTTTTGAGAGCACTTATCCTTTTAGAAACCAACCAGGGGAGTGATTCTTGAAAAACACATAAGATTTATTTCATACCTTACCCTTCCCTCCTTTTTGATTTTGTTTTGAGACCCACACATTCTATATTGGAATCCATCTACCCATCCAATTCATATAGATATTCACAATCCTTTAGGAACCACACCTCCATCCAAAAAATCTTGTCAACAACCTGTATGCCCTACTAGCTATTCCATCAATAGGTTGTAACAGACTGTATACCTAAAAATCATTTCCTAGAGTGGATTTTACCTCCATTGAGATCCTAAAATTTTAGAGGCTACCTCGTTATGGTTGTGGTGTGCATAAAACCTGCATTAACACACTCCATCTTGCATACCCAAAACTATCATTCTGTCTTAAGAACTAATCATGGTGAATATGACTTTCAGTACTTATGTGGACACTTTTATAAACCCCTAATGAATTTTTATTATCCTTAGATATGTTTAGAACATCTCCAACATAAATATATAGAGGTTTAATGTCAAATATGAAATATATAGACCAAACTTTGAACCTTACACCTTTACTGTCTCATCTTCACTAAATAGGTCATCTTGTGAACAATATTTTTCAACATTTTCAATGACCTCAAAAAATCTAACTAAAATAGACAAGTGTTATAGGTCCTAAAAAATAACTCCATGCAATTGGATCCATTCCTAATCCATGACAACTCATCCCTGATCTCATTCTCACTTCTGCCTAGTTTTTGTCATTGTCTTCACTATTGGAATTTCAGCGATAGGCCAACTTCTATGACTATTTTATCATATTTAAGGTCTATAACTTACTAAAAAACCACCATGAACATAAATTATAAGTCACAAGCTACAACCTCTATCCATTTTTCAACTTTGACTCAGTCGACCCTGCCTATTATACTAAATTTATGAGAAATAAGGGGTTTCATATAGCTTCCACTCACTCTTCTGATAGACCAATGCCACATGGAGGTACTTAGGAGAGTCCTATACCTAATACAAACATAAAAATAGTTCAACCAATCCATTATAATCCATTTACAACAAGATCTTCCATATCAGGTCACTATGAAGGTTTTAGTAGGGTTTTAGACCGATTTCCATTCTTAACATTTGTTCATAAAGCTCTAACCCTAAAACCAACTCCTAATGATTAGAAAACATTATTAATACCATTTTACATCTCTCCTCAAGAGTTCATATTCTCATGTAATAGTCACATGTGCTAATAAACATCAAAAAGTGTCTCTCAGGTCTTCATCTCTTCATTTTGCACACACAGGAGACCGTCAAACACTTTTTCATGCTTTCTCCTTCAATTCAGGACCTTAAAGTGTACCAACATACTAAAAAAAAAATTAAAACCTCCAACCATGGTCACATGATCTCAAAAGCCTCCAAACCTGATCATGATACCTGATTCTACCACCTAGGGTGTTAAGACTAGGTTTATGAGAAGACCACTAAAGAGGAACATACCCCTTTGGCTCACTCTGAGAATCATGTCACTAACTTAACACCTTTTTCACATGATCCAACATTTAATTTCACAATTTTAATCTCATACATATTCATATCACCATCATCATGCCTCTACAAGCCATAATCATGCTCAATGATTAGTCCATCACATAGACCTACTAGGCACCTTACTTTGAGATCTTTATGACACCTACTATATATGCACTCTAAAACATATTATCATGCCAAAAAACCTCGTGTCATGATTAAATACTATCACACTTCTTCTCACTAGCCTTAGCTTACTCCACTAGGCTTCACTATTCATGCCTTCACCAATATAAGACTAGGTTTCTCAATACATCTTATGTATACAGACTTGTTCTTATGAACTTATTCAACAATGACCTTATCAAAATAAGCACTTAAACATGATCAACACTCTCTTTTGATGATCTCTCATAGCAAAACAAAACAACACTTCTCATAAGCTTATCACATCTCAACATTGTGCAAAGACCTTACGCAGAACTCAAGAACCTACTAGACCATGCTTAAGCCATCATGATCACTTACCATGCATCTTCACAAGAGAACCTTTGGGACATCAATGTCACTCAATTACCCTTGACATCAATGACAACATTAATTCCTCAACATAATAATAGAAACATACCTCAACATTAATATTATTGGACAAAAGGCAAATAAGGATACAGGGTCGACCAGGTTGATTTAGTACTATAGATAGGGAGAAACATAGCCTGATAAGGATACAGGGTTGATCAGGTCTAGTTAGTACTAAAACTTGATTAACAAGAAAGAGTATGGGGTTAACTAGGTTGACTTAATACTGTAAGCAGGGGAAAAGATAGTCTGTAAGAGTCTATGTCAAATAGAATGATAGTGTGCTAAAAATAGGGAAAGTTTTTTGTATTGTAATTGAAGCAAGAAATGAAAACAAAAAAACAAATAATTGGATCAATGAGAATGATCCAATTGGGGCACACAACACAAAACCTTGCACCAACGCTAGTCAATGCTAGTTTTAAAAATACAACACACAATGATCAAAGAGCAAGTAGTCAACTAAAAAGTAAATGCTAATTAAATGGTCATCTTGAGTGTTTTTAGATTATTATAAAATTTATTTTTAAGTGTGATAAGGAAGTTGGCTGAAAATAGGGAACTAAAAAACAATCTACGGATGGTTTCAGGACATTTATGCTGAAAAAAATTTGTATTGGCAATGGTATTGGCTTGGTATCTAGGCCTACCCCCTCACTTCAAAATCTTGTAGTGATAAGGGTGTCGGGTGCTTTGCCAATATATACCCTTAACCATGTGTTTATACTTGGTTAGAAAACCAAGTCAACTTCCCCCTTGGTGATGACATCCAAGTAGGTAGGCATTGGGAAGATAAATGTTAAATGTGTTTTGAGTATTGTGTGATTTGGTAGTGCGTGCAAAAAGAGAAAAATAGTAGAACTAAATAGTAAGTTAAAAACCCATCTAATTAGACTATGTGAGTTACTCTAAGCATGTAAATAGCTAAAAATAAAAGTGTAAATTAATTACTAGCAAATAGTTGTTAATTCCTAAATTAAGAATGGTACAGAGTTAGTTTAGATGACATTGTATGTAAACAGTACATAACAGAGTCGACTGGGTCACTAATATTTTGTAGAAGCAAGAGTCTTTAAGAACTAAGTTGATTAGGTCGATGTAGTCTTTTAAATAAAAGACATGATATAGAACTAAATCAACCAGGTCAACTTAGTTTGATGTAGGATTGTAGTTTTGAAGACTACAAACTTGCACAAAGTAGAATTATAGTTAAGTACAGAATTAGCACAGAGAGAGAGAGAGAGAGGAACCTTGGTGGGTTAGAGGATGATGAGGATTGTAAATTTTTTATTATAGTGCTTTGAATGTTGCTTTTAAGTTTTACCAACTAAGTTAACTAGTTTGACCTAGTTCTATGAAACCTTATTTGTTGAAGCCTGATAAGATGACTAAATCAACCTACATGACTTAGTTTGTTATTTTGGATGCTGATTGGAAGACCAAGTCAGCTTGTTTGACTTAGTTTTTTATCTAGATGCTGACTGAAAGATTAAGTTGACTTGTTTGACTTAGTTTGTTGATCTATAACTGAAAAAGAATATTGTGTCGACCTCTCCAATATAGTAACTTGTATTTGATGAAGACCTACACAGAAAGAACAAAGTCATTTTGATACAACTATGTGTTAAACTTGCACACAAAATTTATAACTATACTAGCTTAGTTGACATAATATCACAAATATAGAAAAATAATATAAAATGTGTTTTGTGTATTGTGTGATTTGGTAGTGCGTGCAAAAAGAGAAAAATAGTAGAACTAAATAGTAAGTTAAAAACCCATCTAATTAGACTATGTGAGTTACTCTAAGCATGTAAATAGCTAAAAATAAAAGTGTAAATTAATTACTAGCAAATAGTTGTTAATTCCTAAATTAAGAATGGTACAGAGTTAGTTTAGATGACATTGTATGTAAACAGTACATAACAGAGTCGACTGGATCGCTAATATTTTGTAGAAGCAAGAGTCTTTAAGAACTAAGTTGATTAGGTCGATGTAGTCTTTTAAATAAAAGACATGATATAGAACTAAATCAACCAGGTCAACTTAGTTTGATGTAGGATTGTAGTTTTGAAGACTACAAAGCTGCACAAAGTAGAATTATAGTTAAGTACAGAATTAGCACAGAGAGAGAGAGAGAGGAACCTTGGTGGGTTAGAGGATGATGAGGATTGTAATTTTTTTATTATAGTGCTTTGAATGTTGTTTTTAAGTTTTACCAACTAAGTTAACTAGTTTGACCTAGTTCTATGAAACCTTATTTGTTGAAGCCTGATAAGATGACTAAATCAACCTGCATGACTTAGTTTGTTATTTTGGATGCTGATTGGAAGACCAAGTCAGCTTGTTTGACTTAGTTTGTTATCTAGATGTTGACTGAAAGATTAAGTTGACTTGTTTGACTTAGTTTGTTGATCTATAACTGAAAAAGAATATTGTGTCAACCTGTCCAATCTAGTAACCTGTATTTGATGAAGACCTACATAAAAAGAACAAAGTCATTTTGATACAACTATGTGTTAAACTTGCACACAAAATTTATAATTATACTAGCTTAGTCGACATAATATCACAAATATAGAAAAATAATATAATGATAGAAATGAAAATGTGAAAAAAAACCTATAAGGGTTAGATTCACATCGGGTTCACCAGAATGTATGCAATGGGAAATACAAAAAATTCTACAAATCAATCCTATCTCAGAGAAGATAGATCCTACTTACACTTTCGATTGGGGATACATTAGATAATCAGGGTCATAACCAATATGGATCTACTAGACCTAATTAAGGGATATCTTACCACAATGATATCACCAAGGAGGGTTCCAAAGCCTCCAATCAAGCAAAAATATGTAATAACCCTAACTAGGTCCTATGTTTTCATATTCACTAAACTAATAACAAGTAAAACAAACTCTAATCTAGTGCTCACCAAAGCTTGTGGCACAACATGGGGGTTATTAAACATAAAAGTAAACATGCATAAGAGAATCTTAATTAAGCTATGTATAGGTAAAACCCTAATGCTTGAAGAGAGAAATATATTCAAAAGCCATTACTTATGCTACTTCTATCTACTAAAGAGAGGAACAAAGTTAGAGATACTTACCTAGAAGATGAACCTGTCGAGACTCAATCTCTCCCTTGGCTAAAGGTGCTTCACAAGAGGTTGTTATGGTTTGTAAAGACCACTAAGAAAGGCCAAAGCATTTAAGACTTCTCCACAAGACTAGATTCTTCTACAATGAGAAACCTTAAACTAAGATTCCTCAAATAGAATGGTGGAAGAGCAGATTATAAAGAAGCACAAATAAATAATTAACTCTTATTGTCTCTCTAAGGATGGTGAAATGGATGTGTTTATATAGGCATATTTAACCCTAAACCCTTCCAAAATTTTTGATCGATAAGGTCGACCCGATTGACCTAGTATTGAATTTGACAAAAACTAACAAATTTATGAACTATGTTGGCCATGGCCGATTTAGTTGTTAGTAAGCTTTATAAATAACAATACAGTGTCGATGTGGTCGACTGTGTCATGTAAAATGCCAAAAAGGGGTTTAGGTTAGGAAAAGGGATAATAAAGCTAGTAAATGACTAGAAGAGGGTGAAAAATAGGAGGCAAAGCTTAAGAGAATGGTTTTTAGGAGACAAGTGTGTAAATAGAAAGTGGAAAAAAGGGACAACAATATTACAAAGCACCAATGGTTTGCCGATCTTTTTCCTGGTGCACCCATTAAGGCATGCACTCAGAGATAGTGAGACTTGATGGGTTCTTGTAAGATATAAAACATCAATAATTAATAAAGTTTGAAAATATTGTGTATACACAATGTACTTGGCCTAATGCTCTGACCACTCTAGTAGGCTATCATGTGAAGATCATGATACAACTAAGCCAATACCATGGGGCCCCATGCAAAATAAGTGGTCAAGTCTAACAAATATTTTATAACTCTTATTAGGTCAATCTGAAAGAATTGACCACTTTTGTTAGGCAACAAGAGGTCATTGGCAATCACCATCAAAATCACCATCTTTTTAAGAACTAACACATATGGTGGTAGTGGAGGAACATGTACTTGTACTGGTATTAAAGCTTGTCCCTATCATTCATCCCCTCCTAGGGTTGCTACCGCAATTGTCACGACTCCATCACCACCACCTCTAGGAATGACATTTGGTGGGAATGCTATATCCTTTAGGGCATCAATATTGATGGACCCATCCTCAATCACAATGTCTGTCATATCAATCAAATCCTCTAGCATGACTAGCATGCCATATCATATCTACTAGATCCTAGGGCCTTGAATTGGTAGTCCATACATCCTCAAGAGTCATAGTGGCCTCACCTATCGAAGATGGAAAGTAGACATCTCAAAATGCCAACTCTTGACTATCACTGATAAGTAAGCTCCATTAGCTCAAATCATTGGCATCTATGCCACGTGTAGTAACCTCATTGTCCCCAAGAATGCTTCCATCTCCTTGATCCAAATGTTAGGATGATGTAGTACTCACAACTACCACTCACATGCTATTATGAACTCCACTCACACTTGCATTTCATAAAACATGTCAATTCCACTTTATTTACTTCTATCTATTTCTATAAATCGATCCATATTACCACTTTCTTCTAATTTTAGACTTACCAATTTATTCTTTTAGCCTAATCAAACTCTTTTTCTAATTATCTTCATTTGCCTTTGGATGATATCACCATTTTCTTGGTAATATCACTAGTTTACAAGGCATTCCTATATTTTTATAGGATGTTCTCACCATTTTCCCTAGCTTATTTACATTATTGCCATTTTTTGGATGAATTCACTATTTAACATGACATTCTCGCCGATTGGTAGGATAATCTTGTTGTTTAGCAAGTTTGTTGTTTTGGAAAATTTCCACTCAAAAAGGCGAGCTCGTTATTTTATTAGAATTTTCATCATTTATATCAATTTGTGTTTATAAACATGACCTCATTGCATCGATCACGACCTCACCGTTAGACCAATTATATTACTATTTATGCAATCAACCTCGTCATTTTCATTTTTTTGAAAATGATGAGTTCATCAATCTATGAGTTTTTTAGGGGCATTAAATACTATTAATGATGAATTTGATCAAAGAAAAAAACATTTACGTATGCTCTACTCCTTATTAGTTACCAAGATGCTTATGATGCAGAATGTGAGTCATTTTCTTCACTCCTTTTGTGCAAAAACCCAAAGCTCCAAATTTTAAAAAGGGAGGGTGAAAATGAACTATTTTCCACCCCTAGGGGTAAATTTATATCTAAATTTTTGAAAATTTCTACCCCTACTCCTAAAGTGCTTTATTTTTCTTCCCAAGAGGCCTATTATTGACTCCTTTGACTGTTTTTCATCTCGTCTTCTTCTAATTACTCTATTTTTAGCTCTTCTACTAAAACACATGCTATTTTCTTCTTTTTGAGGGCCTGTCCATCTAAAATATTTTATTTGACCATACCCTTGAGGGGGCATCATGGGCCTTCCAAACATTATTTGGGGCATGTTTGTGAGCTATTTTTTTCACAAATCAAGCAAATTCAACAAAAGTGGGAACAAAATCACTTTTTCTAATTGTGATAATTTTAAGCAAACGTTTTCTTCTTGAAAAGTCATTACTTTATCTAAATGTATTGCCACACCCTTTTAAATAGGGGCAAAATGTAGACATCTATTTTTTACCACTTCCGTGTCAAAATTACAAGTCATAACAACTTGTCACAAAAACACACAAACTAGACCAAATACCATTAAAATGCTTTAATTTATCTGTATGCATCATATGCAATTTTTGAAATATATTGGTGCATCCTTGATTACGACAATACACCATAACCAACTATTAGCTTCGTTTAAATCAATGCAAGTCAAATTACCACTTTACAAGCAATATTCTAGGCAATTAAGTACACCAAATATTTGAATTTCAATATTACATAAAGTACCGAAAAGGTGATTGGGATTATTTATCCTAACAAATCAAATCAAATTGATAAATGGAAAATCCATGGAAATTGGTTAATATTAAATTATATCATATTCAAAAACTCAATAAATATTTGAATTGTGACATCATCCAGAAAATTGGCAAGTACTAAGCATCAATGAAAATAAATATCAGGTTTAAGGCAAGCCATGCCTCATTAATCCAACCTCTTTCCTAAATATTTATTACATTTGGCTCCAAAATTAAATTGAATTGTGGTCACTCATCTTGATCTTAATCTAATGGTCACAATCCATTTGACAAATCTATAAATAAAAGGGTCACCATGGACCTTTCAATAAGCTTTTTGTGCAAAGAAACTCTACAAAAATCCCTCAAAGGTTTCACCCCTTTTTCTTCTAATTATCCACAAACCATTTCAGATAATGCTTGGAGAGATGTTGATGGCTTCTACATTGCGACATTAATGAATACTTTGAGCTCTACATCTAGGCATAATCATGTATGTGTGTCAGATAACTAATAACATCCATGAGGAAGGTAATAGTCTTTAGATTACTTTCTATTTGTTTGTCTTAGTTAGACCTTGCCCAATCCGAGGAATCATGCTTGAGAAGTTATGTTTTGTGATTTTATTTATATCTTAAATACTAACAAAAGAAACTAACCCTCTCTTGTAATTATGGTTTAGACATTTACCACTCCCCCTACTAATAAATGTTTATGGTGGCTGTGTGCTAAAGTGGGTCCTCTTGCGTCATGGTAATGACTAAAACATACATGAGTAAAAAACCCCACAAAAATCAACATCTAATTAAAATTGCTTGTGGAAGCCTTCAACTCAACTTTAAAATACAAGATTGGGTTGTAAAACCAGGTCAATCCCGCATTGGTAATAACAGTGAGGCAATGGTGATCTATAAGGCAATCCACTTACCACAAGCTTTTTCAATGGCGAAAGACGCTAGAGGTTCAGATGCCCAAAGCAGTGGATTACATTTACCATTCCTCCCCTACTAACAAATGCTTAGTGTGGTTATGTGCTAAAGTGGGTCTCTCATAGAGGTCATTTGAGTAATAACTAAAACACATACGAATAAAAATTCCACAAAAAATAATATCTATTTTAAATTGTGGAAGCATTCAACGGGTTGTAAAACTAGGTTAATCCCACATTGGTCGTAATTGTGAGGCAAGGGTGATTTGTTAGACACTACACTCACCAAAAGCTTTCCCAAAAGGGAAGATACCAGAGGGTGAGATGCCCAAAGTGGTTGTGTGCTAAAGAGAAAAAGTGTCATTTGAATACTAAAACATACAAGGGTAAAAATCTAACAAAAACTAATATCTAATTAAAATTGTCTGTGGAAGGCTTCAACTTAACATTATAACTCATATAAATTAATTTTCAATTTTACAATTATAATTTTCTTCTTAAAACTAACAACCTTACATTAACATCAATATAAAATCCTTATCATCGTCGTTGTCATCATGATTATCAAAAACATTATAATATTATTTTTTCAGAAAATACAAAATTTCCTATAAAATGAAATGTTAGCAATGCACTTTTCTTATGCATAAAAATAAAAATAATAAATTGCACCCCTCCTTTCCTTAACTACTAATCTAAAAATATCAAAGTCCTTATCAATGATTCCGTCATTTTCTATTAATTCAAAAACAATCCAATCCCATTCCTTTTTTTCCCCCAACTAATCCAAAACTAACAAAAAAAATATCCAAAACAAAAAATTGTTTAATTTTTTTCCACTAATCCAAAAATTAAATTTTAATCCTTTTTTCTTTCACCAACTTAAAATTGACAAACCCTATTTAAATCTTTTGTTTTTTAATATCCAAAAGGAACAAATTGCTTCAATTTTTTTTTCCACCAATCCAAAAACAACAAATTAGATGTAGGGTCAAATCCCATCATGAAAGATTCAATGACCTAATTAAATTAAAAAAAAAAGGCCCTACACTTGTCTATTAAAAACAAATAAATATATATTAAAACCGTGAGTTTGACCCATGAGTAGCAATTTAAACCTTATCAACTGAACTAACTTTATAAAAAAATATAACGTACAAACTCCATGAACTTTACAAGCCCATATCCACATTTATTTTACCAAAAAATCTTCCATTAAAGTTATATATAGCGAAAACTGCAAATTTCCCAAACCCCTAGGGACCAACATCACAATGACTGCCTTTTCACCTTGCCATCTCAAAGGGGAACACAAATCCTTAATAAAGATTGGAAACCCACGCCCCAAAGTCCTCACCCAATGTGACCACACGCTAAACTTCCCTTGGGATCCCAGACATAATAATTACCTTCCAACAGGGTCAAAATTCCTCCGCCCTTAGATTCCGGCAGGGACGGCTGAGACGATCGAGACCGTCCATTCTGTTTCCTTTTGCTTGTTTTTATTTTCGCTTGGGCCGTTTAAGCCGTCTTCTCCTCCTCTTCCTCTGGTTTCCATTTTTCGCCTTGGACATGCAACCCTTAAAATAATTTCACACAAATCGAACATATTTCTAATCCCGTCCACGGGTCAGCGTTTCGATCCTCTCCGCTTCTCCTCCTTGTGTGGATAAACTAGCCGGAAAAAACATTCGAGCCGTTACGCGGGGAAGGCATTACAGGTACGCGAAAGCAAAACCCTAAACTGAAAACTTAAATTCCCCCTCGAAGAAGTGGAATTCGCCGCAAGAATTGCAGTTTTTCTTTTCTATTTTTTTGAAAGTTTAAAACCTTCAGACTTTAGTTTCCTTTTGCGAAGAATCGTGTAAATTAATAATGACGAGAAAATTTGTTTTGGATTTTTTTTGCTGTTTTGATTGTTGAAAAGTGATTGTCGATGCAAATGCTGTGAAAATGTTTGGTTTTTTAAAGAGGTCGTTGGGTTTCTTTTATCTTGTGAAAATCAGGGTATGTAAAAATTGCCGCCTTGCAACCCCTCATAGACCATTGTGTATGATCCGAGTCGTTTAGATCGGTTAAAAGAGGGCTAATTTTGATTTCTAGGGCAGATGGATTCAGTGAGGCTGTTTTGAGATTGATTTGACCCGAAGCTTAACAGCGTTGAAGATTACTATTGTCATTGTCATTGCCATTGCCATTGCCATTATTGTTATTGGGGTGTCCAGCTATGCGGCATTGTCTTGCCGCAACACAGATCAAGGTTTATCCGGGTGTAAAGAATTACTTTTTGGGGCTATTAAAGGCAGTGGACTGTTTTGGGAGCTTTTTATGATCTGAATTGGATTGGTTATGCTCGGGAAAGAGTGGTTAGTGATATCTTGGATAGCGAGAAGAAGAGGTTTTCTACTTGCTAGGCATGTTTAACAAAATTATAGGCAAGCGGTCCGGACGCAAGCCTTCAAAGTCTGAGAGCAATGAAGTTGCGGGACCAGCAAATTCCGTGGCAGGAGGAAATGGCCAGTCTTCTGCTGCTGGTGCATCTGGTGGCAGAGGGGGCGCCCATGCAGGGGGCTCCTCAATTTCACGGAATATCAGTTCTGCATTATCGGGCTCAAAAATAACAGTAAATCATGTCCCCAGGAACAGCCTTTCAATGGCAGTAGGGCACCCTCAGACTGCTACACGAATGGTATATGGAAAAGAGAAATTGCCACCGGGTTCTGGGCCTGCTGCTGTCAATGGTGTCACAAATGTGTTTGAAATTCTGCCAGCATTCAAGGATGTTCCAGCAAATGAAAGACAGAATCTCTTTATAAAAAAGTTGAATCTATGTTCCCATTTGTTTGATTTCTCTGATTCTACCAAAAATGCGAGGGAGAAGGACATCAAGCGGCAGACCCTGCTTGAGCTTGTTGATTTTATTCAGTCTGGTTCAAATAAGCTCAATGAAACTTCACAAGAAGAGCTTGCTAAAATGATTGCAGAAAACCTTTTTCGCAGCTTGCCTCCCGCCTCTCACGAAAACACAGGAACTGAGAGCTTTGATCCAGAAGAGGAGGAACCATGCATGGAACCTTCTTGGCCGCATTTGCAAATAGTGTATGAATTACTGCTGCGGTATGTAGTTTCCACAGACACAGACCCTAAGATTGCAAAGAGGTATATTGATCACTCCTTTGTTTTAAGGTTGCTGGACTTGTTTGATTCAGAGGATCCTCGGGAGAGAGAATATTTGAAAACTATACTGCATCGCATTTATGGTAAGTTCATGGTGCATCGTCCATTTATTCGGAAAGCAATCAACAATATATTCTATCGTTTTATCATGGAAACAGAAAGACATAATGGCATTGGTGAGCTGTTAGAAATTTTAGGGAGCATAATTAATGGCTTTGCATTGCCCATGAAAGAGGAACATAAACTCTTTTTAGTGAGAGCTCTTATTCCCCTACACAAGCCCAAATGTGTTGCTCTTTATCACCAGCAGCTTTCATACTGTATCACTCAGTTTGTTGAAAAAGACTACAAATTATCAGATACTGTTATAAGGGGTTTATTGAGATACTGGCCTTTGACAAATTGTCAAAAGGAAGTTTTATTTTTGGGAGAGCTGGAGGAGATTTTAGAAGCTACGCAAGCTGCAGAATTCCAACGTTGTATGATTCCTCTATTTCGACAGATTGGACGTTGTCTCAATAGTTCACATTTCCAGGTTCGTGGTTGTATTTCATGACATTTCACAAGAATTCGTAGAAAAATCCATTTTATGTCTGACAAGTTAAAGAACAAGTCAAATTATGTCAATCTGGTAGAAAAAGTGAGATTAATCTTTGTAAATTCGCACTATTGCCCTGTATATTCCATGTATGTGGTGGTGCTTAAAGCATTTAGGAAACTGTTTAAAAAATTATGAAAGTTGGAACTGAATCAGAGCATTATACCTCTTTAGGATTTGAATTGTCGCATTTCATTCAGTAACATGAAGGGGGTAAAAGAGTTTCTTCCCAAATATACTGTAGAAGTTGTTCTCTGTAGTGTAAACTTGAATGATTTTTGAAGAAGCTATATGTTTCTACAAGGTATAGAAAATATGAATTTGTGTCAGAATGCCTGCTTCAAATCTAACACTTCCCTTGCAACTAAATACAAATTCTTCTCATTCTAATAGATTTGTTAAAACTTAACAAATCTTTATTGCATTGAATTGTTTCCTCCAATCATAGTATACCTGTTTTTTGAACCACTGTTGTTTGTAACAATCTTTCTCAAATATTCTCAAAACTAGACACACCTAGTTTGAAATTTGAGCACATGCATAGCTAGTCGGTGAAAGTCATGAACCATGCATAGCCTTTAATGAATTTTTAAAAAATGATGCTTTTACTTGTTTATTCGTGCTTTACGTACTAGAAGCTATACATGGTTGATTTTATTTCTCTCCCTTTTTTCTATTAGAGAGCTTTTTCTAGGGTATATGCCAGAAATGTCTCCACTTAAACCGAGATTGTTAATAGAACTAAATAAAAATACTGTTAGACATGAAGTTTACTGATTTTTGCATGAAAACTTATGACATGTTTTTTAGCCAGAGAATTTTCTTATCAAAGCACAAAGTGCTATTAGTATGGAAAGAAAACAATAAAGAGGGTTAATATGTCTACGTTTATAGAATCTTTATCAATTTATTGAAATGGGAAGTAGGAGTGCTGCATATTTATAATAGTTTGTGCTACTAAACTATAGCATTGCCTAATTTGTGTTTGAAATTTTTTGCAACTAACAAAAATACACAAAGGTGTTAAATACAGTCATCAGTTTAATTTAACCATTGTTCACAATATAGGTAAAACTGGACTATCACAAACAATGAAGTTCAGAGGAATATAATCTCTAATACAATGGAATAGAGCTATTTCTTCTGGAACCTTGTGAAGGCTAAGGGTTTCTGATTTGGTCTTGTTTGAGAGCTCTCAAATTAACTTGTTTCTGATTTTTCCTGGCCTTCCATGTGGTGTAATGTATCAGTATGTATTGTGCATGTATCATTAAAGGTTCGTAAATTATTTCAAAAAACTTAACTTTCATTTATAAATATTGTAATATTTTTCTTTTCTGAAATTCATATTATATATTTTTGTATATTTTTTGTGTTTTGGTGTTTCCCCAGACCCTGTATCCTGATATTTTATAAAATCCCCATCCCTGTCTCTTAGTAACTACGGTTGATACTTTCATGACTGTCCATACGTTCACAGTTGTTTTCTCTTGATGCATTTCCCTCCTCCCTTGATGCCAGACTGTTTCTATAAGTGATTTTCGATCAATTGTGATATATGATATTCGATTGTCTTCATTTAAGAGGCCATCATTCACTTTCAGTATCTCTGTATAATCGATCATTTATCTCTGGACGTTTGCTGCCCTTTCATTGGTTGTCTTCTGGTTCCCTATTGAAGGGAATTAATAGAACTAGAGAAAAATACAGAGAGGCACGTAGTTTGCTGATTTTTACTAAAAAGTTATGACATGTTTTTCTAGCAGAGAATTTCTTGTCAAAGCACAAAGCGGTGCCAGCTAATTGATCATCTATCTCTGGATGTTTGCTTCCCTTTCGTTGGTTGTTATCCATTGTTGGACCAATTCCATATGCTATACTATTGAAGAGAATCAATAGAACTAGAGAAAAATACAAAGAGGCACGCAGTTTGCTGATTTTTACATGAAAATGTATGGCATGTTTTTCTCGCAGAGAATTTTTTGTCAAAGCACAAATCGGTACCAGTTAAATCACAAGGTTTGAGTTCGAATTCGAATTCGATGAGGATAAAGTTCAGTTCAAATTTGCCAATGGACACAAGTTGGAAAAAAAAGTCATTAAGTTCGAACAATAGAATTTTTTTTATCATTTAATTTAAAATATATATAATTATCTCAAAATAAAAAAAACATACATATTTTAAAATATAAATTAAAAAATAAATAAAGCTTACAAGTAAAATAAAAACTCAAAAAAGATAAATAAAAAAATTAAAATAAACATAAATGTAAAATATGAATTAAAAAATAAAATAGAACTTAAAAATAAAATAAAAACTTTAAAAAGATAAATAAAAATAAGCATAAAATATAATTAAATATTAAGTATAAATGTAAAGGTAAAATAAAACTTAAAAATAAAACAAAAATTAAAAATTTGTAAATAAAAAATTTAAAATAGACAAATTGTAAACTTTATAAACCTAAACCTAAACTGACCTGTCCATTTGCTCCCTCCCACGAAACTTTTCCTCTGCCCGCGAACAGCTCCATGTGCAAACGGTCAGCCCCAGCCTCCCTCTACCCACACTGTTCTTGACAGGATGCCATAGACTGCTCCGCTCTCACCCACAGAAGCAATGAACAGTCCACAGGATGCAGCGAAACAACAGAAACAGAGATGCCAGAGGAAGAAACAGCTTGCAGAGACACTAGAGGAGGACCAGACAAATACAACAGTTTAGCAAAATCCAGCAGCGACCAGTGTCTTCCCTCGCGCTTGTATCTGCACACACAGACTCCAGCGATCAATGCCTTTCCTGTGCATGACTCTGCATGCAGATTCCAGCAGAAGGAATCTTGTATTCAACAGGACTCGCATCTCATTTTATAGCCTTCTTACCTGCAGCAAAGCTTTAATGGCAAAATATCTATCTCACAACAAAACGATTGCAAATCATCTCTATCTCCAATTGCAAATTGTCTTCCAACCCTAAAGGAAAATAGAAAACCCGACATGAGAAAACCCACGTTATGGATACATAAGTGTTGACCGCCAAAATCCAGCTGTACAAACTTAATCACAAATCTGAATGAATTTTTTGGGGAAAGTTGAAGGTTGGCTAATTTTGTATTCATCCATTAAATGCAGAAAATTCAGTGACTTAGGGCACCAGTATGAAAAGAAACCAATGAGAATTGTTAAGTTGTCTATGTTTATAGAATCTTTATCAATTCATTGAAATGGGAAATAGGGGTGCTCTATATTAATAGCTTGTGCCAGTAAACTATAACATTGCTTGATTTTCATTTTCAATTTCCTTGCGCTCGATGTCAGACTTCTTCTATACGTGACATTCAATCAACTGTGATATGTGATATTTGATTGTCTTCATCACGCGGTGTTCGATCAACTGTTTCTATACATGGTGTTATTATGACCACTTTCATCCAATAATTGGTCTTCTATCTCTTGAAGTTTGCTGCCTTTTTATTGGTTGTCTTCCTTTATAGGACCAATTCCATATGTTAAACTGCCCTTGCCTTCACATCCACCTTGGGCTAAACAATTCATACTAAGCATCTGAATGCCTTTGTTCTACAGGGTTCTTTTTAAGTAATTAATCTGATTTCTCTCATGACAGGTGGTCTTTGCTTACAAAAGCTTGACCGCCCTTAGGAAGGGCAACTATGAACGATTTCAATTTCACTGTTCTTTGAATAATTCATTGTCTTTTCTGCGGCTGATTACCTTTATTCAAATGAGTATGAAGAGAGTTTTGTAATTCATCACAGGATGTTCACCTACAATGTCCTTCGCTTCCTCTGCAAGACCTTTCTCCCCTTTTTATTCTTGACAGTCTTCCTCAACATTTGTTGCTTCTTGCTTGATTAAATCTTCATGCTATGTCGTTGGACATTTTGCAACTTACATTACCAGAATCTGTTGCCTCACTTCCCTTATGGTGCCTCTCTAATTTTGTATGCCATTGCTTTCTTGTTTCTTCTTCTTCTGGTTTCACAGTAGTGTTAGTGATATAATTCCCCCACTCTATTGGAAAATTGTGGGTCATTGACACTCTGGTTTATAATAATCTAAATGCTTTGTAAAAGCTGTTATGTATGTTAATATTATCATGTCCTAGATGCTCTATTCTAACTTATCTTATGGTTTAACTGTACGTTTATTTATGGGTTTTGCATGCTTATAAACGATGGTCTTGCTATCTTAACAAACCGCTTCTATTGCTTCATACATCCTTGTTTTAATGTTGTTTTCCTGCTTCTCAGCACTATTGGCTAGCTCCCCCACCTGGAACAATCACTTATGCTACAAACATATCTTACATTCTAAATCTTGTTCTCTACCCCTTAAGCCCTCTCTACATGTTGCCATTTCATGCCTTTGCTGTGCTCCTCAAGGCTTTTCTCTAATAAGAATACACACAAACTTCACTCTAGCAACGATCAACGAGTCAATCATTAAATCACACATATGAACATATCGCATCTTCAACAATGGTGATCCCTCCAACGATAGCAGCCCTTTCTACTTGTTGCCAGATATTTCATGCCTCTGCTGCACTCCTCCAATCTTTTCTCTGATAAGATAACACAAACTTCAGTCTAGATACAATCAACAACTCAATCATTAAATCACACATACAAACATGTTGCACACATATGAAAATGTCGCATGTTCAACAATGTTGATTCCTCCAAAGATAGGAGCAACTGTTGAACTGAGTCTAATTGCAAAAGTTGTGGTTTTTTGGGTCCATGTTTAACAAGTTTGGTAATGAAAGTGAGAGATACATGCACGTGTTCACAGCATTATACGTAACATCACAATAAAAAAATACAACATGCATATTAACTTCAATGCTAAGAAAAAACATCACAAGTACTCACGAGACGAAAATGATTCCCATGTCAAGGGAGTCTCTTGATTGTCTCTCTTTTAAAGTTGACATTGAAGACACAAATTGAGCAGGGGCCTCGTTGCTTGATGACCCATGACAGCTGAATCATGATGGCAGGATTCCATTGTGCACTCTCATTCTTGGTGATTGATTAGTGAGTGTGTCACACATAGTTACCAAGTTCGGTCGGATCTCGGCCAAATCCGAAACGATCCAGATTCTTTCCCTCTTCTGGATTTATCCGATCAGGTTTGGGCATATTATAACATAAAAAAATAAAAAGGTAAAAACCCTAAAAAAATCCTTTCAACATTAGCGAACCCTAAAAACAATAGCTGCAAACCCTTAAATGTGTGTAGTTTGTGGAAGAGATTGATTGATAGCAGCTTGGTTTAGTTTGTGGAAGAGATTGACTGCAAGCAAGTCACATAAGACGACCACCACGTGAATAGCAACATTCACGACCATATCTGAAGACTCATACATCAACGACAATGGCAAAGGCAGTGGAAAACGATGACGACAGGGATCAACAACAACAGCAAGTGCCGACAGAGTTGCAGCCATCAAACACAAACCACTGGTCACCATCTTGAGTGCAACATACAACACACGACAGAGGTAGAGGTAGGTTCGTTTTTTCTTTAGTTTGGTTTTTTGTAAACTACAATTCAAAAATAAACATTTTCATTAGGTTTACCGTTTAGATTTATGTTAAACATAGGTTTAGGTTTAGCTAAATATTATAAAATATAAATAAAAATATATGAAACTTGAAAATTATAAAATATAAATTAAGTACTGTATTCAGTTTGTGTTTTTTATATTATAAAATATTTAAATATAATTAAGGTATTGTATTAACCTTTAAGTTTATGTATATTTAATATTTATATCAGAAAATATTTAAATATAAATAAAAAAATTTAAATTAGGTTTGGGTATTGAGGTTTAGTTTATTTCATAAATATAATTGCATTTACATTTATATTATAATTTATAATATTTTTTTTAAAATATATTTTTAGATTTAATATTTTTTTAAAAATTTTAAATTTATTTTATATTACAAATAAATTATTCACGTAATATATAATAAAATTAAAATTAATAATATCATGGTATATTTTTATTACTTTGTATAGTTTTATAATTCTATTTTATAAAGGTTGTTGAAAATTAATATTAATAATATTATGATATATTTTTATTATTTTTTAAAGTTTTATAAAAAAATAAATTATAGGTCATTTAAAATTAAAATTAAAAATATTATGATATGTTTTTATAGTTTTATTTTATATATGTAATTCTCTTTTTGGAATAATTAATAATCTAATAATAATTTATTAAGTTGTCTAAAAGGTACTTTAAGTTATAATTTTGAAAAAATGACACATTAATTATTATTGAGTGGGACCAAAAGCAATTAATACATACATGGCAAAATTAATTAATATTCATAAAATGAATATTAAATTAAAAAATAATTCTAATTATTTTAGGGTTTGGGTGAATTGAAAAGTGAATCTTATATAAGGACAAAAGGGGCAATGAATAATCATTATTGATTATTAAACTTTTGACAATTCATGATTGAATTCCAAATTCATTCAACTTCTGCTTGAGGACGGAAAAACTTCATTGCAGCCAGATTAGAGGACTAAACCCATCCAGCCCATTGTGGTAGCTTTTATGGTTAAAAATGATTTACATAGCTGGTTATTCACATGCAATCAGAAAACAGGGTTTTAGCAAAGTTTTGGAGCAAATAACAGCAGTTTTCTCAGCGAAGTGAGGGCTTTACAGCTAGGGTTTGGTTCATTGGGACTAGTGCCACTCTTGGCAGCCTCCATTGTGGCTGGCATCACTTTTATTTGCAGCGCCCTTCCTCCCAACAGCAGTTTGCAGCCCCAGATAAGCAGCCAGCAGTCCTATGTCACACTTTCAGGTTTGCCATATCAGAATAATTACTACAACACAACAAACAAAGACAATAAGTGGTATTTATCATTTGTAATCATTGATTTTTGTGCACATTCGGTAGGGTTTGATCTGGTTGATTGTAATCAATAGTGGGTTATTTGTATTTGATGTTGCATATATTATTTAGTATTCAATTGATTGAAATTAAGGAGGGCACTTGTGTGTGGTTGGAAATCCTATTGCATGTATGGTTCTATTCATTTATTATTGGGTTATCTTGGTGAAAGACATATTTTGTGCCTTTGCTATTAACGTGGGTTTCTTCATGAGGGTTTTGATTTATATTACCAGACGGTTCTAGTTTCTTCAAGAGGGTGTTGAATTTATTTCTTGTAAGGGAAATCTGAATTATTTTATAACTGTTTTACTGAAAATCCAGAATTGTTAATATTTATCCAAAAAGGGATGTTTCATTTAAAATTAAAATTAAAAATATTATGATATGTTTTTGTTATTTTTTATAGTTTTATAATTTTATCTTATATATGTAATTCACAGTTTTTATAGGCACTAAACTATGGATATTTTGCTATCTTTTAATGTATTTCAAGTTTGGAATTTATGCATTTCTCAATTTTGCGAGTGTTAAATTAATGTTCATTTTTTTAGTAGATTGAAATATTTTGCACATATATATATATATATTTGAACCGGATATTTCCCGATTTTTTTATAACTTTTTCAAGAATTCCAGATTCAGCATTTTTTTGACTTCTTGAATGGATTAGGATTTCCGAACTTGGTAACTATGGACTGTCACATGCACACTTAATATACAAGGACAAAAATATATGAGATTCAATAACAGGATTAAAAGTATCCTAGTTACACTTGGGGCAAATCCACTAGAAAATTGACTTTATTTCAATTAGTATACCAAGTACGTGATTTCAACTAGTATTCTCCAACACTTTAATCTGGATACCTAGAGGCATCTTTTAATAAATTTCCATCATTGCTGTTGACATCTAAGAGAGACATAAATAGAGGCATCCAGTATGAGATTTAAAAGACCACTTTAGAGTGATTTGGAGTCTCGGCAGAATTAACGGAGAGCCTCATGCCAAAACTTCCTTATTACTTACAGTGTAACCTTTCTTTTTTATCATGGCCTCATTGTTATTTCTATTCACATTGGTTGCTGCTATTTGTGCTGTTTGAGGTTCCATTTCCCACAACTTTACTTTTGCTCAAATCAAACTTGTACAGAGAGAGACCACCATTTCTGTGAAAGCATATGATACTCGTAAACTTTGTAATCTGGAACCCTAATCTAAAGAACATTTCATCTCTGTATTTCTCTCTTCATTAAGATTCAAAGCAGGTTTTGATACTTGTTGAGGGTTGTTATAGTGGGTCAATAACTGAATAGCCAAGTAAATATCCATACTTTTAATATACAGACTAGATAGTGTTCTTTATACAATACCTGAGGAAAGGAAACAACTAGTCATACAGGCATGGGCCTTATAATTAATAGGTAATGTATCACTATAATATACAACATTCCTGCATTACTTAAGGGTGCCTTTTCCTTGAAGTTTATCTGGAAATGCTTCCTCCACCACGAGCAAGTAGGATAGGAGGATATCATAAAGTAGGCCAAATTGTAATGTTCTTCTAAAGAAATGACTGGTAAATATTGTGGAACCATTTAGAAGAGTTGCACCAATTTATCAAAATGTAATGGAAAATATACTATTTTGGTGTTGATAAGAGCCTGAAAACATTGATCTACAGCCTGCCATGTTGTATTCCAAAAACAATCAAGGAATTGATAACTTGTTTGTTTCATTAGTTTTATTGTTACAAGTGTCTTGTTGATCCGACTCTTCTTCACTTCTTGTTGTGTTACTGCAATTTATTAAACCATAGAAGCAGAAATGGCAAATAACTTGTGATTACTCACGAGTAAGCAATGCTTGCCTAGAATGCTGTGCGTAACTGATACGCTGTGCTGAGTAATTGTTAGAACTGGGGTCAGCAGTTGCACACGATTTTTTGTAAAACTCTTCAAATTTCAATTTTTTGAAAAAGTGGCTTTGATTTTTTTTTTTAATTTTTCAATTTTACACTTAATTTTATGAGTTTGCCAGTTTCAATCCCGATTCTTGAATTCGATTTACAGATTTAGTTTGTCATGTCAATGCCGTGTAAATGGAATGGAATGTGTTAAACAATGGTCATTTCTACTCTTGCAACTAATTTAACTTGTTTAGGTCTATAATAGTTTAAACAGTCATCATCCCATTTACTTGTTTGACAGCTTTTTGCATATCGACCAATTTCTTCACTTAAAATGTCGTGGATCTTAAAAGGGCCTAATGATTAATGTTAACAATGCCAATGATTTTAGCTACTTTAAATTAAAACTTCATATTGGACACAACATAAATGGAGAGAGGACGAATAAATAATGAGCTAGTGATTAGAGATGGAAAACACAGCATGAACAATTGTAAATCTTAGTGATGGAAAAAATAACATGAGCCTGCAAAAGCGAAAGGAAGAGCTGTTTAGATGGATGCCATTGAGAGACGGTGGCAAGAGGGGGAATGATAGTTGAATAAAACTGTAGAAATGGACAGGACTTGAATATGTTTACTCAATGATTTGTAAATGCGATACAGTATGGATGCTGAGAACAAGCTATGCCCAATGAGATAATGAGGAGCAGATAAAATGGAACGACAGAAAAAGGAACGACATTATCAATTATAAGATACAACAGGCACCCATAGTTTACCATAAATTTTCATTTAGTATGATTGATTTGAGATGCCTAGCATTTTTCATTTGTGAAATCTTGTGTCAGCTTCAGAATGTTATTGGCTGCAAATTACCCTGCAAGCAGGCTAAGTATATGCATATTTACAAACTTACAAGGCATGGCTGAACATGGCACAAGTTGGCCTGAATCCCAAATCATGGAGGTGGACTGAACAAGTTCAGGAACCTGACAGAAAATTCCAATAAAGGAAAATTGAAAACCATAAAAGGATGTCATAAAAGAGATCCTCTGACCACCATTCGTATTTCACATAAAATTTATAGATTTGTACGACAAAGAGGGTATGCTAATTAATCATTATGTAGCAGATGAACAGTCATCTCAAACCGATGTATATGGAGAATAGAGGGAAATTTTATTGAAGTTGCAATGGGCAACACATCCAGCCATAAAGTAGTAGGCAATTAACTTATGTAGAGGTTTATTTACTACCTCTTTTGGACATAATGCGCTGCATATTTGATGGATCTTTTGTTGGAATTTAAATACAAGTTGGAGAGAATGAAAGATGTTGCAGAAGGAAAGCCGATTGCTAAGTATATGCTTAATCGATGCTCAATGCTGAGCTCGGATTATAAATTTGCAAAGCTAGAGTTTCTCTTGTCTGTGAAAGAGTAGTTGAAAACCAATATCACTAATTTGCAAAGGGAAATAAAAAAATATATTGCTTTTGAGGAAACTGGTGGTTAGTGACAAATGGAGAAAGTAATGTGAACCACTATAAGTTAGTTTTTTCATTACAAAAGATCGATTTCAACGAGTTCTTTGTTCCTGTACTTTTCATTAAATTATCAGTTCTGAAGAAATTAACAAACACTGCAGATTCTAGCTTTTAATACCATTTCAAAGATTTTTGTAAAGGTTAGAACATTCAACTTCTTGTTCAGTTTGCAGCTGCTACAGTTAGGAACATGATATCAGAAGTCACCCCTACCTCGTTTTGGCCAAGGAACATAATATCAGATGTCACCCCTTCCTCCTTTTGGCCAAGCACAGTGCTCATGATTGTAAGCCTGAGCCGGAGCTGATCATCTCGGGAGATAAACTAAAGGTTAAGTTCTGTTTGTAAATTTTCTCAGAAATTATTCTCATCTCTGAAGAAGTTAAACGAGCACAACAGATTCATATTTCAGCAGTGCTCAGAGAGTTTCCAGAAGGCTAGAAAATTCAAGTTCTTGTTCAGTTTTCATCTCCTACAGTTAGGAACATAACATGAGATGCCATCCCTACCTTTGAGTGCTTCTACCATGATGCCTCTTATCTTCTGGGATGACAATAGTCTACAAGTTTTTTGGATTACTCAACTGAACTTTTGCTTTTCGTTATTTGTTTTACTTCTCATGGTTGGTTTGGATATGGATTGGGCATTCCTCTTTTTCTATTCCATCGTTATATCTTTCGACAGTTACAATGATCATTTTAATTCTGTCACGAACATTAATTTTAATTCAAATCGAAATTTATTGCCATGGACAACTCCAGTGACAGTGCGCTAAGGTATGTGGAAACTGTGTTATCATTTAGCTGTCTTACTTATGGAAGGGTGAGTTTGTTGAGAAGCCTTGATGTAGAGCTTTTTCTGATAGTTTCTATAAAACTGTATGTGATTCAAACTGTAGAATGAGAAACATATACCTGTTTTCTTGATGTGTGGTGGCAGTTGTTAGCATCCTTTTAACAGTCTTTTTTTAACCATGACTTGAGATAAAGTCTTGTGATGTATGAAGGATTTTCTCCTTAAAGATTTAATTTAATGGTAACCAAGTTTTTATCTTCTATCTTGTACCATACGTTTTGTATGGTTGGCATGTTTATCATTTTTTGACCTAAGTGGGGTTGCCTACTATTTTGTATGTAACTACTTGGTAGTGTTTATCTGATACATATGATTATTCACTTGATAAAACTGGGTTGATTTGGCGGCCAAAACCTTTGGTGTATTAATTCTGTCTGGATTCTCGTCGTTGTTATTCCACACCTGCTAGATATATGCATTAGATTTGGGTACTGAACCTAATGGCCTCAGACGATAGAGTAAACTTTGCTTGTATTGCAGCCAGTTTTCGCTTCAGTGGCCGACTCTGAAGGCAAGAACACTGGGAAATCTGTAGTTAGCTGGCAAATAGCATAAATGAATTATCAAAAAAAAAAAATATGTAGGGTTGAATAACAGTTCACAATAAACAGTGCATCTTTGTTCATATTGAAATTCAAAGCTTACAACATGAAAAAAGGTCACATACGGAAATTTTTTTACTAGTAATTTTTTGAACAAGTTGGTCAAAATTCCACCAGTTTCTAATATAGAGCCTATACAATGTTTGTTGCTAAGTACATTTATGCTCAGTCTATGTTATGTCACTTATAACAAAGGTAAAAATATTTGATTAGCTCTCAGAAGTGCCCAAAACTCGTATCCTATTGCAAAAATATTTGTTGCAGTCACACATGATGTTGTTCACTTCCATATGAGAGACCTGAGGTCAGGGAGGCACTAGTGTTATATTTTGTATTCGAGTGTTGCCATCAGTCGTAATTACTGCTAGTACTAAATTATTTACTTATCTTTTTATACATGTCTAGATTATTGAGGCTTCTACTAGATTCTAACTATAAAAGCGACAGGTTGCTGAGCGAGCTCTCTTCTTATGGAACAATGACCATATAGTGGGCTTGATAGCTCAAAATCGGAATGTGATTCTTCCTCTCATTTTTGAAGCATTGGAGAAGAATACCCGGAGTCACTGGAATCAGGCAGTTCATGGTCTAACATTGAATGTAAGAAAGATGTTTGTTGAAATGGATAATGACCTTTTTCAGGAATGCCAGCACAAATTTATAGAGAATGAAGAGAGAGCTAAAGCAATGGAAGAAAAGCGGGAACTGACCTGGAAACGATTGGAAGAAGTTGCTGCATTAAAGGCTGGAAACACACAGCTGCCACCTGCCACTCGGTCATGAAAGGTTTGGAGACTATACTTTTGGACTTTAAATGAGCAGACTCATAATTGACGAGTCAAGGAAGAACCCTTACTGTTGGAGGGAATTTTATGTGGGCTTCTTTGCATAGCTTATTATATATTTAATTGTTTGGAAGTCCAGTGAAGGCAGGGCTGGAAGCATGTGCACTTCTCAAGTTTGTCTGTGTATGAAAAGTGGACGGGATGTTGTAATTTAAAGGAGTGGAAAGGTTTTATGGACTTGGCTTGTTGTGTAAGTCAAGGAAAATGTAATGTATCGATCTGTTTGTATTCAAGTATGAATGAATCTCCACCACTGATTTTAGAGTTTTGATTGCCACTGTTCAGATTTGCCATTTAAGCATTTTAGGCCTGACTTTTATTGATGTTAGATACCCGAGTTTTCTCTTTCTGTGTTCTATCAAATTATCAATTGCATATAAAGCCAAGAAACTATAAACGTATATACCCGGTGCAAGGGACACTACAAATTAATCAGTAACCCCTAATTTCTACTTATATTTAATTATTTTGCGTATAGGTTAAAACTCTAAAATCGTACCATTCAATAATGATGACTTGTGTTTTTTTTTTTTTTATAATGATTGCATGACATGTTTTGAGGTTTTGTGTTTTTATTTCAGCTTGAAATCAAATACCGAAATGGAACTAGCGATGTGTTAGAAGTGTTGGATTCTCATTTTGCTAGTTCTAATTGTTTGATACTAAAAGCACACTTATTTAGGTGGTCAAATTTTTTATACAGAGAAGTTTGTGCATATGATATATGTTCTTTGATTTTGAGTCTCAGTCATCTATTTTTTTTAATATCTCACAACCTATTAGAAGCCCCGACTTACTGTCATCTAAAATCTGCTATCATCATGGATAGGTTACACAAAACGAATTTTCACTTGGTTTTTTACCTAACAAGTTTCTTAAGTTGTGCATTATGTAAATCAAATCAATAAGCTCTCATCAACCAAACAACGAACAACATTTTACAAAATCTCGTTACCTATTGGATGGCCAGACTTATTGGCACCCAGAATTTTTTGTCATTATTGATTGGTTAAGCACCAGAAAGATTTTTTGCATGGATTTGTCCCGAGCAATTTTTTTTGAATCTATAATTTAAATCAAAATTTTACTTGTCACTAAAAGACAGATTTAAATCATAATTTGAAATTTTGTATTTTTATTTCGGCTTGAAATCAAATACTGAAATTGAACTGGCCATGTTTAGGTTTTCATTTCTGCTAGTTCTAATTGTTTGATTCTGGAAGCGCACTTATTTGAGTTGCAAAATTTTGGATACAGAGAAATTTATGCACATGATATATGTTCTTTGATTTTGATTCTCACGCCTGCTATACCCTAATTTAAAAATAAAATAAAATCAAGCCACCTATTCGATGGCCAGACTTACTGTCATCCAAAATTTGCTAACATTAGATTGGTTATACAAAATGATTTCTCACTTGATTTTTTACACAGCAATTTTGTCACTTGTCTATCATGTAAATCAAATTTATAAGCTCTTATCAATAAAACGACAAGCACCGTTCTTTTTAAAAAGTCTCATCAGCTATTGGATTGCCTGCCTTGTTGCCATCCAGAATTTGCGATCGTTATTGATTGGTTAGACTAGAAAGAATTTTTGCGTGGTTTTCTCCTGAACAATTTTTTTGCAGTTTTTTGGTACTCTTTTCATCGAAACACCGATTTAAATAAAAAATTTAAGCTCTAGGCAACAAAACACTGATTTACATCGAATGTATAAGCTCTTATCATTGGCAGATACGAAAAATTTAGACATTGATTGGCTAGCAATATGACATAGGTGAATTGTAGTTATTTGGGTCATTTAAATGATTTGTACAGTATTGTGGTCTCTCCTAAAGCATCGCAAAAACTGGGATTCTTTTTCCATGCCCAGCCAAGGCCATTAAGTTAACTTATCGGTCATTAAGTTCACAGACGCAGAAGATAGCATTTTGGTTACAAGTTCCTCAAATATTTAAGAGGGCTTTTGATAAGTAGAACGAGTGGGCTTGATGGTAGAGGCTTATGTACTCCATAGAGAAGACAAAAGTTCGAATTGGGAGGAGGTAGGGTTTGTACACCTTGTTGAATGATAAGGTAAATGGAAGAACAATTTTCTTCTGGACTTAAACAAGAGTGGGTTTTATACACCAAATTAATGTCTCGCTTGGTGGTGACCTAAAAGTCTACTATCATCTTTATTGTATGGTTACATTAAGTATTCAAAATTAGAGACATTGGTCTCATAACCTTGTAACTCTATAGTCCAAGTGACATCTCCATAACATAATTCTAGAAAGGCTCTACTTAACATTGAGGAGTTGGGACAAACCAACTTTAGTTTGGTTGCATTTGAAAAGTTGTTTAAATTTGGTTTTCAAAAAAAAAAAAAATAGAGTTGTGCTAATGAAGATATGACTAGCTAATAAAATCACCAAAATGACTTTCAATCAGTGTATGGAAAAGTAGAGCAAACACAGGGAGTTTCTTCTCTTCATCTCCTAGGTGGAAATATCACAATACATCTTGAAAAACATATCCACTAACCTCACACTCGACGTGCCTCGACAATATCCTATAGGGGATTCCTACACTTCCTTTACCATTACATAATATTTTGAGTCTCAACTAAGTTAGCATTACAAATACAATGATAAGTGTAATTTATTTTTGTATAAAGTTTACATTTATAATACTACCATATATTATAGATACATATTTATGTATTATCCATGTTTTGTTATTTTACTTTTTAACAATGTTACTTATAGCATGTCCAATTGGGTTCTAGTAATATACATTTTTTGATTGAGTTTCAAAAATATATTCACTATTCTTTTAATTACAATTTTGTAATTATTTGTTCTTACATTTTTTTTCTTATAACCACTTTTATGGTAAAAGTGGTTTACATAAAAATGTAATACATCTATCCATACAAGATGCAACTACACTTAATCAGATTTAAAGCAATAAAACAACAAAATAGACATGATTGCAATAATGAATATATCTATAATCAATAATAAATGACAAGGATTTTAGAAGAAAATTTTATTTTTTATAAATCTGGTGATGGTTGTCAGAAAGAAATAGACAATAAAAAAACATGTCCAAAACTTGAGATAAACAAACCCTAGAAAACTCTAGACAAATATAGACAATTTGTCGAAGTGCACACTCTCAATAATGGAAGAATGGTTCTAGAAGTTGAGAGACAAATTTTGGCAAATTGTGAAACCTTGTTTGTCTACTCCAAGGCTCCAAAAAACTTGCCCACTTATCTTGAATTCTGTATAGATCTCTTGAAACACTAATATCCTCTACAACCCTAACAACGTATCATAGATATATAGAAAAATGCAAGAATTAATAGGTGAGTGTGTTATCTCTTCATTGTTATTTTTGGCTTTTATGTGTTTATTAATTAACCAAGACCCAAATTATTGCACTAGGGAGATATACTATTCCTTAAAGTAAAATGATACTTACAAATCTACCATAGTGGCTAAAATGCTTGTAACTGACAAAAGGTAACTATTGAAATCAAAAAGATATATAAGACAATGGAATGATCACACCTTAATGTGCTTTATATTTATGAATGCGAATCTGGATTGTGTAGGTATGTATCCGCCTCTATGTAAAATTTGAGGTCAACGAACTAGTTTGACCACCATACCTGTCATGTGTTGATTGTGTCATACATTGACTTTTAGATTCTAGATTCTTTAAAGCCTATGCGCCTTTGGATGTCGTACCTATATGTACCTATGCTTCTATGATGATGGGTAGAAATGCCTAATTGACGTCTTCCTTTCTTTGACCTAAATAGCCATTAACTCACAACAAAACAAAACAATGGGTCAAGCAAGCATTGTGGGAGTTGCAGTTACGTATCCGGCATATCGAAGTTAGACCTCAATGTCGTTTTGTGTTGTCTATGGAATTTTGAGTAGGTTTTGAACCTCCTCTTCCTAGATGTGATGATGCAACTACATGTGATATGCCTAAACCTTCTTTAGGTACAAGAGGGTTATGCACAAAGGTGAATCTGTAGCAAAAAATATGGCAGGGAATGGAGTAGAATAATGGACATTTGATTCCTCTCTCTCTTGTTCGCTTATGCACAAAGATAATGGCTTAGATTGACTTGGTACGAATGGTATGCTTTAGGACATTGTTCATACTTAGGCCAACTCGGGCAATAGAAAGAAATGACAATTAAGGCAATTGGAGTGCAACCAAAGGTAGGTGGACCCATTAAATAATGATGGACAAAATTAGTAGGATTAATGAATTTGCCTAGCAAAGGATCGAGGGGACTGACGATCCCATCCTAGGAAAACATATAGTGCGTGGTTGAAGATGCAGCATAGGAATGTGTGAAAATAGGCTTAGGATTGAGAACTAATATATTTAGATAAGTATTAGATGCATTTGGAAGGATTAGGACCAAATGAGGAGTATCGTAGGGTAGAAGTCCTAGAAACAAGCAATTATATACACATGCAACAAGCATGAAAAAACATGGGAAAGACATTGTGGAAAATGTTTTTGTATGAAATTTAGGTGTCTACATAATGCCCCTCCTTTGATGAGAGTATGCGAGTGAAAGCATGTGTGCATCAAAATATAAAAAATTAAGTCATTGAAGTACACACCTTCACCTATGTAGGGAATAGTGGAAAGCCTGAATGATGTTTAATAGGCTCTATCCACACTGAATTTGCCGACATACCTGAAAACAATTTCCAATTGCTTCAAGTAATCAAAATTGCAATAAGAAACTTGGAACTTTTGAAATTTGAAATTAAAATTTTAAAAGAGCATAGGAATAAATACACGTGCTTTGTCTCGAACCTAATGTTGCCACAATGTGAAAAAATAATGTTCCTATTCAGATTATTCTGTTTATTTTTTAAAACTAGTGTTGAATTATAACCAACACTTCTCTGGGGGTTTTGTGAGTCAAATCCACTTCTTGATCAAGGAAATAGATAAATTTGCTCTTCAAAGAGTCCCAACTGTTTCCTAGAAACTTTCACACCGTGGTGGACTAAAAAAATCCACACTACAAAAAATTAAAAATGCTCATGACTGAATTTATCTTAGGAGGAAAGAACTCTAAAAAAAATTTTGGGTAAACTTTTGCTCTATACTTTGCTCAAATGTTTTTGAAAATGCCTTGATATATGCCCCCTTTTGAGGCGAGGGATTGAATAACTTATGCTTGCAATCACTTATCTCAAAAGAAATAAAGTTCCAAGCACAATGTGTAATAAGATTGAGAATCATCGATACCAATTTGAAATTTGCATAAAACACATGTAACTATTATAAAATATTACATGCAAAGCTTCATTAATAAGCTGGATATGCAATTAGTCATGCCCTAAATGTCATATATAAATGTTACATGGCATAAGAAAAATATCATCATGTAATGCTTAATGCAAATGTATAATTCCTCCTATGGTAAGGCAAGGTAGGGATAACTAGCATTCCCAAATGTGAAAAATATGCCCATAGTACAGCTGGATATAACAATGAGAAACACACACAAGTAGCATGCCCCCATAGATGCATTGCAAGTACTATGGAAACATAAGCACCAAACAAGTGTACTGTAATTTACATGCATGATATAGATCTTGACACTAAACATTGTTGGGTTGTGGAGCTAAAAGCTTCACTGATGCAGACACAGAGAAGGCCATTGGAGGAGTTGCTGAAGGTTGCTGAGTGTCAGAGCAACCGGCGTCGGTCTGATCAGCCGACGTCGGCAGGACAGGGAAAGAGAAGAAACCGACGTCGGTCAGGGATCGGCCGACGTCGGTCACCTCCAGGCGGACAGGGACTGACGTCGGTCGCCTGTGTGGTTCGACTGCGAGTTTATTACGGGCAGTTAGCTAACGAACCAAGTGTTTGCATGATGAGTGCTAATTTTAGACTCATAGCTGTGGATCTAATATTGTAATTAGATGTCTAATTATTGTTTGGATGAGTTTTATATAATAGACTCATGATTGTATTGTAAATTAGCGCTAGGGAGTAAGAGAGCATAATTATAAGCTCCTTCGGTGTGTGAGGTAGAGCAATGGTGCGTTCCTCCTAGTGCCACAGTACCAGTTGTGTTGGTGCTGGATTGGAGAGTCAGCTGGATTCTTCAAGTATGTATGATCTTGGTCATCAGGTGAGCATGGCCCTTATAGGAGATCTACATGGTAAGTAAGATCGTTGATCTGCAGGTGTGTGTGTGTGCAAGGTCGAGGTTCACAGGTGTGCAGAACCATTTATTGATCTGTAGGTTGGAGATCAGATAGGACAGCAACACAATAGGGAGCAGAATCAGGCAGGATCTACTTGGAGTACGGTGTGTACTCATTGGTATGTACGTGGAGTACATGGAGAGCTAAGAGGAAGGCAAGGCAGTCCCTTCCATAAGTATGGTCTGTTGAATTGCAGGTTGTTGCAGGTTCATGGGAGATCTACTTGAAGTACTTTGAGTACTTGTGGAGTGCGTGGAGCACTTGTGGAGTGCGTGGAGCACAGGTGTAAGGTGAACACCAACTCTGTATTTGAGTTGGGTGTTGAGACCTAGTAGAGAGAGCTTTGAGGAGAGAATTACTGTTCACTTGAGGTGTGGGAATCCTCTGTAAGGTGGTGGAGAAGAAGTGGCATCTTCTTTATTGTATTCTTTTCTGTAAAAGTGTTAATACAAGTTGTGTATTGTCTCTCATATCATGTGTTATTTTGAATTCTAGTTACTTGTGATTCTGGTTTATTTCCGCATATTAAGTTGCTTGGTTTGGTAATCATATTGTGCTCTCTTTGGTGGAGCAAGATCCTGACAAACATTGTATAATAAGAGGCATGATAAACATAATGGAAACATGTATAGTATATAACAATCAATGACACCCATGTTAATACCACACAAGTTAGTGAGAGACCACATAAGGATGAGACTCACAAAACATGACAATAAGATGATCCTCTATGGACAAGGACACACAAACAAGAATACATATGCACACACAAGCAAGGAATCACACACAATACTCAATGTAAACAAGCACAATGTACCAATCATATGTCGATATCCATATAACACACAAGATCTAGGTACTATCAAGATATGTATAGTCTATAAAAAGTAGCCTCATGTGATATATGGATAGTAAGGAAAAATATCACAATGAAATTGTGCTGGTATGAAGATGCCCCTTGTGTAATCATGTTAATCAATGTGATCATGCCCCATAGGTTGTTAGACCTATAGCTGCAAGTCATTTGAATGCTCCAATATCAAGTGTATCTTATATATTTGCATAATATCCACTCAAAGAAATACCATGAGGAACACGTGTATGGATATGAAAAACCTCTATTATAGGTAGATATCTCACCAATAATAAAGTGATTTATTATTATTATTATTATTATTGATTTTTACAATGTTTTTGAATTTTGTAATTTTATAAAAGAAGATAGATAAAAAAGATAATAAGGCACTAAAATAAGGCTCAAACAATAGAAAATATAATCCAAAGGGAAAAAATAAGAGGAAAAAGATGAGGATTCCAAGCAACCTAAAACTTCCGTCACAACCGAATGCATGCTAAAACAAGATGTTGGCCCCTCAATTTTGACCAAGTATTTGTTCCAATTTTGGCGAGCAGCATGGAGGGACCATTGTTTTTTTTTATGCAAGTACTGACATGGCACGAAAAAACCATGGTGTGGGAGAACCATGGCATGGGAGGACCATGGTGCAAGACTAGCAGCGCAAGAGTTGAAGGATGCATAAGGACAATGGTGCGGAAGACTCAGTGCGAGAAGACCCATTCAAGAGAAAAATGTGGCATGAGGAACCCGAGAATAGAGGACCCAAAACAAGAAGCAAAAGACTAGGGGAGCGCAAGGGAAGTGGAGCGCGAGGAATGCGGGAGTAGTTAGAAAGAATAAATCAAGTAGGATACTTTGACCCCACCAATCGGAGACCTTGTACCAACTCACGAGGAATGAAACACTTGGACACAAATATATTACATAGAACAAGCATCTAGGGGCACAAATGCCCGATTTTATAAGATCAATCAGTTGTAAGAGCCATGACTCTCAGCATGTTGGGAGTTTGTGTGCCATTTGTCCATATTAAGTTGGGAACTTAACACTTGGATAGGGCAAAACAAGTATAAAAACACCTGTTGTAAGTATTCGAGAAGGATAGATAGATGGATATATTATTTTGGGTGTGGGTGAACTTTAAAAGGAATATAGAGCATTCTATCTTGTAATCCATAAACACTTAATGAGAATTGAATGTTTATCATATGGTACTTCGAGCAATGGATTGTTAACTGTGTTGAATATTGAAATGTGTTAAGGGAATAAAGTCATGAGTTCCTTTCTTCTTTTATATTTAGCTAGTGATGGCAATATAATTTGTTATGTTAAGAAACAATAGTAGGATATTTATTTGATAAGAAATGAGTAAACTCAGGTAGATTATAGGATATTTATTTGAATAAAGTCATGAGTTCCTTTCGAGAATTGATATTTTGCTACATGCTTCGGGTGAGCGCAAGAGACTCATCCTTCACATGATAGGGCCAACATGCTAGCCTATTGGGAAGAGGCTTTAATGTCGACATAAAGAGATAAAACCCAACATTTTGGTTCTGTTGGTGGGACTTGAAGTGATTGGAGTATGATTATGGGAAATATTTGAGTGCATTACATTAGAGAATATTGAAGAATGGATTACCAGTGTCAAACATAATTTTGTGGTTCCATATATTGAACCAGGGGTTTTTGTACAATAGTGAGTAGAACAAAACCTCTATAGCTTATTGTATGAGACTTTCTTTTCTGAGGTCACTGTTCTTTTGCATTCTTAGATCTTAACATATGCTCAAGGATGATCCTGAAACCTTGGATGAAGATAGTCATGGACACTAGAATGATAGAGGAGTTTAGCACGACTGAAAGTTTATTGGATGCGAGCGGTTGATTGCTAGTGGAAAGGTGTTCAAAATAGTTACATCCTGGAATACACTATGACCACATATTCATGTCCTGAGGAAGCAAAGTTCCATTTTCTATGAGAACCAAGGGGATGATATCTTTCATTGTTTCCTTTTGAGATTAAAAAGCTAATTATTGATCTTGGGTTGGAAACACTACCCATGGAAGGCTAAAATCCCATGTGCATGAGCCACACATTTGGAGGGGAGAATATTAGTTGGTTCAAGATTGTAGGTTCAACATGGTAGAAAATAACGAGCACTATGAAAATGGAAGTATGATGAAGCTCGATAGAGGATCATGGGAGTTAGTGGCATGGGGAGAGATTGGGAACACTCGAGGAGTGCTGTGAAGAGCCATAGGGAGCTAGATGCATATGAAGAATCCATCACTTATGGGCCACAACCTTTGTCACTTTTATCTTGCAAAGGAGAAATGAGTTGGATTACCAGAGATGAACCAAGTATGAGTCAACTAGGCTCCCCCACCATAGTGCGTGCTCATGCCTTTGAGTTAGATATAGTACATATAAGGAATTGGGATACAAATAGTACATATTCAGAAGCTAAATGGATAAGGGAGACTAAGACTAGGCCATTAGGCAATAAGTTAGAATCCATATCTTTCTCTTTTCAAGAGGAGTCCATGGCATAACTTGGAATGTCTGGAGGATCTGACCCTCAAGGCTAGAGTACAGGTCCAAATCTAGGAAGTCAACCCTCCACCATGCCTTTTTCCTTGGGTACTGCTACTAGAGGTGCTGGTGGAGGATTAGGAGGAGGCGGACCCCTTCCAAGAATAGGATCTAGAAATTCTCATCAATCATTTGTTCAAATACCTATGGTTTATTATGAAATGACATTGCATCTACCTGAGTATTGAGGGGTAAAAAATGTAGCTGAGCATGTTCATAAGTGTGAACTAATTTGGAGGGTGCATGGCATCATGTCCTCTGAGTGAAAGTAAACATAGTATGTAACCACCCTTTTAAAGCGTGCACACAAATGGTATCACAAATTCGAACCTCAACAAGTAGTGGTTGACAATGACCAGCTCAAAACAACATTCCTACAAGAATTTGATATACCTGAGTTTGAGTAGTAGAGTATAGTGGCTCTGAAAGACATAAAATAGGGACTTATAGAGAGCGTACAAGAATATGATGCTCAGTTCAAGACCTTGGTTTCTAAGTTGTCCTTTGAAATCAATCCTACTCAACATGCATAATGGTTCATAGGAGGATTATTGTTACCTTTTTGACATACCTTGTCACAAAAAACTTTTACCAATATGCGTGAGGCTTTAAAGGCTGCCCTACATGATGAAGCAGTTGAAAGTATGGATACCAGGATGAATCCCTTTATGGAGGCACAAATAGCATCCATGGCTTCTTAGCTTGAAAAATTATCGACAAATAATGCACATGAGACATGTAGTGGTGTTTAGTGTACCGAATGTGAAACTGAAGGACACACAAGAAACAACTGCCCATGCAAGAACATCCACACAGTCCTAAAGCAAACTTGTGAGATTTGTCATGAATACCATGATGTCCACTCTTGTCTACTCTTGCAACAGACCATGAACACTAAATTATCCATGTATTTTAAGATTTGTGATGCTTATACCCATGACACCAATGATTGTCATTCGATTAATGATATTCATGAAGCTCAAGCATGCAACACGCGTCAAGCCTGAGTCGACAGTTCTCAAGACAATGGTGGTTATCATGGATGTGGAAGAGGATGAGGATGATGTAATGGTCAATTTCCACCAAGGACTTGCTACAAGTGTGGTTCTCCAGACCATTATTAGAGGGATTGCCCAGCATACCCAACTTGGGCTTACTACAAAAAAGACCACTGACTAGAAGAGTGTCCAGACTTATATTCAGCCATCACAAAAGACCACAATGAAAAAGGTGTCAGTATGATCCGTATAGACAAACCAAAATGTTGCACTCGATCAACCATCCCAATTATACAACAAGTATTACTACTCACAGTGGGGGCCAGATGCAATCTACACCCAACCTAATTGAAAAGGTACATTGAGGAGAACCACATGCGAGGAAGTACCCTAATGCACTTTAGAAAAAGGCTGTCCTTCAAGATACAATGGCACTTGTGCATGAGCTCTAAGGTGAGATTAAATACCTCAAGGATAGGGATGTCACATAGTACACTGTAGTGCTAAGGGAAACCAAACCTTCAGTAATGCAGGATCAAGAACTATGCAAATGCATGCTTGATGAAGACATCATTCCCCAGCTTAATGCTTGGATTAAAGGCCAATATCACCTACCAAATAATGCCCACCCTCATCTCGATCTATATTTAAATCATGCCTAGCGCTAGGAAAGTCATAGTTCTACTTCCCTAGAAGATGAAGAGATATTAGTTAATACTGCTATCAATAGATGGGTGATCCAAGATATTCTCGTAAATACTGGCATCAAAGTAAATGTTCTCACTAAAGATGCTTGGTAGAAAATGGCTAGTCCAGCCTTGTAACCCTCACCTCATGTCTTGTTCATGGCAAACAAGACTTGCGCACATCCTATCAGAGTCCTTAGGAATGCCATCGTTGATATAGTTGGGGTTCCTTTCAAAGCTAACTTTGAGGTTTTGGAGTTGGATGAAGCTAATGACTACCCAGCCTTACTGGGAAGGCCTTGGTGCTACAAAAATCACGTAGATTTAAGCTTTAAAAACTAGTACATTAGCTTTGAGAATACTAATCAGTGTGTGATAATACCCCTAGACTAAGCACAGGGACCACCCTATATCGAGCCTATGAGCATTGATGAAGACATCAACAATCTGTATACTGTGACTACTTGACATGAAGAACAAAATGATCCAACACCAGATGGTATTCTTCGCTAGACAAACAACTAGTCTATCTCAGATACTATGAGCAATGATTACAACTATTGAGCCCATGGTGATATTAACCTCATTAGAAGATTATGCAACCAAACGTCACAAATTTATCCACCTCATGGGTTTAGCAATATGAGGACAATTAGAGGGACCACTATTGGAAAGACTTGATGAAGCTCCATGGTTTTGAGGACAAAGGGAGGTGTGTGAGTTTGTCCAACACCTCAAAGATTTATATGAAATTGAAAATGAATGGATGAGGTCATTAGACCACAATTTTGATGGCACTATCACCAGGTGTTGGAATACACATAAAGAATGCCTTTTATATTGGGATCAAGTGCACACTGCTCTACATCATAGATTCCACCATGATAATTAGATCAGAGGCACACTCAGTTATAGTGACATAGAAGCACTTGAACCTCACTTTGAGGCTTGTGAAAAAGTATGGCAAGTAGATGAAACATTTTTACTAGAATACCTTCAGGTCCATATGTTCTACAAAACTTTATGCACTTGGGCTCGGGTTTGGTATATACATGAAGAAAGGCACATGGGAATAAGGTTCTGGCAGTTACTAAAGGAAAGTATGACATTAATGCTTTATTATACTTCACCTCAGATGGATTTACATTTTACTCTTCAAACCATACATGAATCAATCATTGGGGATCTGAGTCCTTTTGAAAAATACCTACATCATATTCATCAAGAAATTGACGATCCCTTGTGTATATTCACCGAGCCTCCCAGACAATCAACTCTTACACCATCAATAGTTCCTAGTGAAGAACACTGTGAAGAGATCTACTGGAGATAATAAAAACTCATCTTTTAAGTAGATGAAGGGTCCACTTCCCTAGATCCGGTGAATAACCTGCATGTCCCTACGAGTACTAGCTCATGGAATGTTCAAGATGCAAACTCCATGGACAACCCTTATCATGAGCCCATTCAAAATTTTCAACTTAACATTCATGTGAAGCAAGAACCTAAAATGGTGACCATTGGATGGTATTGGATTGAGATAGAAATTTCCCAAATATTTGAGTTACTGAAAGAGTATCAAGATGTGTTTCCAAGGAATTATAGTGAAATAAAAAGGGTCCATCCTTCTCTAGGGAAGATGCATATAAAGTTGATTGATGATGCTCACCCCATAAAGTAACATCCATACCAGATGAAACCTAATCTCTAAGCATGCGTGAAATAGGAAATTGATAACATGCTTCATGTCAGAGTAATTATTCCCATTGATGAATCTAATTGGGTAAGTCCCATGGTAATCAATATCAAAAAGGATGGGTGTATACAGATCTATGTTGATTATCATTTATTAAATGCATCTTGTGTGACCAATCCATTTCCAATGCCATTCATAAAGGAAATACTAGAAGGTGTTTCTAGTTGTGAGATATACTCCTTTACTGATGGCTTCTTAGGGTATCACTAAGTCCAAATATCTGAAGAAGACTAATCCAAGACCACATTTGCCATGGAATGGGGTTCTTTTACCTATACCATCATGCCCTTCAGGTTGAAAAATGTCCTGATGGTATTATCATGGGTAGTAGTGGAGGCTTTCAAATATTTTATCCATAAGTTTCTCCAAGTCTACTTAGATGATTGGACGGTATACGGGTTGATCAAGGACTACTACACCAATCTGAGGCTCATTCTTGAGTGGTACTGAGTGTTACAAGTTTCTCTAAACTTGAAAAAATGCCTAGTGACACCTTTTGGGGTACTCCTTGGGCATATAATTTATAAAGATGGACTCTTAGTGGATCCAACCAAGGTTTCTATCATTCTCTATCTGCCAGTGCCAAAAACTCAGTGCAAGGTGCACACATTCTTAGGACATATGGGACACTACAAAAAGTTCATTAGGGGTTATGCCATGATTACTACACCTTTATAAGAGCTTTCAAATCACAATGAACTATTCATATGGATAAATTTTTGCAAAGAAGCTTTTGAAACACTCAAAGAAAGACTAGCTACAACCCCTAGCTTGCAATTCCCTGATTGGACAAAGCCTTTTCATATCCATGTTGATGCATCAGGGATGACAGTCACTGTAATGCTCACACAACTAGGAGAGGGAAATTTGGACCATCCTATCTATTTCATCAGTAGGAAGCTCACATCGGCAGAAGGAACTATACCACCATTGAATACGAAGCCTTATCTATGGTTTATCCACTATAAAAATTTAGATAGTACCTTCTGGCCACACCATTTGTATTCTACACTGACCATGAGGCTTTAAATTATCTCATCAACAAGCCAGTTCTCCATGGAATAATTTTCCACTGGATAGTTCTCTTCCAAGAATTTCAATTTTCCATAGTTGTAAAACCTAGGGAAACCAACTATGGACTTGATCATTTATCCCAAATTGAAAATGGAGAACCTTCACATGTTATAGAAGATGACCTTCCTGATATATAACTCTTTCAAGTTGCTAGATTCCCTAAAGAACTAGAGGATATTACGACATTCCTCAATACTAGTTGTGTACCTGATCCTCTTACTTTACACGAACAAAAACAACTTGCACTTTGCACCACACCTTATCAACTAATAGCATGAGATATGTACAAGATGAACCATGACAAGGTACTGCACCATTATGTAATGCAACATGAATGCCTCGAGGTATTACAAGAAGTCCATGAAGGTATTAAAGGAGGACATTATGCTAGGGAGGCTACCACACGTAAGGTGTTACTCATTGGACTTTGGTGGCTACTTTATTTAAAGATGCAAAGGCATATGCAAGACAATGTGATATTTGCCAACACATGGGAATACCCAATAGAAAAGATGCCATGCCATTATGACCAATTTCTTCCCAAAAACCATTCACAAAGTAGGCTTTTGATTTTTTGGGGCCCATCACTTAAGCAAGATGACACATATGCTTACAATACATAATTATGGTAACTGAATACTTAACTCATTGGGCTAAAACATCACCAACCAAAGACTGTAATACAGTGACTACCATGTAGTTTATCTAGGAAAACATTATAACATGCTTTGGATATCCTTTAAGCTTCACTAATGACTGTGGAACCCACTTTTTGAATGAGACAATTTGAATCTTGTTGGTTGAATTCATGATCATGCATCACAAGATAACACCATACCACCCATAGGCTAATGGAATAACTGAAACCTTCAACAAGATCCTTGGTATGACTTTGACAAAAATTTACAATGTTGTTAGAACTGATTGGGATGATAGGGTATCTATAGTACTTAGGGCATACTAGACCAAACACAAACACCTCAACAAAAGTACACCATTTAACTTAGTTTATGGAAAGGAATCAATCATGCCAGTCAAGTTCTTGGTTCCATCTCGCTAGATAACATGCATAAGAAACCTTGATGATGATGCCTCTTTGAAAGCTTAGCTTAATGAACTCACAAAATTAGATGAGGCTCAATTCCTTGCCCACTGGAATCAAGATGTTGAGAAACATAAACATAAAGCAAACCCATGATCACCATCTAAAGAATAAAATGTTTACCCTAGGCATGAAAGTTTTACTCTATGACTTTAAATTCGTGCACCACCTTGGGAAGCTCTAAATTCATTGGGATGGACCATTCATAATTCATAGTATTCAACCTACTGGAGCTTGCCGACTAAAGTGAATAGATGGTCAATTCCTTCCAAGACACTACAATGGGAGTCAAATTTGGCCTTATTTTTATTTTATTTAAGTTTGTGTTAGTTTTAATAAGGCTTAAGGCCATTATATTAGGAATTTCTTCTTTCAATAAAAAACATTACCCTTGAGGCATGCGAATCTCTTTTGAAATAGACTAGTTATTTTCATGGAGGACCATGAACCCTTTTAGTGTGGGGTAAGATATTATGCATATGAATACAAGAAACAACATGAGGGTATGCAAGTGATCAAGGGCACAAGAGTCATACATGGTGTACAAGGGATTAAGGGCATGTGAGTCATTTAATAAAATAAATTCTCATTGTTTGCATGACAATTGGTTTCCACTACTCTAGAAAAATAGGATAGTTATCACCTACTTCCAAAAAAGGTGTGGGCAAGAATGGATCATTAATGTCACAAGGGTATTCATAACAAAAAATGTGTGAGTGAAATGATGGGATAAGTTTGTTTTACACTAAAGGCTCGATGCAAGATCTGAAGTACAAAGATTGTTAAAAGATATGCATTTATGGCCATAAATGATAAGGAGAAGAAAGAAATTAATGAGGTAAACTGACTAGAGGACCTATAAATAAACAAGTTAAAGCCATTCTACACTTTATCTTACTATAATCTTTGAGTGCTTAATGAACTAGAGAACCAGAGATGAAGTCAATATCCCTATAGAAAAGAGTGATTGAGAAAGAAACAAAGATGCGAATAGGATTTCCAAGTAGAGGAAGATTGTTGAGTGCAAACACATGTAGAAGTGGGTTGAGGTCATTGTTTGTAAATTTTTTTTTACAGGTTGTAGGTTCTACCATTGTTGAAGTGTGAAGATCGAGAGCAGAGACAAGTTTGAATGCCACCATGTATTCATTTGGGAATGTGGGATGGTTGAGGGTTAACATTCAAGCACCACAAAGGGTAATACGATCAAATAAAAAGGCAAAAAGACTTGAAAAACTATCAACCATACTAGAAAAAAGAGAGGTGAGTTCAGAAGCATGGTTCTCTATAAGAGAGGAGCCTTTTGAAGACTTAGAAAAAACACTAAGGCAAGGATAGTGTGCAAAAGTTTAGAGCGAGAGCATGGAAGAAGCTAAGACGGTGAAAAAGGGAAAGCAGGCACAAGCCTCCTCATCACATACTACCCCACCATCTCCCCATCAAACTATTTACATAGAAGAGATGCAATACCCTAAGTCAGTTTTATGCATGAAAAATTGGGTCTCTAAGGTGGCAACTATGACTGTGTTTGACTAAAACCACCACTAGCTAGGAAATGAGGTGTATTTACAAAATGATTATCAGGTTTAGATCACCAACACATGAAACCAAGTAGTTTATGACCTGACCATCAAGAACCAGCTGGACAAAGTTGGCCTCTTCCAACTCTTTAAACTACCATATTTTGGAAAGCCTACTGAGGTAGTTCAATTCCTCCTCTTGTGTGTTCATGAGGATTATATCTTCTTCGTAGGGTGCAACATGAAAATCAGTGTAGAGAGGGTAAGCAAAGTCATAGGATTCTAGTACGTAGTGTTCAATGTATTAGATGACTTGGCAGATGAGGAAGAAATCCAGTAAACCACCATCATGCTTATGTATCAAAAATAGGGACATGCAATGTACATCATAAACTTGTAAGATCCTACCTTAAGAGTCACAATGTGGATCATTTCCACCAAGGTCCGAGGGACTGATCGATGGAAGGAGGTGGATATGTCCCACTTACACATTACACACCAAGTAGTGTAAGGAATACAATACAATTGGGCATTGTACTTTGCCCAAAATATAGCCAAAGATACAAAAAAGGTGCATATAATTCCTAAGTTCAGATTTCCTTGGGGGGAAATCTTGTTATTATTAGTTTTTGATGAAATTAGTGTGCCTAAATATAGTTTAGGATCTTTAAAGTGGGTGTATCCCCTCATTCACAAGTCCCCCATTGAGCGCTACAAATATTTTACCTATCCTTACCACATCACTCCAACATATAAGTTAAAGATGAGGCACATTCCCAAGGATCTTCCCTCCCTAACAAAAGATCAAGCAAAATTCATTGTGAAGCAATACTTCTCCTTGGCATGTATTCGAATGAATCCTTTAGGAGAAATATCAGTGTGGCTTAAGCTGCCTTATGCCTTCTCTATGTGCTACTTCATTGATTCTGGCAATAGAATCTATGATGCACAACTGATTAATATATAAAAAAAATGGATCGATGCAAAACACCACACCCTCTAGAAGATGTTTGTATATCTCAATAAAAATACGTATACGTAGAGGGGAGAAACAAGCTTGACTGACGTTAAGATCAAGAATATCCTAGTTGGGGGATAGCTACACAAACTGTTCTATATGTTACACCTCAACCAGAACCCTGAAGATGGAGACCTCAAGGAGAGGATCCCCCAAGTACCACTAAAAAAGAGGTAGTGTGAGCCAAGCACCAACACAAGTGGACAATAGGGCCCCCAAAAATGATAGAAGATAGTAGAGGTGCAACCCTCCAGACTAGTTCAACATCACCATTCAGTGCCACAACCACCACCTCACACTTCAACTTCACCTCATCCTTCACCATCATCATCTCCATCCCCATCTCATAGTTCTTCACCACCTGTGTCACCTTAAACTCATCATATTCCTTCCCACTCACCTACCCCACCTTCTCCACCTCAACCATCTCATCCAAATCCTCCACCTTCACCACCAAGACTACCTTCACCTCCACCTTCTCCAAAGATGACCACCATTTCATCACCCCACCACCCTCCAAGTCAAGCGCCCCAAAGGGACCCCTCACAGGAGCAAATACATACTATGGAATCCAATCTAGAGAAGACTCCATACCCTATATGATAAATCTTGGTTGTTGATCAAATCAATACTAAAGAAATGGGAAAGGATGGGATGGCTACCGAAAGCCATCAAGAACTTGAGTGAGACCTAGGGAAGGGGAAGGGATCAGCTGAGGGGGAATCAGAATAGAGAGTGCCATCTAATCTGTGTGAATGATACTAGTTCGATATAGATGAATAAAAACACCATATTTGGAAGTATTTACACCCTAATGATGTGACCCAAGAAACAAGAAAATAACTATCCTTCCTTTTGGAGATGTATAATGAAGATCCTTAATTTGACATTTTGTTAGATTGCATTTTTTTGACCCAGATGCCTGAGGACTGTCGAACCTCATGAAATTTGATCCACAACAACTCTACCTATTAATTATAAGTGCCACATTTTTGAAACTTTCCATGGAAGTGACATGCCAAAATATTTTATCAGAGTTAGACACATGCATGGATAAAAATAAACATGGTAAGGTGGTATAAATGTCTAATAAAGTGTATGCTAAAAAGTAGGTGATAGCCAAGGAAGTGGCCTCTTTGAAGCAACAACTTCAAGAGACCACCGAGGATAAGGTTAGGGTATTAAACCTTTGCAAAACAATTTTTTAAGGAAGATCCAACACTGGTAGATGGAATACTATTGGATGGGGACACCATAGGGAAATTAGAGACATTGGTTAAGCTTTTGCTCGAAAAGAATAAGGAGTGCCCCATGCCTAGAGACGAGTCCCAGGAACTTTTGGAGTAGTTCACGACCATAATAGATATCTATCATAGTACTTTGGAAAGAGTTAGGGAGGTTATCCCAATTTTAGATGGTATTTTTGCATGCATGACACACCCAAATAAAATAATATAAGCTCATCTCATTGATGAGTAGGTCTTGAGGAAGCAAGTAGTTGATGTAGCACTATTAATAAAATACCATGTTGAGCACGTGAAGGCATTCAAGGATGTGGAAATGATGGAAGATGCTATTAATAACCATCATCCATAAATAAATGCCAATTTTGCCACACTCTGAGGATAGGTTGACAAAGAAGTCTTTGAATTAGAGAACATCCAAAAGGAAGCTAGCGTAGCCCTGGAGGAATAGATGAAGAAGACCAAGACTCTAATTTAGCTTGAGGAATTGAAAGTAATAAAGGAGGCCATTGAAAAATTAATTGCTAAAGTTCTCGATGCATTATCCCATTGAGATGTGATGAATAAAGAACTCGAGTAGAATGGGCCTAAGTTCCTTGAGGATACCAGTACAACTTAGTCTAGGATGGACTAACAACTTAGTGTGGGGTGATATTGGTCGCTCAATTTTGACCAAGTATTTGTTTTAATTTTGGGGAGTAGTGTAGAGGGACCATTATCTATTTTTATGCAAGTATGAACATGGTGAAAAATAACCATGGCATGGGAGGACCATAACACGAGACTAGTAGCCCAAGAATTGAAGGATGCCAAAGGATAATGATGCAAAAGACCCAACACGAGAAGACCCAATCAAGAGAAAAATGTGGTATGAGGAACCCAAACACAGAGGAATCAAAACAAGAAGTGGAAGACTAGGGGAAAACAAGGGAAGTGGAACATGAACAACATGGGAGAATTTACAAAGGATAAATCAAGTAGGACACTTTGAACCCACCGATCAGAGACCTTATACTAGCCTACAAGGAATGAAACACTTGGACAAAAATATATTACATAGAGAAAGCATCTATGGGTGCAGAGGCCCAATTTTATATGATCAATCAATTGTAAGAGCCATGACTCTCATCCTATTGGGAGTCTGTGTGCCATTTGTCCATATTAAGTTGGGAACTTGACACTTGGATAGGGAAAAACAAGTATAAAAACCCCTGTTGTAAGTATTCAAGAAGGATAGATAGATGTATACATTATTTTGGGTGTGGGTGAACTTTAAAAGGAATATAGAACATTCTGTCTTGTAATCCATAATCACTTAATGAGAATTTAATGTTTATCATATGGTACTTCGAGCAATGGACTATTAACTGTGTTGAATATTGAAATGAGTTCCTTTCTTCTATATTTAGCTAACGATGAGAGTATAATCTATTATCTTAAGAAATAATACTAGGATATTTGTTTGATAATAAATGAGTAAACACACATGTTTCAAAGTCTTCAGGAATTGGTCTTTAGCTACGTGCTTCAAGTGAGTGTGTAAGACTCATCCCTCCAATGATAGGGCCAATACGCTAGCTTGTTGGGAAGAGGCTTCAACACCGATGTAAAGAGAGAAAACCCAACACAAGAAGTTTCAATATATATGCTATCATCATTAGGTAGCCAACACGAGTGCTCAAAATAGGATTAATAATCAAAGGGGCTAGGGTTAATGAAACATAGTAAGAAACCTATGCACCATAGAAAAAAACATAGACTAAGTAGCTTGAAGAATGTTAATACAAGGGAAGGCAAGTGCTTAGGCACCCAATCTAGGAGATAAAAGAATGCAATCAAACTCTATAGAGAAAGGCACATGGTATGCACTAATGAAGCTCATGGTGAAGGTTAGTAGGGCTAACTCATAATGCGACTAATGTCATCAAATGTATGAAAATAGGATTTTTATATGTCACTAGATGTATCTAAAAATGAGCATAATATATGAGATAAGTGTCATCATCCCTGGGAGGAATATTTATATGATGGGTTTGAGGAGCCATTATAGACTGTGTAGGAATATGTATTGGTAAAATAATTTCTCTAGGTTACAAATAAGCCTCAGTATGCAAATTATTAGATGTTAAATGTCTCAGAGGTGAAACTATAGGAAATGAATCTCTAGGAGTAGAAGTCTTGGAGGTGAAACTATAGTAAATGGAGCTCTATGATAAGATACACTAGATGAAGGTATCATAGTCTCAAATATAGTAGGTACCATATTGGATGATAAGGGTAAAAATTCAATGACCACACATGGATAAATTATTTGGTCCTTTCAGGGCACGTTAGATGGTCACACGTGTGATATTTTGTTATGATAATTCTATGCTAAGGTGTGACATGAAATAATATATACTTCACTATTCTATATAAACTTAACACAATCATGTGTTATGGAAGGTATCACTCTCATTTGATTAAGCCAAGGGTGTCCAATTAATAGATCATACAATCTTGCATCCAGTATAACATAAAAGCAAACTAGAGTGGTCTGAGGACCAACTACAACTAGAAGTGTAATACCATCATAAATACATAGTACCATAGTTGTATCAAGTAAATCTCTCTCATTAAAGCCTCAAATAGATAATAATGAAATTCAAATAAGGTTTTCTCTAAAACCATTGTCTATTATAATGCCATGTGTGATAGAAGGATGATAATAAAAAAACCTTATATGTATACATGACCATTGTTTGATGTATCATCATGAAATGTAATGGAAGGCACATACCTTGTACAACTTGAAACCATGCCAATAATGTTATCAATTTCATGCTCAAGTATAATAATAAAGTGATGTATAAATGTTTCCATATGCACATTATTTTACTTAGGAGTGTTATGATTTAGAAATGTATTACTAAATATTCATGTGTTGATTAAGTTGCAAAACAAATTCATTCAAAGGATAATTATGCCCATTAATGGTAATTTTTTTTTTATTAATTAGGTCCTAGATCTCATGTTGCAATATGAAACATTTATTGGTCCCATGTAACGTTACTTTGATATTGAAAAAATTGATTAGAATCATAATTTATTGGAAATGTTTTGGTTGTATACATTTGTAAAGTCTTTGGTATATAAATCACATTATAGTCAAGTAATATTTTTGAATATTACACATGGTGGGTCTGATAATGTTATAAATTGTTGCCTTTGCCTAGTAGCAAGAAATGTAAGCTTATCACTTGGTTTCAAAAATACATTAAGCCTTTTAGACTCATTTTTAGATTTAAAATTAGGTGCATCATTAGCCATCGGTCTAAAATTTTGTTTACCTTTGATATTTCAATGTAGCGAATGTAAAAGCAATAAATGTGTACTTTAGCATATTAACATCCACAAGCTTAACTTTGATGCTATACAACACATGACAAAGTTTGTAAAAATATATTTATGTATTAAAGAAGACTTTATCCTTGAGTGGGTCAAATAAACTATTGGAGAATTTTTTTTAACTTATTTGTATTTAGTGATCTAATAAGCTAAAAATTGAGACTATTCATATTGTATAAAATATAACATAAATTACCCAGATCTAAATGTAAAAGTAGATGAATATTGAGTTTATTATTAATATAAATAAAAACAAGATAAAGTACTTATATTGTTCACTATTAGGTTCTACTTTATATCTATGTATAGTCATAAGGAAGTGTTTGCAATGGATTTACAATTGCTTAGCTTAGGAGATTGAATGTTAAAATATTCTAGGATGCTACTGATAATGCTTAGACACCTGTAGTGACTGGATGTGTCTATTATCTGCAAGAACTATCCTTTGTGTTTTTTTTAGTCTATTCTATCATAGTTCATTATCCTTACATGTCAAGATGATGCATGCATAATTTTAGATGTTCGATCCTATGCGCACATTCAAAATTGTCTTCCCTTGGATTGAAACCATATATCCACTTTTAAAACTCACTTGGCCTATAAAAATGGGTTAGAAAGGATAGGTTGAACAAAATCAAACACACCTTTAAGTGATTGATCATTTATTACATTCTAATACTCTAATAAAGGCTCAAACCACATGTAGTTCTCACACTTATGTGATTGTCTGCTCAATAGTGATCCACTAGATGCAAATGCAACCTATTGAATTTTGAAACTTGATAATATATAAATTTTGACTTTGTTTTATGTGTTCAAACTTGGCTTAGAAAGTGTTACTTTGAGGAATTTTAAAATTTGGATTCTTTAGGATAACACCTCAAAGATATGCAATTGTATTCCTCAATGTATAAGTAGTTTTTCAAGCAAGCTCTAGATAAGAATAGCCTTAGGTTTGATGTATATGTAAATACAAATATTTGGGTAATTTACATCCATAATTGACATGTGAAATGTGTGGGCCAACCTAAGGGATGAATTTTTATTTTAAAAATATTTATTTGGAGAACTTGGGACACTACTGGCAAAAGCAAACATTATTCGATAACCAACAACGTCTGACTGTTGTTGACACTATCTAGGAAGGAGAAAACAATGATTTAGAATATGAGGAAAATCTAGTTAGGATAATAGATTAGTTAGGCATAAATTAGGAATAACATGTACATGATTGATGATAAATTAGGAAGGCTAGGTTCATAGATAATTGAATGGCTAGGAAAGAATATGAGCAATAATAAAATGTGTACACACAAGTCATGTATGTCCAAAGGTATGTTAAAAATAATATTTTAAAGTGTCTAATAATGCCAAATTTATGTGTTATAAATTTCACTTTTTTAGTGTAGTAATGTAAATGCTAAATTAAATTAATAAATTAATAAATTTGGTACTTGAGTATAACTACATTTGGTGTTTCTAGGTAGGCCCCGAATATCCAACTTTCTCCATGCAAAAGCTACAATGAAACATGCAAAAATAAATGTCCACTCATGATATAAAATCTAAACCAATTTATATCATTAAAATATTTGAAATTGAAAAGTACAAGGACAAATATAACTGAGTATGCGAACCAAGCTTACCTTTGAAGTCATTGGAAAATTAGGTGATTATGCTTGAAGCAGATGCCATTGATAAAACCATGAGTTGGGAAGAATATGCCCTAACCCTCACTAGATGTTGATAAGTGCTAGTAGTTAAGCATTATAAAACCTTAGATGTACCCATCAAAATATCATCATAGCTAATTTGGTGGAACTTTACCACCTTCTATGCCAAGGTAGAGCCCCGAACTAGGTTCGTATATAAATTTGAAAAGTTAGAATCAATAATTGTAGATGAATTTTAGATTCAAAGTGATTATGTAGTCACTTTTGTTACCATCAGAGAAAATGGAATAGTGTATGCATGAATAATGTTCATGCCCCAACATTTGATCCATGTGTACTTCAATGTCATGTATAATTATATAAATATGTGTCACTTCTCCCCAATATGATAGATATGATATTTTACTTAATATGATCCATGTAACCAGATAAATATGTTCAATCTGATTTATGTAATATGTCTCATCATGTCATAAAATATTTCAATTTTACACCTTTAAAATGCTTCACATATGCACCACACATGTGTTAATATGTCCCAATTTGAATCATAATTCATCTCAATTTGAATTTGAATTCTTTCTAGGTATATTTTATTTGAAACACAATCTATTCCAAAATCTAAACTAACTAGCTATCAAGGCTTGAATCTTTGTGACAAGGCCACTAGTATGCCCCTTTTTAATGTGAGGGATGTAGTTTGCAAACCACTCATCTTAAAATAATAGATTTATACACATCATGTTATATATAAAATATGTAAGAGTGCAAAGTATGTGTGCTAACATGATTATATATATCATCATAGATAAATATTATCATTCACACATATATGAAACATGTAATGCTAGGGAATACAAGTGTCATGTCTAATTGATATTACAAAGAGACATGTAGTATTAACCATCAAAATAATAATCACTCAATCATATGCCACATAAAAATGATGCATGATGTCCATATTGGCATCACACACAAGAAAATAATACATGATCCTCTCAAAACACCATAGGCTCAACAATCATGTAAACACACACACATATGCACATAATATCATGACCATGATGCACACAAGTACACAAGACATGAAAATTAACATGCAAAATCACACACATGAATCAACACTCAATGTAACTAATAGTCAATGATCAGTCAATGTCACATAGTGAATGATCACTCAATGTAATCCATAGTAAATAGTTACTCATGCACAACCAACCAATGGTCACACAATGCAACATGAAATGGTCACATAATGTAACAATAATCAACAGTCACTCATGGAACACATAACATATCACATAATGTCACACAAAAATCATGCAATAGTCACACATATAAATTGTCACAAAATTTAATACACAATCAAGGATCACACCATGTAACATGCAACAACAATAAACATGCATAGAAGAACAAATGTTTCTCTACACAATTAATCTATGTCATCATTGCACATAAAAAAGAATAATATCCATGGAGTATAACACATTAAAGAGTATAAACAAGAGAAATACCATGTCTAAAAGATATGTATAGTCCAATATGATTAGTAAAATGGTCATACAAAGATAGAACCTAAAAAAGGTGTACCAAGATGCCCTCAATATAGGTATGCCCCAATGTGGAAAAGTATCCTTATGGTGTGAGGAATGCCCTACACCAGTATATCCATTCATAATATGAACTTGTATGTCCTCCATCACACTAATGTATACCATGAAACACATGTTCATAAAAAAATGGATATGCCATCTGCCATATAATGATAAATAACATGCATTGATCATGTAACTAAAAAATAAAGCTATGCACAGGTCCTAATTTTTTATTTTTTTATATTTTTGGATTTTATATGATCTTTTAAAATTTTGGATTATGTTCATGCGAACCATTGGTTATATCAATGGGATGCTCACATGTAGAACCCAAATTGATCAAGACAAATGTCACATATTGTGGGCATGTAGTAACATATGTATATTTGTCTAAATATGAGAAGTGATCACATGCTGTTACATATCCATTATTATCATCATAGCCCATATGATATTGTGCACCTTGTGTGGATCTGTAAACAATAGTAACCTATATAATATGCAGTGCTAAGGGACATAAAATGATGTTTACTATGGATTTGAGGAGTAGTGTGTAGAACAAACTTAGGACATGATGGAATAGGTGATGCCTGCTATGTAACCTAAGTAGACCTGTAATGTGAGGGAGATTGAAACACTATTGTTTAAGGAAAATAAATTACCTATCTCAGAAATTCTTACATGGAATAAACCTATATAGGTTGTTTAATAGAATGTGGAGGACATTTACATAGAAATGTGTTTGATTGAATAAGATACTAATATTTAATTCCTAAAACTATAACCACTTGGTTGATCTATATATAATTGAGATATCATTGCAATGAGGATGGTATTTCAAAAATCTTATGTATTCATGGACATCCTAGTAACATATTAAATGACTATGTATTGGGCATAACTAAGAAGAAATTAGAAATGTTGTAGGTCCAACCTTAAGTGTTAGCATAATGCTCACCATAGGGTTTTGTCTCTTTCATTAGTTCTTTTCACTATATTTATTGTACCAATCAAATCATCATGTGTAAAACCACAACTAGTAAGTAATGTCACAGAGAAAACATTTTCACTTGAACCATTATTGATCATAACATTGTGTATAGGTTGTGAGACAACATAAACTGTCACAAAAAGTGGTGCATTAACATAATTTTCATCAATAATTTTGTGCTCATTGAATGTGATAGTAGGTCCATATACTTGTGTATCCTTAATCATATAAATAAGACCATAAATATGCCATTATTATTATTTAGTCTTTCAAACATATGAAGCAGGAAGAGGACATATTATGTAAGTCATATTCACCTTAAGATTCATATTTGTCTCTTTTGCTACATTATTTTGAAAGGGGTTGGAAAAGATATTCAACTTTCACATTCCCATTAGATTGTGCCACTAAATAATTTGTATATGTGCTAATATCATTGAGTTGAAAAGTATTTTCATCAATAAGATCATGTATCTAATGATTTATCCTAAATATTTTATATGTAGAATGTCCCACATATTTATGATAATGGTAGTATACATTAATGTAAAATCTCGTATATGATGGCATATTCATATCAACCTCTTTTAATAAAGGAGAGATAAAGTCACATTCAAATAAATTTTATAGTAGATTATGATGAATTTTTGAAAATCATGTTAACTCATATAGACACTCCAATTTGGTATTAGAAAATTTACAATGTTAGTTTTGACCAAGCCTTAACACACATAACTTATGTGTACATACATGAATCTTGTTCACATTCTCTCTCAAAATTATTCATCTACATATGGGATTGACTTTACTAATTTTTTTTGTTATACGCACACAAGATTTACCTAGTATATGCCTAAATAGTTAACTATGCAAAGTAGAGTATCACCTAATCTTATATCAGTGTTTCTTATCTCTTGGGAATATTTGGTCATAGTTAGACAAATATGGTTACTAGAGCCGTCACCTTGGCTAAACCCATCCACATGATTTTTAACAGATATTTTTGAAAATTCAAACTCTTCCTTTGGCTCATCCCACATGTTTTACATGCCAGTTCATAGGGAAATGACCCAAAAAATATTTTATATATACACATCAAGGCTAATCCTATTCCTATCTAGTAAACACCTAGTAAGCCTATGATTAATTATACTTTCACATTGAGTAATAATTTTTCACACTACCCTAAATATTATAAATCTAAAAATAACTCAAATAAGAAATCATCTAGCTAGGTATAAATACCATTTCAAGGTCAAAATCACAAGTTTCTATGTGTCTAAATCCACTACATAGGTTGCTTACATTATTGTATAACACTATTCAACATACACACCTAGGTGGGAGAACTACATGTGGATCAAGTCCTCCTCAAAGTATTGAAACATAGGAATCACTCATCCAATTAATAGGGGGTGGTTGGGGTTATCTCAACCCATGATATCTAACCCATTTTTATAGGAAACTAAACCCTCATAAGTGGAGTTAGGGTTTTAAGAAAAATGAGATTAATTAAGAATCTATGCATTGGAGTGAGCCCTAATATTGCACATAAAGTACCTCGATAGGCAAACACAATGCCCTATGGAAAATAGACTAGTAAATACCATAGGACATCACCAACAGATAGAGATGGATACAACCATAGTAAGATTTTATGCCCTTCTAGTAGTGTGCATACAAATGTTGATAGTTAATCTCCCAATCCAACCAAGCTCATGGCCATTCTAGAGCCTTCCTGACACCTATACATAGTCACAAACCATAAAATAATGGTAATAAGATAATTATGATATCCCATTTGTTAGGTTGTGGAGCTAAAAGCTTCACCAGGATGCAAATAGGAGAAGTTACAGAGGTTACAGAGGTTACAGAGAGTTGCAGAATGAGTTACAGGGCAACTAACATCGGTCTAATTAGTCGACGTCGGTCAGATAGCAATGAAGAAGCAACCGACGTTGGTTACCAGTCGGCCAACATCGGTCAGGAAGGTGCCAACGTCGGTAGCCTATACGTGAACATGCAGTTTGCATGTTGATTCTGGAGAGTCTATTTTTGGACTGTTAGTTTGCATGTTAAAGGCCAGTCATAGACTTGAGTTGCACATCTAATTATTGTAATTAAGATATTCTAATTATTGTAAGCATGAGATCCATATATGGACTCATGGGCTGTATTGTAAACTAGTGAGGTAGAGAGTAAGAGAGCAAATAAGCTCCTTCTGAGAGAGGTGAGCAATGGTGTGTTCCTCCTAGTGCCACAGTACTAAGGTGGGTGCTGGTTTGGAGAATCAGAAGAGTTATTCGTATTTATATGATCTTGGTCAGCAGGTGAGCATGGCTTCTTTTAGAGATATACAATGGTGAGTAAGGTCTAGTGATTTGCAGGTAGCAGTAGAGAGCAGGAGATCTACTTGGAGTACGGTTGTGTACTTGGTGTACTGGCAGCGTGTTACTGACTGGTTGGAGAGGTGAACATCAATTCTATATTGGAGTTGATTGTTGGGACCGAGAGAGAGAGGGAAGAAGGTCTTGAGGTGTGGTGAGCCTTTGAGGTGGAAGAAGAAGTGGCATCTTCTTTATTGTATATTCTTCTGAGTGATTATTAATACAATTGTGTATTGTCTCTCATATTCCTGTGTTGTTTCATATTTCTAGTTACTTATTGATTCTGGTTAAATTCTGTGTTTAGTTGCTAATACAAGAAGTAATCATATGTGCTCTATTGGTGGAGCAAGATCCTGACAAGTGGTATCAGAGCCTTGGTTATAGGTTCAAGAGCTGATACCATCAAGTGGTATCAGAGCTTTTGGTTGGGTTGACTAATATGTGGTTTCAGATCTGGTAGTGTTTTTGATTACAGGTCACTATTAGGGGTTTCAGATTGAGTGGGAGTATAGCAATGGCAGAAGAAAGTAAGCTACGAATGGAGAAACTGAATAGCACGAATGGTCTGATTGATGGAAAGGAACAGGTAAAAGGAGATTGTTGGTCGGTAGAAGATCAGCGTGTAGAAGCATATGTTGCAGGTAATGTTGCATAGGATGTTCTAGATAAATTAGAATATTTGTTTACAGATTCTTTTGCCTCTTTCCATGCAGCCCGAAATAGAGCATCTTTTCATGGGTATGTCTTTGGAGACTTTGGAGAGATTTATTTAGGGGTTGGAGAGCCTTGTCAGATTATTGATGAAGGGGAAGTGAAGCTGAAATTACAGACGGATAACACACAAGTGTTGAAGGAGGTCATGTAGGTACCAGTCTTGGGGATGAGTCTAATTTCTTCAAGAAATTTGGGTGATGAGAGATGCACTGTAACTCTCAGAGTGGATGCACTTGAATTAGATGGTGGTAATAAAGTAGGTATCCTTTATCTATCTACTTATATTATTGATTCACCTTTTGTTACAGAGATATGGCTTCGTAGGCTTGGTCACATATGTAGGAGGGGAATGCATGTTCTTAAGCAGAAGACAAATGTTTTTGACAAGCTAAAGAACTGGAAAGCCTTGGTGTTCATGGAGGAGATGAAGGACAAAGATCAGGTGAGGGAACTGAATTATTTTGAGCAGAGCTGTGTTTATTTGAATAGGATTTTGATCCATGGAGAGCTCGCAGGTAAAAAGTTATCACTCACAGGCGAACACAGGTACCGGCATCGGTCATACAGTAACCGATGTCAGCAACAGGAAGACCAACGTCGGTCATGAAGAAACTGATGTCAGCATAAGGGATACCAACGTTGGGCAGGGAAATGACATTGGCAGTCAGGGTCAGTGTAGGGAACCAACATCGGTTGGTTACAGACTGGGAGATGACCGAGACCGGTCACTGGGATGGATGGTGGGTGGACAACAAACTATCAACAAGTCTCAAACGCTCATATGGAGGTCAGAAAGGGTAAGTGAACCTCATATTCATTGTTCACCTTCTTTATATTGCTTATTGATGGTTAAGAACTAGGAAGATGTGAAGAGGCAATGTAGGTAGAATCTAGATACAGTGGGAGCTTGGCATGGATGAGGAGTGTGAGTCCTTAGAGAAGAACCAAATAGTTATTTGTTGGTGGAGTTGTCAACTAGAAGTAAGCACTGAGAGACGGAATGGATTCCCAAGTTAAAGAAGAGAGTGGATGGATATGTGAGACGAAAGGCCAAGGTATATGGTCTTGAGAAAGCTGTAGGTATAGAGCTGACAGGTGGTACCAGGGAGATGACAAAGCAGAGCTTTTATCAATGTCAGTATAACTATTGTGTTTATCTTACTAGGTGGATGATGGTTGCAACATTATCTTGTTACTATATGTGGAGGATGAGCTTGGATCAGGTTTGTACATATAGGGTTTTGCTGAGCTAAAGGTAAGGTTAGTTCAGAGGTATGTCATGAAGAATTTGGAGCAGCAAAATTCTTTGACATAAGAGACATGGAGATTTTATCTCCAGTGGGAGCTGGTGTGAAGACGGTGTTGGCGGGGTTCATGATGCAGGATGCAAAATCAGAAAGCACACCAAGGGTTGGACAGTTCAAGCCTAGCTTAGAATAGGGTTCGAAATCACATAAGGTCTAGTGTAGACCTGAGTTTTCCCAAGCAGTGGGAGTTGTCAGAAAGTATGGAGCCAATTTGGGGAAGGAGTATTGGAGGGCAGTTTAGTAGATTCTCAAGTATCTGAGAGGGATCAACAGTAGGGATTCTTGTTATGCAGGGTTGAGGTCTTCACTACATGGATATGTAGGTTCAGATGTGGCAGGTTACTTGGATGACAGGTGTTGCATCACAGGTTGTGTGGTGGTTGGTCTTCAAGATTGATCTTGAAGAGGGATATAAGCCAGGGAATAATTTAGATGGTGTATAGGTACAGGTACAGGTGTAGCTGTTTATCTCCAAGTGGGATATTGTTAGGTTGTGGAGCTAAAAGCTTCACCAAGATGCAAACAGGAGAAGTTACGGAGGTTACGAAGGTTGCGGAGAGTTGCAAAATGAGTTGTAGGGCAACCGACGTTGGTCTGATCAGCCGATGTTGATCAGATAGCAGTGAAGAAGCAACTGACATCGGTTACCAGTCATCTGACATCAATCAAGAAGGTGCCGATGTCGGCAACCTATACGTGAACATGCAGTTTGCATGTTGATTTCGGAGAGTCTATTTTTGGACTGTTAGTTTGCATGTTAAAGGCTAGTCATAGTCTTGAGTTGTGTGTCTAATTATTATAATTAAGATAGTCTAATTATTGTAAGCATGAGATCCATATATGGACTCATGGGCTGTATTGTAAACTAGTGAGCTAGAGAGTAAAAGAGCAAATAAGCTCCTTCTGAGAGAGGTGAGCAATGGTGTGTTCCTCCTAGTGCCACAGTACCAAGGTGGGTGCTGGTTTGGAGAATTAGAAGGGTTCTTCATATTTGTATGATCTTGGTCAGTAGGTGGGCATGGCTTCTTTTGGAGATCTACAATGGTGAGTAAGGTCTAGTGATTTATAGGTAGTAGCAGAGAGCAGGAGATCTACTTGGAGTACGGTTGTGTACTTGGTGTACTGGCAGCGTGTTACTGATTGGTTGGAGAGGTGAACATCAATTCTATATTAGAGTTGATTTTTGGGACCGAGAGAGAGAGGGAAGAAGGTCTTGAGGTGTGGTGAGCCTTTGAGGTGGAAGAAGAAGTGGCATCTTCTTTATTGTATATTCTTTTGAGTGATTATTAATACAATTGTGTATTGTCTCTCATATTCCTGTGTTGTTTCATATTTCTAGTTACTTATTGATTCTGGTTAAATTCCGTGTTTAGTTGCTAATACAAGAAGTAATCATATGTGCTCTATTGGTGGAGCAAGATCCTGACACCATTATACATTTCCATATATATTAATGCAATTAACCAATTTTAATCTATTAGTTACATTCAAATATACATAATTTAGATATACTTTATACAATCTAGATATACTTTATACAATATTGATATTCATCATTTTATCTTATTTAGATAATTAAATCCAAAATAAGATTAAATATATTGGTGAACTCTTCATTACTCGATCGAAACAAACCCTAGGTTCCTTTAAGATTTCATTGCTTCCTTCTGGGGTTCCATAATTTTGCATTAGGGTTTCAAATTTGATTTTTGAAATGCCTCTCTATGTGTCTAATTTTTTTCTTCATTAAGGTCATGATGCCACCATACATCCCCCATTATTCATGTTTCACTTATAATGGATAAATAGGTCTATGATTCATAATACAAAGAGTTAGAATGCATCCTAGTCTATAATATTCTCTAATTGTGAGTAGTAGTGAGCCTAGTTCAACTATCCATGATAAGAATCAATCCTTGAATGAACCTACTCAAAGTGTCATCATTCCTATACATTGGATGATTACTATGATATAATCAACAAAAGTTACAAAAGCATATCCAAAATTTATGTGTAAAGGTCACATCAATTGAAGATAATATTGTACATAATTCACACACTAATGTAAATTACATACCTGGTTCTCCATTCAAATCCCATATGGCTTAAAAAGTTACATCTCAAGTATGCGTTAAGAAACAAAAATAATATACAACTAATGAATCAAATATTTTGCATAAGCTTATTAAGTCTCCAAGTGAAACTCATTGGAATCTAATTCAAAATAAGTTGATCAAATTACCTCCCTACACACTCTAAAAATATCCAACTACTCTTGTGTCTATTAAAAAATTATTTGACATCATATAAATCAGTGTCAAGCTTTGAAAAATAGAATACAATATCTTATTGATAGTAATTATTTTAAATTAGATAATTGTATACAAGCACCACCAGATTCAAGCAAACTTCCTAAAGTTTAGCAGCCCACTCAAATTGTGGTTGCATCTCTTAAGTAAAAGTTACATAATAAAGTGTTGACTAAAATAAAAGTAGCTAAAAGAAAAAGTGTGCCTATGAAAGAGGTACCTAACAAATAAATTCAAAAGCTAAATACATCAATAAGATTTGAATAAGAAAGAGATACTTAAAAAATAAGTTCAAAATAAGTATGCACCTAAGAATACTAATGTGACAAGTATCCAAAGAGGAAACTACAAAATCTTGCACTTCTAGATCCTTTGATTGCCAATGTTCACATACGTTGCAAGAAATTCAACAATTTCATGATTTCTAACTATTGTGAGATCAATATATGTAACATGACACTTCTCATATCCTTTGGATATGAAATTAAACATGTGAATAAGGCTAATTCATCTGAATGCATTGGATGCATTGAGTTTCCCATATCTCTTACTCTCAAGTCATGTTTTGTTACATTTCATGTTATCCCTAATTTATCTCCATATAATTCTATTATTAGAGGATCATCGATAAGGGGCATGGGTAAAAAACTTGATAAAAATCATGATTATATTAAATTTGAGGCTCAAGGTAAGACTACTAATACTTCAATAGATGGAACATATCCAGAGTAAAAAAAGAAATTGGAAATTATTTCTCCAACTAATAATGAAGTAGTGATATCTAATTATTCTATGGTCAAAACTAAGACACATTGTATTGATATAGTAGATGATTGGAATGACATGTCCAAATTACAAGATGACACAGGGAACATAGTTGATGATTACATATATGGTACAAGAAATACATGGGAACATCCCATTGATGTGATCATTGGTTAACCTAGATGCAATCTAGTTTCAAACATTCATTTTTTTATTAAATATTCAAAAAATAAAAAACTAGGATGTATGCATGACATGTGTTTCAAGTTTACATGATTCATTTAGGATTAATCACTTACATGGTAGATTATATTCCTCATTTCTCTATGCACAAGAATTTCATGGTATTAATGAGTGATATGAAAGACATACAATTTTTATATGACATGGACTCACAGATGTGGGATTTCTATATTAGAGGCTACCACTTCCTACATTGAGTATAGGCATACACTAAGGGAATTTTATACGTTTATGTAGGTTACATATTTATATCACTATTAAATTTTTCATATTGATCTATTTATACTAATTAAACATAACATAATATTATGCGTTATATTTAGAGTGCTTGTTTTATACATACATTACTTTACATATGAGATGATGACGTACATTGATTGTGTAGACTAACGTTGCTTATTCTACGCACATTTTTTGTTACTTTGTGTTGCTTTTATAATCTTTGAGTGCGCATTACATTGTGTGACTCCTTATTTGATTGACATTGAATTTTCATGTCACTAGTTTTTATTTGATTGACTCTTACTCTTTGTGACATTGACTATTATTTGTATGACTCTTTCTCTATGACTCTGCATGACATTTAGTGTTCATTATGTGACTTATTTTATGATTGAATCTTTCACTACATGAATCCTAGTCTACTTGACATTGTGTTATCATGCACATTTATATTATTATTTTTATATGTCATGGATATGGAATTACATGTGACTCTATGTGATATATGTGGATACATGATCTGAGCAACATTTTAGGTGACAATTTAGGTGATGGTTCTACCCCAATTGGTGGCAGAACTTCCAGGAGCCATAACTTTTGCACCATAGCTCCGTTTGACTCCCCATTTGAACCGTTGGAAAGATAATAATGAGGGGAACATTGTGAGATGGCATGGAGATATGATTAATGGGTTTTGATACCCTAAAAACAAATGTAAGTGCCCTAAATTTCAATTTTAGTAGTGTAGTCTAAAAATAGTAAGTTTCTAAAAATAGTAATTCCTCGAATTTTGTATTGTTGTAAATCAGGGAAGTTGAACCACTTAATCTCCCTCAAGATTGGTGACCTTACACATCCTCATCATAACTTAAAAACATGTATAAATGAATATTTAACTTGAAATAGAAATCAGACATCTCTTCTCAGAGATAGGCATATGTTTGGGTCTGCAAATTTAATGAATAAAACATCTCTTCTCAGAGATAACATTATTGTTATTGTGTTGTTATTATTTCTTGATTTATATTTCAACCAAAGATTTTGAGTTTTGGATCAATGGTATCAGAGTGGTTTGTATTTAGAGTGTATGATCCTAAGGACAAGGTCAGATTACAAGAAGCTTAGGTGGAAAATAGAACTAGCAGACTATCCACCTATTCACTCCAAATGACTTCAAATGGTAGACAACATCGATACATCTGATCCTTTTAAGGAAATAGTGAATGAATCCCTCCAAAAACAACAAGTGTAGATGCCACAATAATTTTCCCAAATTCTCCAACAAATTTTGATAAGAAATTCTAGCTCCTCATCTGCAACCCCACATCCTTTCAGTGCCTCAACACCCTTCAAAGTTCAGGTGAATTTTCATATCCCTACATTTGAATGAAAAATCAATGCTAATGTAGTAGAAAATTGGTTGGATCAATTATCATCTTATTTTTCTATAAATAAATTCACTGATATAGAGAAGATCACTTTTGCTCTTTTGAAAGCATCATTGCCTGTCAAAAATTGGTGGGAAGTGTACAAAAAGAGATTCAATATGGATGATATTGTCCTTGAGGTAGAACCTACCTAGGATGATTTCATAGAGATGTAAAGGAATAATACTACCCCATTGGAGCATATGATGATTTATAAATAGAGTGGCAATAACTTCACCAAGTTAAGGAACAATCTGTTCAAGATTCCACTGATATTTTTCATTCTCTATCTGTGAGATTGGGCATTCAAGAAAGTGAGAAACACAAGGTTCTTAAATATCATGGTGGACTAAAATGGTACATATGGGAATAAATGGAACTCTTTAATTTGGAAATTCTCAGTGATGCATACAAGTTCACAGTGAAGATTGAGCATAAGCATAGAAGAATTAATACAAAGAGTTAGCCTTAAAAATGGCAAAGTGACAAAGAAGGTCAAACACGAGGCCAAAATTAGAAGTAAAAGGAAGGAAATAATGGAAAGTGGTGTGATTATCACAAATTTGGAAATCACTCCAAAAAATAATGTCAAGCCATCAAGTCCCTACTTTTTGAGTCACAATCTTCAACATCTACTACTCTACCTCATACATAACTTGTAGTTGAAGAGGATGAAGAAGAGATTGTAGATGCTGATCCTGATGCCATCATTACTTCATCATAGACCCACAAGGAGAGGCCAGATGACAAGGTAAGGTTATTTCATTCTAAGTTATGGGTGAAAGGTAAGCCTTTGCATTTCATTCTTTATAGTGAGAGTCAAAAGAATTTAATCTCTGCTAATGTTGTGAAAAGCCTATATTTGTCCATGAAGCATCACCCAAAGCCATAAATTATTGGATGGTTGAGTCCATGGAGAAACCTCTATGTAACCCACCAATGTCTTCTCTCATATGCAATAAAACCTTTCCAAGATGAGGTCTTATGTGATATGGTCAATCTAAATGTTTGTGATGTGCTCTTTGGTCAACCATTAATGTATGATCGACATGGAATATATAAATAAATAACTCAAAAGATCACTCTCACTCTTGGAACACAATGCTACAGGGTACTAGAGGTACCACCTATATCTATCTCTTTGATTAGTGACAAGAAATTTGTTCTTATGGTGGTCAAGCCACAGGAATCCAAAAGGGCTGATGTTGCAGCCCTGAATACAAAAAAAACACAACAATAGAATCCAATAGATAAAAATCTAAATAATTTCATGTCCTTCCATCTACAAGTTAATGGTTAGACAAAAATGGTGAATAATCAGGTCCTAAATAACTCCATAAAGTACAGCTCTAAAAAGCACAATCCATTCTGAGTATGCATCCGAAATCAAATCAAAACACAAATACCACACTTGATGAAAAATATTAATGCGATGGGGACCATTTATTCTCAAAGAGGGAGGAATGATCTGAGCAATATTTTAGGCAACAATTCAGGTGATGGTTCCACCCCAATTTGTGGTAGAACGTCTGGGAGCCATAACTTTTGCACCATAGCTCCATTTAACTCCCCGTTTGAATCGTTGGAAAGATAAGAATGAGGGGAACATCATGAGATGGCATTGATATTTTATCAATATATTTTTACCCCTAAAAAAAATAGAAGTGCCCTAAATTTAAATTTTAGTAGTGCAGTCTAAAAATAGTAAGTTTCTAAAAATAGTGATTCCTTGAATTATGTATTGTTGTAAATCATGGAAGTTGAACCACTTAATATCTCTCGATATTGGTGACCTTCAACATCATACTCATACCTTCAAAACATGTATAAATTAATATTTAACCTAAAATGGAAACCAAACATCTATTCTCAAAGATAGGCATATGTTTGGGTCTGTAAATTTAATAAATAAAACATCTCTTCTCAGAGATAACATTATTATTATTGTGTTGTTTTTATTTCTTGAATTATATGTCAACCAAATATTTTGAGTTTTGGATCAACACATCTAAGATTTTTTGATGAGATTGTGATGCTATGATTCATATCACACATTATTCTACTTGTGCGTGATTTCATGATACATATCATGCATCTTATGCATAGTTATTACTCAATGTTTCTATAATGATTATTTGTTTACTATTTAATACATGTCTCATTTATATATCTACTTAACATAACACTTGTATGCCTTAGGATATATGTTTCATATATGCTAAGATGATCTTATCTTTCTATGATAATATAATCTAATTAGTTTAGCATATGTTTTTGTTTAACCCTTTTTGGAAATAAGGATTAACATAAAAGAGTATAGCCTAGTCAAGTAAAGAGTAAGCTAATATAAAAGTAGGCCAATTAAGTGAATTTTGACTCTATTAATATTCTGATGAGGTATACTGAATCTAAGCATATGCCACATATGAAAAGTATAACATTATATATTATGATAATAAAAATTTGAATGAATTTTTTCACTTAGTTTATAAACTGATGCACAAATAGATCCGAGTAATGTAGGTGAAAGAATGGATTATTTAAAGATATGGATTTAGTCATTAGATTCTAAATATTTACTTTTTATTATCCTGGATATTAGCATTGATGATAGTGTCATGATTTTTCCATTAGTATCTTGCATGAAATATCAACTCTTTTTTGAAACTTCTACCTACACCTATTAGGGTTGACTGTCACCTTTTATATTCTTTGTTTGGAATGTGTGTACAGGGTCTCGATATCAATATTTTGATCAAAACCTTAGATAATCTAAATAGGGAATGCCACCTTGAAAAATGAGGGTTAATGGACTCAATTGAAGTTGATCTAACCTCAAAGACCTTGTAATTACCCTAAACTAGTCAAGCAAACACACATATTATGTCTTTTCACAGGAAACTCTGATTGGAGAATATAATATTTATTCACATTTAGCTAGGTCCTCTTGTCTATCTTATCTTGATCTTAATACATTCCCTAGACATATTTTTGCCTATTCCCAGTCATTTGTAGCTTACCAGGTTTGACCCTTTTAGGCCTAGAGACCTCTTTTAGACCCTGACCCATCTCCCTAGGTCCCAAACCTCTTAGACAATAATGCCCAAATATGGACTACAATGCTAAAACCCAAGGTGTCTAAATTATGATACTATTGTCCAAGCCCAATTTTGGTTTTAACAGTTAGTTTCTTCTATAGGATGAGTCTTACCCCTTTTCTTTACTTTTTTCTTAAGTTTCCCAATGTCAGCCAAATATGAATAAATCTCCCAAATTTGAAATAATGAGTCTCCTATATAAAAAACTACACAAGGCATTTTATATTTAGTACTTACTACTTTGGCATATTATACATAATAAAAATTAGTCAATAGTATAGCTCATTTTCTCTGCATCACACTTAGATTTGCATGCTTGATTAAGTAAGGGCGTAAGCAAAATTCATTCTTGCATCAATCATGCACGTTGACTATACATGTTCCCTAATGGAGAATTACATCAGATCTGAGACCCAACTAGAGGGTTAATGTAGGCAACAATCAAAATAGTAGGGGTTCTTGATTGTGTGATCATTCTTCCCTTAACCCAATTTTTCCCCCTTTTGCTTTTGATCTATTTGTCATTTTCATGTGCATAGATAAGTATAGGTATTGAAGTTGGAAGTAGACCTACAACGAGTTTTGATGACTCTCAAGAGCTAAAATTTGGTATGTAGGGTCTCCCAAAATAGATGAATAGAACCCAAAAATCTCAAAAGCTCAGACCTATAGGAGTATAGTGCCAAAACTAGGACTACAATGCTGGACCTCTAGGTGTCCCATTTCTAGAGCTCCTATCCAGGTAGAAAATAGACTTCTAGGTCCTATTTTTAATAGTTTACCTAGCTAGACCAGCAAATATCAACCTCTGAATCTTCTATCTCAGTCTAGAACCATCTAAGTTTTATTCTCTTCCCTCTTGTTTTAAATTTTTAGAAATTAATTAAGCACTTCCAGATTCAACAAATCATTAGGTTAATTAAGGCAAATTTATTTACTAATTTTCCTCTTAATCACACCCCTTTACTATTTAGGAAATTAACCCTTATAGTTTCCCAAATTTGGTAAAACATTTGGTGAACTTGACTTCAAATTTTTGCACAAAAACCCTAAAAACCCTAGGGATAATTATTTATGAATTTTAGCAATATTTTCCTGATTTTTCCTAAATTTAAAAATAAAAAAACTAAAAATTAATTGAGATATTTTTAATAAATTCACTAAAACCCTAGATTTCAAAAATAGGTCATCCAATAATAAGACTACCTCTTTACCAATTTTAGACAATTATTTTGGCTTTTTTGTAAACTAATTACCTTGTCAAAATTTATTTAAAAATTTCAAAATTAGTAGTTTCTTGTGAAAAAATTTAATTTCCAAAATTCTAATTTTTGTATAAATTATTGTGTAATTATTCCATTTCAAAATAATTTTTAGGACTTAAAATTATTGCATAGTTTTCAAAAATTCTAAAACCCTAGATAAAAACCCTAGATTCCCAAACTAGGTCCTCAAACCTCAAATTACCCTCCCTTACAATTTTTAAAAAAATACTTTAAATTTATTGTAAATGGTTTGGGTTAGTAAAAATAATTTTCAAAATTCAATGTTAGTAGTTCTTTGTGCATTTATTTGCTTCATAATATTTTTCAAACTTCTATTTGGTGATAAAAATGGCCATAAAGACACTTCATCCTTCTCATCCCAAAGATAATTTTCTTATTTTTTCTCACAATTATGATAACAAATGGACCAATTTATAAAATTGCACACTAGATAAAAATGTGGAAAATGATTTTACATCTAATGAGTATAATTACTATTGTTGTAGTGAAGAAAATTATAATGCATACAAAAGTGATAGTGAAGAATATATAGATACATCTCCTCTAAAACCTATCTCTTTTGTTCCTTATTATAAAAATATTTTGCTAAATGGGAAAAATACTTCTCACCTCATTCTCCTAGGCACAATGCACAAAATGCACAAAATAATCATGCACTTTCAAATGAACATCTCATTGGGGATGATTTACTTACATGTGAACCTAATCTCTCTCAACCTTTTGCTACTGATATGTTTAAAATACAACAATATAAATGCAATAAAATCAAATTACCAAAGCATAGTTCAAATGATGCATTATGTGTTCATAACTCTAGAATGTTCAAATGATAACTCTTCTACTCTTACTTCTCATGTTGAAAATGAAGAAAATTTATATATTCCATCCATAGAAGGAATAGATACAAATGCTATTAAAAATTCCAATGATAACTTATTGCATATTAGAAAGGAATCAAATATCTCTTTCACCTCTCCCTAACAATGATGGAAGTGATTATGAATACAATAGTGAACATGTAAATGAAAGTGAATATGAAAATGATAATTCAAATTCTTCTATTTTGAATTAAAAAAATAAATATTGTGATAATGCATGGAATAATGATGAGTACTATGCATATAGTGAAGAAGAAAATGCATCTCATACTTCAACTATTCTCTCACTCCTCTTAAGTCTCATGCATGCCAAAATGTTGATTCTAAATCTATGAATGATTCTACTTCCAATTATGCACATGTTAATTTAAATAGCACATCTGCTACTAATTTACAATATGATTCACTAAAACATAAAGATATCAGTGAATCCCCCAAGCCACCCCTCACTATAGTAGAACCCAATTCTCACCCATCACCCAAAGATAATGGTAGCCCACATCCTTCTCACAAGGTCCAAGCTACCATTACTCCCAAGGTTTAAGTGAGCACACCACCTCTTTATGATCTAATTACTAAATGTAGCATTCCTATTGATAAAATTAACAATCAAATTCAACTATTAAATGAACCACTTCAAGATAGTAATGTACCATCCCAAGAGATCATCTCTTTGATGCATGCATTTGGTGAATTACAATAATAAGTACATCTCCTTACACTAGAAAAAAAAGATTATAAATCTTGTATGGATGCCAATGATCTACATGGTAACCCTATTCCAAAAACATTCATAAAAGATGCATTGCATAAGCATCTTCAAACACCATCATTACCTCATTTTGATGAAACTAGAGATCCATTCATAGACCTTCAGGGCTTTTATAAATATTTACCACCTTAGACAAGTCTTTTGATTCTACTCAAGTTGTTTCAGTAGACATTAGTGGAGGAAGCACAAAATTGGTTCTTTCATTTACTCCCCATTAGTTCATTACACATAGATGCTGACCTAGAGGAGGCTTTTCTTAAGAACTACAGTATAAACACAAGCCCTCGTGTTACATATGAGAAACTTGCCACACCATCAAAATTATTCAGAGCCATTAAGTGAGTACATCTTAAGATTTAAGGCTCATTTGTTAAGATTGATATATAAACCAACAAATCTAGAGGTTCAACATATATTCATCAAGGGACTTTGCCAACCTCTCCTTGAATATTTACTATATTAGACAGAGCCTTGTTTCAGACATTTGTGTTACATAGTTCTAGCTTTGGAAAAGAAATTGGGATTGATTGAGGTAGATTTAGTTGATCATATTACTCTAGATTTCACAATAACATCTTCAGATACAAATCCCACTACTCAACATCCACCATGTCCTAGACAAGATCAGAGACCACAACCAAAAAATCAAATAGTCAAGAATAAAGAGTGAGTTTCCAAAAGACCACCCCCAATATGAAATACAAAGAATTACCAACCAATACCACTACAATTTGATTGAGCGTGAGATAGCCCATCTATCATATTGTTAGCACTACTAGCTAGGAGGTTAATCACATTACCTTATATTCATCGGTGAGATCCACATCTTTTACATAGATAACCATATCAGTGATTTTGTAATTATGATCGTATCCATGGACACAATGTAGATACCTATTTTAGAATTAGAGATTACATTTCTAGATATGTTGATAATGGTATTATAGTATTCACATAGGGGGCATAGAGATATCCTCCATCATGGAACCCTAGACCTCATTCCTCCATGATTGAGTCATCCCAGGACATTCCTTTACAGGAATCATTGGTTACTCATCATGCGAGTCATGTGGTTCCTAAGACAGAATCTCATAAGAGATCTCTTATTCCAACTATTTAGAAATTTTAGAATCCAATTCAAAGAACACAACCTACATATAACATTATTGTCCATGGAATACATAGTAAAGTTCCATAAACTTATCCAAAACCATCACAAGCATAACAATGAAGTACAATTTTAGAGAGATATTCACTCTGGGTAGACTCTCTAGGTCCTATTTCATGCAGCAATCCATTATGTTTGAGATCAAATGAGCATTCTCTACAACATAAGGTTTCAATAACACAACCAATTAGATTACATTTTCTAGAGTTATCACAACTTGCTACAGTTAGTGCATCACATATAACATCAACTTTAAGACAAGGTCTTACACAACATGAGCAATATGGGCACTTGTTCACTTGGATGATAGGGTTCAGATAGTGTTATAACATAGTGTGATACAACATACATTCATTTCAGCATTAGATTATAAATTCACTTACTAGGGCAATGATGGAGCTGAAGGTCTAGTTAACCTTTATATTCTTGAGCCACTCATGGGAAAGTAATATACACATAGTGTGCTATCTTAATTTTCCCTCCTACTAACAACTAACATTCCTAATTCTAGATATCCATCCCTAGCCAAAACCAACCTATCACAGTCCATATCTTACCAAATCAACATATACAAACCTTTTTCTAATATTTAATTAATTCAACTTGTCTAAACAAGTTACCAATCTTAGAAGCCAGACTTTACTTATATCCTAATTACAATCCAATTCACTTTAACAAATCAATTTTACCAATTAAAAAAATCCAATAGCATTGTCACTTACATATGATTACAAATCAAACAATTACATCTAAACATATCATAAATATCATCTTACCAGATATATCAACATAATCAAATCACATATCCTACATACCATTTACCAAGCATATACAACTTCAACATCAAACATCAAATCAATTATTCCAAACCACAACATTACAATACTAGTATAATTTAGAATCTATAATGCACATACACATGAGTTTTAAAATCAAACCAATATATATATATATATATATATATATATATATATATATATATAACACATAAGTTTTCAAACATATATATCATGTCAAGGTCAATCAATCATGGATAGGGTCATTCCCTCACTCTCCATCTCACTCTCTCCTCCAGTATTCATCACATAATCTTTTCTATCACTTGATGACTCTCTACCTCCTTGAGCTCCTAAATGCCTCTTGCACTGATTGTCTTGCTCCAAAAAATGGCCATACACCTCATGCATGTCACCACTAAAGATCCATATAATCATCTAAAATCTTGGAGCTCACCACTCTATAATCTAGAGGAGGCATCTTGTGCCTATTTTTATCAACCCTAAGCTCATCTCTCTCTCTCTTATTACCTTAACATAGGTAGTTATATCTATAGCAGCTCAGTCAAACAAGTGAGCATAAACACCAATTGTAACCATAGCTCTCTCTATCAAACCCTCCTCTACAACATCATCAAGAACATGTCGTGTAAGCTCATGCAGTGTAGAATCAATAATAGTCTCCCAAAACACATCATCCCCACCACTAACAATAGCATGTGCCTCTCCCTACATGCCCATCACCTCACCTGAGTGAAATAACATTACGCTCTACTAGTCATATATAATCTACATATAACAAAAAAAACATACATAAATATATAGGCCACATTAGAACCACTCACTTCCTACCCTCTAAATAGGTTCAGTTGTTCATATTTGAGAACATTTGGCACACCAATTGGATATAGTGGAGCCCATCAATGTCTCAACCACCACATTTTATATGCCTCAGTATACCCCACATCATCTACATCAAGAAAATATATAATCTCATCTCTCACATCTAATGGAAATGGTGCTAACTCCAGTTCAATCAGTCTAGGATGAGCTCCCACTCTTGATGGTACCCATGCACTTCTCAACCATATCCATGCTGTAGGAGGAACAACTTATTGAATTTTGAACTACCTATTCATGCACTCATACTAAAATCACTCATAAACTCTATACCAATGATCATTTAACCAACAACTCACTCTCATAAACCATAGTTTCTCTCCATCCTCTGGCCATCTAGGAAATCATCTATAGGGTCTCCATCTGATGTCATCAACCACCAATCTATCTAGCAACTACCTATAATAGTCTATCCTAAGGGATCAAGTAGACAACTCACTAAGCCAATGCTCACAAAATGGCTATGGATATGCCCAACTCACCCTCAACAATCTAATCTATTGCATAACTACTATATGTTCATAAGCCCAACAGTGCAACAAAGTGGCTACACCCACACCATTGCTAAAAGACTCCTTTGTAAATCTATATAAATCTTTGTACAAATGAGTGAGCATAGTCCTCCCCCATGAAAACATGGTACCATACATATCAATACTCTAAAGCACTCTATGCATCCTATAAGAAATAAATACTCCACTACCATCTATAACAATAAAAGAAGCCAATAATATATCCAACCACTTCTTTAGGCATGAAACACTTGATGACACAATAACTAATAGTAATATATCACTGTCACTACCCCTATGGTATACTCCTATGGGCATTCTGAAAAAGCATCTAGATACATGATTAATGGCATCCACACCCATGTCATCTTGTAACAACACTCATCACCCACCTATTGACAAATGTAAAATATGATACACATCTTCTAGAGTCACATTAATCTCCCTTATCAGAAGCCAAAATGTACATGTATCAACATTCCACCTCTCACATAAGGTGGTGATCAAATACCTATCCACTACACTGTACCAAGATCACATACATGACCCAAACTAGCCCTATCCATAACAACATGCTCATCATTAGATAACAACAATAATCTTAGAGTCTCCATAGCCTAGCCTTTGTGAAACTCTCTCATCCACACCTCACCCTAAAAAGACCAGCCAATAGACTATATGTCAAACAACCATGTCACGGATAAATAACTAAGAAATACACAAGTAGGAACAACTCAAAAATTGAAAAATGCATCCACGTTAGACAACAACACTATAGAAGGACACTAACACTAGACAACAATGCTGAAACCTAGATAACAGTGCTACATCCTAGACAACAACATTAAAACTAGTCAAAGAATTTTTAAACTACTTTAAAATGACTCAAAATGGCTAAAAATTCCCAAAATAAGGCCTTAGATATGAACAAAAGTCAAAAACTATCGTTACTCACTAGGGAGACCTCCTCACTAGCCTAAATTTATGCTACCAACTACCCATAATGAGTCATGATGGGTAATATTCTCATCAGCATCTTCTCACTCCACATTTCCAATCTTAAACTAGTCAATACACAAATGAATCATGATTTATTCAAATCTTCCCTATATCAAACCACTTTTTCAATAAAATGAAAATTTTACTTGCCCATAACTTGAGCTCTGAATTCCATTTTACAAACCATTTTGTTCCTCAAAATCATGACAATGACACCTTCAACATAAATCAGGTCTCACTCTCTTACTACATTATTTTCCTACCATGACACACACATCTATACACCTATCTGGTACCTAGATTGGTCCTCACCAAGCAAACATTTGTTTAAAACATTTAAACAACCCAACCTATTTGATCAAATCACTCTTTCATCCTGTTCAATCTATTTTTACTTCATTTGCCTACCATGGCATGGCAATTTCTATATATCTACTAAACCCAGATATAAGCTTTGAACCTAATCAACCAAAGATAACTTTCACTCTCGATAATTGAATTTCACTAATTTAACAATGGCCTTTCAATCTATTTGATATGTTGGGGATCAGCCAACAAATTTGATTACTATATGAAAGCAATTAAATACAAAATTAAACCAGAATGATAAGTAACTAGAATCAGAAATAACAAAGAACAAGAGATACAAGAAACCACCCTGAAAACTTGTATTAAACTCTTTACAGAAGGAATTACAATTGAAGAAACTTATTTTCTTCCACACCTCTCTCAGATGTACAGATATCTTTCTAGATCTCTTTCCCTCAAGAGTTCTCTCTCTCAATTACAATCAACTCCAACACTTGGATTGATACACATATACAATTCTTGTACTGTTACTCTACACCATAATAAGCTATGAAGATCTATCCCATTATATAGAATTAAGGATTCATGAGCATACAATCACAACCATTAGATGCACCTCCTAATCAAGGGCTCAAAACAGTCCTACTTAAGATATAGATGTGGACTTAAGACTAACACTTAATCCTATCATGCAAACATTCTGTTCTATCCATGGAAATAGCATTCTAGAGGCACAGGTGATTGATGTCGGTCCCTGCCTGTCTGCCTGTGACCAATGTCGGCCAATCCATGACCGACACCGACATCTCCTAGTCAACTCATGACCAACGTCGGTCACTCGTGACCGACGCTGGTGACTATGTAATTCCTGTAACTTTTACACTCGCTCATTTGGTGAAGCTTTTAGCTCCACAACTCAACAATCTCCCACTTGGAGATAAACAACTACACCAGTACTTGTTTAACAACATCTTCTAGCTTCTCCATCTTCAAACTCAATCATGAAGACCAATAAAAGTTGAATGAAGATTCAACTTCTCCTTTGTTACCAGCTTGGTTAACATATCAATAGGGTTTTTATCTATATGGATCTTCTCCAGCTTCAACTCACCATCCTCCAATACCTATCCAATGAAGTGGTACCTTAGTTGTATATGTTTGGTTCTTGAATGAAAGGCTGAATTCTTAGCCAAATGAATTGCACTCTGACTATCACTGTATAATCTATAACTCTCTTGCTCCTTTCCTAGCTCTTCCATGAATTGTGTCATCCATATCATTTCTTTGCTAGCCTCTGTGACTGCAACGTATTCTGCTTCTATAGTTGACAAGGCAACAACCTTCTGCAACTTTGAAATCTAGCTAACCGCCATTCCACCAACAGTGAAAACATATCCTGTGGTGCTCCTTCTGCCATCCAAATCACCTACCATATCTGAATCTACATAACTATGTAAATAAGTGTTTGACCCACCATAACACAAATGCCTACTGCTGGTCCATCTCAGATATCTGAGGATCCACTGAACTACTTTCCAGTGTTCCTTTCCTGGATTGGCCATATACTTACTAACAACTCCCACTGCTTGGGAAATATCAGGTCTAATACATACCATTGCATACATTAAGCTCCCAACTGTAGAAACATATGGAACTCTACTCATGTACTCTACCTCATCATGTGAATTAGGACATTGTTCTTTACTCAACTTAAAATGTCCAGCCAAAGGTGTGCTTACCAGTTTTGCATTCTGCATATTGAACCGTTTCAACACCTTGTTCACATAATCCTCTTGAGACAAAATCAACCTATGATTTTTCCTGTCTCTCTTAATGCTCATGCCAAGGATTTTCTTTACTGCTCCCAAATCCTTCATGGAAAATGTGTGAGCTAATTTTACCTTAAGCTCAGAGATATCCTGCATGTGTGATCCTGCAACAACATATCATCTACATACAACAACAAAATAATAAATCTACCATTATCTAATCTCTTAAAATACACACAATGGTCAGATTGACATCTATTGTAGCCATGCTCAGTCATAAACCTGTCAAATCTTAGATACCATTGTCTAGGAGCTTGCTTGAGGCCATACAAGCTTTTCTTCAATCTGCACACTAACTTCTCCTTACCTTTGACCTTAAATCCTTTTGGCTGATTCATATATATTTCTTCATCCAAATCTTCATGAAGAAACACTGTCTTAACATCAAGCTGCTCAAGATGCAAATCTTCAATAGCAACTAAATACAATACAGTTCATATAGAAGTCATTTTAACAACAGGAGAAAAAATCTCACCAAAATCAATACCTGGTTTCTGTGCAAATCCTTTCACTACCAACTTGGCCTTATATCTCATCTATCCATTCTCACCTTCCTTCAATCTATAGATCTATCTGTTCTTTAGTGTCTTCTTTCCCACTGGCAACTCAACCAAATCCCATGTTTGGTTCTCTTTCAAGGAATCAATTTCCTCATTCATGCCTAACTCCCACTGATTCTTGGATTCCACCTGTATTGCTTCATCAAAACTCTCTGTTTCTCCACCATCAGTAAGAAATAAATAGTATAATGAAGGGGAATATCGAATTGGAGGTTTCTTACCCTTTTTGACCTCTTGATGGGTGTCTGAGACTCATTCACAACACATCATCCACCCAAATTCTCTGATAGTGACTGACCTCGGTCACTTCCAAGCCTATAACTGGCCGACGTCAGTTCTCTCTGACTGACGTCGATTCCTTCCTGACCGATGTCAGTCACTATCTGATCGACATCGATTCTTGTATTGCTGACGTCAATTCCTTCCTTCCTGACATCAGTCTCTATGTTTTCCTGTCTGTGATTATTCTTTCCCATGAGCTCATTTGGAACCATCACCTTGTCCAATTCTCCATTGCTCTACTCAGATTGATTCAACTTTTTGAACTGATCACTATACATCACTTTTTCATTGAAAAAAACATCACGGCTCCTAATTATCTTGTTAGTTCCTAAATTCCAAAACCAAAATCCAAAATCATCAAAGCCATAACCAATAAATGTGCACCTCATAGACTTAACATCCAGCTTCTTTCTATTTTCTTTATCAATGTGCACAAAAGCTTCACAACCAAAAACTTTGAGAAATGAGAGATCTACCTTTTTACCTGTCCATGCCTCTTCTAGAATTCACCATCTAGAGCTGTAGAGGGTCCTCTGTTAATTAAGTAAACTGCAGTGTCCATAGCTTCTGCCCAAAAATCTAAGGGCAAACTAGCATGCAATCTCATACACCATGCACGCTCCATTACTATTCTGTTCATCCTTTTAACAACTCCATTTTGCTGAGGTGTCTTTGGAACCATCCTTTGCCTACGTATTCCATGCATATAACAATAGCAGTTGAACTTGTGGCTGTAGAACTCACCACCATTGTTAGATCTCAGGCACTTCAATCTCCTGCCTATTTCATTCTCAACCATAGCTTTCCAAATCTTAAAAGTGTCAAAAACATTAGATTTCTTATTTATACAATAGACCCATACCTTTCTTGTATCATCATCTATGAAAGAAACATAGTACTGTGATCTTCCAATAGAAGCAACCTGAGCTACTCTCCACACGTCTGTGTGAACAAGCTCCAACTTATGCTTCTTTTTTGTTGACCCAGTCTTGAGAAAACTCACTCTTATATTTCCCAAAAATACAGTGCTCACAAAAATCTAGATCTATGCTTTTCAAATCTGAAAGCTTACCTTTTGACTTAAGAATGGACATTTCCTTCTCACTCATGTGGCCAAGCCTCTGGTGCCACAACTTTGCATCCACATCTGAAGTAGATAATACAAAAGGAGAATTATCAGTAATACAATTACATAAATAGAGAGTACCTACTCTCTTACCTCTGGCCAATACAAGTGCACCCTTGGAAACCTTCCAAGATTTAGCTGTGAGAGTTACTGTACAACCCTCATCCCCTAACTTTCCTACAGAAATCAGATTCCTCTTCAGGCTGGGTACATACATGACGTCTCTCAACACCCATGTGTTGCCATTCTACATTTTCAGCTGCACTTTTCCTTTGCCAACAATTTTACAAGGCTCATCATCCCCTAAATAAACTATTCCAAAATCTCCATGGACATAGTCACTAAAATATTCTCTATTTGGGGTAGCATGAAAAGAGGCACCAGAATCTAAAACCCAAGATTCTATATTATTATGCAAAGAGAATATAAGAGCATCTTGTGCAATACCTACAACTTTTGCTTCTTCTTTACCTTCATGCTGATTGTCCTCTTTAGGTTTTGACCAACAATATTTATTTATGTGCCCTATCTTTCCACAATTCCAGCAGGCTATCCTCCTGCCATTTCTAGATTTGGATCTACCTCTCATCTTTGACTTAGACCTTGATCTCCTATGCTTGCCCTTCTCTTTTTTCCTTCCCTTGCTCTCAAAACTTAAAGCATTTTTTGATATTTTCTCTGTGCTTTTCCTGTGAATTTCTTCATTCAATATTACACTAACAACATCATCTACTTTTAAAATATTTGAAGCAGATGCAATATTACTAACTACCATTACCAAGCTATGCCAGCTTTTAGGCAAAGAACATAATATTAAAAGAGCCTTAATTTCATCATCAAACACTATTTTGATTGAATTTAATTGATTTACAATTCCATAGAAATCATTTAGATGATTAGATACATATCCACCTTTTTGCATTTGCAAATTAAATAACTGCTTCATAAGATATACCTTATTTGAAGCTAAGGGTTTTTCATATAAATTTGCTAAAGTAGTCATTAACTCTACCATTGACTTTCCCTGTGATAGATTAGATATCACAGTAGATGCCAGACTCAATCTTATAGATCCAAGAGCCTTTCTATCAAGAAGTTCCCATTCTTCATCTTCCATGTTTGTGGGCTTCCTTGAAACCCCACCTAATAGTAAGTATAGATCTTTTTGATATAGATAATCCTCTATCTGCATTCTCCATAATTGGTAATTATTGCCATTGAACTTCTCCATTCTCACTTTACTTTTTTCTACCATTGCTTTCTCCCACTCAAATAGAAATCCCTGTGAGTAACCTGTAATCAATACACACTAACTAGATCTGAAACACCTGTTAGTCAACCTGAGCTCTGATACCACTTTTTGGGGATCAACCAATAAATTTGATTAGTATATGAAAGTAATTAAATATGGAATTAAACTAGAATGATAAGTAACTAGAATAAAAAATAACAAAGAACAAGAGATACAAGAAATCACCCTGAAAACTTGTATTAAACTCTTTACAGAAGGAATTACAATTGAAGAAACTTCTTTTTTTTCACACCTCTCTTAGATGTACAGATCTCTTTCTAGATCTCTTTCCCTCAAGAGTTCTCTCTCTCAATTACAATCAACTCCAACACTTGGATTGATACACATATACAATTCTTGTACTATTACTCTACACCATAATAAGCTATGAAGATCTATCCCATTATATAGAATTAGGGATTCATGAGCATACAATCACAACCATTAGATGCACCTCCTAATCAAGGGCTCAAAATAGTCCTACTTAAGATAGAGATGTAGACTTAAGACTAACACTTAATCCTATCATGCAAACATTCTATTCTATCCACGAAAATAGCATTCTGGACGCACAGGTGACTGACGTCGGTCCCTGCCTGTCTGCCTGTGACTGATGTTGGTCGATCCATGACCGATGCCAGCATCTCCTAGTCAACTCCTGACTGATGTCAGTCACTCTTGACTAACACTGGTGATTGTGTAATTCTTGCAACTTCTGCACTCACTTATTTTGTGAAGCTTTTAGCTCCACAACTCAACAATCTCCCACTTGAAGATAAATAGTTGCACCAGTACCTGTACAACAACATCTTCTAGCTTCTCCATCTTCAAACTCAATCATGAAGACCAAAAAAAGTTGAATAAAGATTCAAATTCTCCTTTGTTATCGGCTTGGTTAACATATCAGTAGGGTTCTTATCTGTATGGATCTTTTCCAGCTTCAACTCACCATCCTCCAATACCTGTCTAATGAAGTGGTACCTTAGCTGTATATGTTTGGTTCTTGAATGAAAGGCTGAATTCTTAGCCAAATGAATTGCACTCTGACTATCACTATATAATCTACAACTCTCTTGCTCCTTTCCTAGCTCTTCCATGAACCATGTCATCCATATCATTTCTTTGCTAGCCTCTATGACTGCAATGTATTCTACTTCTATAGTTGACAAGGCAACAACCTTCTGCAACTTTGAAATCCAGCTAACTGCCGTTCCACCAACAATGAAAACATATCCTGTGGTGCTCCTACCATCTAAATCACCTTCCATATCTGAATCTACATAACCATGTAGATATGTGTTTACCCCACCATAGCATGAATACCTACTGCTGGTCCCTCTCAGATATCTGAGGATCCACTGAGTTGCTTTCCAGTGTTCCTTCCCTAGATTGGCCATATACTTACTAACAACTCCCACTGCTTGGGTAATATCAGGTCTAGTACATACCATTGCATACATTAAGCTCCCAATTGCAGAAGCATATATAACTCTACTCATGTACTCTACCTCATCATGTGAATTAGGACACTATTCTTTACTCAACTTAAAATGTCTAGCCAAAGGTGTGCTTACCGGTTTTGCATCCTGCATATTGAACCGTTTCAACACCTTGTTCACATAATCCTCTTGAGACAAAATCAACCTGTGATTTTTCCTATCTCTCTTAATGCTCATGCCAAGGATTTTATTTACTGCTCCCAAATCTTTCATGGCAAATATGTGAGCTAATTTCACCTTAAGCTCAGAGATATCCTACATGTGTGATCCTGCAACCAACATATCATCTACATACAATAACAAAATAATATATCTACCATTATCCAATCTCTTAAAATACACAAAATGGTCAGATTGACATTTACTATAGCCTTGCTCAGTCATAAACTTATCAAATCTCAGATACCATTGTCTAGGAGCTTGCTTGAGGCCATACAAGCTTTTTTTCAATCTGCACACTAACTTCTCCTTACCTTTGACCTCAAATCCTTCTAGCTGATCCATATATATTTCTTCATCGAAATCTCCATGAAAAAACGCTGTCTTAACATCAAGCTACTCAAGATGTAAATCCTCAATAGCAACTAAATATAGTATAGTTCGTATAGAAGTCATTTTAACAACAGGAGAAAAAATCTCACCAAAATCAATACCTGGTTTTTATGCAAATCCTTTCACTACCAACCTGGCCTTATATCTCATCTGTCCATTCTCACCTTCCTTCAATCTATAGATCCATCTATTCTTCAGTGTCTTCTTTCCCGCTGGCAACTCAACCAAATTCCATGTTTGGTTCTCTTTCAAGGAATCAATTTCCTCATTCATGCCTGGCTCTCACTGATTCTTGGATTCCACTTGTATTTCTTCATCAAAACTCTCTGGTTCTCCACCATCAGTAAGCCATAAATAGTATAATGAAGGGGAATATCAAATTAGAGGTTTACTTACCATTTCTGACCTCCTAATGGGCATCTGAGACTCATTCACAACACGTTGTCTACCCAAATTCTCTAACAGTGACCAACCTCGATCACTTCCAAGCCTATAACTGGCCAACATCGATTCTCTTTGACTGACATTGGTTCCTTCCTGATCGATGTCGGTCACTGTCTGACCGACATTAGTTCTTGTATTGTCGATGTCGGTTCCTTCCTGACTGACATCGGTCTCTATGTTTTCCTGTCTGTGATTATTCTTTCTCGCGAGCTCATTTTGGACCATCACCTTGTCTGATTCTCCATTACTTTGCTCAGATTGATTCAACTTCTTGAGCTGATCACTATACATCACTTTTTCATTGAAAACAACATCACGGCTCCTAATTATCTTGTTAGTTCCTAGATTCCAAAATCAAAATCCAAAATCATCAGAGCCATAACCAATAAATGTGCACCTCATAGACTTAGCATCCAGCTTCTTTTTATTTTCCTTATCAACGTGCACAAAAGCTTCACAACTAAAAAATTTGAGAAATGAGAGATATACCTTTTTACCTATCCATGCCTCTTCTGGAATTCCACCATCTAGAGCTGTAGAGGGTCCTCTATTAATTAGGTAAACTGTAGTGTCCACAGCTTCTGCCCAAAACTCTAAGGGCAGACTAGCATGCAATCTCATACACTATGCACGCTCCATTACTATTCTGTTCATCCTTTCAGCAACTCCATTTTGCTGAGGTGTCCTTGGAACCATTTTTTACTTGCATATTCCATGCATATAACAATACCAGTTGAACTTGTAGCTGCAGAACTCACCACCATTGTCAGATCTCAGGCACTTCAATCTCCTTCTTGTTTCATTCTCAACCATAGCTTTCCAAATCTTAAAAGTGTCAAAAACATCAGATTTCTTCTTTATACAATAGACCCATACCTTTCTTGTAGCATTATCTATGAAAGAAACATAGTACTATGATCTTCCAATAGAAGGAACCTGAGCTGGTCCCCACACGTCTGTGTGAACAAGCTCCAACTTATGCTTCTTCTTTGTTGACCCAGTCTTGAGAAAAATCACTCTCTTCTATTTCTCAAAATACAGTGCTCACAAAAATCTAGATCTATGCTTTTCAAATCTGAAAGCTTATCTTTTGACTTAAGAATAGACATTCCCTTCTCACTCATGTGGCCAAGCCTCTGGTGCCACAACTTTGCATCCACATCTGAAGTAGATAATACAGAAGGAGAATTATTAGTAATATAATTACATAAATAGAGAGTACCTACTCTCTTACCTCTGGCCAATACAAGTGCACCCTTGGAAACCTTCCAAGATTCAGCTGTGAGAGTTACTATACAACCCTCATCCCTTAACTTTCCTACAAAAATCAGATTCCTCTTCAGGCTGGGTACATGCATGACGTCTCTCAACACCCATGTGTTGCCATTTTGCATTTTTAGCTGCACTTTTCCTTTGCCAACAATTTTACAAGGCTCATCATCCCCTAAATAAACTATTCCAAAATCTCCATGGACATAGTCACTAAAATATTCTCTATTTGGGGTAGCATGAAAAGAGGCACCAGAATCTAAAACCCAAGATTCTATATTATTATGCAAAGAGAATATAAGAGCATCTTGTGCAATACCTGCAACTTTTGCTTCTTGATTGTCCTCTTTAGGTTTTAACCAACAATCTTTGCTTATGTGCCCTATCTTTCCATAATTCCAACAGGCTATCCTCCTGCCATTTCTAGATTTGGATCTACCTCTCATCTTTGACTCAGACCTTGATCTCTTATGCTTGCCCTTCTCTTTTTGCCTTCCCCTGCTCTCAAAACTTAAAGCATTCCCTGATGTTTCCTCTATGCTTTTCCTGCAAATTTCTTCATTCAATATTACACTAACAACATCATCTACTTTTAAAATATTTGAAGCAGATGCTGCCATTACCAAGCTATGCCAGCTTTTAGGCAAAGAAGATAATATTAAAAGAGCCTTAATTTCATCATCAAACACTATTTTGACTAAATTTAATTGATTTAAAATTCTATGGAAATCATTTAGATGACTAGATACAGATCCACCTTCCTGCATTTGCAAATTAAATAACTGCTTCATAAGATATACCTTATTTGAAGCTGAGGGTTTTTCATATAAATTTGCTAAAGTAGCCATTAACTCTACCATTGACTTTGCCTATGATAGATTAGATATCACAGTAGATGCCAGACTCAATCTTATAGATCTAAGAGCCTTTCTATCAAGAACTTCCCATTCTTCATCTTCCATGTCTATGGGCTTCCTTGAAACCCCACCTAATGGTAAGTATAGATCTTTCTGATACAAATAATCTTCTATCTGCATTCTCCATAATTGGTAATTCTTGCCATTGAACTTCTCCATTCTCAGTTTACTTTCTTCTGCCATTGCTTTCTCCCACTCAAACAGAAATCCCTGTGAGTAACCTATAATCAATTCACACTAACTAGATCTAAAACACCTATTAGTCAACCTGAGCTCTGATACCACTTGTTGGGGATCAAACAACAAATTTGATTACTATATGAAAGTAATTAAATATGAAATTAAACCAGAATGATAAGTAACTAGAATCAGAAATAACAAAGAATAAGAGATACAAGAAACCACCCTGAAAACTTGTATTAAACTCTTTACAGAAGGAATTACAATTAAAAAAACTTCTTTTCTTCCACACCTCTCTTAGATGTACAGATCTCTTTTTAGATCTCTTTCCCTCAAGAGTTCTCTCTCTCAATTACAATCAACTCCAACACTTGGATTGATACACATACAATTCTTGTACTATTACTCTACACCATAATAAGCTATGAAGATCTATCTGATTATATAGAATTAGGGATTCATGAGCATACAATCACAACCATTAGATGCTCCTCCTAATCAAGGGCTCAAAATAGTCCTATTTAAGATAGAGATGCAGACTTAAGACTAACACTTAATCCTATCATGCAAACATTCTATTCTGTCCATAGAAATAGCATTCTGGACGCACAGGTGACCGACAGTAGTCCCTGCTTGTCTGCCTGTGATCGACATTGACCAATCCATGGCCGACGCTGGCATCTCCTAGTCGACTCTTGACTAACATCGATCGCTCTTGACTGATGCCGGTGACTGTGTAATTCCTACAACTTCTGCACTCGCTCATTTGGTGAAGCTTTTAGCTGCACAACTCAACATGATACATGCCAACCACATTTCTATATGTTCTGCCACTAGTCTTTACTTTTGGCTCAACCTCCTCTATCATGAATCTCATCCATATCCCCTAAAGGTGGGCATCACTCATACTATCCATATTCCCATTATTTATCCAACATACCTATCTAGTACACCATGGTTTTCACACCTTTGGCAGCCAAATTATAAGATTCAACTCAGATCAGTCAAGATTTCACAAGTGGTTTAGACTCTAGGGGTCACTTAGCATTACTCATCTCAGACTGGTAAAGATTTCACATGTGGTTTAGACTCTAGGGGTCACTTAGCAATACTCAGCTTAGATTGGTCAAAATTACACAAGTGGTTCAGACTCTAGGGGTCACTTAGCATTACTCAGCTTAGATCGATCAAGATTTCACAAGTGGTTCATATTCGAAGGGTCACTTAGAATTACTCACCTCAGATTGGTTAGATTATATAGTGATTCATATTACATTAGGGTCACTTAGCATTACTCAAGACATTTATAGGGATACACCTTTAGTTTATAAATATACAAATTATCTAGATACTAGATTTGGGGGTGTGTATAATACTATACATCTCACACATATGACTTCATACAACATGACATAGTTATAGACTAGATATTAGATTATATGCATGGTGTAGAGCACATTATTTTAATCTTCAATTTTATACATGAGACATGACATGATAGATCATATCACATGTGGTTATATAGATTTATAGATTATGTAGATGCATCACTCACATACTAGATATGGGGGCATGACATATTTTTTCATGTCCTTCATCTTCCAAGATTATAAGATTGAGATAGCAAGACGTCCCATTTTATTCTTACACATTTACTAGCATTTTTAGCTTACAGTTAGGCATTACTCAGGTTGTCACCAGGATGGACTATATGGTCATCTATAATGATTGGTCCATAGTATTACTCAGACCTATGAGGTTATGTAGGATAGAGGATGGACTTTGGTTTTGAACCTCTGAGCACTTCTCAAATCTAGTTTAAATTATTCAATTTCTATACAGGGGGCATCCATTATAGGGATTCCTTCTCTTTCCAGACACTACTCAGATTTAGTACAGGGGGCATCCATTATAGGGATTCCTTATCTTTATAGACATTATTTAGGTTTAGTATAGGGGGCATCTATTATAGGGATCCCTTCTTTCTCTGAGCATTATTTTAGTTCTTCAATCCACTTCCCTGGCTAGGAAGGTAGACCCTTTTCAAAATACTTATCTTCACATAGGTAAGCTTAGGTACATATTTTATTTTATTTATTTTAATCTAGTACTTCATTTCATTACATCACTAAAATAAAAGGGGGAAAAATCTAATCACCCTAAATTTCTCAAGCAAACACACATATTATGTCTTTTCATTATCTTTTCATAAGAGACTCTGACTGGAGAATATGAGTTTTATTCACATTTAGCCAGGTCCTCTTATCTATCTTATCTTGGTCTTACTACATTCCTTAGACATCTCTTTGCATATTTCTAGTCATTTGTAGCTTACCTAGTTTGACCTTTTCAAGCCTAGAGACCTCTTTAAGACCCTGACCCATCCCCCTAGGTCCCAAACCTCCTAGATAACAATGCCCAAATATAGACTATAGAACTGAAACCCAAGGTGTCTAGTTTTTGATGCTATTTTCCAAGCTTAGTTTTGGTTCTAATGGTCTATTTATTTCATAGGATAAGTCTTACCCCTTTTATTTGCTTCTTTCTTAAGTTTCCCCATGTTGGCCAAATATGAATAAAGCTCCCAAATTCAAAATAATGAGTCTCCTATATAAAAGACTACACAAGGCATTTTATATCTAGCACTTACTACTTTGACACATTAGGCATAATAAAAATTAGTCAATAGTATATCTTAGTTTCTCTACATTACACTTAGATTTGCATGCTTGATCAAGGAAGGGCCTAAGCAAAATTCATTCTTACATCAATCATGCATGTTGACTATACACGTTCCCTAAGAGAGAACTACATCGGATCTGAGACCCCAACTTAAGGGTTAATGTAAGCAATAATCAGAATAGTAAGGGTTATTGATTGTATGATCAATATTCCCCTAACCCAATTTTCCCCCTTTTGATTTTGATCTATTTGTCATTTTTATGTGTGTAAACAAGTACAGGTATTGAAGATGGAAATAGACCCATAAAATTTTTTGGTGACTCTCAAGAGATAAAATTTGGTATGCAGGGTCTCCTAGAATAGATGAATAGAACTAAAAAATATTAGAAATCTCATACCCATAGGATTAAAATGCCAAAACTAAGACTACAATGCTGGACCTCTAGGTGTCCCATTTCAAGTGCTCTTATCTAGGTAGAAAATAGACTTCTGGGTCTTATTTCCAATAGTTTGCCCAGCTAGACTAGCAAATATCAACTTCTGAATCTTCCATCTCAGTCCATAACCAACTAAGTTTTATTATCTTCCCTCTTGTTTGTTATATTTAGAAATCAATTTAGCACTTCCAGATTCAAAAATCAATAGGTTAATTAAGGCACATTTATTTACTGATTTTCCCCTTAATCCACACCCCTTTACTATTTAGGAAATTAACCCCTATAGTTTCCCAAATTTAGTAAAATAGACCTCTCTGTCAGTGAGAATTGATTACATATCCATATAATATAAATAGGGGCTCAGACCAATGTAGTTCTCCCCCTTATTTGGGCTTGTGTGTGAATAATTATGTAATATGTTATATGAAAGTAACTGTAGTGATCTAGATTGTAACTTGGAAAATCATTCTCATGGGATGTTATTTTGATGCTTTGGACCTATAATAATATTACTCCTATGATTGATTTGGAAATAGGAAAGAGTAGGACATACTAGCTTAGTTGTGTAATTTATTTTTAATAGTGTAGTATAAGGTTGAGAGGTGTTTGATAGATGAATAATGAGTGGAATTTAACTTGTATTTATACTACACCTTTTGAAATGTTTATCATAGAATGGTTAAAGAGAACAAATAAGCTGACCTATACATATAAAAATATTTGAAAATTTGAGTGTTTGTAAGAAAGACACCTATGTTGGAGCAGGGACACTAATGTCAATGCTAGTGTCCAAGTCTTAATACAAGTGTCTAGGAAGATAGAAAGTTGTTGAAGTTTTTAAAATGATAATTAAGGATATATATTATATTTTAAACATAATGTGGGATACTGGTGATTTGGATAATATTATTATTAGTTTCAAACTATAAGATAATAATTTAGGTACAATAAGATGATGAATGTGAGCCTTTCAGCTACAAGGTAGGTCAAGAACTAAAGGGTAGAGCCATGACTCATGTTTTCCAAGTTTACAACACTAGTTTAACATATAAATCTAGATTTGTGTATTTACATTCCCCACCTTTAATCTAGTAATGCATAAGGATGAAATTACCAAGTTAAAAGAAAGAAATGAGTATCATGGTGTGTATAACACACATTGATTTGACTTGTGCCTTGCTTGAATTTATTGTATGTGTATGACCTAAAACCAATAACATGTTACATGTGTAATTAGTATATATAATATAAAAATGAATAATTTAAATTTATTGAAATAAAATAGAGTAAGAAAGGAGTACACCTATGTGTCGATGCAACCATGTTTCCCCTTGATAGTTTACTTTGGTAATGATGCTTCCTAGCTAAAGCATTAGAGAGAGGTTAAAAATTGAACCTAGGAGATGTGAAGAAGGGAATAAAAAGGTGATAATTCTCTCAATATGGTATGAAGGTGAGTTATGCCAAGTCCATCAAGAACATTAAATCTTAATTGAACAACTAAAGTGTAAACATAATCTATCCAATCTCACTCAAGTTAAATGGTGTAACCATATCAACTTACCATAAATATAAGTAGTGTCGAGTCCATCATGAGTGCTAAATCTTAATCACACTAATCAAAGGATCTAATTGCTACAATAAATAAAAACTCAAATAATGTATCTTGGTAAGGTTAGTGCATGAATATTGTATCTATAATTCATTGTATTTACATGGCATATGCACCTCAAATGTGTCTCAAGCTAAATTATCTATCAAAATATAACCTCTGATCTGTAAACTATGTATACTATATCAAAAATCTAATAAAATCTATCTTGAATGCATGAAAAATGTATAAGATTATGGCCAAGTGTATATCTAAATCATGTAAATTGTATCAAATTTTACCAATTCTACCAACTATATGTACGTGGAGTCATGTATTTATGACATGCCCATACTGACATTCCCCCCATTTTGAGATGAGGGGAATGAAAAGTGATAGTCAACTTATCTCAATAGGATAATAAAACTATGATTTATCTATTTTAATCATGTAGTAAAGACATATAATGGTATCATCATGTTAAAGTAGATGTACCAATGAAGCTCATAACATCCAAACATAATAATCCCTAAGATGCCTGATATGGATCATGGTAGCGTCTAGAAGTAACAAGATCAATAAAAAATCATGTACACACACATAAATACTCAATTCCACACAAATAAGGGCCTAAAAAGACCGCACAAAGGGATATTTCAAATGCTACACACTCAAGGGGAGGACATAGTCAAATTTACACACACCAAAAAAGTAAGCAAAACTCAAGGCACAGTAGCCAACAATGAAGGAACATGTTCAAATGTTACACAAGAAAGACAATGAAGCAAATGTTGACTAATTTGACCCCAAGTCAAATTAGGTCAACCCATTACATAGTCAAATTTGTCATAGGGTATCCTAGGTTGAAAAGTGGTCCCATGGTCTTTAATGAGGTCATATAACATGTTTACATCCTTGTCACATTTGTATAGTTTATACCAAGTTATTTATGTCACCTTTTGAGTCATTAAATGAAATTATATGGTTTCCCATAAAAAATAGAGGTGTAAAGAAGTATAACATCTCACATGTTAGTAATAGTCATAACAACTATTGTGAGATTGACAAATGGTAGGTTAAATGCCCATCCAAGAATATTAAGTAATTTTAGGTAGTTTTAAGTAGTTGTACAACTTGTAAAACATTTATGTCACATTTTAAGACTTTAAAAAGTGTATCTTGAGATGCTTACAACTCACTTCCATGCATAAGAAGCTTTAATTGGTCAAAAATTTCCAAAAACCTTTGTTTCTCTCTCATTGCTCTCTTGAACTAGTCAAAAAGGTCATCCGATTTCAACATGGTATGGATAGGAGGAGGTGAGTTAGAAAAATTGAACTTGGTGGGTGGCAGTACTCCATTTTTAATTCCATTTCATGGCAATAGTCATAGGATTGGTGATCTTTGATCTATGAACAATCTCTAAGATGTTAGCTTCTCAAAACTGCTTACACATCCCTAATGGATTTTGTTTTCCTCTTTATTTTGATTGATTTGAGGAAAATAGGTGGTATACATGATCTTGAGTAGTATGAAAATCCTTCTCACAAGTCTTATAGTCTAGTTTTCATGTGTGGGTGTGAATTGATAAGAAAAACTACCTCATCTTGCTAGTAGAAGACTCCGTTGAAGTCTTCAAACATTGTTTCCACAATTCAAAAGTTTATCTTCCTATTTTAGTCTTTAGAACAAAAGTAATGCATTGGTGTTCAATATATCAATGCATGGTGATAAAATTATCCTTTGAAATTTTAGTCTTGATAAGGTCATGGTTAAAAGAACATAGTTAGAAGACACACACAGTCAGATTCCTTTGTGATTGTCACCTATAGTTAAGTGAAAGGAAGCCTTGACCAGTCATGATTGATGAAGCAAGAAGCTTAAAGATTATGAGAAATACTCTCAAGGTGGAAAAATTATGCTTTATATATTTAAAAGGTTTAATATTGGTTATGAGAACCCATTATTAGCACATAGTCATATATCTGATAGCACCTACATGTAGTCTCCAACAGTGGCCTTAGTTCATTCTAAAAGAGGTAGATGAGTGTTGAATGAGAGAGGTGTGAACTAATTTGAGACCTTCAATTAGGTATAAGAGTATATAGAAGATCATGGTGATAAGGATGAGGTAATTGTATGTAGACAGACCTAGAACCATGCCCATAGATTGAGAAAGTTGAAATTGAGAAGTTTTACCTTAACTTCTCTGGATGAGGGTTTTGCCCATACTTAGTGCCATCTTATGATGAAGAATTTATGGTTTATGTTAGTATAAATTTATTATTCATGTATCCCAAGTTTAGAGGTTACATTTTAACACGAGAAGGTGGTTTTTTTGATTAGGAAAGAATGGTTTTTGAGTGGTTTCTAACTCAAGCAAGTTTTGGCCTGAAACACTCAATAAAACATAGTGTCAAGGTGACTAACAACATCACAAGTTGTAGTGACCTATAATAGTGAGTGAAACTATGGTATTAAGGCATGTGATGAACTCATATAGGTGTGGAATGATCTTAGTGACATAAATAATGATAAAAGAGGATGAAGTCTAGTGTTAAGGCATACATCATCACCTACAAAAATAACATGATTCCCCAAATGAAGCACCTACAGTCTGGCTGTAGACCCATAAACTATTGATGGTGAGAAACAAGAAGCATGGTATATAGGCATAAATGTTCATTCAAGTTGGAAATTATCTAATGATCTCAAAAATATAATTAATAAAGTAATTTAATAATTAAACCCAAATGAGCATATACGAAAGCCCTTAAATTCAACCTAATTATCACCTATAGGTGACACAGTCAACATAATCTATGAACTAGCCTTGGAAAATGTAGATACATGTTTAATAAGGTTGGAATAAGTGTATTATGGATGGATCATGTTGAAACCACTATCATAGTGGTAATGAAACAATCTCAAGTGTTTTTAAGAAGTAAGGACCTCAGCCTACAGTCATAGTTCAAGGTTTTCAAGCCCAAACAAATTTTGTGCACAATCATCAGTCATATAAGCTTCTCTTGAATAATTTGTGATGTTAAGAGGTCTATGAGTGTGATATATATTTGTAAATTTGTGAATAACATAATAATGACCTAGCTCAAACTCTCATAGCCTTAGTTTGGCCAAGAAAATAGGGGAGATGACATCTATTTTTTCTCATACAGAGGGCACTCCAAGAGTAAGGTAAGCCTACATGATTGGTACATGTAGATTGAGATGGTAAAGGATAGATATTTGGAAATTTTATAGAGTCTTTTTGGATGCAAACATAGGTTTATGTGTACCTCTAGTCATAGAAAACCACTCAGAGGTGGTCATAAGCAATCAAATACAGTCTAGACCTATTAGGCCTACAACTAGACCTAAACCCTACAAGTGCCTAAACTCATCTAGATGACCACATGATCCTTAAAAGTAATGTAATAGATTATAGGGGAAAATTTAGGATGTTTTTAAACCATTTATTTTTAGGGAATTACATAGAGTGGTCATTTTTGGCGTAAAGTCCTATTAGGGGTACCTAGAATACAAGAGAGAACTCAAGAAGGTAATTTATTTGGCTCACACCTGTACATACGAGCAACATGAGACCTCAAGTATCTATGGGTATTTGAGGAGGGTCATGAAATTAATATTTGTGTAATTGGTTTAGGGTTTGGATGCTAGGATTTTATGAATCATTGTTAAGAACTAGAATAACTCAAAACCCTCATAAAACCCTTGCTAGAACCTGATAGAGGAAATATCATTGGAGATGAATTTATGAGGAGTAAAATGGATGTAATAATTTTTGAAACATGTCTATCACTCTCTTAGTATCCATGACATCCACTTTTGACATACCATCACTTGTATAGACATGCTAAAATCTTAGTTTCTTGTAGGTTTTATTATGTTTTATAGGTATAAAAGAGTATTGGTAGATGAAATACATTGAGATATGTCTATATGGACTTCTTATAACTACATATACTCATATCTCACACAATTTAAGCATAGAAACTCCTCTGATATATGGTTCACTAGAGGTAGTCTTGGACATATAGTGAAAATGAGAAGTGACTACTTAGTAGTAGATGAGAGGTTTGATATTGGATCTTTTTAAGGTCTAATAAATGGAATATAAGGAAAAGAGGTTCTAAATAGGTGTCCTAAAACTTATTACATATATTTTATTGAGAAAATTCTAGTCACCTTGATGATAAATATGAAAATTGATGCCAAGAGGGCTAGTAAGTGACTACAGACAGTGAATGCAAGTGTCAAGATGAAAATCATCAGTTAAGGATCGTAGATGAAGGTTAAAAATATTGTTTATAACCTCTCATGATAGAGAATATGTGTCAAGGAATTCCCAATTTAGTTTCAAGAAATCAAGTGATGATTCATCATGAGGGCAATTTCAAGAAGGCTAATTAAAGTCTTTACACCAATTTTGGGAGAAGGATGCAATTCTGATGGACATTTATCCAAAAGGACCTTCATGATATATTTCACACTCCATTCTCAAAAAATGTAACTAGTTATCATAGTTTGACACTTGTCCTTGTGACCTTTCCACTTCCCTTCTTATATCTCATCTCATATGCTTTATAAATGCAAGTTTTTTTGGCTTTGTAATTTAATCTAGACCTGGTATGATGAATCCCTACTAGTTTGAATACTGTATTTGACTTTGAAATAAAGATTTAAAGTCTAGTTTTTATCTCATAAGCTTCTTGTTTAAGTGTGTGAAGTAGTGAATAGTGAGTGAAATGTCAAGTGATAAGTATCTATCCTTACCTTCTCTTTACTCTTTAATGTTTAATACAAGTAGTTCTTCCTCTAACAGGTCATATGAAATGTATCTAGTGTATTTTTTCTATCGTCATGTGTAAGGAGTAGCATTAGTGTCTAAAATCTGACCTCATGTTCACTCAAATTGAGTACTACAATGCATATTACCTCCATGTTTGAAACACTTATGTTAGAGCAATATAAGATGTTGAGACTAGTGTTATGAGTCATGTTTCATAGTGAAAGTGTATAGTAGTCTAGTGGAGATCATTTTGGTGTATCACCTCAACAGAATAGTTTACTTTAATGTTTCCTTTTATCCCTTTTCATCCAATAAAAAATGTAGTGTAGGTGATAAGCAATCAAAGTCTAATCTAGGGAGCTATCTCTTAAACCTAGATGTTTACCTCTATTATAGGCAACCCACATGACTAGAGGTAATCTAATGTTTCACTCAATCTAGAGTAGGATTAAACAACCATCTCTAGGGTGCAATATTGAGTGACAAAAATTCTATCATGCCTAATGGGACTATTGTCTCAAGTACATTTTTTCAAGGTGAACGCTGGTATTGACAACACCATAACTACATATGGTGTTCTACTCAACATTTGGTGACTCTAATCAAGGTAATATCTAGTTGTAGACCAATTTTTATCATTATTTTGTTCATACTTCATGGTCCTTACTAGGTCAGTTACTAATAGAGGAAACTATCTTATAGATCCATTCCCTCAACCTAAACTTCCTCTTGAAGTTCAACACCCTCAACCTATTTTGACATTGAAGAGCAAGAAGACCTTGCAAGCCAAGAAGATCAAGAGAGTGAAGAGTAACTTTAGGACAACATGGCTAGGCAACATGCCTTCCTACCCTTTAACATTGAAAATCCTATACACCTCAATGCATATGATGATATACCTCTTAATGCTACTAAGAGTGTTCCCAATTTCAATGGGGAAGGTTCAATCACCCCAAGTGAGCATATTAGGGACATTTATATTATTTGAAAATTTCATAATGTCACTGAAGTCAACATTAAAATTAGGTTACTTACTATGTCTCTTAAGGGAAAAAACCCTTGACTAGTATAGGACATTGCTGGGAGGATGTATCACCACTTGGAATGAGTGTGGATATTTGTTGACCCAAAGGTTTGAGGACAAAATTGATCACACATCACTCATTCATCAACTGAATGTGATTTAAACAGGTCCTAAGGAGACTATGCTTGAATTCAATGAGATATTTCAAATAACTTAATATAGGTTACCTCCTCCCATGAGACCCCTTGAAAGCTTTATTTTCCCTACATACCTAAGGGTTATTGGAATTGACATAGCCATCATGGTACAGTCCATGAGTGGATACACTTTTCTTGAAGCTTATGACATATCCATTAGAGCTAAGAATGGCCTAATATAAGTTGCTAAACTTATTCCAAAAGTATCTATGCCTATTTTGCCTAACACTTCTAATTCTACTCCAAATATTTATCCAACTCCAAGTGTAAACACCAAGTCTAGAGCTGCCCTTAAGAAGGTAAAATATACCATTGATTTGGATGCAAGGTGCAAGGCCTTAAAAGCTCATATTAGGAAAATACATTTGAAATATGGAGTTAAAAAAAACACCTATCCCTATCCTTCAGAAGAAAATAGGTTTCTGACTCAAAGATATGGTCAAGGGAGAGGTATAGGATAACCTAACTTCAATAATCCACCCAATGCATATAATCTAGCCTCTACTTGCAACACAAGAGTTATGTATCTAGTCCATAGTAACTTGGTTCAAGTGGAATAATGGTAGTCTCAAGAATAATATATGGATGATAATGAATGTGGGGAACAAGCTTTGGTACCCAAGAAGGACTTACTCCTCAATTGACAATAAAAGATGAGAACTTCATGCAAGTAGAAATAAATAAAGAATGATAGCCTCAAAGAGTGAGCCTTGTAAAATTTCAAGTGGAAGATACATTTGTTCTCAATCAAAGTGATTAAATGGAATATAATTCAATATCAAAGAGGAAGGATTTGGGACATGTTCATGGTGTTGACACAAGTGTAATTAATCATCCTACAAGGCAATAAGGCATGAGTGCAAGTGTGACAGTCCTTACAACTTTTATACCTCTCTAGGATTAGAATGTTGGAAAGGTGACTCAAAGTGCTTCATTACCTCAATGTCAAGGCATTTATTTACCTTTAAGGATACAAAAAAATATGAGTGTTTCTGGTTTGAATATTTTTGATTCTTTAAAGAGTGATAAAACATCTATATCTCTTTGAGAAGTGAGTCACATGCCTGGTCAAAAGGAAATCCTTCAAGAATAGCTATCCCAAGTCCACATCAGTACTCAACCATCAAGACATGGTGATGTTTAAATAAATAATTTTACAAATCACATTGTTTAACCCTATAAAAAATCTAAAAATCCTCCACCCTTATCGTCACTCTCATTGTGGGAGACAAGCTTATTTATTATTGCATTGTGGAAAGTGGGGAAAGTACCTCAGGTATGCTCATACTTATGGTAGATAAATTGGGTTTGAGATATTAACCATATAGAAATAGGGTGATAAAAATTTATGGGACACTAAATAAGTTAGTGGGGCTCATCAAAGGTTTGAGAGTTTTTTCATATGATTTTCCAAGCTTCCTAATCCTTCAAGATATAGTGGTGGTTGATCTGCCTGCTCACTTTACTATCTGCCTGTCAAGGGATTTCATCACCAAGATAAGAGGATATATCTTAGTTTATTGGTCCTTATTTGCCTTAAAGATAAGGTATGGACCAAAGGTTACTATTATAACATAACCATTTTCTAAGTTTCATATTGAGCCATATGTGGAAGCAAGCTCCAATCTCAATTGCACAATCAATGATCAAGAGGAGTATGTTATAGATGATGAAGAATCCTATATTGAGGGTATCTATGATATTTTGATATATTATCATTGTGATGAAACTTATGGACATGATATATACAAATTAATTTAATAAATTGACCTTGGCACATACATCATCCATGAGGAAGGTGATGGACAAATTGAGGTAAGCATTGATTTTTTTTTTCCACAAGCTGTTGAGGGTAATTACCTTGTTCATATGCATGATGATGATGGTATTAAAAGTTTGGTAGATCAATATGATGAGGAAAAAAATGACATTATTCCTACCTAAGATGTAGGAGTCCATGAATGTGGTATCCATGAATAATAAGATGATCTATGGGAAAGGTTCCATACCATAGTTCAAGAGCTTGAACAACTGAGTAAGCCAAATCCCCTTCATAAAAAGTGTGAATCTGTTAATAAGTTTGTTGATGAAATTAATAAAAATTAATGAGAGTTTATTTTTAATCATGATAATGGATGTCAAATCACTATCAATAAGGCTACAATCATGGAGTGTAATGAGGCTAAGGCATAAATGTGCATGTTTGAAGAGCAGCCCAAACCTAAGTTTGAAGTTGAATCAATTTTATACATGATGGAGAAGAAAGAAGACAATATTTATGGTTATAAACATCAAATTAATCAGGTTATATAATAATAATAAGTTGAGACAACTTTGAAGACTCACAAGATTTAGTTTGGGAAGTGCCAATTGAACATGATAGAAGTTAAGCAAGTTGCAAAGCCAAACAAGACTCTTAGATGACAAGATGGAACATAATTTAAAGATAAAAGATGCAAAATTTCATGTTTATGTGTTGTAAATTATTTCCCTAATGTATCCAAGATTTTTCATGATTTGATTTGTGTTCATGGTTCTCAATGACAAAGTGTGCCCTAGTGAGCATGCATGGACCTTGCAATGTTTAGTTGGTTAGGCAAGGTGATGGATGTTGGTGATGTATTAAAAATGTTTGAGGAGTAATATTATGGTTAAAAATTTATTGGTGTACTTGTGTAAGTTAAAGGAATCCATTAGAATATTTTTGTGAAGGTCTAGGTTATCCTAGTCATCTTGGCAGAACTTTTTGAGTAAACAGATTGATGATGTCTACATTTGCACGTGTGAAGGTGTCAAAATAAAGTGGTCACATGGGTTTGTTAATATTTATGAATAGATCATGTGTTTAAAATTAATGTCTTGAAATGATGTTTATAAAAATTTATGGTAGTGAAAATTTGGTCTTTCAAGCAGATTTCACTAGTTTCCATAGTCAAATTTGGTTTAAAAAATGATATTTGAAATTCAAATATTTGAATTTACAAAGGAAAACCAGTCTACAATGTTTTGTTAATAAATTTTGATGATGGATTAATTTTATGGTGGTATAAAAATAAAAGTGGTATATAAATTCAAGGGCAATCTAGAAAAAATGATTTGGAGGTTTGATTGGTCATAGACTTGCATTTATTGTGGTCTACAATTGATTGAGGGTTTGACTTTCTTCTACAAGTGACCTAAGAAGGATATTTTAGTTTTTATTGATGGTGTTTGTATGTTTCAAGGTGAATTATATATTATAAAGTGTTTTAGACTCCATGAGGATCATATGTATGGATTTTGGAGGTTTGACCAATCCATCTTTAGTATGAACAGTTGCTTACAAATTGACTTTTGGTTCATTCATGGTGTTTTCATGTATAAGGCAAATGATTGATAGGTTTTGAATATGCATAGGTGTGTAGTGATGAATTTAATAACTTGAGGGTGTCTTAGGGGTCATATGGTGAGGACCTATATGATTTTAAGTGGTCTTGTGTTCCTAGTTTTGCTTAGTGAAGTGCTAAAAGGATGAATAGGTCTCCATGGACCTATAAGGGCTTCTTAAGGCCTAATTAAAAGATGATGTTGATTAAGGGTGATATATAAAATATATGGACAAACTATGTAGGTTAAATTGATATTATTATAAGTGTTATATAATCATTAAGGGTTAAGGTATGTCTTATGGCTGACCAAGTAGATGGTGATCATGAAGGCTCTATAAAGAGCATAAACAAAGATGAAGGTTCCTAGAGCTGACAAATGAAGAAACAATAAGTGTGAATGTGATTGATGGATGGATTGAATATAATATAAGGTTAAGGAATGTGTGTATGACCTATAGTTCATATTTATGATGTTATTATAGTGTTCTTCTAGGGTTGAAGATTAAGGATGAGCGAAGAAATGTAGAGTGATCCAAAAGGTTATTTGGGATGCATTGATTGTGTGTGAAGGCTTAAAGGGTTGAAGAGAGTTGATATTCAATATTTATCCATAATATTGAAAGGAAATTAGAGATTTAGAGGTGATGACATCATAATGTGTTGTGTGGGTTCTCCACATGTAGGACAAGTGGGTGCTTGTTCATGCTTAGGGGTTGGTGCTCCTTGTGAAGAGGGTGCTTCAATAAAGATTCTTGTTTGTAAATATATTATAGGATTGTAGTCCAATTTTTTACATACTTGAGAGTGGGTTTTATTCCACATGAGGGTTTCCAAAATAATCCATGTGTTATGTGTGTTAATATTTCATAGTTTCCTTTGTTCTTTGAAATAACTAGTTTATATGCTTCATGAATGCTTTTTTGATTGGTTAAGAGTTTGAAGTTTTGGAATTGGAATTGAATTGCTTGCATCATTGATTCACCCTCCCTCTTAGTGATTTTACCTCTAAAATTGTAGTCAAAATAAGATCTAAATATGGTAAGTCATTTGACTATCTACATAATCAAGTATTCATTAACAAGTATGCATCATATAAATGTATGTTTTATTGGGGAAACAATGATGAAAGAGGCATTGCATTTTGACCCTAGTTGAAACAATGGTGAATTGTTATTCACCTCAAGTATTTGAGGTCTTGTACATATTAGGATAAGTGATTTGATTATGTTGTGTGCATTTTACCCAAGTGTTAGTGAGAACATAAGTGTGTTTACTTTGGTGTGTGGTATTGTGTATTTGTTTCCTATTATTTGGTGTGGTTTGGTGCTCTTTCAAAGACATTGTAGTGTAAATTACAATGTATATGTGACTCCATATCCCAATCGATAGGAGAAGGCTACTGGTCTTTAGCATAAATGGCTTGCCACCCATAATAAATTAACAAAATATTGACTATTTTGACCCCAAGTAAAATTAGGTCAACCCCTTGCAGTGCCAAATTTGTCATAGGGTCTCCTAGTTTAAAAAGTGGTCCCATGGTCTTTAATGAGGTCATATAACATGTTTTCATCCTTGTCACATTTGTATAGTTTGTCCCAAGTCATGTTATGTCATTAAATGAACTTGTATGGTTTCCCATGAAAAATAGAGGTGTTAAGAAGAAGTGTAACATCCCACATGTTAGGCATAGTCATAAAAACTATTTTGAGACTAAAAAACTATAGTTTCAACATCCATCAAAGAAGATCATGTAATTTTAGTTAGTTTTAAGTAGTTGTATGGCTTGTACAATAATTATGGCACATGGTAAGACTTTTAAAATTGTCTCTTGAGATCCCCATAACTCACTTCCATGCTCAAGAAACTTATATAGGTCCAACATTGCCAAAAACTGACCTATCTCTCTCATCATTCTCTTGGATAAGTAAAAAAGGTCAACTGGTTTCAACTTGGTATGGACAAGAGGAGGTGAGTTAGAGTAAGTTCACTTGGTGGGTGGTATTACTCCATTTTTAATTTAATTTCATGGAAATATTCATAATATCAGTTATCTATGCTCTATGAATAATATCTAATATTGTTATCTTCTCAAAACTGCTTACACATCCCCAAAGGCTTTAGTTTTCCTCTCTATTTGGATTTATCTGAGAAAACCAAGTGGTGTACATGATCTTGATGAGTATTAACATACTTATTAAAAGGTTTATATTCTATTTTTAATGTGTGGGTGTGAATTGATAAGCAAGAGTACCTCATCTTGCTAGTATAAGACTCCATTGAAGTCTGTAGACATTGTTTTCACAATTGCAAAGCTTATCTTCCTATTTTGGTCTTTAGAACAAAGGCAATGCATTAGTTTTAAATATATCATTACATGATGATCAGATTTTACTTTGAAAGTTTAGTCTAGATAATGTCATGGTTAAAATAACATAGTTAGAAAACACACATGGTTAGATTCCCTTGTGATTATCACTTGCTTTCAAGTGGAAAGAAGCCTTGACCAATCATGACTAATGAAGAAATAAGGATTAAAGATTGTGAGAAAGAATATAAAGGTGGAAACATTATAACTAAGCTATCCAAAAGGTTTAAGATTAAATGCGAGAACAAATTCTTAGCACACGTCATATATATGATAGCACCTACAGGCAGTCTCTCATAGTGTCCTAAATTCAATCCAAAAGAGGTAGAGGAATGTTGAATGAGATATGTTTAAACTCATTTGAGACATTCAATTAGGTCTAAGAGAGTATATAATATCATGGTGATAAGGGTGAGGCCATTGTATTTAGACAAACCTAGAATCATGCCCATAGATTAAGAAAGTTGCAATTGAGAAGTTTTACCTTAACTTCTCCAAATGAGGGTTTTTCCCATACTCAATGCCATATTATGATGAATAATTTGAGGTCTATGTTGGTCTAAATGTATTCTTTCCTATAGACCAAGTCTATAGGTTACATTTGAACATGAAAAGTTGGGTTTTTGATAAGTAAATAATGGTTTTTGAGTGGTTTATAACTTAGGCAAGTTTTGACGTGAACCACTCAATAAAACATAGTGTTAAGATGACTAACAATAACACAAGTTACAGTGACCTATAGTAGTGAGTGAGACTATGGCATCAAGGCATGAGATAAAATAATATAGGTATGGAATGGTATTAGTGACCTCAATAATAATCAAAGAGGATTAAGTCCACTTTTAAGGCATACATCATCACCTACAAGATACATGAATCACATGATTCCCAAAATGAAGCACCTATACTCTAGCTGTAGACCCACATAGTGTTGATGGTGAGAAACAAGAAGCATGGTCTACAGGTATAAATTTTTATTCAAGTTGGAAATGATTTAATGATCTTAGAAGGATAATTAATAAATGAATGTAGTACTCAAACCAAAATGAGCATCTACAGAGGCCTTTAAATTCTCCTTGATTGTCACCTACATGTGACACGGTCAACACAGTCTATGAACTAGCCTAGGCAAATAGAGAGTACAGGTTTAATAAAGTTGGAAGAAGTGTATGATGTATGGAGCATATTTAAACCAATATAATTATGGTAATGACACACTCTCAAGTGTTCTCAATAAGTAAGGACCTCAACCTACAATCATAGTTCAACATTCTCAAGCCCAAACAAATTATGTGTACAATCATTAGTCATATAAGACTGTATTGAATAATTTATGATGTTGAGAGGTATATGAGTGAGATGTAGCTTTGTAACTTTGTAAAAAACATAATAATTACCTAGCTTAGACTCCCATGGCCTTAGTTTGTCTGGGAAAATAGCAGAGATTCCCTCCATTTTATCTCAGATAGAGGGCACTCCAAGAGTAAGGTAAACCTATAGGATTGGTACATAAAGATTGAGAATAGATGATTTTTGGACATTTTATAGAGTTGATTTAAATTTGAAAATAGGTTAAAAATTATCTATAGTTACCAAAAACCAATCAAAGGTGGTTATAGGCAATCAAATATAGTTTAGGCCAATTAGGCCTAAAACTAGACCTAAGCCTTAAAAGTGCCTAAACTCATCCAAATGACCACATGATCCTTCCAAATCATGTAATAAATTCCAAGAGAGAGTTTATGATGTGTTAGAATAATTTTTTTATAAGTAATTACATAGAGTGGTAATTTTTGGCCTAAACTCCTATCAGGTGTACCTAGAATGCAAGAGAGAATTCAAGAAGGCAACTTCTTTCAATCAAACCTATACGAACGAGAAACATGAGACCTAAATAAGATAGGGGTAGTTAAGGAGGGTCATGAAATCAAAATTTTTGGAATTTATTTAGGGTTTGGATGTTAGGATTTTATGAATCATTGTTAAGAACCAAAATAACTCAAAACTCTCTTAAAACCCTTGCTAGAACCTGATGGAGGAAATTTCATTGGAGATGAATTTAGGAGGGGTCAAATGGACATGATAATGTTTGGAACATGTATATACTCTAACAGGGTCCATGGAATCCACTTTTTCCATAACATCATTTGTACAAACATGCCAAAATATAAGTTTCTTGTATTTTTTGTTGTGTTTTACAGGTACAAAGGAAAATTGGTAGAGGAAATACATTGAGGGAGGTCTATAAGGACTTATTATAACTCCTTGTACTCATCTCTCAAAAAATTGAAGCATAGAAACTCCTTTATGTTCACTATAGGTAATCTCAGATAGGTAGAGAAAATGAGAAGTGACTGCCTAGTGAGTAGATGAGAGTTCTGATATTAGATATTTTTGAGGTATCCAAAATGGAGTAAAAGGAAAAGAGGATATAAAAGGTGTTATAACACCTCTTCCATGGATTTACTTGAGCAGCTTCTAGTCACCTTGATGAAAAATGTGAATATTGAAGGTAGGAGGGATAGTAAGTGACTATAGATAATGAATGTAGGTGTCAAGATGAAATTCATCAGTTGAGGAGCATAGATGAAGGTTAAAAATATTGTTTCTAACCTCCCAAGATAGATAACATGTGTTAAGTACTTCCTAGTTTAGTTTCAAGTATTCAAATGATTATTCATCATAAGGGCAGTTTTAACTATGCTAATTGAAGTCTCTATGCCAATTTTAGGAGAAGCATGTAATTCTAATGGAAATGTGTCCAAAAGGACCTTCATAATATATTTCACACACCATTCTCATAAAATGTAACTAGTTCTTATAGTTTGACACTTATCTTTGTGACCTTTCCACTTCCCTTATTATCTCTTATCTCATATGCTCTATAAATGTAAGCCTTTTTGGCTTTGTAATCTAATCCACACCTGGTATGGTGAAGCCCTATTGGTTTGAATACTATATTTGCCTTTTAAATAAATATTTAAAATATATTTGTGACCTCATAAGCTTCTTTTATAATTTTTTGAAGTAGTGAATAGTGAAATGTCAAGTGATAAGTATCTATCCTTGCCTTCTCTTTACTCTTCCATGTTTGATGCAATTAGTTCTTCCTCTATCAGGTTACATGAAGTGTAGCTAGTGTATGGAGTAGCATTAGTGTATAAAATATGACCTCATGGTCACTCAGCTTAATTATTATAATGCATATAACCTCCATGTTTGAAACACTTATGTTAGATCAATCTAAGATGTTGAGACTAGTGTTATGAGTCATATTTCATAGTGCAGTATATAGTAGTCTAGTGGAGATAATTATGGTGTATCACATCATTAGAATAGTTTACTTTCATGTTTCCTTCTATCCCTTTTCATCTAATAAAACAAGTAGTGTAGGTGATAAGCGATCAAAGTCTAATCTTGGGAGCTAGCCCTTAAACTTAGAGGTTTACTTCTACTATAGGCAACCCATAGGCCTAGATGTAATCCAATATTTCACTCAATCTAGAGTAGGCTTGAAAAATGATCTATAGGGTGTAATATTGAGTGAAAATAGTAAACAATAAGTACACTCAAGTAAGCCATATGAAGAGATTAAATAAATGAAATATAAGTAACTAACATAAGCATGTCATATTAATTACTTTCATGCATATGTTATAAAAATGTCCTATAAAATAACATATCAAGTACACCATGTAAGAGAGTAGAATGAGTATAGGTATGTGTAAATGTTAGTAGATAAGCTCAATATGATAATGTAGAATGATCATAAGATAAAATAACCTATGTCAATCATGATCAAATAGAAGCAAGATGCCCCTAACATAACGTGTCACACTGCAATGGAAAATGTCCAGCATCTACATTCTCATGTTTCATATATCTAATTTATGCTTGTATAACACTTAATTACACATGAAACATATGTGTGTATATAAATGATATGCTATATATTAACTTAAAGTAAACAACATATGCAAAAGCTAGTAAACATGTGAAATGTTAAATATTTTTATATTTTTAAGTTAAATTGAAAGATTTTGTATTTTCTTGAATATTTTTCTTTATTTTATTTTTTAGAATGTTTTATCTTAACCATTTGAGAAGGGAATAATCTAATAAGTCTTTGTTATCAAAGGGTGTAGGACCGCCTGATGAGTTTATAAACCATTGTTTATAGTTAATCATTTCCACTCCTTTGATGTTCTCTTATAGTTGGCTATCGGGAGCCATTGGTATTCATTTATCCCCATATCCATAATGTTGGATGTGAACCTCCTTATCTTCAAAAGGAAAGGTGAAACACATTTTTGTAGTATCCACTGTCATGTTCATATCAACTAACCAATGTTGCCCAAAATGGAATGTCAAATATGGCTCTTGATCTAATACCCATATCGTAGGGACCACTTTTGGTCCATATGTGATGGGTAACATAATGTATTTAAGAGATTATAGAAAGAGTGGACATTGATTTAATTCTTATTTATAATGACCTAACTATCGTAAACATGAAACACTAAAAACTATGTTCTAATTATTAATATCAGTCTTGAGATGCTCATAATAATCCCCATTAATATTTACAATAATGTTTAGATATTCTTGTCATCAAAATTTTTGAGTATGCCCCATTGTACTTTATATTTTTTAAGTGTTTAAGATCAAGGATATTGGTCATTGTTCTTGCATAATCTGTATATGCCCTTCACTTTTGTATTTATGACTTCAATTTTGTAATGCCTCATAATGATCTATATCATGACCCATGATTCGATGACAATCACAATATTTAGATCCTTCTATATGTGCCAATATACTTTGTGACTTATTCCTATTAGGTGGTAAAGATATAAACTTATGCTCAAGTAGCATACACATTATTATATGCAAAGCATCTTATGCTAAAGTGATCTATAAAATCTATTATGGATACCTATGAGAGGATTCCAAATTATTCACATGACGTATTTGCATTTGTACCTTCAAAGGTTGAATTAAAGATTTAAACCAAGAGGGATGGATTAAATAATAAAAATTCACATGTTCATCTGCTACTTTTACCTTACCTTTATCTAAGTTTAGTTTTACATTCCCTCGTGATGGATTTATCTTGTATATGTTGGGGTTTATAGGTGTGCATAGATTATGGGATAGATGCTTAAGTAAATTGAAATTGAGTTTGCATACTGTTCATCAATCACATCATGAGGAAGAACATCATCACTGTCATAGTAATTGAAAACCTTTTTGCCTTACTACTCTAAATTTACCAATATAAGAATCTCAAATATTTGATTTTATTATTGTGGTAGTATCATTGGTTCCTTTTGTAATAGATGTTTTATCTCCTTGTCCTTTTGTTTATCTATGTGTACCTCAGATATTAGTGCTTTATGAACATATTGAGATATATGGTTTATCTTACTTGATTCACCTATCTCATAAGTTGATATATTATCAATTGGAATGAACTTCTAAGATGGTACTATTTGAGGAACCCCTTCTATATTAAAATGTAACATTTTTCAAAATTTAAAGGGTTCATCATTTGTAGGCATTTGTCATAATTATCCATCATGTATGAATTTTACACATCGATGTAATGTAGATGGTACAAAATCCATAATGTATATCCAAGCTCTACCCAAAAATAAGTTATAATGCAATGATTAAGACATTAATTGGAATGTAGCTTGTACTATTTTATAACCCAATGCCATACCTAATGTAATTTGTCTAATTGGTAGACTACATGAATTATCAAATCCTTTGATATGCATATCTAATTTTTGAAGGAGATCATTGGTAATACCCATTGTATTTATGAATTAAGTACTAAAAATGTTTAGACCTGATCTGTTGTAAATTAGTGCTCTATTGATTCTTTATTATGAATGTTTACTTTTATGAATAAGGGAAAATATAGATCAATAATATCCTTTAAGGGTAAATATTTGTGGTCAAATTTTTTGAGTTTTTCATTATTTTTTGAGATCTTTCATAATATCTAAAAAATAAGCCAACTGTATGTCACTTGGTACTTGATTTTCACACAAGGTTTATATAAGACATCTTTATATATATTTGAATTTTTAAAAATCTCAAGGAGCAATATCTTAGCATAGGTACTACTTAATTTTTTAATCATATCATACCCTTTAGATTTTATCACTAACTTAGGTTTAGTAGTAACATGTTGTATACTAATATATGGTTAAATAGGTTACACCCTTTCCTTTTCATGTAGTGACAACATGGAATACATAATCTAATATAATCCATGGACAAATGATGGGAGCATGGTGATAACTTTCACTTGATTAGGATCTAGGTGGGATAAAAGGTTGAGAACATGTACACTGATACCTAGTAAAGCTAGATAAAGGTTCAATGGTATTTAAATAAGAATTATAAAAAGAGATTATATTTTTATCTTGTATTAATCACTCTATTTATTTGTAACAATTTGTTGAATCCAATTGATTATATCATTAATTGATTTAGAAATGTATGAAAATTTCCAAGCAATGATTATCATCGTGTATTGTGAAATAAAATAAACACTAGATGTATCCATATTAAATATGATGAATTTATTTAGGACTTGAAGTAAATATATTTTTTTAAATTTTTAACAATTTATAAATTATAAAAAAAATAAAAAAACCCTAGGAAAAACTAGAATTTAGGATAAGAAGACTTAGATGTCAGGTTCGCCAAATGTTTAACCCTTTTATAAGTAAGGATTAACATGAAAGAGTAGCCTAAATAACCAAGGAGTAAGATACTCTAAAAAACATGCCAAATAAGTGAATTTATATTCTACTAACATTTTGATGAGATATACTGCATGTAAACATATGCCAAATATGGAAAATAAAATATTCGATATTCTGAAGATAGTAATATGAATGAGAAATTATACTCTAGTTGCTAAATAGACTAGGATAGTTATTCTTATAGGTTTCCAAATCAAGGAAATACATTCATCTTACCTGTTAATGCCTCTCTTTAGTAACCATCTTTAGGTGACAACCTAGAATCCTTTTATAGAGAGATTCCAAAAGAAGCTCATAGGATGGAAAAGTAAGCTTATTTCTTAGGCTGACATGATAGTTTTGATTAAGAGTGTTTTACAAAGTCTACTAGTGTACTTCCTTTTGATATTCAATTTGGCTAAAGGAGTGGAGGATAAAATAATTAATATTTAAATAAACTTCCTTTAGGTTGGGATGGAAGAAAAAAACAAATTTCACCTTGTGGCATGAAGTAAAGTTTGCGCTAAAAAAAGTATGGTGGCCTTGGTATTAGAAATATGCAGTTGATCAATAAAGCCCTCATCTATAAATTTGTTTGGAAATTAATCACAAAAAAATCATTTTGGGGTAAGATTTTATATTTTAAATATATTGAAGGGAGAGATCCGACCTCCATTCTAGTCGAGGATGTATTTGTGAGGGGATCACACATATGGAACTTCTTAATTGCCAACAAGGAGTTGATAAATGTAGGTTCTACATGGAAAATAGGAAATGGAAGGAGGGTTGAATTTAGGAAAGATAAATGGAGCTCTGATTTGACACTATATTAGAGTGATATAGGTTTACACCTTTAGAAAAACATGAGTTATAAATATGGTGAAAAGGTGGTAGATTATTGGCAAGAACTAGAGGGAATTAAAATATGGAAAAATCTAATATTGGATAATCTATTTCAAGAAGAAACTTTGAAGATAGTAGAACTGAATTATTTTTTGCAAAATTTCCACATCTAAATGGTAGATAGAGAAGACCAATTGGTTTGGATCAACTCATTTGATGTCCAGTATAAAGTAAAATCAAGATATGATTTGATTTCTAAAGAACAAGATATTAATGTAAGTTGGGAAAGTGTGTGAGATAAATGGCTTACTCCTAAAATAAGTTTTTTCTTATGGGTGGTGATTTAAAATAAAATCTTAATAGTTGATAATCTTAGGAAAAGAGGCTACTTTATTATCAATAGATGTGTGTTGTGTGAAGATGAGAATGAATCAATATTTCATTTATTAGTTAGCTACTTTTTCACTTAGAAAATTTGGAGTTATTGAATTAAAAAAATAAATATTTCATGGGTACAAGCAGGCTCCCTTATGGAATTTTGGTAGTCTTAGAGACATCCATTCCAAATGAACACCTAAAGAAGTTTTGGAACTTGAATCTACCTCACATAATTTGGGGCATTTAGGGAGAATGAAATAATAGAATTTTTAGGGGAAAAAGATGCAACAATAGGGTAACCTCAGAAAGAATTTTTAATCTCATCAAAGAAATTAAAGGTTTATTTAGATTAAAAATGCTAAAAACTTCTTTTTGAACAAATCCTAGCTCTTAATTGGAAAATAGACTCCTCAGAGTTAAGGAAACCAGATCCTAAGGATGAAATTAGGAAAATAACAAAGTGCAAATATCCTCTTGAGTGATGGATGAAGCTCAATTTTTATGGAGCTTAAAAAGTAAACTCAAGGGCAGTGGGGGAAAGTGGAATTATCAGAGATCATGGGGGCAATTTGATTGCTACTTATGTGGGAGACATGGGGGTGAAGTCAAATCATTAGGTGGAAGCTTTGTCTGCATTGTGGGGGATAAAATTGGATTTTTTTTTTCAAAACTTATTAGTAGAGGGAGACTCACTAAATATTATGAATTATTTGTTTGGAAAAAAAACCATTAGATAGTCTATCAAGCATGTTATAAATGAAGCTAAAGTCATGTTTAAATCTTTTCATTAGGTGAACATTCATCATACCTATAGGGAAGGGAATGGGATTCATGAATGGTTCACAAATAAGGTAGTCAATAATGTGGGTTTTATAACTTGGACAGGCCATGAGGATCTCCCTAGGGAGTTGCTATTAAAGGTTAAAAATGAAGGAAATAATAATGTTGTTAATTCTATGCATATAGATGAATCCTTGAATTATTAGAGGTATCTTGAATGGTTCTGTGGTGAGTTAAGGACTCATTTGTTTTTGGGAAAATTTTAAGGGTTGAAAGGAGAAGTTTATAGATGCTCCAAAACAACTCTTAAATGACCAAAACACATAATGTAGCTGCAACTCATCCTAGTTCATTTGGGTGAATTTTAATAGTAGGGTTAGTTGGAGTGGATGTGAGAAATAAATTCATTTTGAAAAATAAAATTGAACCAAAACTACAACTAGAAGTTAGGAAGAATGAAAGAGTATGGGTATATCTGCAAGTTGGTGGCTTTATGGTTTTTATGGAGAAGATAGAAGGTTTTGATAGACATTTATTAGTCTTGTTCATGAAGGTATGGGAGGAAAAATTAGTGACCATTAATGTAGTAACTTTAGACATTACTGAGGAACTCATTTCACATGTGACTGGATTATATATTGAGGAGATGAAGGCCTATTATATGTCAAGAGATTTCAAACTAGACAAGTAGGCTTTTCTAGAGGAAGGAGAGCAATTGGAACAACTGCACAATGGTTTTGATAGGGAATCCTTACCCATGCCATTTCCATAGGTTTCATTCCTTTTAATTAAGTACATCACTTTAGAAGGTAGGTATAATGTTATGAGATGGTCCTTATTTAGAATGTTAAATTATTTTAGGCATGGTGTGCCTTTTAGTCTCCCTTTTTAATCCTAAAATATATAGAGGTGTAAATTCTAAAATTTAAGCATGTAAATTACTCGACTCCTAGACACGAGGGAGTAATCTACCTAATTTTCAAGTACTTCAAAGGAATTAATCAAATCATGCCTAATATCCCATAGGCCCAAAAGGAAAATCTTGAGGAGGGTCCCATTGATATTAGAAAAATTAAAAAAGTGTGGATAAAGTATCTTGGGAGTCCGAATAGGGTCTTTGGGAAAAATAAAAAACTTGTTGAAAATGTTAATCTGAAGGAGGTTGAAAAGAAAAAAAAACATCAAGATATTATAAATAAAAGACTCCAAAGTGTTTTGAAGTCTACAAGGCCCATCCAAGGGAAGCAAGGGAAATAAGGGAACCAGGGTCCTTAGGATTTGCATAACAATAGGGGAGTGTAGACTTACATTGATGTTGAAAAGGATAATGAAGATACATGGGAGAATTAGAAGGAAGTGAAACATGGAAGCAAACCCAAACATGACTTGAGTGTATTAGATAAGGAGAAGGGGATTAGGGGCCTACAAATACCCACCTAGAGAAAGGGGGACTTATCTGAATAAGAAGGATCAAAATGTGGCTTTTAATAATTTGGTTACATTACTCAAAGGCAAGGAGAGCTCAGATAAAATTATAGAACTTTAACTACAAAAAGCTATCATGTGTTGGTTTATGCATGAGATCATAGAGTCAAAGGTCAAGGTGAATGTGCTATAATAAGAAAATGAAAGGGTGACCCAAATCTTGTTAGTTAGGGAGGAAGACAATTAAATTTAGGGTATAACTTTAAGAGTGGAGTTATTAGAACAAGTTAATGAAAACCTTTGTAATAAAATTAGATTTTTAGTTAATTTTAGCAAAGCAACAATGTATGAAGGAATACAAAACATTAAAAACCTATGGGCTCACCTCAGAGAGATTTTTGATCCTAGTTTCAAAAATAAGGGGAAGGGCAATAAGGGACAGAGTAGTGGATCTTAGCATGATGTGGATCATGAAAATTTGTTGTTGCAGATTGATATGAACCTTAAAAAGATGAAATCCTATTAGGAGGATGTGTCTGGTAGCTTAGATTTAGATTAGTTCTTTAGTTATTCTATGGCTATTTTTGGGTTGTTTTTTAGATGTTTTGGGATAGGGTTAGTCTTGTTTTCTTTCCTAGGCTTGGTTAGTGTGTTATTATTTTTGTGTTTGTACTTCTCATAGGGTCTAGGGACCCTATTTCAAAAAAATCTCCCCTTTAACCTAAATAAAAAAATATGAAGGAGAAATTATAATTATCTTTATACACTAATGCATATGCATATATTATTAATATAGGCAAAATAATAGACTACTTGAAGATCTGGATCCAGTCGTTAGATTATAAATATTTGCTTTCTCTAAGCTTAGACACTTACGTTACCCTAGGAACACTAGCATCAAAACTAGTGTCCTAATTTTTCCACTAGTTTCCTATATGTAATATTAACTCTTTTATGGAAACTCCATATACACACGTTAGGGTTAACTATCACCTTTAAAATTATATATTTAGATTATGTACATAGGTTTTCGATATATGTATTTTGATCAAAACCCTAGATATTATAATTAGGACATGCCACTTTTAAAAATAAGGGTTAGTGGGCTCAAGTGAAGTCAAGATGACCCAAAATAACCCTATATCAGTGAGTGCTACTTACGTAGCCATATACTCTAAAGAGGGCCTGAGACTGATGTAGTTCTCCCCCTTGTGGGCTCATGTGTGAATAATTGTGTAATATGCTATATGAAAGTACATGTAGTGATCTAACTTGTAACTTGGAAAATACTACTCATGGGATGTTATTTTAATGATTTAGACCTATAATATGATTACTCCTATGATTGATCTAGAAATAGGAAATAATAGGGCATAATAGCTTAGTTTTGAAATTTATTTTTAGTAATGTAGTATAATCTTGAGATGTGTTTGCTAGATGAATAATGAGCAAGATTTAACTTGTATTTATACCACACCTTTTTAAATGTTTCTCATAGGAGGGTTAAATGAAATAAATAGGCCAACCTATACATATCGAATGATTTGAAATTTTTGAGTGTTTGTAATGGTGACGACACCTGTGTTGGATCAGGGACACTAGAGTTGACAGTAGTGTCCAAATATTAATGCAAGTGTCCAAGAAGATAAAAATTTAAATTTATGTGACTAAAAATGAAGGATATATATTAGGTTTTAAGCATACTGCTACGCCCTTACCCTATCACATGTATGAGGATAGTATTAGCCAAATTGTGGCTTACTTATCCCTCTTTGATGCTATATTACATTTATCTATGCTTTATTTTGATTAGTAGGTCAGCCTATGGAGTAACCATGGCCTAGATAGACTATATATAGGAGGTAGTGGGTAATTATTTATCATCAGATTGTGAATTCTATTCTTATTGAAGCTTGTGGAGGTTACCCCCTCAAAGTGGATTGTCTATTATCATATATTTAGATATATTATAGTCATATTTGGATCTATTTATGCTATTATACTTTATTGTTGAAGTAATTTCATTACAAGTGGTATCAGAGTTGTGATTTGGGCAATCTTGTGAGTGAAACACTAAATTTGTAAATTTTGTGATATATAAAAAATGGTTGCTATTTTATATGAATTTTTTTTAATGGAGATGAGAAATAATAAAATTAAGCTTCCATTAAAATTTCATCTCATTTGGATCTATTTTACAAAATTTATCACTATTTTATGGTTTTTAATAAAATTGCCCTATAGTATGCAATTCAAAGAATTTTTCTAAGTTATTTACTTTTTTGAAAAGATTAGAAAAATTTGGCTATGGTATGTTCTTTGTATATTTTGATTTGAGGCCGACATAATTCCAAAATCACTTGGTTAAAATTGGGTCAAAAGTGCCAATAAGGGTCGACATCGTAAAACCCTTTTATGGCAGGTCCACAAACTTGGGGCCATGGAAAGGGTGCTAAAACTCTAGGTAAAAATCCTAACAATGAAGAGATGGAGTCAGAAGGGGGTTGTACTAGACCCTTTGTACTAGGGTTTTCTGACATAGATCACAAAGTGATCCAGCTTGACTATAGTGTGCAAGACATTCAGAGTGAGGTGCAAGGCATATAATCTAATATGCAATCCATACAAGATATTTTGGGAGATATCATGATGGATTTGAAAATTAATCAGTCAAATCATCAATCTAACTCTATTGCACAACCCCACCAGGGTGGTTCTCCTAACCAGTCTACTTCAAATCTAACTCCATGGCCACAGTGGAACCTATTACCAAAGGTGGATATGCATAAATTTGATGGAAAAGATCCACTCAATTGGATCAACTAAATGGAGAATTTTTTTGACCTACATCAGATTTCAGGTGGAATTTTTTTTACTATGGCATCCTTGTATCTTGAACCTGATCAATTTATTTGGTATCGATGGTTGTGTGCTCAAAAGAAAAATATGACTCTCAATGTCACCTGGTCAAATTTTACAGAGGAACTGCAATTACACTATGGTAATAGTGTGACAGAGAATTAATTTAGCCAACTAGCAAAATTGTGACAAATTAGCTCTGTCAAGGATTATATTCATCATTTTTAGAACCTGTCCTTACGTGTGGAGACAATTTTTGAAGCAAACTTGAATGACCTATTTTTGGGTGGACTCAAGGACCACATTCAACATGAGGTACACATGTTTAATCCACTTAAGATTTTTGATTCTATTATCATGGCATGTAGATTTGAGGAAAAATTCATAGCCAATAAGAAGCAACCATTCACTCACTTCAAATATCATAGCATATCATCACCAACATTTCCTCCACCTACTAGATTGACCCCTCAACAAATTAAAGAGAAGCATGCAAAAGGATTATGTTTCAGTTGTGACAGCAAGTGGAGTAAAGGACATAGATGTGTTGAGAATAAGTTATTCTACATTGAGGGACCAAATGAAGATGAAGAAGCAGATGATGCCTCCAATGATGATGAGGAAGATATAGAGGAGGTACCTAAAGATTCCCAACCTACAATCTCTTGTCATGCACTTGTAGCTATTAGCACTCCACAAACTCTTAAGGTGGTGGGTTTCTTAAAGAAATAGAAGGTGATAGTGTTGATAGATTCAGAGAGCACACATAACTTTACAAACCATAAGTTGGCCACTCGATTGAACTATTTCATCTACCCATCACTAGAATTTTAGGTCATGATTGCAGATGGTGGCACAATTAATTGTTCAGGCAAATGCCATAGTATTAAGGTTACTATGGGTGGGTACAATCTTGACTCTCCTATGTTTGTTATTCCATGGGTAACACAGACATTGTTTTGGGAGTCCAATGGCTCACAACCTTAGGTACCATTGAGATGAACTTCCAAGAACTATTCATGCACTTTCATTCTAAAGGTAAGAAAATTGAACTACGTGGATTACATGCAAAATATCCACAATTGATTAGTTCACATTAGATGACCAAGATGCTAAAAAAGGGGGCAAAGGGAATTATTTCATGATTATGCTACATAAAATTTCAATCCACATAGGCATCTACACATCCTGATCTACAAATAATTCTTGAGGACCACTCATCTATTTTTTGGGCCATGCCAAAAGGACTACCACCAAAAAGAGAACATGATCATGCCATTCAACTAATTTTAGGTAGTCAACCACCAAATATCAAACCATATAGATATCCATATGCACAAAAGAGTGAAATTGAAAAGATGGTCCATGAGATGCTAGAGGCAGGGATAATCAAACATAGCCAAAGTGCATATTCATCACCAGTGGTCATGGCGCAAAAGAAGGATGACACATGGAGGATGTGCCTAGATTATAGGGAACTCAACAAGTACACCATTAAAGATAAGTTTCTTATTCTAGTAATTGATGATTTAATTGATGAGTTGCATGGTGCTAATTATTTCACAAAATTGGATCTTCACTCGGGGTACCATCAAATTAGAATCAAGGATGAAGATGTTCATAAAACTACTTTTAGAACAGATGAGGGCCATTATGAGTTTTTGTTAATGCCCTTTGGTATTACAAATGCACCATCTACTTTTCAGAGCTTGATGAACACTATTTTTAGGCATTTTTTAAGGAAGTTTGTGCTAGTTTTCTTTGATGACATATTGATTTATAGTCAAACATGGGAAGCACATCTGCAACATGTGAAATAGGTGTTGATAGTTTTGGAGAAGCACCAACTTTATGTGAAGCCATCTAAATGTGATTTTGGAGTATATGAGGTAGATTACCTCAATCACATTGTTTCCCATGAAGGTGTCAAAGTTGATCCCCAGAAGATCAAATCGATAATGGAATGGCCCATGCCAAAAACTCTCAAAAACCTTTGAGGTTTCCTTGGACTAATAGGTAACTATAAAATATTTGTGAAAGGTTATGGCAGCATAGAAGCTCCACTCACTACATTGATAAAGAAGGATGCTTTCCATTGGAATGATGATACCACCAAAGCATTTGAGAAACTAAAAGTAACTATGTGCACCACTCCAGTTTTGGCTACTCTAGACTTCTCACAGACATTCACTATTGAATGTGATGCTTCTGGGTCTGGATTGGGGGTAGTACTAATGCAGGAAGGAAGACCCATTGCATTTAAAAGGCATCGATTCAAAGGTAAGACTATACAAAAACCTATCTATGAGAAAGAAATGATGGCTATTATTCATGCAGTTAAACAATGGAGGTCTTATCTGATGGGTAGACACTTTAAGGTGAAAACGGATCATGAGAGTCTCAAATAATTTTTGGAGCAAAGATTATCATTTGAGGAACAACAAAAATGGGTAACCAAAATGTTGGGTTATGATTTTGAAATTATCTACAAGAAGGGTAAAGATAATGTAGTAGCAGATGCACTATCTAGATGGGATGCATCCACAGAAGCATTACTTTGTGCAATGTCCATGTTGTAAGTAGATTGGGTGGATGAAGCTAGGTTAGAATGGGAGCAAGACAAGGATACACAAGTTCTTATTTAGAATCTACAACAAGGTAATTTAGTCTCTGACAAGTTTGAATGGAAAGGTAATGTCCTATGGTATAAGGGTAGGTTATAATTATGCAAAAATTTAGAGCTTAAGCATAAGATTCTTGCAAAGTTGCATGCATCTCTAATTGGGGGACACTCAGGGTTCTTGAAAACTTATCATAGAATTAAGAAATAATTATTTTGGGAAGGACTCAAGGGAGATGTAAAAATTTTTGTGGAAGAATGCTTGATATGCTAATAGAATAAAGGTGAAATAGTTAAGACCCGAGGTCTGTTACAATCGTTAGAAATTCCTAGTCAAAGGTGGGAGGAGGTTTCCATGGATTTCATCACTGGGTTACCTTGTTCTGAAGGTAAGAATGTTATCTTGGTCATTGTGGATAGGCTTACAACATATTCCCATTTTTGTGCTATCTCACACCCATTTTCAGCAAGTATAGAAGCAACTATTTTTATGGAAGCAGTTCTCAAATTACATGGAACCCCAAAAATAATTGTAAGTGATCATGATCCTATTTCCACTAGTAATTTTTGGATTGAACTATTTTCTTGTTTGGGTACTCAGCTAGCTCATAGCTCATCTTACCACCCCCAATCTGATGGACAAACTAAAGTGGTTAACAAATGTTTAGAGGGGTATCTTCGTTGTTTTGTATCAGATAAACAAGAACATTGGGTTAAATGGATACCACTTGTAGAATGGTGGTATAACACATCTTTCCATACCTCTTCTAAAATGTCTCCATTTCTAGCACTATATGGTTACCATCCACCTTCCATCACTTCTTCATTAAAGGTGCACACCAAGGTTTGAGATGTGGAAGAGCACATTCAACATCAACAAGAGGTTTTGGCTAGTTTGAGAGAGAATTTGGCCTTGGCACAAAATAGGATGAAGCAACAAGCAGATCAACACCGTAGTGAGTGAAATTTTGAGGTGGGTGATTGGGTATTTGTTCGTTTGTAGTGTTATAAGTAGATGTCCTTGAAGTAATAGAAAAAGGAAAATAAACTTGCTCCTAAGTATTATGGCCCTTATCAGGTTCTACAAAAAATTGGAAGTGTGGCTTACAAGCTCAAGTTACCTCATTCATCTCACATACACCCAGTATTTCATGTTTCCTATTTGAAGGTCATTGGATAGAAAGTTTCAGCACAAAAAGAGCTCCCAAAATGAGATGAAGAAAGAGGAGTCATTTTGGAACCAAAGAAGATCTTCCAAACATGTACTAAAAGGTTGAGAACTAGAGAGATTAGGGAATATTTGATCAAGTAGAAAAACCAGAGCAGTGAAGATGCAACTTGGGAAGGTGAAGATTTTCTACAACATCCAGAGTTGTTCAACATTGAGGACAACATTGGTTTGAAGGGGAAGGGCATGCTACACGCCTAACCTATCACATGTATGAGGATAGTATTAGCTGACTTGTGGCTTACTTATCCCTTTTGATGTTATATTACATTTATCTATGCTTTCTTTTGATTAGTAGGTTGGCCTATGGAGTAACCGTGGCCTAGATAGACTATATATAGGAGGTAGTGGGTAATTTTTTATCATCAGATTGTGAATTCTATTCTTATTGAAGCTTGTGGAGGTTACCCCCTTGAAGTGGCTTGTCTATTATCATATATTCAAATATATTATAGTCATATTTGGATCTATTTATGCTATTCTACTTTATTGTTGAAGTAATTTCATTACACATACAATGGGCTGCATGTGATATGGGTAATCAAAATATCAAGATTAAACTATAAAATAAGCATTCAAGCATAGTGATATGGTAAAAATGATCCTTTCAGCTGTAAGGCAGGTCAAGAACTGAAGGGTAGATCCAAAAATCATATTTTCCAAGTGTATAAGACTAGTTTAACATATAAATCTAGATTGTAGTATCTACAATTTTACATGATTGCATCATTTTATATATAACACAATGTGTATAATTATTTCATTTTGAGATGAGTAATTTACATTATACATCCCTTGACTAAAAATTATGGCATACAAAAATTGGGATTTTATACAAAAATTAATTCATATTATTCATTTTTAGACTTACTTAGATACTTACATTTACACTGGAACTCATTTGAGTTCCCTTATTAAAAAAATTACAATGAGTAATGTAATTGAGGTTTTGCATGACTTAACTTCTCAGAAATTCTCCACTTCTAATGAGGTTTGGGGAACATTTATACTAACCCATGGTTTATCACTAACATCTCCATGGGGAATAATCACCCCATCCTCCATTGACTCCATAGGGAATATTGGTTCATGTACCTATAGATGTATGTTTTCCTTACTTTTTAAATTTCAAATATGTTTAATTATTAATTCAAAAATTTCTATCATAAGTGGACAATAAGTTATACATGTTTAATTTTAGGTTTTCATGGAACAAGACTAGTACTCAACATGTACCTAAAAACACCCACTGAAGTTACACTCATATAGAAATTTCTCACTCTATCCTTTTGCTTAATCACTTTCAATACTAGAATAAAATGGGGTGAAATGTAAACACTCAAATTTGGTATTATACACTTAAAAATGCCATATTTTATCAAGACTTAACATACATGACTTGTGCATACAAACATGATTCTCGTTCACATTCTATTATATCTTATAATCTACCTATGGACTTGACCTTCTTGATTTAATATTATTGTTTCTATATGATTTTTGCTTTCACATTCAAAGAGAGAATAAGAAACTAAGAGAAATGGTCTAAGGCTTGTATGTACCTAGATGAAGTCTTGCGCACCATTATCCAGACGTCATGAGAACTCCTCTTTAGTTGTGGAGGATGACACCTGTAGAGGAAAGAGACTAAAACACGAAAGTTGTTAGATGAGGAGATGGTGGGCTGCCAAGCAAAAGCTTGATCCTAGAAGTACCAAGACTTCCTTAAGGGATGTCAACCCACTGATTGATAAAAATAATGTCTGATGAAAGATAGAATGATAAAAGACTAAAATGATTAAAAATTGAAAAAGAAATGGAAGCAAATGCTTACTTAAATGCTGCTATCAGCCTGGTCACAGTCGTTGACGTTGGTTAGTTTGCTGGCATCGGTTGGTCAAGTCTGCTGACGTCGGTTAGTCTGTCGACGTCGGTGAAGGCAGTGGTCCCTACGGCTAGCATCGATCAGGGTAGTAGTCTTTGGACAAGGTCTAGTCAGGTTTGGATGAGTTTCAGGGCTATAGACAGGTCTGAGAAGGAGTTTGGGCCTTGTTAATGGTCTGTGCAAGGGTCTGGGTAGAGTTGCAGGGACAATGGACAGAGTGTATGTTCTGAAAAGTGGGATAGTGGTGGTAAGGATATGGGAAGGCCTCTCAGCCTTTCTGGGAGGGAGTCAAGTCTAGTCTAGCTGATAATCTGGTCTAAGGGGTGATATTACTTGGAAGCAATAACTAAAAACATAATGAAAACACAGACAAAATACTTACCTATGGCTTACAGAAGGAGTGCTGCTGGTGGTTGTACCTATTGTTGATGTAGAAGACTGATGCAGAGTCCCTGCTGTTGCTGTAGCTGGTGTAGAAGCCCTGTGAGAGAGAGAGTGAGAGGTCTGGTGGATTGAAGATTGGAAGATTTGCTGATTGTTGAAGGTCGAAAGGTGGATGATTGAAGGTCGAAGGAGTGGATTGAAAGAACGGATGCAAAGATTGGAAAAATGGAATGAAAGATTGAAAGAACCCATCCTGCATTTAGGTCAAGAACACAGTTATGAAGGTAACTGACGCTGGAAATATCGTCGATGTTGGTCGATAGTTGACTGACGTCGGCGGCTGGAAGGTAGGAAAAAGGCTAAAAATAGTCTTTTATCTATTTTCCCAACTGTCAGGTCAGCGGGTCAGGGGAAGAAATGGTTGAAGGTGGCTTAATAGGCATGGGAAATAAGTGGGATAAGGGAAATGGGGTCTTAGATCATTTAAGACTTGGCAAGGGGTAGTGGAGGGGAAGTTGGAATAGGTCATAGGGTGATAAATGAGGGTATCCAAGGGAAAGGGATCCAAGGGTGGTGAGGTGTCAAGGGTGAGGTGGCAAGGGGAGAGAGAGAAGGAAGGAGAGAATTATTAATTCAAAATAAGATAATTATTTTAAATTAATAAGACATAGGTTAGGCATGGCTAGAAGGGAGTAAGAATAGGTCTTGGGTGAGTCATAGGGTGGGAAATGGTCCAAGATGAGGTGTCCTAGGTGAGGTGTCATGGGTGATGTGTCAAAGGAGAGGGGTTATTAATTCAAAATAAGTTTATTATTTTAAATTAGTAATTGTGTGGGTTAGAAATGGGTTAGGAATAGACCAAGGGGGAGTATGACCAAGGGTTAGACACGATTTCGGTGTCTACATTTAGCCCTTTTTGTCTTGTTGGTTGTTCTGACGAACTACAAGACAAAAATAGGAGTTGATTGCCCCAGGTATAGGATGAGATTATTTTCATCCTATTGGTTGTTCAAGTGAACTGCAAGACAAAAATGAAAGGAGGGATGGTTGCACCAGATGTGGGATCAAGTATTCCCCCTCAAAGTGGGAGTTGAGGGAAGGGAACCTGAAGTCGGGTGCTGATTTGACAGAGAGTGGATGAAAATGGTGAAGTTGGAGTGAGAACGCTGTAATAGTCATGATTGCACGTATACCACTTCACAGGATGGTCAGGTCAAATTGTCGTAGGTAAAGGGTCGAGGAATGTCAAAATTGAAATAACTGGGCCCCAGCATTTGGTCATAGCTGATCGGGTTATTCAATCTAAGCTGAAGCTCCAATGATCGTCGTGTTTCAGGTATCCCAGGCTCAAGAAGTGCTCTTGGAAACATGAAAATGTCACAAGTAGTGGGGATCAACCGACTTGTGATCCTATACTTGTGAAGGTCAAAAATAGTCTGCACATAATTTTGCTAACCATTTGTGAGGTAGCATACATGAAAAAACAACCAAGGCAACGTTTGTCCTGGAAGTGGTCAGAGTCGGAGGAGATAGTCGTGATCTCCATGGTCAATGGTCGAGGTGGGTCGAAATAGATAGTTGGTTGAATGAATGGATGGACAAAAGAATGTGGCCGAGCTAACCTCAGAAGACATCATGTGATCTGAGTGCTGCCTACATAGCCCTTGTGTGAAGGGCCTCAAGCTAATGTAGTTCTCCCTAAAAGGGAGGAAGAGGGTCAAAGTTATGGATTGGTCTGGTTGAGGTCAAGTCATGGTCAAAGAGAGAATGGTTTGTCCATCAAGTAGACAAACAAATGACGGTGGTCGAGCTAACCCTAGAGGATGTTGTGTCAACTGAGTGCTGCCAACATAGCCCCAGTCTTAGGGCCTCAGACCAATGTAGTTCAAGCTAGTTGACAATTTGGTCGATGATTGGTTTGGTCGAGATTAAATGATTAGGATAAGAAGATGTTATAGCCTTTTCCAAATGGTGTATTCTGTAACATTGGTTGAGGGTTCTTTCATCCCTAGCAATTTTCCATATTCATGATGGATGTATGCTAAAAATGAATTGATGTCTATTTATGCTTCAGCAAGTAATGGTTTATGCTTAACATAAATTATGTCGGGTTGATAGTTTCCATGTGTATTTGTGTCCATAAAAACTAGTGTGAATAGGCTATGTGAGTGGTCTGAAAAGAGTCGAGTTGATTGGGTTTGACAAGTGATGAAGTTCAAATGTGACCAAAGTGTAAAAGAAAAGTGAAAGGCAAATTGCTCTTTTCATTGACACGGACCAGAATGATAGCATAGATAGGGGTTGTTAGAACCAAGAGCCCCATTCGTGCATTACGTCATTGACCATTGAGTGTGTTAGAGAAGTAATTGAATCACTTTGACATTAAAGTGAGCTCAAAGTCCCTTGAGCAGGTAATGTGATAGGAGGAGAGGGTAACCCATTTTAGAGCAGAGAGAACTTTGCCCCTTTTTATAGGAGACCCTGAGACAACTACAAGCCAAGTCCATGACCTTTTTTTTTTTTTTGAGTAGACTGATCAATGCTGGAAGTCTACATAGAGATGTCATTTGCTTTGTGGTCATTTGTGAAGTTGATCGATACGGGAAGCTTCTGAGAGTAGCAAGATTTAGTCATATCCATCCTTCGAGGGAGTGGTCTATATTTTTTGCTTTATATATATATGAGGGCTTTGAATAGCTGTCTTTCGAGGGAGCAGTCTATTAGCTACAACAATGATAGTACAGTTGTCCTTTGAGGGAGTAGTCTGCCTTTAGAGTTTATGACCTTTGATATTTTGACATCAATTTATTTTATTTTTTTTGACAGAATTTTGAGTCATGGACAAGACTATAGAAGTTCAAGGTCTCCCTTTTATTAGGACAAAGCATTCATACTTTATAAAAGGGTTACATAGGATTTGTTTAGGGGCATAGGGTTGAAAGAAATGAGGATTAAGAGGACAAGGGTTGCTCAAAGGATGAGCTCAAGTTAAATGTCAAGTGAGCGAGTACTCGACTAACAGTAGAATGGTCGCAGATGCAAGGCATTAAGAGGCTCAGGTTCTGGTAAGTCCCTGGTCCATGCTTGTGCGTGATGATGTAAGGTCTGAGTCAATTAGGAGTAAATTTGCCCCATTTGCCTCTTCGAGATGGGTCACATGTTGATTAATGTTGGATGGTTGATACGGTCGCTGATTGGTCGAGACTAGTTGAATGTTTGGTCGAGGGTCAGGTCGATGGATATTTGGTCGATGATTAAAAGGTTGGTTGATGATTGGTCAAGGTTTGGTTGAGATTGGTATGGTTGCTGATTGGTTGAGACTGGGTTGAGGCTTGGTTGAGGTTAGTTGATGCTTGTTTGGTCGAGGCATGGTCGAGGCTTGGTTGAGGCCTAGTCAAGGTTTAAGATTAAAAGGGTGATTGATATTTGGTTGAGACTGGGTTGAAAGGTTGGTCGATGCTTGGATGAATGCTGAATTCCCCCAGTAGCTAGGGAGGATGTTTGACAGATTGGTCAAGGTCAGTTGAGGCTTGGTGGTTAGATTGACTGTGTTGATGTCGAATAAGGGGGTTAAAGGCGACAAAGGGACCATAGTCTGGCATGGAGATCCTGACTTAGGTGATGAGGTTTGAGAAGCATGGGTCAATGTTGATAATTTGTCAAAGGGGTGGTCAAGAGGATCCTTGATGAGATGGGTATCCTTTTTTTAGTGTTGACGAGTGACAGCTTTAAGAGTGCAACAACGCTCAGTGTCATGTCCCAATTTGTGATGATAGTGGCAAAATTTAGAGTTGTCAAACCAAGATGGTCTTGATCTAAGATTTGATGAGTGGGGTGGTGTTGAAGGTCTGTTGATGATATGGTTAAGAAAAAAGGTGTCTTTCTCCAAGCATTGGTGAACGACAACCTTGAGGGCACAATAATGCTCAGTGTCGTGCCCAGTCATGCGATGATATGCACAAATTTGAGTGTCGTCAAACCAGGACAATTTTGGTCTGAGAGATTGATATAGTTTAAGAGGCAGGAGGCTGATGCAAGAAGACTGCAACAATTGCCGTAACAGTAAGACATAAGAACCTGCTAATGGGTCTGTGTGTCTTGTTGCAGTGGGGGTTGATGACTTTGGTTTGAGAGGTGTAAGAGGCGTTGGTCATACCATCATTTTCATGGGTGGTGCAGCCACACGTGTAGATGGCACTTTGGTGGTGATAGGTGTTGGATGCTTCGGAGGAAATATATGTCTGATGGGTTGAGGAGATAATGGAGGCAACTTGCCTCTGTGAAGTATGGGAGTAGGAAGCACTCCTATTAAAGTGGACAGATGTAGACCCAAAATTGAAGTTAATGATGAAGGTGGGGGAGGAGTCCTCTGATGTGGTTTAGTGGCCTTCTTTGGTTTGGGTTGAGGGCCACCATTGTGCGAGGTGAGGTTAGATACGGGTTTGGGTTCAGATGTGGACGGAGGTGAGTGAGATGTAGCAATTTTAGGCAAAAGGCAAGAGGAAACTGTGACTAGGTATTCCTCAATTGAAATGGGTGAAGAGACTTGTTCTTCTCTTGGTGGAGAAGAAATAGGAGAGTGCGGCTCCTCAAGAGGGTAGAGGGTAGGGATGATCGTGCCCTCTAGTTGTGGTTGAGGAGTAGGCAAGGTAGGGTCCTCCATTGGTGGGAGGAAGGATGAAGGTGGGCTTAATGGCATTGGTGTGGTCAAGGCATCCTCCAATATAAGAGAGGTCGATGGAGGATTAACAAGAGAAGAGGATTCTTCTACCTGTGGAAGAGAAATAGGGGAAGAAGGGTCTTCCACTTATGAAGGAGGTTGGTCAGGGACAATAGGTGAGACCGTGTTGACCGTGTGTATGTCATGCTCGTGGGAGCTATCGGCCATGGTCTGGACATTGTTTTGGGTAGGCAAATGATTAGGAAAGGGTTGTTTGAAGATATCGATATATTGGTTGGGTGGTGCATTTGGATTGTCTAAGACGAGGTCACCCTTGTCGATCATGTCTTGGATGATGTTTTTGAAGGTTCAACAATTGTTGATGTCATGGCCTTGGACGCGATGGAAGTGACAGAAGTCATTCTCCCTATACCAGGTAGGGAGAGAATTTGAAGGGTTGAATTGAGGTGGTCAGATTGGAGGGAGATTGAGGACCCCCTGCTTGACAAGTTTTTCCAAAATGGAAGCGGATGATTCTCCAAGTGGAGTGTATGAACGCTGGATGTACTGTTGTTGGAATTGTTTGGTGATGCTTTGAGATGTTGAAGATTGAGATTGATTAGTTGTTGTTGAGGATGGTGATCTAATGACCATAGTGTTGGCCACTCCTTTAGACTTGGAGTTGGTAGAAGAAGGAGGTCTGGAAGAAGAAGGGTCATTAGCTTTTGCGTTGGTATTACGCAATTTGACCTTATCTTCTTCAATGGTGCAGAGTTCAAGCTTTCGGGCCATGGTGAAAACCTCGTCAAAAGTGTAGAATGTTTGAACCCGCAAGGTAGAAGAGATGTGTCTAGCACATGCTCAAGAAAAGAGCTCGATGAGCTCGGGTTGAGGCAAAGAGAAGGAGAGCTGGTTAATCAAGCTTCTCCAATGGGCGACAAAATCGAGTATTGATTCGTCATCAAATTGCTTGATGGAGTAGAGGTCTGTGATCGAGACTTGTTTGGTGATATTGATTGAGAAATGGTCAAGGAATAATTGAGCGAGTTGAGTGAATGAAAAAATAGAATGTCTGGTAAGAGAGCTATACCAGTCAAGGGTAGGGCCAGAAAATGACATGGCGAACGTGCGTAAAAGTAATGCATCGTCATGGGCTATAAGATAACAAGCATGTCTGAATACTCGTAGGTGATATTATGGGTCTTCCTTACTCTAGAAATGAGAAAACTTAGGAAGCTCCCACTAGTTGGGGTATGGTCGGATCGGGATGGAGGGATGGATGGGTTCGTTGCAAATTTGGTCGTAGGAAAGGACATTGCTTGAACTAAAAATAGAAGCTTTAAGACTACACATTTTGTCCATCAGCATTTTGATGAGATCTACTGACGGATTAGCGGATGGGGTGCCCCCTAGGTTGTAGGGCACTTGAAAGGTGATAGAAGGGGCATACGACATAGTCGGTTGCGCTTGTAGGGGCGCAACGTATTGATAACTAGTCATCAGGGTGGAAGTGGAGGCCAAGGGTGGTTGCGTTGTGAAGGTAGAAGGCATAAGTTGACTATGTACCACCAAAGGTGGTTGCATGGTGGCATTAGCAAAGGGGGAGGTAGACACTCCTACATTTATGGGCACAAGAGTGTGCAGAGTTGAGACAATCAAGTTTTGGTATGATGTAGAACTTGGTTGAATTGCGTGTGGTTGAGGGGGTAATGAAACCCCGATGGAGGTTGGTCCAAAAATAGATGGGGAGGCCAAACTTTGCGTATTGGCCATGGTTGAGTTAATGGTTGAGGCAATAGTCTGGGTCATAAAAGGCTGGGTAGCGCATGGTGTTGATGCCTTCGCCACTTCACTTGAAAGGTCTCGCGTTTAGTTCCTTGCGAGATAGTTTTGGAGGGCTTTGACATTGAGGTCCAAGAATCTTTTGAAATCTTGGTCCCCTTCAGGGACAATGGGGGTCTGGGTTGGGGTCAGTTGAGTAGGAGTTCATTCGGTCTCTGAATGAAACTCCATTAAGGGACTGGTTATGGATGGGGAAGGTGGAAGCGGTTGATGTCTCGCGTGGTCAAGAAGAGCCTTGGTTTGACTGCGTGTCAAAACTATTCAAGGCAAGAAAGGGTTAGGTTTTAGAAATTGTGTTTTTTAGTTTTAGAAACTCAGAATGTGGTTTTTGGCAGAAAAAGGGTCGGGTTTTAGGCTACTATTTTGAAAAAAAAGGACTGTGACAGTGACTGACGTCGGTTGAAAAACTGATGTCGGTGAGAATAGATGGCCGATGTCGGTCAGATAACTGATGTCAGCGAGGAAGGTTGCTGACGTGGGTGGTAAAATTGATGCCAGTGACTGTGGTTTCCAAAAACTCAAAAAATTTGAAGATTCTTGGAAAAAAGGAAGAAAACGTCCTCACTAGCTCAAAAAACCAGATAAGAACAGAAAAATAGATGGAGACAGGCAGACCCTAAGCGTTAAATCCTAAGAATAAACTTTAGAATCCTATTGGCTTATGCCATAAAGTGATGTTTGGGAGGTTGGCTTGTAGAAGGGGTCCTAGAAGAGGTAGTCTATGGATGGTTTTAGGTTTGTTTAGGTGATCAAGAGTCTGTATTAGGTTACGTACATGGCTTGTTGCTAAGGAGCAAGCTCCCCTCACTTCATGAGCCCAGTGATAAGCTGGTCTCACGTAGCCAAAATATACTTTCCCTAGAGATTATCCTCTACCAGAGAACAAAATGGGCTTTCCCCTTGGTGATGAAATCCAAGTGGGATTGCCAGGATGGGTAAGGTATCCGTTGGGTGATGAAATCCCAGTCGGGCCTTGTCTCAGGTGAGTTTTGATGTTTGATTTGTGCAAGTGATTTGGTTGTGTAACATAAAGTGGTCTACGATTAATTCATGATGCAGTTATTAATTACTAGATGTGGACTAAGAAATGCAAACAAGTAGAAATGAAATGCAATGTGTTTTAAGCCCAAGTCGAAATGTTAGTTCAGATGAAAACAAGTTGAGAAAGGGTTGAAGAGTATAACTTTTGACTAGTCTAAGATGCAAGAAAAGAAAGAACAAGAATGATTCTTTTTAATTTTGCTTATGATGTCTTTTGGAAGATAGAAGAAAGAGGTGAAAAGGAGAAACCTAATGCACCTATATGAACAGAAGGAAAAGAACCCAAGGAAGACCCTAGAGTCCCACCGGGCGTGCCAGAATGTTTCTATACAATTTTTGCTTTCACATTCAAAGAGAGAATAAGAAATTAAGAGAAATGCTCTAAGGCTTGTATGTACCTAGATGAAGTCTTGCACACCATTATCCAGACATCATGAGAACTCCTCTTTGGTTGTGGAGGATGACACCTGTAGAAGAAAGAGACTAAAACATGAAAGTTTTTAGATGAGGAGATGGTGGGCTGCCAAGCAAAAGCTTGATCCCAGAAGTACCAAGACTTCCTTAAGGGATGTCAACCCACTGATTGATAAAAATAATGTCTGATAAAAGATAGAATGATAAAAGACTAAAATGATTAAAAACTGAAAAGGAAATGGAAGCAAATTCTTACCTAAATGCTACTATCGGCCTGGTCATAGTCACCGATGTTGGTTAGTCTGTCGGCGTCAATTGGTCAAGTCTGCTGATGTCAGTTAGTCTGCCAACATCAGTGAAGGCAGTGGTCCCTGCAGTCGATGTCGATTGGGCAGTAGTCTTTAGACGAGGTTTGGTCAAGTCTGGATGAGTTTTAGGGCTATAGACAGGTCTGAGAAGGAGTTTGGGCCTTGTTAATGGTCTGTGCAAGGGTCTGGGCAGAGTTGCAGGGATAATGGACAGAGTGTATGTTTTGAAAAGGAGGATAGAGGTGGTAAGGATATGTGAAGGCCTCTAAGCCTTTTTGAGAGGGAGTCAAGTCTGGTCTAGCTAATAATCTGGTCTGGGGGGTGATATTACTTGGAAGCAATAACTGAAAACATAATGAAAACATAGACAAAATACTTACCTGTGGCTTGTAGAAGGAGTGCTGCTGGTGCTTATACCTATTATTGATGTAGAAGATTGATGCAGAGTCCTTGCTGTTGTTTTAGCTGGTGTAGAAGCCCTATGAGAGAGAGAATGAGAGGTTTGGTGGATTGAAGACTAGAAGATTCGCTGATTGTTGAAAGTCAAAAGGCAGATGATTGAAGGTCGAAGGAGCGGATTGAAAGAACGAATGCAAAGATTGGAAAAATAGAATGAAAGATTGAAAGAGCCCATCCTGCATTTGGGTCAAGAATGCAGTTATAAAGGTAACTGATGCTGGCAATATCACAGACGTCGGTCGACAGTTGACTGATGTCGGTGGCTGGAAGGCAAGAAAAAGGCTAAAAATAGTCTTTTATCCATTTTCCCAACTGCCAGGTCAGCGGGTTGGGGTAAGAAATAGTCAAAGGTGGCTTAATAGGCATGGGAAATAAGTGGGATAAGGGAAATGGGGTCTTAGATCATTTAAGACTTGGCAAGGGGTAGTGGAGGGGAAGTTGGAATAGGTCATAGGGTGATAAATCAGGGTATCCAAGGGAAAGGGATCCAAGGGTGGTGAGGTGGCAAGGGGAGAGAGAGAAGGAAGGAGAGAATTATTAATTCAAAATAAGATAATTATTTTAAATTAATAAGACATAGGTTAGGCATGGTTAGAAGGGAGTAAGAATAGGTCCTGGGTGAGTCATAAGGTGGGAAATGGTCCAAGGCGAGGTGTCCTAGGCGAGGTGTCATGGGTGATGTGTCAAAGGAGAGGGGTTATTAATTCAAAATAAGTTTATTATTTTAAATTAGTAATTGTGTGGGTTAGAAATGGGTTGGGAATAGACCAAGGGGGAGTATGACCAAGGGTTAGACATGGTTTCAGTGTCTACAATTATACATGAAAAATATTTATTGAGTCTCTACCTAAATAGTTCACTATCCTAATAAATTTATCACTTAATATTAGATTGATTTTTCTTATCTCTTATACATATTTGGACATAGTTATATGTATCCCATTAGCGGTGTTGTCTGCCATCATTTAACTTATCCATGCATTTTCTAATGGCTATTTTATAAAGTTAAAATTCTTCTTTTGGGTCATCCCACATGTTTTTCATGTTATTTTTGAGGTAAATCACCAAATGAGTCTCTTATATATACACATCAAGGCTAATCCTATTCCTATCTATAAAATGCCTAGTAAGCATTTGATATTACATTTATACATTGGGGAATATTTTTGCACATTGCCAAAAAGCTTACAAATTTTGAAATACCTAAAAGGCATTTGAATAAGGTGAAAATAATATGTTTTAAAGTTTTTAAATCCACTACATAGGTTTCATATTTTATATCATATCAATACTCAACACACATACACTTATTTGGGAGAACTATGTGTTTTTTGATCCTTCCTCAAAGCATTAGAATAGAGGCAGTGATTATCCACTTAGTAGGGGGTGGTTTGGATTAGCTCAAACAATCATATCTAACCCATTTTTATAGGAAAACAACCAATCATAAGTGAACCTAGGGTCTCATGGTGAATTAGATCAATTCTGGACTTGTGCACAGGACCAAGCCTATGATATTGCACAAAAAACACCTTGACAGGTAGACAATATGCCTTATGGTGAAATAGATCAATAGAAACACAAAGGACATATCTAAAAGATAATGGATATATATTTTTACTATAATAATATGTTACCTAATGATAGTGTCCATGAAAGTGATGAAAGTTAATCTCTTGATCCGAGAAACCACATCCACGATAGAGCCTTCTTGACATGTGTACATAGTCACAAAGTTGAACAAAATGATAAAAAACTATGTATCTTATCCCCTTGTACATTTAAATAAATAGTTGATAAAATTAACCAATTTAAATAGGCTAATGACATTCATATTTACATAATTTATATATACTTTATACAATTTTAAAATTCATAATTTTAGTTTGTTTAGATCATTAAATCCAATATAAGATAAAAATGATTGCCTCCTTTGAGGATTTGATAGGATAATTTGATTTTTATGTTGTGACATTGCATTAAATATTATTTTAACCTCATTATTATTATTAGTTGCCTTTTATTTGAAACTCAATTTTTTTAAAACTTTGCACCATAAAATGATGGAGGATTGTATGCATATTTTAGCTTATTCATGGCAATAAGCTTAACTTCAGGGTCCTTGATTGTGTGGCACAAGTCATTGAAATATTGAAAAAACTCAAACATAATGGATTAATGTAGTGAAGTAAGTATTATTTGTTTGAATATGTCTTGAAACTCATGATTAGCCATAAGATTTGTCATCTTATCAAACATAAACTCTTAACATACTACATAGTCACTGATAGGCTCATTGGATTCTTGCTTAAGTTTTGAAATTTGAGCATATGAAAAATTATCATTGATGTTGATATAAAAGTGTGATAATAATTAATCTACCAAAGGATTGAAGGATTTAACTGATTTGAATAAGAAATCATATAATCATTACAAGGCATAGTCCTTAAGGATCCTTAGAAACAACTTGGCCAATAATTTATCTTTGGATGCATAGTCCAAACATGCTACATGAAATGCTTAAAAATGTTGCTTTAATCACCTTTACCATAATTTAATTTAATCTTATGTGAATAAAAACCTATAATATTTGGGGTCAATGGGTTATGTATTAATGTTTGATAATAAGCTGAATGGTCCATTCTAGTTGAATTTTGTTCCAATTGAGACACTTTAGGTTGAATATTGAGGATAGTTTACATAAGGGCATAGGTGATTGTGTAAAAATGGGTGATGTCATGTGAATAACCATCTTATAAGGGACAAAATTATGTTGTGTAGGGATAACCATATAAATTTGAGGAATAGGATTTTTTTCCCCCACACTATGAGTGGGCATTGCATTTGTAACCATAAGTTTAGACAAAGAGATAATAGTAATATGAGAAGTGGTATGTAAATCTATTGTAGAATTAGTACCTCTAAAGGTAAATTATTATTATTTAAGGTCTCATATTTTTACTCAAGTGTTTCAACCTTAACATTATTTGAATTCTTAGCCTCTACGATTATATTATAGCCTTTAACCAAATTAGTAGGTTGCATACAAATTAATTGACAAAAATTGGAAAGAACTAAAACTTGTGTAGGATGTAAACCATTAAGCTGATTAGGATGCATTCTATCATATTTTTCATTATTATTTTCAATATCATCTTGATAAGTAGTTTTAAGTTCATAAATATCATCATTATCAACATGTTCCTATATTTTTATGTGTTCATTATTAATATTTATTTCCACATAAGAATAAGGGATATATTTTATATTATATAATTGAATTATAGACCTCAAAAGCATACACAAGGTTTCAATATGAAGGAGGATGATTAATAGGGTTACGTACATCATCAAGGTTCAACATTGCATATACAGAGCTTTTAGAGATAGGTGAAGTTGACCATAAGATCACAAACACCTATTTTTACATAGGTAACCCTCACCCATCTTATGATGACTACACATTACATCCATCCTCACCTACTATAAGTTATTTGGAGTACGTTGTTAAAACTATGCATGATAAGGTGTTATAATTAGAGCAAGGTGCATATAGAGCCAATCATTAAATGGATTTTAAAGCCTTGATTTACAATAAATTATCCCATAAGATAACAAATTATCATTTACATATAGGTATTTTAGATCATAAGCTTCCACTATATGAAGGTAAAGGTGATCCAAAACAACATCTTTGATCACTCCATGCACCATGCTTGAATTATGCATATAATAAAAAAATATTAACCAAGATATTCTAGATAAATCTAAAGGAATACGATTTAAAATTATTCTATGACTTTCGCCTATTATTAAAATCATTCAACCCTTTGGTAGATTAGTTTCTATCACATTTCACTTTCAACATTGATTATAAACTATCTTATGCACAAATTTCTAAACTCAAGCAAGGGTCTAATGAGACAATAAGTGATTATGTACTTTAGTTTATGAATGTGATAACTAACATGAATAATGTTAAGGATGAAAATGAGTTATAAGACATATTCAAGTAAAGATTACTTGCACCACTTAATGAGTCAGTCATCTTCAAGAGATTCAAATCCTTTGATGAGTTATGCCACATAATAAGAACAAATAAGTTAAGCTCATATATTTGAAAAAGATCAAGTATACACATACTTCTACAAATAATTCAAAAATGAAGTTTCAAACCAGACCAAGCTATAAGATCAAACCAATTAACAACAAGAATGAGATAAAGGAGATAGTTAATATAATATCAAAACTTATAAATTGTTTTTAATTATCACCTCCACCAATGAGGTAACTTTTTAAATTACTATCACCTCATAATATACTATTAAAAATGGTATTGAGTTCAAATTTATCACTCTTCCTAATCCACAAGAGTTTTATCCAGATAAAACTACACAAAATAATTATGGCATCAATGCACACTATGACTATCATAAAATTGTGGGACATTATATGAAAGATGCCTCAAATTAAGACAAGATATAGTATCTTATTGATGACAAGACTATTGAGTTGAGTACACCAACAAAGGAATCTAGACAACACAAAAATGAATTTAACAAGCTGAAAATACTCAATGGTCCATTTCCAAAGCATGATATAAGAGAGGCTAGGAATAATTCATAAGTAAATTATGTATCCTCCAAAAATGACACATGATCACCCAATAGACATGATTATTGGTACACTTATCGACACCTCACCACACCATCCTATGATGATATTTGATGATAATGAAATTATCGATGATAAATCATATTTTCATTTAATATTCATACAAGATTATATTAATGAGCAACCCATACATAATGTCATGGTTGATAGTGGGTCAAGTGAGAATGTGTGCACAATGACATTTATATACTCCATTAGATATAAAAAATAGAAAATACAAGATACAATAAGAATAATTAAGGGATTCTTTGAAAAAAAAAACCCTTAAACACATAGTGCTACCTCTTCAAGTGGGATCCACCATACTATCCACTCCATTCTTAGTTATATAGTGTAATATTTGAATATTGTCATTGATGTCAAACAAAAAAGTAATGGAATTGTTAGAAAGTAATGAAAATATTAGAAAGTAATAGAAATATCTAAAAAAATTTTCCTGTACAAAGAATGGTATTTTCAGAAATCAATACCAAAGGATGGTAGGAAAAATTGCATTGGTTTGGGCACCCAAGTCTGAAAGGGACTAGCAATAGCAAACAAAGATCAACGATACAAAATGTATTTAATTTATTATATAATTAATTAAGGAAGGTTGATCAATTAAAGGAATTTTGTTGAGCACTAAAGGAAGATTTTTATGTTTTTTTTATGGCTTAATTGCCCCACCAAACACATGGAACAATGATTATCAAATAAGGGTCGACCCAGTTGATATATGGTAGCCTTGGGAAAATCATCCCACTTGGAAAAATTAAATAAAATAAAATTAAACACACCTTTTGATGAAAGGGTGTCTTTTGATTGAGACACCTCCATTAGGAAAAGCTTTTGAAGGCTATATAAGATGAAAGGATATTGATAACTAAAATAAGAAGTAATTCTTTCAATAATTTAAGCATAAGAAATTTTTTAAGGAGAAGAAAAAAGAGGAAGTCAAATTTTCCATCATCCATTAATAACATAATCGTAAAAGGTGGAAAGATTGTTTCGGTAAGAGGTCGATACCTCAAAGAAAGAGATTGGTGTCTCTCATTAAGTTAGTGCTTATCAATAGGAGATTGGTGTCTCTAGTAGGTTGGTGCCTACAAAATTTTGTAAAATTATTATTATTATATGACTTGATTTGGATGGTAGTTCTAATCAGTTATTCATTTGTGGTTTTTACCCAAAAGGGTTTCCACGTAAATATGGTGTCAATCTATATTATTTTTATATGAATGCTTTGATTATGGATATTAAGTTTCATTAAGTAAAATATAATATTATATTAATTCACCCCACCCTTCTCAGTATAAGTATGTGTTTAATAATTAGTATCATAGTGGTTCCTTAAAAAAAACATAACCGTTAGAAGGTAGATCTCAGGAGCACACATGGCCAGATAAGAAAGTTTCTCCACAAACAAGGCTCTATTATTCGATGGAACAAATTATGATTTTTAGAGTATAAAAATGACAACCTATTTAATGGATTTAGGCTTTGATATATGGAAAGTAGTAGTAAATTGTTATATTGCTCCATCATCTACACCAATATAATAAGATGAAAAGAAGGCCAATGAGAACAATGCAAAAGCTATGAATGTAATATTGTGTGGTATATCAGAATCAGAGTTTGTCAAGGTGATGCATTGTAAATTGGTGAAAGAAACATGGGATAAACTACAAAACATCTCAAAAGGTGATAATATGATAAGGCCAAGCTTCTAACACAAAATATAGTTTAAAAGTTTGAAAATGAAGGATGCAAAAAACATTGCAGCCTATCTACTTCGAGTGGATGAAATCATCAACACTATCAAAGGCCTTAGAGAAAATATTGAAGATATAATGATTGTGTATAAAGTATTAAGGTCTCACCCCTTAAAGTTTGATTCTAAAGTATCTGCCATCAAATAAATGAGAGATCTAGATACACTAATAATGGATGAATTGCATAAGATCCTCATGGTATATGAAATGAGGACCAAAAAGGATAAATCATCTAAGAAGGAAGAAACCTTCAAATCTTCTATGAAAGAGAAATATAAATATCCCAAATCAAACAATATCACCAATAATGAAGAAGATGAAAAGGAGGCCTTGTTCATCAAAAAGCTTTAGAAGGGATCCAAAAAATACAAAAGTAAGCTACCTTTCAAGTGTTTCAATTATGGTAAAATAGGGAAATTTGCTGCTAAATGTCCACATAAAGATGGTAGTGATGATGGGGAATATCATAATTAGGAAAGAAATAAAAAGGAAATCAAACTGTAGTCATATAAAATGCAAAAAATGGTAACTTGAGCATGGCTAATGACACCCAACCCATAGGTCCCTCATGCTTGTTCTTTTAACCCTCTTAGGCTTATTTTCATTGATTCCCAGTCATCCATAGCCTTTAGAACTTGATCCTAGCTTAGCCAAGACCCACTTTTCATGACCAATCCATCCCCCTAGGTCTTGTTTGCTTAGGAAAATAACACCACACTAAGACTATAGTGCCAATACCACTCCTATCCACTTTTGGTGTTATTATCCAAGCTCATTTATGGCCCCAATGGTAAAATTCCTTCCAGTTTCCCATCCTTATCCTTGTTGGTCTAACATGAGAAAATTCAATCCATGACTAATAAATCCCTATAAAGTCTCATTCAAATATCATTTGTAAAGGGTTACAAAATATCACAAAGCAATCAAGAATACAAGCAAGACTACTCAAGAACATTTCCCTATTCTATGTATACAACCATCCAATACTATTTATAACTTATTCAAATCTTTACACCAGTCCCTAGTCATCTCAAACACACCTAGTTTAGCATTTCCTTACATTATCATATCACAATTTCACCAAGCACTTTCAAAAGGAGAACTACATATGGATTGATCCTTCTTCGAAGTATTGGTATGTAGGCAGTGTGCCCACACAAGGGGATTGGATCCACATCCAATGAATTTTACACATACTAACCCCCCCTTATTTGAAATTGGTTAAAGTAAAACTAAAGATAGGGTTTGAAGAGAAAATATACTATATAAGGAGTTCTATAAACTTTTGACTACCAAAACTTTAGATATAGTGTCACATAAACCTATCAAATAAAACCCAGAAAGCTCAGATCATTAGGACAAGAATGACAAATAAGGACTATGGTGTTAGTGCCAATCCTATCTACTTTCAGTGCTCCTATCTAGTTAGAAAATGAAATTTAGAATCCTATTCACGATAGTGTCCTAGGCCTGCATAGTGAATATCAGATCTTGTCTCAATCAGATCAACATAGTTTAAGATAAGTATTATTTTCTCCATCTTATTACTATTTTAAAAAAATCTCTAATTAAATTTCATAAATTAGTAGCTTATTTACCAATATTATTTACTGATTTATCAATCCAAACCCTTTAACTAAATAAGAATAAAACATCAATATTCCCAAAGTTGTTAAATCATTTGGTGAACCTGACTTACTTCGTTTACGCATAAAAATCCTAAAAACTCTAAGGTAATTTTCCTACTAATTTTTCATATTTATTTTAAATTTTTTTACTTGCATATTATAATTAGAAATTAGCATTAAATTTAAAAATTTCATAGTAATTTTAAAATATTTTTCTTTCAAACCCTAGTTGCCCACACTAAGTCCCAGTATTTTTCCAGTAATTTTCCAACAATTTTCTAAATTTTTACTAGAATATTAAAATCATAAAATCCATTCAAATTTCAAAATTCAATAGTAATTCAAAAAAATTATTTTTCTCAAAACCCTAGTTACACATACTAGGTCCTATTCAATCAAGCATTTTCCAATAATTTTCTAAAATTTTAGTTGCATATTTAAATCAAAAATCCAATTTCATTTTCAAAATTACATAGTATTTTGCAAAAATATCATTATCAAAACCCTAGTTACATATACTAGATCCTATTTTCTTCTTGCAGTATCACCTTACATTTATAATCAAAATACAAAAATGAATCTCATTTATTTACAAATTCTTCTTACATTTCTTGCAAATAACAAGGAGACCATAATTGGTCCGATCATGTACATGAATGATGAAGTCTATCATATGTTAGTACAAAGCTTCATTCTTTATCTCTCATGCTTACTTTTCATAATAAGAGATGATGTTACAAACTTCATGTCCAAACATTCAAAAGATTGAAATATTCTTTTTTCATACTCCCTTTTGCTCATACAAAATAATTGCCAACTCAATTTTGCTAAATGCATTAAGAATATTATGTTACACGTCAAAATTTTCCATGCCTTTATATAAAAATTCATATTCTCTATCCTTTGATTTATATGTCTCATGTCAATTTTTTTTCAAGTTTATCATGTCAAACACATTAAAAATGTTATGTTACATGTCAAAATTTTCCATGCCTTTATGCAAAAATTCATGTTCTCTATCCTTTGCTTTCTATTTCTCATGTGGAAATTTTTTCAAGTTTATCATGTCAAACACATTAGAAATGTTATGCTAAATTTCAAAATTTTCTTTGCCTTCATGCACAATTTCATACTCTCTATTTATTTCTTTCTATTTCTCCTATGGAATGCTCTTTATAATCATATTGTTGCACAAATCATCACTCAAAATTCATGCTTTTCACTTTGCATTAATTATTTCTACCTAAATGCATATAGCTCATTGGCTAATTTTGAGTATCTCCCTATCACTACTAGACACAATCAAACACTAGCAGCTATATCTATTCCTCTTCCCTTAAAACTTGGTACATCTAGCTCTCATCTCACACTACTACTAGCTCTATGCCTATAGCATATCATACGGTCCACATTATCACCCAAGTTTATGAAGATATGTAGGTTGATTACACCCATGGCTATAGCTTTATCACTCATGTTAACACCCCTTCAGATATAGTTTTTAATCTTAAGCTCCTTCAATGATCAAATGTCTACAAAGATGTGTTGTCTATATCCCTTCACAATACTAGAATTCCCATTTAAGTCAAACCAACTTATGTTGCATCCATCCTCAACATAATGTAGTGGACTGAAGAACATATTTATTTTTAGAAAGATTTTTTACCCCCACAACACATCATTAGAAAACACCTACCTCTATATATTCAATTAAGAATTATTATGTGGGGGTAAAAAAGAGTGTTAGTTGATAACGGTTCAGTTTTCAACATTTACAACAGTTCTTTCCTTAAACATCTTAATATACAACCTCATGACCTAGACCATTTTGACATGAACAATAGAGGTTGTGACAACATCCCATGGAAAGTCATGGGTCAAATAACACTCAATCTTACCTTAGGGACTAAGACACTACAAAATACTTGCCAAGTCTTGCCAAATGACCTTAACTATGATTTATTACTTGGTTGGCCTTGGATTCATGATATGTATGTAGTCCCTTATACACTCCATGATTGTCTAAAATTTAGTCACAAAGGCTACATCTACACATGTCTAATTGATAATGAACCTTTTAAATACTTCCAAGTTTGCAAAACTCCACAAAATTATATTCTATATTTTAATCTCAAGAATTTACGTACATAACTTGGTTTTCACAATATACCCTTGGACCATACAACACATTAATAAACTCCAAGTTCCATAATAACACGGATATAAAATCACCAAATTTTCTCTCCTTTTGCACTTAAATATCTTAATAAAATGGGATTTCATGGCAAAGGTCTTGGAAAGCATGAACAATGAATCATCAATCCTTATCGAGGCATCCACACAACATGGAATGCAAGGAATCAAATATCAGTCTACCCATCTTCATAATAATCTTTCTTCCACAAAATCAAAACATATTAAGTTTTTTCCACCTGCTACACTAGAGAATCACACCATTAATCATACTTCAACCCTGTCATTGATCTATCCTGATCTAATTGATGACACAGTTTCACTAGACATGTTCACATTAGATGAAGGGAAAAATTTAGACATTTTACAAAATATGCATGGGCATTTGTGTGATGAGGAAATCTAGTTTTATGATAGCAGGATGGGAGATCTCATTGATGACATAGTTTCACTAGACATGTTCACATTAGATGAATTATCTAATTATGAATCCCTCTTATAATTTCTTAGAGCATATGAGGATATCCCATCTTGCTATCATAAAACTAGATTTCCTCATCACACAAATGCCCATGCATATTTTGGAAAATGTATAGATTATCCCCAAGACATAGCAGTTGATTCAGATGATACTATTCTTACTACTCCTTGAACACTTGATTGTTCCACATTGCTTAACAAAGAAATAGTCAATTTGAATTTTGGAACTGACTAGGACCCCCACATGGTCTTACTAGATGCTAACCTATGAAAGTAAGAAGATATAGATATTCATCAAACATTAATAGATTTCCTAGAACTCCTTGCTTGGTCTTACTTAGATATTCTAGGAATTGATACATCTATAATAGTCCATCAGATACCCTTATACCCAGATACTAAACTAGTTAAGAAAAAAATCACAAAATGCATCCTAAGGTGGATTTCTTAGTCAAAGATGAGATCCAACACCTCTTAGATACTGGATTCATTCAACCAGTAGCACACCCTGAATGGATCTCCAACATAGTCCCTATAGTAAAACCTAATAGGTAAATTTGATGTTGTTTCAATTCTAAAGATTGGAATAAAGCATGCCCAAAAGATGACTTCCCCTTGCCCAATATTGACATGGTCATCAATTATATAGCCAATTATGACATGTTATCATTTATAGATGGATTCAATGGATACAACCAAATCAAGATCACTAAAGAAGATCAAGAGAAAATATGTTTTAGAACACCCTGGGGTACATTTTTTTATATTGTCATGCCCTTTAGATTAATAAATGTTGGAGCCACATATCAACATACCATGACACACATATTTCATAGTTTGATTCACCATACTATCAAGAATTATGTCAATGATATACTAGCTAAATCTAAATAATGACAACATGATGCTATTGATTTATGAAAGTTTTTTCAATGACTCAGGTAATATAATATCTGACTAAACCCCCAAAAAATTTGTATTCAGAGTCACATTAGGTAAACTCATAGGTTTCATTATTTCTAAATGTGGCATAGAAGTTGACCCTAAGGAAGTCAAAGCCATTATTGATATGCCACCACCCATGAAATCAAAACAAATTTGATCCATATAAGGCAAGATCCAAGCAATCTACTATTTTATAGCTGAACTAGCCGAAAACTCAAGATTTCACTCGTTTATTAAAGAAAGATACCAATTTTATTTGGGACCAATCTTGCCAAGAAATCTTTGATGTAATCAAGAAATATCTTCTTAATCCACCTAATTTAGTACCACTTATCCCTGATAAGCCTTTCATCCTATATATCTTAGCAATAGATTATGCCCTAGGAGCACTCTTAGCACAACATGATGATCACCATACCGAGCAAGTATTTTATTACATCAGTCACACATTGGTTAATTATGAAAAAAATTATTCTACAATCAAAAAAATATGTCTAGCATTAGTTATTTCCATGAAAAAACTTTGACATTACATGATCAATAATGAGACTCAGGTCAGTACAAAAGTAGATCCCTTAAAGTTTCTAATGGCAAAACCACATCTTTTTGGTCAAATTACAAAATGGGTTATGTTATTAACAAAATTTGACTTAAAAATAGTCCTCTAGAAATCAATAAAAGGCCAAATAATTGCAGACCATTTGGTAGTAACACCAGTCTTGGACACCAACCCTCTTAGCGACACATTCATAGATGATTTTTTTGTTTATTCTACTCATTCAGATACTTGGACCATGTTCTTTGATGGATCTCATTGTGCATCTGGTGTAGGTGCAAGCATTATCTTTATTGATCCTTTCAGTCACATAGTTCTTATAGCATACCAATTAAGTTTTTCCTATAACAAAAACATCATAGAATATGAAGCGCTTATCATAGGTCTATTTGCCACCCACTTCATCCAAATAAAATATATTCAAGTCTTCGGTGATTCCAAACTAGTGGTCAACCAAGTTAATGATGTCTATCAAACAAAAGAGGATCATATTATCCCATATCATAACATGGTACAATGTTTATCATCACAATTTTATTACTTTTATATAGAAAGTATACCAAGAAAAGACAACCAACATGCAGATGCAATGGAAAGTGCTGCCTCTTTGATCTTGTTGATATCAATGATGATCAAGCTATTTTCATAATTAAGTGATTACAATCACCATCAAAATCAAACATATATTTGATAGCACTATCCATCCTATCCACCACACGTAGTTCCATAAATCCAAAATGGTTTTATGACATCTATAACTTTATAAATAAATCTATTACACTAGACTCTTTTTCATGAAATGAAAAATGTAAGTTACATAAACAAACACTCTATTATGTAATCATTAGTGGGGATATTTTTAAATGATCCTTCAATGGATAATTTCTTAGATGCTTGAATTTAGTAGAAGCCAAAATTGATCTTACATAGATGCATGATAGTGAGTGTGGTGGTCATTTTAGTGGAAAGGCCATGTCACACAAATTACTTTGACAAGGCTACTACTAGCCCACCATGGAAGAAGAATGCTCAGAATATGCAAAGTTATGCGATAAATGTCAATGACATAGTAACTTACAACATGCACCTTCAAAATAATTATAACTATTGTATCTCTGTGGCCATTAATGTTATGGGGATTTGATCTTATTGGAAATATTAAGCTTGATTCTACCAGTGGGCACAAATTCATCATCACAGCTATAAATTACTTTACAAAATGGGTGGAAGCCATTCCACTTCAATCTCTACAGGGGAGGACATTTGTAGCTTCCTATGACCCACATTATTTCATGCTTTGTCCTACCTAAAAATATCATTTTTTATAATGGAACATCATTCAAGAACAAAAATATAAAGAATTTTTTCACAAAATATAAGATTAAGCACACATTCTCCACTCCATACTACCCATAAGGAAATGGTCAAGTAGAAGCCACCAATAAAAACATCAATAACATTTTGAGCAAAAAAGTGACCAAATTTGGAGATCATTGGCATAATCAACTAGTCTTTACGTTATGGGCCTATCACACAAGTATTCATACACCCACATGAGCCACTCCTCATTCACTCATATATGTCATAGAAGCAATTTTACCATTAAATTAAAAATTCCATCTCTTTGTGTCTCCCTTAAAGATAGTCTCACTAATGACTAGTACCATGAAAAACATCTACACCATCTTGAGTAGTTAGACCATACACACATTCAAGTAGAATAACATCTCTAAATTTACTAGTAACATATACAATGATCCTACAACAAATGAGTTCACACCAGAGAATTCAAAGTTAATGATCTCATTCTCAAAGAAAATCTTCACATTGTCAATGCCAAAGAAGAAATCAAAGGTAAATTCAAACCAAATTGGCTAGGTACATACATCATTAACGAAAATTGTAGCCTTAAAGTGTATCATCTAGCTTCACTTGAAGGAAAGAAACTCAAAAATCCAATGAATATTATGCATCTATGCAGATTATATGTATAGTATGGCATTCCACACATCACTTTGTATATTGTTTCCTTTACTTAATTGTACATAGTTTCCCTATGATTGATTGTACATAGCTCAAATATTATAAAAAAATAAAAATACAAAAATAATACAAAATTTCAAAATCCAAAAACATTCAAATATGTCACAAACACAAATACATCTTGATTGTATGCATCCTTCAAGCTTTACATTTCTAATACTATGCTAGACATATGTTTGTTGTTCTATGATATTGTTTGTCAATTTATCTACATTACCATGCTTCACTTGATCTTATTTGAATGTGTGTAGTGACTTCCATACCCTTGATTGCTTCACTCTACCCATTGGGGGGGCATCCTACTCCTACATTAAGATGCACATTGATAAAATATTCCTCTTAGGGGAATTTTATACAGGACTACACCATCTAGGTTATGTCATTTATACACCACACACTCTAGTTATCATGTTGACGTACATTATTTACTAGCTTACACAAATTACTCTATTGACACTCATTAGTATTTAACACTTGTGTATTTCTTTGCATATACCTTGTCTTGTACTAACATGTCTTGCATACTTTCATACTCTTACTTTGATTAGTTAGACATGATTGCATTTTATAGTCTTTACATGCCTTATCTTCTTTCTTAGCATAGCTTGATGTGATTGCATTCCCAATTCTTATTTATTTCTGGCATGTGCCTTAGGACATTTTCCAATGTTCTTTGCTTCTATTCATGTGTGTGCCTTTGGACATTTACCAATGTCCTTTGCCTATAATCTTCTATGTGATTATGGATTTCATGCCAAATTGCTTGTTCCAATTGTATGTGTATGTAGCATTTGAACATTCCTTGTATGCTTGCTTTATAGTTTGAGTGACATGTGTGCATGTCCCTTATTTGTTCAGCCCCTTGGCCAATCTTATACACTTCTTGCTTCTTTCATTATGTGTTTGTTGCTTGATTGCTTTCAATTGTTTTTCAATGCCATAATCTAAATCATGCATTATATTGATTCTTGGATTCCATGATGGACATCATGATCTATCCCTCTTTGCAAACTAACAACTAACAACTAACAACTAAAAACTAAGAACTAATAACTAACAACCAATAACTAACAACCAACAACTAACAACCAACAACTAACAACTAACAACTAACAACTAACAACTAACAACTAACAACTAATAAATAACAACTAACAACTAACAACTAACAACTAACAACTAAAAACTAACAACTAACAACTAACAACTAACATTACTAGTTATAGTGTAGTTTATTGCACATGCTTTTACATTATTATATCTATCTAGGTATAACCCTGTTGATCTAACAATATCTCAATACAAACCATGCTATATCTTGAGATATCTTGTCAATTATCATTGCTATATCACATATTTTGTAGCATAACATAGTTACAGGGCTCTTTATTCTGAGGGCAATCATTGCAAGGTCTCCATTCCTACCCTTAGAAGACTCAAAAATAAATAAGGGTTTTTTAATAGAGATAAGGGATCTTATCAACCAAAAAATCTAGTTTTAGAACACTCAGAACAACAACCAAACATCAAACTATAAGAACAAACCAAGTAGATAATGAAGAATCTAGAACAATCATCACATTTGGCCCAGGATAACAACACTGAGATTGGACTATAACATCAGTGGTGCTACTGTCTATTTCTAGTGTCATATTTAAATAATAGAAAATCAAGAATTTATAAAAGTAGGTTTAGCTACATATTTGCATAGATAGACCAGTTAAGAATCAAAATTTTTAGTACACATTTCACTTAGAGAATTTAGATATAAGGGGCATCATGCACATTATGATGGATCTCACCTCTAGTTTTATATATGATAGTTGGTATCCTTCTAGATTAGAATCCATGTTTTAGACATCAGTGATTGTGGGAAATGTGCATGGCACATTTGTTTCTTTTCTTTCCTAATCTAGTATTATCTAGACATTCTCAGTAGTTATATGTCTTATTTCATCTGCAGGTGGTTGGCATTATTTTGGAGTGGCTTTCACACAAGCCTAATCTACATCTTTCAGAGTGGCAAACAGTGGCCTAGTTTCCAACATATATTTGGCTATCCACACTAACATTTTTAGATCATAGTACATTTATGGGATTCAAGAGCCATCTCATACGATATACATTTCATACTGATATCAATTCATAGTTTCACTTCATGGGGAAATGATGGAGCCAAAGGAATAACTAGCCTTTATATTCTTGAGCCACTTATTCAGAGGAATTAGACACATAGTCCAAACATTGATCAACACATGGATAACCACCTAGCTTCACTTAGTAGGTGATGATGGAGGCATAGGGCCAATGTTTTCATTCTTGAGCAACTTTTTGGGGAATTGAGTACTCAACTCCATTCATGATATTAATCTTAGTATAACATCATCCAAAATTAATCATCATTAATCAACGTCACTTAACATCACAATAGGTTTTGTATTTGTCTACATACCTAATGAGGTATATTCATTCCTTTCTCTTCCTCTCTCTTATCTAACTTTGTACATTCTTATTTTAGATATAACGTATCTAGTAAGAACTGATCTACTTTTTTTTTCTTTTGAAAATTCACACTTCACAACATGCTCTCTCTATGCACACCCAACATCACATAAGCTTCATAAGCTTTACTCTTGAAGGTAAGTTTAGGTATGCTTTCTATTTTTCTTTTATCTTAGTATTTTGATTTATTGCATCACTAGAATAAAGGGGGTTAAATGTATTCATATAAAATGCAAAAATTGGTAACTTGAGCATGGATAATGACACCCAACCCATAAGTCCCTCTTGCTTACTCTTGTGACCCTCTTATGCTTATTTTCACTGATTCCCAATCATCTATAGCCTTCCGAACTTGATCTCAAATGAGTCAGGACCCTCTTTTCATAACCAATCCATCCCTCTAGATCTTGTTTGCTTAGGATAATAGTGTCACACTAATACTATAGCATCAATTCCACTCTTATCCACTTTCAGTGCTGTTGTCCAAGTTCATTTATAGCCCCAATGGTAAATTCCTTCTAGTTTCCCATCCTTATACTTGTTGACCTAATGCAATCAAATTCAATTCATGACCAATAGATCCCTATAAAATCCCATTCAAAGATCATTTAGAAAGGGTTGGCAAATATCACAAAGTAAGCAAGAATACAAGCAAGATTACTCAAGCATATTTTCCTATTCTCTATATACAACCATCCAATACTATTTATAGCTTATTCAAATCCTTACACTAGTCCCTATTCATCTCAAGCACACCCAATTTAGCATTTCCTTAGATTCTCATATCATAATTGTACCAAGCACTTTCAAATGGAGAACTACATATGGCTTGATCCCTCTTTGGAGTTTTGGTATGTAGGCAATGTGCCCATATAAGGGGTTTGGATCCACGTCCAATGAATCTTACACACACTAACCCCCCCTCTTATTTGAAATTGGTCAAAGAACAATTTGAGATAGAGTTTTAAGAGAAAATCTACTCTATAAGGAGTTCAATAGACTTTCGATTGCCAAAACTTCAAAGACAAAGTCACTCAGACCTAATTAAAAAAACCCAAAAAGCTCAGATCTTTAGGACAATAGTGCCAAACAAGCACTACTATGTCAGTGCCACTCTTGTCTAATTTCATTGCTCCTATCCAATTAGAAAATGAAATTCAAAATCCTATTCATGATAGTGTCCCAACACTACATAGTGAATATCCGATCTTGTCTTAGTCAGATCATCATAGTTTAATCTAAGTCTTATTTTCTTCCTCTTATTACTATTATTAGAAAATCTCTAATTACCATTAAATTTCACAAAACAATAACTTATTTACTAATATTTTTTATAGATTTATCAATTTAGATCCTTTAATTAAATTAGAAATAAAACACCAATATTCCTAAAATTGTTAAATCACAAACCTAAATACAAGAAAAGATTCAAATAAAATGAAAATAAGAAAAAGTTTGGTAAGAACAAGAAAAATCTATATTCGAAAAAGGATAAAAACTTAGTTGAGGAGAGTCATGAGATCATTTCAGGTAGTGGCAAATAATAAACTCTATTCATGGATATGAAAATAATGAATGATGCCTCTACAAGTGAAGACACCTTGAAATAGGAGTAAGATGTTAAGGATGAAGGAGAAGTAAATATTGAAGAAGAACTCATATGTGCTTTAGGTGAGATAAAAGTTCTTAATAAGAAGAATATGAAATAAGATTATAGATTCAAAAATATGAAGAAGAAAATTGTGACATAAAAACATAAATGTCTCATAGCTTTGAAGAGTCAGAAAAGGTCATCATTAGTCTAAAGACTGAAATAGAAGAAGCCAAAAAGACAAAGGAGGAAGTAAGATTCCAACTTAAGGAAAAATAAGACCACATTGCCAAGCTAAAATCAAAAGTTGATTTATTAAAAAAGAAATTGGAGAAGACATGTGCTAAATTTAAAAGCAATTTAAAGTTTTAAAAAATCACCAAAGAATTGGATGAGATTTTAATTGCCAAAGGTCATCATGCATCAAGACTAGTCTTGGTTATGAAGAAAACCATAAGAGCACTAAAGAATGGAAGAGTGAAAAAAATATAGAACCACCTAAGAGGATAAACATAGAGAAGCCCAAGAGCTACGTAGATGCACTTAATGAATCCATAAAAGGTGAAAGTAATAAGGAACACATTAAGAAAGGGCATGTTACTCATCCCAATGACAAAAAAGGTAATAATGTACCCATACAAAATTTTAGAAGAATATTCCCTCTAAGACAATATAATGTGATCAGGTAGACAAATTCCTCTATGGTTATTGTTATTCATGAAATCATTTTGGGCATAGAATAATGGAGTTTAGGACACACGAAAGAAATAGGTATGCATGAAATAATGGCAAAAATACTTATGAATTTCAAGTAGAGATTATAACTCATTTGCACCATTATTGAATTACAAAAAAAGTGACATTATATGATATAATTATAATAAATTTGGTCATATATAATGATTATATATAAGTGTTGGTGTATAACCTCATAGACAAAACAAGAAAGTGATTGCTCTGGTCGTAAAGAAAATAAAACCTATAAAAATGTGGAAGTAAAAGCATGAGAAAAAAAATCAAAACAAGGAGGAATCCATGCTTTTGAAAACAATTTTTCATGCACAAGATGAATGACAAAAATGGTATATTGATAGTGGATTCTCAAGTCACATGACTGGTGATAAAAGAAAATTTATCATCTTGAAGGAAATAAGTGGAGGCAGAATGAAATTTGGAGATAATACCATGACATAGATTGTTGGAAAAGGTACCCTAAGCTTTGATAATGGAATAAATAAAATAAAAAATGTATTGTATGTTGAATGTTTGAAGCATAACCTTCTAAGTGTCATCCAAATGTGTGACCAAGGACACATACTCACATTTTATGCTCAAGGTTTTGAGGTCAGGAAAATAGACATAGGAAAGTTGGTTATAGATGCAAATATAATAACTAACAATCTATACATACTCAATGAAGTTAAGGGAGATAAATGATACATGAGTCATATTTATTAATGATGGATATGGCATAGAAATATGGTCCATATAAAATTCAATAATCTAGTGAAAATAAGCACTAGGCAAGCTGTAAGAGATATGCCCAAGATAACTAAATTGTCAAACATCCTTTGTAAGCAGTGTCAATATGGAAAACAAATAAGATCAAGTTTCAAATCAAAGGAGTACTCAATTGCCCAACCATTATAACTGATTCATATAGATTTATGTGGGCTCAAAAGAATACAAAACATCTAAGGTGAGATCTATTTCATGTTCCTTATTAATGATTATTCCCGAATGACATGAGTTACTTTTCTAAAAGAAAAAATTGCGGTGTTCAAGAAGTTTAAAGTTTGTAAAGCTTTGGTTGAAAATGAAATGAATCTAAAAATCAAGTGATTAATATAAAATCAAGGACGTGAGTTCATATCAAATGAATTCAATGACTATTATGAGAAGCATGGAATAAAAAGGTAGTTCTCATCTGCAAGGACTCCACAAAAAAATGGAGTTATAGAAAGAAAGAACTGAACTATTCAAGAAATGGATAGAACTATGTTAAATGAATCTAATCTATCATATAGGTTTTGGACAAAAACATTTAATACCACAGTCTAAATTTTGAATAGAGGATAAATTAGAGTGAATAATAGCAAAACCCTATATGACTTATAGAAGGGTAGACCAACATCGGTCAAATATTTTAAAGTTTTTGGGTGAAAATGCTTCATTAGGAGAGATGAAGAAGACTTGGGAAAGTTTGACTCGAGCTGATAAAGGTTTCTTTCTTGGATATTATTCAAAAAGTAAAGCCTATAGATGTTATATTAAAAGGCTATAAATAATTATAGAAAGTGCCAATGTAAATATGGATGAAACAAGGCCTCAAAAGGTTAGTGCACAAGACAATGAGCATTCAAAAGAACTAGAATACAAAGAGGAAGAATAAGAAAGACCGTTACATAAGAAAGAATAAGAGGAATGTGAATATACAAAGGGACCATCAAGGTTTGTTAAAAAATATCACTCAAAAAGCCAAGTTATTGGTGATATGGATGTTGGAGTGAAAACTAGAAGAATATTTATGAGCACATCTAAACATGTAAACTTCTCATTGTTATCAAATAAATTCACATAAGCTATCAATGATAAGAATTGGATTAATGCTATGGAATAAGAGTTGAGCCAAATTGATAAAAATGAGACATGGGAGCTTGTTACTTGACCAAAATACAAAAATGTGATTGGTACCAAATGGGTTTTCAAGAACAAATTGAATGAAGATGGTCAAGTAACAAGAAATAAAGCAAGATTAGTTTGCAAAGGTATGCTCATGTTGAAGGTATTGATTTTAAAGAAACCTTTGCCCCTATTATAAGATTAAAGGCCATTAGAATGTTTTTAGCATATGCTATTTTCAAGAAATTCAAAGTTTCTCAAATGGATGTCAAATATACTTTTATAAATGGAAAATTAGAGGAAAAAGTGTATATTGAACAACCAGAAGGTTTCCTTCTATCAAAAAATAAGAACTATGTGTGCCAACTAAAGAAGGCACTATATGGGCTAAAGCAAGCCCCCAAAGCTTAGTACTCAAGGCTTGATAAATATATTCAAGAATAAGGTTTTAAAAGGGTAGTTGTTGATAGCAATATCTATATAAATATTGAAGGTGAGAATCAGTTAATTATTGTGGTATATGTGGATGATATCATTTTTGAAGGAGATGATGAAAGAATGTTCTATGAATTTTTAAAATATATGCAAATAAAATTTGAAATGGCCATGTTGGGTGAGTTGTCATTCTTCCTTGGATTGAAATTTTCTCAATCCAACAAAGGAATATTCAATTCCAAAACCAAGTATATAAAATAGATTTTAAAGAAGTTCAAAATGGAATATTGCACAATTGTTAGCACACCCATGGTTACAGGATGCAAGTTTAGTAAAAATGATGAATATCCTAAAGCAAATTAGATGCTTTATAGATCCATGATTGATAGCTTGTAATACACCATGACATAAAGGCCAAACATTAATCAAGTTGTAGGTTTCATAGAATTTTTTCAAGTAGCCCTAAAAGAAATCACATGTACAAGTAACCAAATGAATATTCAAATATCTAAAAGACACATTGGATTATGGCCTATGGTATTTAAGAAGTGAAGATTTCACACTATCAACATACACAGATGTAGATTTGATAAGAAGCATAGATGATAGAAAGAGCATAAGTGGAGGAACATTCTTTCTAGGCACAAATTTAGTGTCATGGCTAAGTTAAAAAAAACCTTCTATCTCATTATCCATGACTGAAGTAGAATACATCATAGTAGTATCTTGTTGTACACAAGTCCTATGGATGAAGTAGATGTTAAAATATTTTAAGATGGAGTATGAACAACCAATCTCCATAATTTGTGATAACACAAGTGCAATTAAATTTTAAAGAATCCAGTTATGCACTCAAGGACAAAACACATTCTGATCAAGTATCACTACTTGAGATAATAGGTTGTAGAACAATAGGTAAAGTTGGAGTATGTTGATACAAAGGAACAGATAAAATATATTTTCAAAATTCCCCTCCCAAAATAAACTTTTAATTTTCTAAGGCAAAAATTGGGAGTACTTCATTCTTCATCTAGTCATTAATCCCATCAATAGAAGCATGGGTTAAGGGGGAGATAATCATTGTATTATTCAACTTTTTTGATGTGTTGATAAGATCCATTATGTTGTACATACCTTTTCCTTTTTTGTCAAAGGGGGATAATTGAAGTAAGGGGGAGCAAAAGAAGAGAACTACAACAAAGAGGAGTTCATGCACTATTTTATTATAGGATTTCCATCAATGATAAAGGGGGAGATTGTTGGAATATTGTAATTGATGTTAAACAAAAAAGTAATGTAATTGTCAAAAAGTAATGGAGATGTCATAAAGTAAAGGAATTATCTAACAAATTTTCCTTGTATAAAGAATGGTATTTTCAGAAATCAATACCAAAGGATGGAAGCACAAATTGCCTTGGTTTGGGTGCCTAAGTATGAAAGGGACCAATAATAAAAAATGTATTTAATTTATTGCATCATTAATTAAGGATGGCCGATTAGTTTAGAGGAGTTTTGTTGAGCACTACAGGAAGGTTTTTATGTTTTTATTTATGGATTAATCACCCCACAAAACACATGGAACAATGATTATCAAATAAGGGATGACCCACTTGATATAAGGGATGACCCACTTGGCAGCCTTGGGAAAATCATCCCACTTGGGTTAATTAAATAAAATAAAATAAAACACACCTTCTTATGAAAGGGTGTCTTTTGATTGGGACACCTTCATTGGGAAAAGCCTTTGAAGTCTATATAAGATGAAAGGACATTGAAGAAATAAAATAAGAAAGAATTCTTTCAATCATTTAAGCATAAGCAATTTTTCAAGGAGAAAAAAAAATAAGAAGTCAAATTTGCCATCATATATTGATAAATCAATAATAAAAAGGTGGAAAGATTGTTTTGGTAAGAGGTCGGTACCTCAAAGAAAGAGATTGGTGTCTATTGCTAAGTTGGTGCTTAGAAATAAGAGATTGGTGTCTCCAGTCGATTGGTGCCTATAGAATTTTGTAAAAAGATTATTATTATATAGTTAGGTTTAGATGGTAGTTCCAAGTAGATATTCATTTGTGGTTTTTCCCTAAAAGGGTTTCCACATAATTTTGGTGTCAATTTGTGTCATTTTTATGTTAATGCTTTGATTATGGGTATTAAGTTTGATTAAGTAAAAGATAAGATTATACTGATTTACCCCCTATAATATAAGTGTCTGATTAACAAGTAAATGAGACTTTAACATGTTTTTATGAGGCCTTTGGATGCAAAAGCTTTGTATAGTACCATATATAGTGCATCAATGTCTAAAGTACATACACTAAAAAAAAATAGTCATAGTTAGAGGTGTACAATATGAAGACCCTCTACAACCAATGGTATCTCCTCATCCATCCCCACCACCATTGAAGTTGGTTGATAAACCCATACATTATAAGTATATAGAGCCAATGGTTACACATATGCAAGATATTTATATAAACCCAATTTAGAGGAGAGTAGTTGAGTCTACTAGACAACCAACTATTCAATGCCCATTATATAAGAGAGTTATTTAGGAATCACAAAGGCCATAATCTCCTATAACACATAATCAATTAGTACCATAGACAGTTTAACATGTTTCATAATAAAAAATGAATTAAGACTTTCTCCTACTATACAACAAACCCTACAGAGTCTTAGTCTTTCTAGAGTTACCCATCATACATGGGATTCTATGAGCAATGATCATGATAATTAACATACAACACATGAATTCTTATCACATTTTGATATGCTTACATTTGGTACCTTTTGCTCAAAAAAGGTGACCATTACACCATATGATACATGTGATCCGAATGGTCTTATAATTGATGCAATCAATTATTAGCACTTTTAAATTTCAAATATTTCAAAAATACTCAAAAAATAAAATAAATAAAACATACTAAAACATTCAAACTATTCAACAAATAAAAAATAATACCTAAAGATGACATAATTACTAGATTACATAATTTATATATATTATTTATCACATGTTTGGTATATGGAATATTATTTTCATACACATTTATTTCACTGTATATAAGTGTAATGCTAGACATATAAGGTACACATGGACATATAGATGTTGGACTTTCCTCTACCTACAGGCCATGTCAATACTAGGGGCATCTAATTCCACAAATTTCACTATTACAAGTTATACCTTTGTATAACCTTTTACCATGTTGAGATATCCAGATTTATTACACGTATCTTATTAGTTATTCATATCTTATATAGTGTTATATGGATAAGATATATTATTAGGATGTGATATTGATACATATAGATGGTGTAAACTAGTCTTTACTTGTTCTCTGCTTCATTGATGTTGTTACTATCGTACATGATAAGCTAGTCCGTGCTTTTATATTGTATGTGGTCCCTTAACTTTGTTTGATGTGAAAACTTTGTCCCTTGTTTGGTGCAACATTTTTATGTCCTTTTTTTGAGATATATTTATGTCCCTTGTTTGATATGACATATTTATGTTACCTATTTGATGCAGCATATTTATGTCCATTTTTTAGTGGAACATATTTATGTCTATTTTTAGTGCAACATCTCTATGTCCCTTATTTGTTCCATCTTTATGTCCCTTGTTTAATGAAACATATTTATGTCCCTTATTTGGTGTGACATCTTTATATCCCTTATTTGTGACATCTATATGTACCTTGTATGACATCCTTATTTATCTTGTGTGTAGCCCTTTTCCTTGCTTGATGTGACATTTTCATGCCCCTTGTAAGCAAACCTTGGCCTTATATGTGACATTAATTCTTTTGCTTATTGATCTTGCTAAGATTGGGTGGTGCCATGATCCTTATTATGTACCTTTACTACATAGTCTTATTCAATCATCTTAAGTCAGTGATGGTTACTACTACATGATGCATTGATACATATATTTAGATATGACACTTATATGTATTTCATTACATATGCTATTTACATGCCTTGATTGACATATACATTATTATGATGACATACTCCCCACATGTTCAAATGATTATATCTAATGCTATATTTATACATTATATGAAACAATTAAGTTTTATTTTAAGATGAGTAACTTACATGAAACATCCCTCTCTTAAAAGGGGGAATTATAGTGGGCTTATCATAGAGACACAAATATCCATGAATAGAAAACAAAATTTTGGGAACCAAAGTATAAATTTAAGAGATTCAAAGTGATTAAGATATCATACAAGTTAAATTTTATGACAAATATTTTCACATCAATACATATTATGGGGTATTTTCCATGCATATGCACTTAATTTTAAAGACATAAGTACATATTCATACAAACTTGAGCATATGTACACAATTTACATGAACACAAATTATAGGTTTTCAAGATATTGATACGTTTGAGATACATGCTCTCAGATTGAACATATAGATGCATAAATTTATATATCAATTGGTATAGATTCAGGGGGCATGATATTAAATCATACACATAGACACTATGATAGTTTATAATTGGCATAGTTCCAAAGAGGCATGATACTAATTCATGCATATTTACAATTTTGTGATAAACATTATTATAGTTGTTTATTTGAAAACACTTTTTAAACTTGCACTAAGGAGAAAACTTGAATATAAAATCCATCTACAATGGTTTTATTTGTGTTTTTATAGGTAATGTATGTTGATACTGATTAATTCTCAATGGCCATGGCATTAATTCTAGTAAACCCATAATGTAATTCCCATTATTTATTAGATATAAGTATATATTTGGGTTAGTATATTCCATACTTATCCCTACATTTATGAGAGTTAGGGCATGTTGTCTTCCCAACACAAGGGGATCACATAGTTACACAAAATTGGTTTGATCACCCTGAATTTATCGACGGTTTAACAAGAAGATATATTCTTCAAATGATTCAACAAAAAACATCTTTCTACAATGATTCAACCAGGAATCATCATCTCCAAAAAACTTCAAGGGCAACATGGTTTCACCAAAGTAGATATGTACCCCCTCTTTGCTCTTTAAAATCTCAAGTTCAGATTTCAAATTACAATTTATGGACATTTAATACCATATGTTTGTTGAAGTTTTTACTTTTAAGTGACCTATAAAATTGGAGTTTCCTACCAAAGACAAAGTGTGTCATACACACATATCTATAATTTTTCCTTTTATTCTAGCAACTCCATTATTAGAATAAAAGGGGCATATTTGTAGATAGTAAAATTTGGTATTAATTACTTGACAATGAAAAGATTGACATACATTTACCACACATAAATTATGTGCAAAAAAGTGTTCCTAACTCTTGATATCACCCTATCCTAGTATTTTATATGAGTCAAACCATTCTATTCCACTGTTACACCTACATGAACCTCACTATCTATTTAAATTGACATGCTATCCTACGTAAATATGCTTGAATGCTCAATTTTGTCCTCCTATGCATGGTTCACTATCATTATATTGGGTAAATATATCTAGTTGATGCTAACCTGAGCTTGATAGTATTGATCCTCCCCCAAAAATAATGAATATTAAAATATAATACATTTTTATGGGTCAGTATATGTATTTCAAATAACATATCATATATATATACAAATGAATGCCTCACTTGATAATGGATTTGGAATTTATATGGTACATATATATACATTATTTTACATTGATAAAAAATTTCTTGTTTCCTTCCTAATTCAAAACCAATCACTAGAATAAATAACAAGCCAAGTCTGAAGCATACCAAATCCAAGTAAAATTAGACATTGTTAAGTATCAAATCCAACTAATTAGTTGTATTCATATAACAAAAGAACACAATTTCATAATAAAACTAGGTGAGAGAATCATCCTCCTTGGAGTATTATATACATAGACAATAGTTAATCATCAACATGGGTGATTGGGGTCAAATCAACCCATTACAATTTTTTATTTTTTTAGGTTTCTAGTCCTCATAAGCACACCTAGGGTTACAAGGTGAAGGAAACTATATTATAGGGTTGTGCACATATAATCAAGGTTTGACATCACACATAAAAATATTTCAAATACAAGAAAATATGATTGTACTGTCACAGACACATTTTTCCATGTAGGTTACTATCGATAGTTGATACTAATCCATACCCAACAAGATGGACCCTACACAGATAAAAGAATAGTTTTCAATAGGAAAATGTGAAGCATAAATCACACACATATTTTTGTAATGTAAGTAGGTGATATGTGTTAGAGATAGTGTATTTTTTATAAACTATGGCCTCATGTAGGAAAGTGAAGAATACAAAAGTTGAATGGTCCCTTTGGTCTTGTAGTTGAAAGGTCACGAAGATGAAGAGTCATAATTTCTTTACATCATTATATATGCTCTAATTTTATAAAATAAAAGTCTAAACATTAATTTAATAGAGATAAACACATGGTATTACTTGATTTATTATTTTGTAGATAATCATATTCTATTTATGTATAAATTTTAATTGAATTGATTGCATCTTCCTTATGACTAAATGTATCCTTGTTTACTAGTTATCACTGAACTCTCTAAATGGTAAACTATTAATACAATGTACATATGCTAATGGTGAACATGAATAAATATTGGTGTCTAAATATTCACTATGTTTAGGAATAACCTATATGTGAATTTTAGTAAGTATTTAGAGTCTCATTGTAACTACACAAACTACAACTAGCATGTCTTGATTAATGATTCTAGGGACCACTGTTAAGAATGGTTTCATTGTCTACACTTAAATATGTTGAAATAGTAACCTAGACAAAAGGACCTTGAATGTTGGATATATGTGAGGATACATAAGTTTTTATCAAAAAAAACAATAAGAATAATAACTTATATATAGGATATAATTTTTGAACACATCCATGGAGAAATTTATGAAATATTTTGGTTTGTTACTTGAGTTGATAGTAGCATGGCTGTTTATATTGAGATACTAATACTTTAGACCATGAGAAATAATTTTTTTGTATGGAGAAATAAAATTTATAAATATTGTGCAACTTAGATACTAAATGGACCTATACAATTGACCATTGGGTGAATATTACAATTGTGCAACTTGGAGGAAGGAAAACTAGAGACACAATTAAGAGGTTACAATAAAGCAATTAAAAAAACTTAATGGTAGATTTAAAGAATAAATATAGAGCCAATAAATATATGGGGAAGAGTAAAATTAGACCCTTGAGAGATATTGATAAAACATAGAGTCAGGTCAGGTTCAAGAATCGGTATACTAGATACTCCACATATGGTTCATTTACTCTAAGGGGATGCATCCATTGTGCCTATTTTATTAACTGATCATAAGAAATCAAAGAATTTTCCATAGATAAGAAGTGATTTGAAGAATTAGGTATGAATAAGAATGAAATTAGATGTAAATTCATCCCAAATATAGAATCAAACATTATTTTAACTCAAATCACATTCATAATAAGTTTTATAGCTCAAATTTGCACCCTTGAGAGGGTGTTTCAAGCCCTCTCAACTGGAGCTATGCAATATGATTGGTCCTAGATTATGGGTGAACTTTAGGTGGACTAAACCTCTAGATTATAGGGCTTTCTCCCCTTGATGTATCATTTAGGCTCTAATACTAATTTATAAAGGCAAAAGGAGAGGAATAACATGAAAACAATCTAAAGGGTGATGCACCAAATCATTTGATCACTACTAACTAGATGCATGTGCAAATGTAGACCATGAGATTAACATTAACATACATTGATCCTAATCTAAATCTCTCACATTAGAATTTTAATGTGGATTTTATGATATATACTTAGGATAAAAGGACTAATAAAGAGGTCTATAATGACACTATTGAATAGAAAATCTCACTCAACCCTTGCACTGCACTTACACTTCACATGACTTACAAAATAAGATTTTAAACTACATATAGGTATTAGAAAAGGACAAAATTCCAAGGAAGACTCAACAAATCACTTTATAAGGTCAACCATCCACATACACACACTAAGTATAGTCATATAAGGAGGGGAAAACCAATAGTATTTCATTGATAAAAGGCATACAAATGAGTAGGGCTTCACCATAATTAAGTGGAGGATCCTTATAAATATAAACAAGGCTACATTTATAGAGAATGAGAGAAGGAGAGAGAGAAAGGGCATATAAGAGAGTAATTGACAAGTTTAAATCATGAGAAAACAAGCTACAATCTAGAAACTGTTAGAGAACAATCCTAAAAAATCCTTTAACATGTGTTGATTGGTGTTATCATTATTTTCTATAGAGTTAGCATAGGAAATTTATTTAGCTCATTACATGACTCAACACCTTCTTAAAAACTACCCTTCTTGCATACAAGTGACAAGTGGCCTTATTAATCATCAAGTATTATTGAAATAAATTATGCCTTTGTTATTTACACCTTGAATCAATTTGGGAGCCTTCTTATATTGACATTATAGTGGTGATCATCTCTTCTTAGGTGTCTTGAAACCCATTAGTCCCACTACACCTCTCCTTGCTTGAAAACCTCAAATCTTGATTATATCTTCATGAATGAAATATATCTCCATGAAAGGTCTCTATCAATATTAAAAAACTTTCATCAACCTCTTTAGATTCATAAAACACTCTCAAAGACTTCATTTTGCACTTAAATCTTATACTTGCCTTCAATTCCTTGTAGCCCTCAAAATAGATAAAGCTCTTTGTGTAAAACATTCTACAAATGATCTTGGAAAAATAAGAATAATTTTACATCTCTGTGAGACATTTCATGACCAAGAATTAAGTGTAAGTACACTTACTCCACTTATTTCTCTCTCTAATTAGCCATCAATTAGGTCTCTAGGCCTATAAATTGAGATTTAGATCTAATTAATGTTCAAATGTGTGAAACTTTAGAGAAATGTTTGATTCAATTTAGGGACATCTTGAGCATGTACCATGCCAAATTTAAAGGATTGGGTCCTTGTGTATGTCGGTGAACCAAGAAATGGCTAAAATCCAAGTCTTTCACAAGCATTCTCATACTACCTTAAAGAAACATACCTATAAGAGAAATTTTAGGTTTAAATATATGGATTTTCAGACCTAAGGAGATAGAAGACACATCAATACACCTTATAAAATATCTTAAATATACATATAAGGTCAAAAACCCTATTTTTAGTTCCAAACCTTACAAAAACACAACATTTAATATATCTATACAAGTGAAAGTACAAGCAAATATATTTATAAGAGTCTTCCTAGAGTGAGGAATAATAATTAGATGTTTTCAAGGGAAATTAAATACATTTCAAGAACTTAGGAGACCAATTTATCCCATCAGGTTACTAGAGAGGTTTCTTGGTAGCTTGAGACATGTTTATCATCTTAACGATGATTCATAAAGCTTAGTATTGAGTATTGTCATTGATGTCAAAGGTGCATCTTGCATGAGGCTGATGTCATTGAGAGAGTAATCCTAGTTGGAATTGTGTTGATGTGACAAGGGGAATTGAGAGAGTGTTTTCATTGAAGGATGTTTTCATGAGAGAGAATTTGAAGGTAACTAAAGCCTTATGGTTACATGAAGGTACAGGTCATTTGATGACAAATTTATATAAGAAGTCTAATCATGAGCCTAGTCATGATGTAAAGAGGTATATGAATAAAAATGAATTAAAAAAAGAATGATAAGGTAATTTGGCACTATTTTAGCATGATAAAAAATCATTGAAGCATTCATGAGAGTTTTAGAGTGTGCCTATAGGGGTAGGACCTTCAAACTAAGCCTATACCTAGACATCTCTTAGACCCTACCTAGCCTAATGAGGAATGAAGATTAGATTTAAAGGAAAGTATGAATACGTGAGCATATAAAAAGGTAAGATACATTGTTTTAGGTATGTTCACAAATTTTGAGGTCATGGTTTGAAGGAAATTGCATGAAACACTATTTTAGGTCTTCTCAAGTTCACAAGAATGAGGTCTCAAGACCCAAAAAGTATTTTTAGATTTTCATTGGAATGTGTAACCTCTAAATGGGAGCTTAATATATTAATGAGATATGGGTAAGGGTCTTAGATAAGATATCCATGCATTGGTTTTTGATTTAAGGGAGTCTTTTATGAACAATCATTAATACTAAAACCTGTGTTAAACCTCCTTAAAATCCTAATAAGGACCTGATGTGAAATATAATATTCAAAATAGCCCATAGTGGTCTCAAATTCCTAGAAAAACTATTTTATCATGTAGTAAACTCTCCCAGGTACCTCCAGGTGGTGGTGGTTAGTTAGATGAGAGAGAAAATGTGTAAATATAGGCTTATTTATCAAGAAGTTGATGTAACTCTCAAATGTTGCATTAGTAAAGAAAACTAAATGGATGGTATAAGTAGATAGATAATCATAATAGATTACCATGATTTTTTTTGGATAGATTCCAACCTTAAAATGTGCTAAATTAGTCATCCAAGTTAGCCAGTCACAGACAAACCTAATGGTGTGAATAGTGATAAACTCAGACAAAGATGAGAAGATGGATTTGAGGGTTTGAGAATTTAAAATTGATGAAAAAATTGAATTAAGAGTTTATTTATAGATTTTAATTCATGTTAATTCTTGTAATAATTTTTTGAGGTTAGTTAATATGATGAAAAAGTTGCTCATAAGTTAACTTGTCTGCTTCATATAAGACCGCATGATATAAGGTCAAGAAATTGGTATGCAACACCAATATTTTTCATTAGACCATATGATATTTATATCTAAGGATGGCATATGGATCTCATAGGACCATTTAAATGCATCAAGATTCATGGAAAGTGTCTATATAGGTGTTGGAGGTCCAAGTCACCATGACTGGCCTTTGTGGTAAATTGGTTATTCTAAGAAAGTTGCATAGATGTTCTTGAGCCTTTATATCATAAGTGAAAGTGTTTTAATAATTTTGGGATGATATTTAGGTCATGTATTATATTTATACATGTTTAATTTGTCATGAGTAAGTTTCTTAAGTATGTTTGAGCTTCCTTTTTTTAAGATGGATTTTTGACTATACACAGGCATAATAGGGCAATTTGTCCTAAAAAAGGTTTCAAGGTATGAATTATTGATGAATATATAAAAAATCATGGAGGAGGTCATAATATTTATTTTAATAAGTGTTTTAATGGTTTTTAGGTGTTGGAGAAAGCCATTTGGGCCCAAGAAGATTAATATTTGGTGTTAAGAGGACAAACCTAATGCAATTAGGTCTTCACGAGGCCTAAAAGAGAAATGAGGCTTAATTGAGTTGTTACAGAGAAAAAAGGGTCAAAATATCATTTTAATAATGTCTAAAATATGTTATAATACCTATTATTTGGTTGACCTAAGAGGTTGAAGGTGTGTAGCCGACCAAGCGGTGTGTGATCATGAGACTTGTATATATACAAGGTCATTTAGGTCTATTTGGATGTAAGCAATTGAAGTGAAAAAAATATTGCTTGGAGAGAAGAAAGAGGTATTTAAATGAGACCTTAAAAATAGAGTAGAGGTGTGATGAGGTGGCTGAGTTGGTGCTTCCTTACAAGTGGGTGTTTGCTAAAACCTAGTCAAGTAGGTGCTTGACTTCATTGGGGTTGATGCTCCAAGTTGAGTTAGTGCTCAAAATAATTTTATATTTTATGTTATAGGATATTAGTCCATTTTTAGGGATCATATTAGGTTTTTTACCCTTGAGGGTTTCCCACTCATAGATGTGTTCTATGTGTTATGCTCTTATTTCATGATCATGTGATTGGTTCTTTATGCATTGAAATATCATTGTATTGATTTGATAGTTAAAAGAATGTTAAAGTACATGTGAATAAAATTTTTAAACACTAATTCATCCCCACTCTTAATAATTTTGCTTCCAACATCTAGTATCAGAGCATGGTCCTTTGAAGTAGGACTAAACCACTTTGAAGGATGTCCTAGAAGCACAAGTATGTCAAGTCATCAAACATAAGGAGATTTCTCAACAAAAAAGTATCCTCTTTTTAGTGGGACTAACTATTAATTTTAGAGAATCAGAGTGAAGACCTATCTAATTTCTTTAGGCTATGATATATGGAAATCTATTGTTGATTTTTTTGATTCACCCTCTACACCACCAACTGATGCAATAGGAAAGAAGGCAAGTGAGAACAACTCTAAGGAAATGAATGCCATATTTTGTAGTATTTTAGAAGTAAAATTTATTAATTTTGGAAAATTTATAGACTCACTAAAGTGAGTTTGAAATATTGATAATGAAGGAGGATGAAAACATTGCATCTTATCTATTAAGAGTAGATGAAGTGGTAAATGTCATCAAAGGTCTAGGAGAGAAGTTGGAAGAATCAAAATTAGTAAAAAAGGTGTTAATATCCTTGACATATAAGTTTGATTCAAATGTGTCTGCTATGGAGAGATCAAAGATCTTAACATACTATAGATGGATAAGCTTCATGGCATCTTGACTCCCTATGAAATGAGAATAAGTGATGGAAGACCTTATAAGAAGGAAGTTGCATTCAAAGTTGAAAAAAAGTCACAAGGTAATAAGGTCAAGGATGATGTTGACATAGACATTGATGACGACAAGATAAAAGCCATGTTTTTCAAAAAACTAAGGAAAATATTAGGTAAGTATAAAGCCAAGTTACCTTTCAAATGTTTTAATTATGGTACAATTGGTCACTTTGCATATAAATGTCCTAACAAGGATAAGACTTGGCATGATGGAGAACATGATGAACATCATGGTGATGATAAGAAAATATATAATCCTAACAAGAGAAAAAAGGGTTTTAGGAAGTATGAAGGCAAGAAAGGGTCATTAAAAACAATAATTTTTTATACCAAATAAGATAATAGCTCATTTAATGTAAGTGAAACTAGTACATCTGATAGTGATGTTGGCAGTGATGACCATGATAGTAATGAAAACTTATTCATGGATATAGAAACAAATAATGTGGGTTGCTCAAAAGGAAAAATCCTTATGGATGATGAAGAATCAGATGAAGAGACTAAAGTGAACCTTGAGGAAGAATTGGTGAGTGCTCTAGAGGAGTTGAAGTTCTAAAAAAGGAAGAATTAGAAACTAAGATCATTGGTTAAGAGTTATGAGGATCAAATCAATCTCTATGAATAAAGAATAAAAAATAACTTTAATTAACCTGAGGAGATCATCAAATAGTTTGAAACTCAAATTGAGATTGTCACTGCAAGTATTAAGACCAAGGAAGAAGAAAATATCAAGTTTGGAGTTGAAATAGAGTCCTTGAAGGTAGAATTGGGATCAAAGAGGACATATTGCAAGGGAATTAAAGATGAGGAATATGAGGAAGGTCAGTCAAGAGAAAAGGGTATAAAGTCATACTATTGATAAATGGATCAAGAAGTTAGACCCTATGGATAAGGTGAAGGTAGAGCAAAAGACTAAAGATGAAGAATCTATACTAGCTAAAACTACATTTCACATTCAAGATGAAGGAATGAAATGGTATATAGATAGTGGTTGATCAATCCACATGATAAGAGATAAAATTCAATTCATTTCATTGAATAAGAATGCTATAAGAATAATGAGATTTGGGTATAACACTACTACCAATATAGTTTGCAAGGGTATATTGAGTTTAGACAATAGGAAGACCAAGATAGAAATGTGTTGTATATGGAAGCTTTGAAACATAACCTATTTAGTGTAAGTTAAATGTGAAACTGAGGACACACCCTAAACTTTCATGATAGAGGTGGGATATAAGGAGAGCAAAATTAGGAAGGCTAATTACAAATGCTAAGAGGACCAAGAACAATCTATATGTCTTAAATGAGATCAAGAAGAAGAGATGGTTTATGAGCAAGATGGATGAAAGTTGGCTATGACACAGAAGATTATGCCACCTCAAATTTGACAATATGGTTAATATAAGCACTAATAAGTCTATAAAGAACATTCTTAAGATCACCAAACCAAAAAACATACTTTGTAAGGCATGTCAACATATTAAGTAGACTAGAAGAAGGTTCAAATCCAAGGAATAAACTAGTATAAGACCTTTAGAGTTAATACACACTGATCTCTATGGGCCTAAAAGAATCCAAAGTATTCAAGGAGATAGCTATTTAATGTTACTCATAGATGACTACATAAGAATGACTTGGGTAGCATTCTTGAAATAAAAGTCAGAAGCTCTTGAGAAGTTGAATGCATTCAAGGCTCTTGTTAAGAATGATAATAATATAGAGATTAAGTGCCTAAGATATAAAAAAGGAGGAGAAATTTGGTCTAATGAGTTTGATGTCTTATGTGAGGTCCATGGGATAAAAAGATAGTTCTCAGTAATTAGGACACCTTAACAGAATGGGGTAGTGGGAAGAAAGAATAAGACAATCTAAGAGATGACAAGAACTATGCTAAATGAGTCTAGATTATTTGATAGGTACTAGAGAGAGGTAGTGAGTAATACAGTCTACATCTTGAATAAAGGACAAATAAGGACTAATGATAACTAGACACCTTATGAACTATGGAAGTGCAAACCTACTAATGTGGAACATTTTAGAGTGTTTAGAAGTAAATGTTTCATCAAAAGAGATGATAAAGACTTAGGTAAGTTTGATTCTATATCTGATAAAGGTATATTATTATGGTATTCATCAATAAGCTTAACCTATAGATTATGTAATAAGAGGTTTCAAAATGTAATAAAAATCACCAATGTGAGTATTGATGAAACAAGGAAATCACACCAATAGTCAAAGGGTACATCAAAGAATATAGAATTTAATAATGAAGAGGAAACAATAGAGGTTGATGAGGAATAAGAAAAAGTTTAGGAAAGACAAGATTTAAAAGGCCCATCAAGATAGATTCAAAGAGATCATCTCAAATCACAAATCATTGGCTATAAGGATGTTGGTATGCAAATAAAGATAAGATCGGTAAGTAACCTAAATCAAGAGAATGTTGTTCTATTGTCTAATATTGAACCTAAGAACATTATAGAATTAAGCAAAGACAAGTCTTAGATAGGTGCCATGAATGAGAAATTAGACCAAATAGATAAGAATGAGACTTGGGAAGTATTTCTTAGGCCTAAACACAAGAATGTCATTGGCACAAAATGAGTGTTTAGAAACAAGTTGAATGAAGATGGAAAAGTCACTAGGAAAAAGGCTAGATTGGTATGCAAAGGATATGCATAAGTTGAAGGGGTAGACTTTGAGGATATATTTGCACCAGTAGCAAGATTAGAGGCCATTAGATTGCTTTAAGCATATTTAGGATTGAAAAAGGATTTTTATGGTCTAAATCAAACTCCTATGTTAGGATGTGGAGCTAAAAGCTTTAACTAGTGCAAACAGGGAGGAGGTTGCTGAGTTCCAGGGAGACCGGCGTCGATAGAGTGCAGTGCACAAGGCAATCGATGATGGCAGGATGGACAAGAAGGAAACCAACATCGGCAGGAGGTCAGTCAACGTTGGTCACCTCCAGGTAGACAGGGATCGATGTCAGTCACCTGTGGCAGTTCCAAAACTGCTTGTTCCATGGACAATTAGTTCGTTGAACCAAGTGTTTGCATGTAAAGGCTATTTTTGGTCTTGAGTTACATGTCTAATTATTGTAATTAGGATAGTATAATTATTGTATGCATGAGATCTATATAATAGGCTCATAGGCTATAGTGTAAACTTGTAACTAGGGAGTAAGAGAGCAATAAGCTCCTTCTGAGAGAAGAGAGCAATGGTGTGTTCTTCCTAGTGCCATAGTACCATGGTGGGTAATAGATTGGAGAATCAATAGGGTTCTTCATATTAGTATGATCTTAGTTAGTAGGATAGCATGGCTTCTTTTGGAGATCTACAATGGTGAGTAAGGTCTAGTGATTTGCAAGTAGCAGTAGAGAGTAGGAGATCTACTTGGAGTACGGTTGTGTACTTGACGTAATTGGCAGCGTGTTACTGACTAGTTGGAGAGGTGAACATCAATTCTGTATTGGAGTTGATTTTTGGGACCAAGAGAGAGAGGGAAGAAGGTCTTGAGGTGTGGTGAACCTTTGAGGTGGAGGAAGAAGTGGCATCTTACTTATTGTATATTCTTCTGAGTGATTATTAATACAATTGTGTATTGTCTCTCAATTCTTGTGTTGTTTCATATTTCTAGTTACTTATTGATTTTGGTTAAATTCCGTGTTTAGTTGCTAATACAAGAAGTAATCATATGTGCTCTATTGTTGGAGCAAGATCCTGACACGTGGTATCAGAGCATGTTTATTGTTCTAGGTTCCTGACAATTGGTATCAGAGCTTTTTGGTTGGGTTGACTAACAGGTGGTTCAGATCTGGTAGTGTTTTTGATTACAGGTCACTCACAAGGGTTTCAAATTGAGTGGGAGTATAGCAATGGTAGAAGATAGTAAGCTACGAATGGAGAAACTGAATAGCATGAATGGTCTGATTGATGGAAAGAAAGAGCAGGTAAAAGGAGATTGTTGGTCAGCAGAAGATCAGCATGTAGAAGCAGATGTTATAGGTGACGTTGCACAGGTTGCTCTGGATAAAGTAGAATCTTTGTTTACAGATTCTTTTGCCTCTTTCCATGCAGCCTGAAATAGAGCATATTTTCATGGGTATGTCTTTGGAGACTTTGGAGAGATTTATTTAGGGGTTGGAGAGCCTTGTCAGATTATTGACAAAGGGGAAGTGAAGCTGAAATTATAGACGGATGACACACAGTGGTTGAAGGAAGTCATGAAGGTACCAGTCTTGGAGATGAGTCTAATTTTTTTAAGAAATTTGGGTGATGGGAGATGCACTGTAACTCTCACAGTGGATACACTTGAATTAGATGGTGGTAAGAAAGTAGGTATCCTTTATCTATCTACTTATATTGCTGATTCACCTTCTGTTGCAGAGATGTGGCTTCATAGGCTTAGTCACATATGTAGAAGGAGAATGCAGGTTTTGAAGCAGAAGTCAGATGTCTTTGACAAGCTAAAGAATTGGAAAGCCTTGGTTTTCATGGAGGAGATAATGAACAGAGATCAGGTGAGGAAACCAATTTATTTTGAGTAGGGTTGTGTTAATTTTAACAGGGTTTTGACCCAAAAGGAGCTCGTGGGTAAAAGTTGTCACTCACAAGGAAAACATAGAAATTGACATCGGTTATAAAATTGACATCGGTGTCCTCACAGTGACCAACGTCAGCTATGTGTAGACTGACATCAGAAAAATAGGGACAGGTAAAAACTGGCATCAGTCACGAGGACCGACGTCGACAAGGAAGTAGTCACAAGGAACTGACATCGGTCGGGTGCAGGCTGGGAGATGGCTGAGATCAGTCACTGGAATGAATGTTGGGCGGACAACAGGCTGTCAACAAGTCTCAAATGCTCATGTAGAGTTCAAAAATGGTAAGTGAAACTCATATTTCATGTTCACCTTCTTTATTATTACTTACTGATGGTTGAGAACCAGGAAGATGTATAGAGGTAATGTAGGTAGAATCCAAAAATAGTGGGAGCATGACATGAATTATTTAGAAGAGAACCAAGCAGGAGATTTGGTAGATTTGTCAGCTAAGAGAGAGCACTGGGAGAGGAGTGGATTCCCTTATTAGAGAAGAGAGTGAATGGATAAGTGAGATAGAAGGCCAAGGTACATGGTCTTGAGGTAGCTACAGGATAGTGGTACAGGTTTTGACAGGTGGATGACTAAGCATGGCTTTAGTCAATGTCAGTGTAACTATTGTGTTCTTTTCTTTACCAAGTGGATGATGAGTCATGACATCATCTTGTTACTGTATGTGGAGTGGTTGCTTATTGCAGGTTTACATATGCAGGGAGTTCTCTGAGCTAAAAGGTAAAGTTAGTTTCAGAGGTATGTTATGAAGAATTTGGTAGCAGCAAAATTCTTTAGCATAAGAGACATAGAGGATCACAGGTTGATTTTGTCTCATATAAGAAGCTGATGTGAAGGTGTTGATGAGGTTCAAGATGCAGAATCAAAAAGCACACCAAGGGCTGGACAGTTCAAGCAGAGCTTAGAACAAGTGTTTGAAATCACATGAGGTGTAGTGTAGACCTGAGTTTTCCCAAGCAGTGGGAGTTGTCAAAAAGTATGGAGCCAATTCGAGGAAGAGGTATTGAAGGGCAATTCAGTGGATTCTTATAGGGATCAGCAGCAGGTCGACATGCTATTCAGGGTCAAGTTATTTTCTACATAGGTTTGTAGATGTGGATGTGGCAGGTTACTTGGATGACAAAGGCACAAAGGTTAGAGCATCACAGGGTGTGGTGGTTAGTCTTCAGGATTGATCTTGAAGAGGGATACAAGCCAGGGTACAAATTAGATAGTGTATAGTTATAGGTACAGTTGCAGCTATTTATCTCCAAGTGGGAGATTGTTAGGATGTGGAGCTAAAAGCTTTAACTAGTGCAAACAGGGAGGAGTTTGCTGAGTTCCAGGGAGACCGGCATCGGTAGAGTGTAGTGCACAAGGCAATCGATGATGGCAGGATGGACAGGAAGGAAATTGACATTGATAGGAGGTCAGCTGATGTTGGTCACCTCTAGGCAGATAGGGACCGACGTCGGTCACCTGTGGCAGTTCCAGAACTGCTTGTTCCATGGACAATTAGTTCGTTGAATCGAGTGTTTGCATGCAAAGGCTATTTTTGGTCTTGAGTTGCGTGTCTAATTATTGTAATTAGGATATTCTAATTATTGTATGCATGAGATCTATATAATAGGCTCATAGGCTGTAGTGTAAACTTGTAACTAGGGAGTAAGAGAGCAATAAGCTCCTTCTGAGAGAAGAGAGCAATGGTGTGTTCCTCCTAGTGCCACAGTACCATGGTGGGTACTGGATTGGAGAATCAACAGGGTTCTTCATATTAGTATGATCTTAGTCAGTAGGATAGCATGGATTCTTTTGGAGATCTACAATGGTGAGTAAGGTCTAGTGATTTGCAGGTAGCAGCAGAGAGTAGGAGATCTACTTGGAGTATGGTTGTGTACTTGACGTAACTGGCAGCGTGTTACTGACTAGTTGGAGAGGTGAACATCAATTCTGTATTGGAGTTGATTGTTGGGACCAAGAGAGAGAGGAAAGAAGGTCGTTGAGGTATGGCGAACCTTTGAGGTGGAGGAAGAAGTGGCATCTTCCTTATTGTATATTCTTCTGAGTGATTATTAATACAATTGTGTATTGTCTCTCAATTCCTGTGTTGTTTCATATTTCTAGTTACTTATTGATTCTGGTTAAATTTTGTGTTTAGTTGCTAATACAAGAAGTAATCATATGTGCTCTATTGTTGGAGCAAGATCCTGACATGTGGTATCAGAGAATGTTTATAGTTCTAGGTTCTTGACATCTTAGAGCTTGGTATGCCAGATCAAATAGGTATTTTTTAGATCAAGGGTTCAAAATAAGAGTTGTAGCTAGTACTATGTATATAAAGATAGAAGATGACCATCAGTTGATTGTAGTTATCAATGTGGATGACATCATATTTAGTGGAAAAAATGAGATCATGACTAAGGTCTTTGTAGAGGTGATGAAGAAAGAGTTTGAGATGTCCATGTTAGGAGAACAATCATTTTTTCTTAGATTGCAAATCATTCGATCTAAAAAAGGTATATTCATTTCAAAATCCAAGTACATAAGAGAGATGTTGAGTAAGTTTGAGATGGAAATTTCAAGGTAGTTAGTACATATATGATTATAAGGTGTAAGTTGAGAAAGGAAGATGAGTCTCTAAAAGTCAATCAAAGATCATATAGGTCAATGATTAGAATTTTTTTATACACCACTACCTCTAGAGCTGACATCATGAATAAATAGGTATTATGGGAAGGTTTCAAGTAGATCCAAAGGAAAATCATCTGAAATCAATCAAAAGGATACTCAGGTTTCTCAAAGGGACTATGGATTTTGGGTTATGGTATCCAAGGAATAAAGAGTTCAATTTGATAGCCTATACAAATGCAAATTGGGTAGGAAGTCTAGATGATAAGAAGAGTACTAGTGGAGGAGCTTTTTTCTTAGGTGGGTGCCCAATTCCATAGATAATAAAGAAGTTAACATTAATATCATTATACATTTGTGAAGTTGAGTACATTGTAATAGATTCATATTGCAATCATGTCCTATCGTTGAGATAGATCTTAAAAGAATACAGGGTAGAGTATGATAGTATTAACCCTATCTATTATGACAATACAAGTGCTATAAAAATCTCAAATAACCATATCATGCACTCAAGGACTAAGAACATTCCTATCAAATATCACTTCCTAAAAGAGTAGGTAAGTGAACAAAGTTTCAATATTGAATATGTTTCTACACAGGTTTAGATTGCATACATTTTGACTAAGTCACTTCTAAAAGCAACATTGGAACATCTAAGATAAGAATTGGATGTAGTTCCTGCCCCTCATAGTCACTAAGGAAGTCAAGTACTTAGGGGGATCTAATCGGGTGGTTTATTAACTCCAAATTTAGGTGAGTAGTGCTAATAAGGCATTCATGGAGATAATGGGAATATGCCTATATAGTGCTTCATAAACTCATAATAATGTATGTTGAGTGTTTTGGTTATAAGAGGTGTGATTCAAGAATTTGTAGAAATCACTTTGTCATTTATGTCAAAGGGGGAGAAAGTTTATAATGAGGCAGAGGTTGCTTATTGAGAGAAGTTTCTAACAGTGGTTGTCATAAATGACAAAGGGGGAGATTATTGAGTATTGTCATTAATGTCAAAGGTGTATCTTGAATGAGGTTGATGTCATTGAGAGAGTAAGCCTAATTGGCCATGTGTTAATGTGACAAGGGGAATTGAAAGAGTGTTGTAATTTAAGGATGCTAAAGGATGTTATCATGAGAGATAATTTTAAGGCAACTAATGCCTTATGGTTGCATGAAGGTACATGCCATTTGATGACAAAGTTTCATAGGAAGCCTAGTCATGAGCCTATTTATGACATAAAGATGTATGTGCATGAAAATGAATGAACATATGCATGAGAAGGTATTTTGGTATTGTTTGAACATGAGACCAAAACATTGAATCATTCATGAGAGTTTCAGAGTGTGCCTATAGGGTTAGGACCTTTAGACCTAGACCTTTCTTCGACCCTACTTGGCCTAATGAGGCATGAAGATAATATTTCAAGGAAAGTATGTATATATGATCATGGAAAAAGGTAATCTAATTTTTTTAGGCATGTTCAAAAAGTTTGAGATCATGGTTTGAAGGAAATTGTATGAAATGCTATTTTAGGTCTTCTCAATTTCATAGAATGAGGTTTCAAGACCCGAGAAGCACTTTAAAACATTCATTGGGATATGTAACCTATGTATGGGAACTTGAGTTATTAAGGAGAGATTTGGAAGGGTCTTAGATAAGATATCTAGGCATTAGTTTTAGATTTAAGGTGTAGTCCTTTATGAATAGTTGTTAACACTAAAACTTGTGTTAAACCTCCCTAAAACCCTAATAAGGACCCAATGTGAAATATCTTGTTCAAAATAGCCTATAATGGTCTAAAATGTCTATAAAAAATATTGGATCATGTATTCAACTCTCCCAAGTACCTTAAGGTGGTGGTGGTTAGTTAGATGAGAGAGAAATTGCACAAATATAGGCTTATTTGTCAATAAGTTATAGTTCTCAAAATTTACATTTGTAAAGAAAACAAAATGGATGGTAGAAGTATATAGAGACTCAATACATGACCATGATGGTTTTTGGACATATTTCAGCCTTAAAATGTGCTAAATTTTTCATCCAAGTTAGCTAGTCATACACATACCTAATGGTGTGAATAGTGATAAACCCAGGTAGAGATGAGAAGATGGATTTGAGGGTCTGAGCATTTCATATTGATGAAAAAGAGTGAATGAAGAGTTTATTTATTAATTTTAAGTCATTTTAATTCATTCAATAAGTTTTAGAGGTTAGTGAATATGATGAATTTTTTTCTCACAAGTTGAATTGTCTAGTTCAGATAAGACTATGTGATATAAGGTAAAAAAATTGGACTGCAAGACCAATATTTGCCATTATAACATATTATATTTATATATAAGGATGGTTTGGATATATCATTGGATAATATACATACATAAAGAGTCATTAAAAGTGTCTACACAAGTGTTGGAGGTCCAAGTCACCATGACTAGTCTTTGAGGTAAATTAGCAGTTCTGAGTGAGTAAGTTGTAGAGATGTTATTGAGCCTTTATCTCCTAATTAAAAGTGTTTTATGAAATTGGGGATGATTTTTATGTCATGTAGTATATGTATACATGTTTCATTTTTCATGAGTAAATTTATTGAGTATGTTTGAGCTTCATTCCTGTAAGATAGATTTTTGACTATACACAGACATAATAGGGTAGTTTGTCTTAAATAAGGTTTCAATGTATGAAATAAGGATGAAAATATAAAAAATCATGGATGGGGTCATAATATTTAATTGACTAAGTGTTTGGATGGTTTTTAGGTGTTGAATAAAGCCATCTGGGCCCAATAAGATCAATATTTGGCATTAAGAGGACAAACCTAATGCAATTAGGTCTCCATGAGGCCTAATTGAGGAAATTATATAAGAAATATTAATCATACAATTTCAACCTTAATTTTAATAAAACACCTAAAACATACAGGTTTTCTTCCAACTTCTTACATAGGCCCGTGTGTTTGATAATCTAGACTTACTAAGCCTAATGAATCTATTTAGGCTTTCCACTACCTTAAACCATTTTTTTATTCAGTGAGGCCCATTTAAACCTATAGTATTGAATGGAATAATTTAATCACTATATATTTTCTCTTGGTTTCAAGTTATGATCACATATTCACCTCAGTCATCCAAAACTTGACTAGATGTATCTATTAAATATTCCTTAATAATATCATGAGACTATATGACTAAAAGTTGAAGATATGCCTTATTAATGATCATATTAAAGTTAATTAACTTAATAACCATATCTCTTACCTTTAACAACTCCTGGACATCCATCAAATACCACTCCAATTGGTTTCTTCTTCACTAAGGCCTAGGCTGGCCTATATGTGGCAGTTGGAATGTATGACTGCAAGCTTAAGGTTGATTGTCTTTATATCACTCTTTGATGTTATTAAATATAATATTAGGATTCATGGATTAAATATATCCTAATTATTGATATAAATCCAAAAATCAAATGCATGACATTGCATCTTGCCTCTCAATGCTTGAAAATGAGTTTGCATTCTCTAACTATCATGTAGGTGTACCATTTAAGTTTTTTGAGCATTAGGATATGAGACAACACTTTATACATTGATATTTAACTTATAAAAGGTAAGAGGCACTACATTTATCTCACTATTTATGTCTTCAAACTCCATCTCTTGATACCCAATTCAATTTATTTAAAATGAAAAAGAGAATTATAAGTCTGTAAACTTGTAGGTCTGCATTTTCATTGTTTGAAGCTTTTCATGATATATATTTTAATCAAACTGACCCTAAAAATAATCCTCCACTATGTCATAATATCTTTCATGAGTTTATGAACTTGGTAGATCACTGACATCATACAAGGTTGGACCTTTTCACCCACTTTGTGCTTGGTGACATATACATAGTCCTTAGCCTAAGATACTACATATTGCTTATAAGGGATAGTATTGGAGTGGAAATTAATTTTAGAGAGCTCTAAATGGATTTAAAAGGTAGTGTTATATCTTTGTACACATACTTTCAACTGTTAAAAACTTTAGAGCATCAAGAGACCATGATTTTTAACCTATAAACTATGCAAAAGTGGAGGTGTCCTATCTTCTTGGGCTCACACATGCCAAGAACTATTTGGTTAATCATAAATGAAGTTTGTGTGGACCATATAAAAAATCTCCTATTGATATCATGCCTCCAACCTATTTCAAACTACCATTTTAAGGATAAAATTAAGCCTACGGGATTTATGTAGGGTTTTATACCACCTTATAGTCTTAACAATTGTTCATGGGGCACCAATCTGAGAAAAAATGCCAAAAATATAAAGGACATTAGACCCCCTTCCTCTTCCCATAAAATCAGGTCATCACTCTCTCTCCTCTAGCCATACCAAACACATGAAGTTGACCATTACTAGTCTAGCAAGAAGTTGATGGAGATTTTGATGCAAATTTTGGCTTCTTAGGACATGTAAAAGTTTTATATTAATGGAAATGACTTGAGGAATGTGAAGAGACACTCTAAAAATGTTTTCACCTGAAGTTGAGTTCTCCAAGTCTATATACGTACCTAAAAATGCCTTCTTTGGAGTGATTCTCTCTCTTTTGTATGTTGAACCTATAAAATTGACTATGATATGACATTATTGACATATATGCATATTAGATAACTCCTTCATAGGCTTTGAAAAGTATGATTATACAAACATTTCATCTTGGTTAGATTTGACATGCTTGGAATTGACTACATGTACCTTTCCCTTGCATGACATTTACCTCAATCTTTACAAAACAACCTTAACTTCTCCAAACATGTATAAAATATTCATGCAAGGTAGTAAAAGAGTTAGATGACTTGAAGGAAAACTTTTGATCCTTTGACACCTTTTATATCAACTTTATTCATACCATGGCATGGCTATACTAACACAAGATAAACATAAGTCATTACCTTAAAATTTTCAAATTTACCTTAAACTACACTAATAATACCTCAAAAGGACCATTTGAAGACCTCACAAAGCATATAATGGGTATGAACAAGGATAAAAAACATGACAAGTCAAATCTTTTGTTAACCCCTCTAATGGTAGAAATTTTTTGGCTAATAATAAGTTTACAAACACCAGTGAAATCATCATCAAGAAAGATAGTCATATCTAGCACAATTGAAGGAAATATGTCATTTCATATAGGGGATTTTATTACATTAAAACTATATGATGGGTTCACTAATGCAAAGTAGTATTTAGTGACTTGTAAAATTAAGTGGAAGGTTAAGGGTGTGACAATTAATAATAATAAAATGTGTGAACTTGTAGGAGTCTTGAATGGTCAAGCTATAGAGTTCATATTAAAAAATAATAATGCAACCATGAATCTTCCTTAGGTAAAGGAAAAATTGACAGGAGAATTAAAAATGAAAAATTGTGTGAGTTAGGCAAATCAAGATTTGAAGGAGATCATAAAGAAATTAGGAGAATTAGTATAGGACTATGTTCATTAATTCTTTGATGTGATGAATAGGGTAAATTTTTAATTTAAATACTAAGATATAGCCAGTTGGTTTTTAAAAGGCCTACAAAGTAATATTTAATTTGACATAATGCTAGTTTACCATAAAAACTTATGTGAGATCTATTGTGATTAGAGTTGAGAAAAGATAAGACTACACAAAATACCCTCTTAGCATCACACAGACTGATGTTAGGTTAGATAAAATGTTGTATAGGTTGGAGGAAGTGAAATAATGAAAGAAATCATGATTATTGGTATGGTGCATTGAATGTATACAAGAGGGACACCATAGGAACGGATGTTTCAAAATTAAAGTAGAATTTTATGAAGTATGTCATACTATAAGACATACGAATACAAAGTTTATCATATTACAATAATATATATAACAACCATGTGGCATATTTTTCACTTTATATAAATATCACAACCATGATGAAAAGAATTATATGGTTATTCAAGAGCTAAATGAGAAAATCAATGGAAATATTTTTACAATGGTAGCTGATGGCACCATAAAATGTCTCATTATATCAGTAAATAATACCATTTTCTCTTTCATAAATCATGTTTTATAGTGGACTTAGATGTAGTTTTAATAAATTATGATTATGTATAATGCAATATTGATTATATATCTAGTTTATTCTTTAGGAGTTATTGTAATCTACATCATTGTTATTTTCTTATAAATTCTTGGAGATTAGATGAAAAATATTTTTTATGCACACTGAAATGAGTTATAAATATAGATAACAAATTTTTAAGTGCTAAAATACCAAATCAAGAATAACCTTGAAGCAACTTTGGAGATCATCAGTGGCTCCAGAGTTCTATATGAAGCATCTTCAAATATCATCAGTAGCTTTGAAGTCCCATATAAATCATCTCCAAGTTTATTCATTTACTTTTTAGATAAATTGACTATTGATTCAAGATATTCTAAGACATACAAACAACTTTGTATCAACCAGAAAAAAGTATTGTGTTTTTGTGTTGGTTTATTTGTTATTTTGGCATGTGAAGGTGTGAAGACAAAATGGACAAGTTGTGGAAAAATAGAAAAAATATCATAATAAATATCTTTTGTCCTAAAATTGATTGTATATTTGGATTCCTCTCAAAAAAATAAAGTTTAAAAAATGAATCGTCTTGATCTAAATCCTATGCAAAAGTTATGCTTACTTTAAATTGGCTTCAGAAATCACCAGTCTTGGCTCTAGAGATCACTAGTCCTAGATCCAAAGATGCACTTTCTAGTTTTGAAGATACACAAAATTAGATTTTAAGATGCCTATAATTTATTTTGGGGTTTATTAGACCAAATAGAGAATGAGATAATGTTTTAAGATAAGTTTTATAGTCTTTATATATATATATAAATTCTATAAATAGAAACTTTTAAAAATAGCCAACAAAAATAAACTACATAGGTTTGCAATTATGGAAGCATGAAAACAAAGAGCTCAAAAGATGATTGATACCTATTTATAAAAGGTTTTTCTATGAAAACTATTTATAGTATTTTTAAAATATGAATTTCTAAAAGAGACAAGATATTTATTATATTTTAAATACTATGAATGTCTCAAACATTATGTTGTTGAAAGAAACTAGATTTGTTCTATTATTATTTGAGAATAAAAATCAGTTTCAAAACCATTTTTTAAGTTGTTAAGATTAAAAAATTAGTTCTAACATTGATTTCTTAAATTATTATTATTAAATGAGAAGTTATTGAAAAATTTATATTATAAATACAACCTTATCATTCATAGTTTTTAGTAGTAGTAGAGAGCAGATAGAGGATAGTAGTTGATAATAAACACAAGAGCTTTTCATTTTTCAGTATTGTAAGCACTTTTAGAAGTAACGAGAAGTTGATTTCATGAAGTTTCTACAAATTAAGTTGTCTTTCAATCTTATTTTGAGGAAGAGAAAGGGCCCACTAAACCAATGAAGCATGATTATGTTTGGTATTTATATGTTTATTTCATTTTGTTGTGTGGCTTAAAGTTATCATTTATTTCTTTATACAAAGTATTATGTTATATGTTTAACCTGCAAGTCTGTGTGTTAATGTGTATGTTTTAATAAAGTTTACTTTAAGTAATTTGAATCTAAAAAAATTTCATTTCAAATAATTTACCTTCAAAGCATTTAAATTTTAGAAACTCAGATTAAAGGTGTGTTTACATTTCATGCAATTTACATTTTTGTAAGTAGATAGAAGTGTGTTTATTTCCAAGCAATTTCAATTGTAGCAAGCATGTTTCCTTTCAAAGCATTTTAAATTCAGTAAGAGTATTTATTTTTAAAATTAATAGGTTAGATTTCAATTTAATAAAGTGGATTATAACTTGAGGAGTACAAGATCCACAACTCCTCCCAAACTGACAACTGTTAGTCACCATTTTTCATACCTTACTATTGATTGTCATTAGACACTAACCTTGGTTTGATATGACGTTGACTAAAATTAGTTGATTAAATGAAGAGGACATAATGAACATCATTATTTTTGATTCTTTTGTTGGAGATTTTCTAAGTGTATATAGGGTATATAATCTTAAACTAACAGTTGATTGAGAAAAATTTCTCATAAATCAAATTTATTTTATGAATAAATAAAGAGATTCAAAATGAAGATACATTTCAAAGACCCCTCAACAAAATAATAGTACTAGTAAGTCATAAGTAAAAATTTTATTAGAAGAATTTATAGGAAAAAAACTTTAGACTATTGAGGAAGAACCATTATTAGCCTCACTTGAACTTTGGGACCAGTCTCCAGAGGCAAGTGCATCATTTCAAATAAAAGCTAGGCTAAGATAAATTGTAAACTAGATTGTTGAATCCTAATCAAGTAACCTTCCAACCACTTTTGATGATTTATCACTTCCCAAAAAAAATCTTTATAACAATTATTATAAAAAATTGGAAGACAATCTAAGAAATATATGGAATCCATAAAACAGGCCTATGATAGATAAAGCTCAACCAACAAGGAGAACTTTCACCTGTCCTATTTTCCTAGACCAAAATGGTAATTCCAAAATAAAGAATATATCCCCATACATACTTATTAATTTTAGGGGGATGCCAAAAAAATATCTTGAAAATTTCCTATTTGAGTTCAAAGTATTATATCAAGCTTATGACTACAAAATAGATTAAAAATTGATTTTTTTTCTTTCTACACTTAAGGATTCAATTATGAGGTGGTTTATGGGTTTGTAGTTAGATTCAATTCATTCATGGGATGAAATGAAAAATGTATTATTATAAAAATATCATGACTAGTATAGAGTAATATATAAAATGGAAAAATTCTTCCATATAAAATAAAAATAAAATAAAAATATGGAAGATCATCTAGATCGATTCCTCTTTGTCTATAGAAGATGTCGGTATGAGCTAAATTAAGACCTAAATAAGATAGTTTTATTAAATAATTATATGATGATACTTGAGATTCATTAAACCTAATGTGAAAAGGAGATACAAATAAACTCTTAATGAAATTGTTGAACTATGTAGGAAATAATCAAGAACAGATACTAGTATTAGGAAGTTGAAAATGTGGAAAGAAAATAATGATGTAGGAAAGATCATGAAGGAGTTATAAAACCTTAAAACCTAAATTTTTGTTACATTAAACACCACACTATATGTATTTTAAATAAAAATTAATTCCACTACTAAACTTCTAGCTATGTATTTCCTAAAATGTAGGTTGAAACATGCCCTCCAATACTACCCTCCAGATAGGACATATATGTGCGATATTTGTGATGCAAATGAACATGACATAAAAAATTGTATCCTCATTCCTATTATTAAGAATAAATTCAAATATATTATCCAACCAATAGAAGAGCTCAATTACATATAGAGAAAAGGGAATAATTTTACTTATAATCAAAATCCAAATCACTTTGTTCTTAGAGCTCCTTTTAATTTATTAATAATGCCATAGATTTGGAAAAAAACCTCCAAAAACATCACAAAAATGATGGGTGTCATAAAAAAAATAAAAACCATGGAAAAATTAACAATGGGTACTTCAACAAATGTTCAGTCAATAAAGGGGGTTTTCAACTCAACTGGTTTTAATGCCTGCTCATACTATCTAGCCTCCATAAATTGAATATATAACTCAACCTTAATTACCTACATAACCATTAAAAAACCTTAATAATGGAAATGAAACCCATATATATGAAATTTGAAGAGAAGGAACTATGGAATTCATTATTATAGATTGTAGTAATGTTCAATTACATTCAGGAAAAACATTGACTAACCCTTCTCCACTCACCATCATAGAAATTATTAAGGATAAGTAAAATTCAAGCCCTTATAATGAGCAAGTAAAAGAAAAATAAGACATATAAGGGAAATAAAAACCTCAAGAAACTATTGCTCCATGAAATTTATCTCTTGAAAGACTTAAATAAACAATGAATAAAAGTGAATCTGACTTAGTTCAAGAAATAATAAAACTAAACATTGAGATACCATTATTGCAAGTAATAAGAGACATCCCTAAAATTTATAGAATTATAATATGTTTGTGTCAAAAATTTCTCAAATCACTTATGGTTAGAAGAGATAGATAAAAATGGCAAGTCTTTATTTTTTGGAAATAGTGGCAATTAAAAACCATGTAAATGAGATAGACAATGAGTTAAAATTTTACATAGAAGAAGATAGTCTAGATCTAGAGATGCCCAATTTGGATTTGGATATCATAATATGGATCTAAATATTATCAAACTAGATTTACAAGTTACCATACCATCTATATAAGGTTACCAAAAAAACCCTAAGGACACTCATGATGAAATTTATGATCACACACCTATTAAATAGATTATTGTTATCTAGGCATAGAAAGTCAAGAATATTTTATTTCAACTTTTTATTGTCCGTTAGCATGTTTGATTTTAGAAGGAGAGTCATTAATCAAATACATAACTACCTTCCACATGTTTAAACCTCATCCTTTCCCCTTTAACTATATCATAAGTGAATTTAGGCAAGTTAGTTCAATCTATATAGGAACAAAAGAAATTGTAATTCAACCAAGAAACATGTTAAATATAAATAGTTGGTTAGATGATGAGAAAGAGAGTATAATTTTAAAATTATTAGAAGGAAAAATATTTCAAGACCAAACAGCAGAAATAAAATTTCCTACATGTTATTTTGGAGATACTGAGTATGAATGCTAGGTTACTTGTACAAATAAGGCAACATACACAAAGAATTAATGGATGTAAAAAAAATCATATATGTGTTATTTATTGTTCAAAGAGAACCATGGCCACTAAATCAACAAAATTTTGGAATGCATTTTTGGTTTTCATATAAATATAAATATGCTTCCTATAAATATGCATTTCATACTTAGAACAATATCCCTCCACCATCTCAATATTTTTCAAATCATTTTTAACAACCATTCATTTAATTTCTATAATACCAAGCCCATACATGGTGGCCTCCACCCAAGCATTAATATTATATTGGCTATGGACATTTAAAAAATTACCAACCCATGTTTTTAGATAGTTTGTTAACCTTCTTCCATAATAATATATTTATTCAACCTAACATTTAATGATTGAGTGTGGTCTATAGATATTGTTGATCATATTTTTGTACTCTTTTTGGTTTGATAAAATAACATGGTTATAACATAATCTTCCAATTTTTTTACTTTAATTAAAAAAATTACAATTAAGTTGACTAGAGCAGGTTGTGAGTTACACTCATTACCAATGAGATATATGTAAATATTTCTTATGAAGATGTTGTTGAAGATATTGTTGAGATTCATCACAAGTATATAAGCAAGAAAATGCAGCTTAATCATATTAGTGGTCTTAGAATTTGTTAAAAATATTTATAGCATTCATGTGATAATTGAGAAGATTCAATATCATTTGAAATCTTAATATTTAGAAGAATAATGGATGAATTTTATTTATAATTCTACAAATAGCGTGAATTTATAATTGGCTATAAAAAATAAGAAATTAATGAGTACAATCAAATTTATAGCTGATTTAAGTGTTGTGGAAGAATTAAAATAAACACTTCCTAATTTATCATTATTTTATCATTTATTGAAGTGTGTAAAAAAATAAAAAATTCAACAATAAAAACCTTCAAGCATTGTTGACATTCACAGTTAGAAAACCAACATGCTAGATGACCATTTACTAGTAAAATAGCCTTGATAAAAAAACCAATAAATTGTTGATCAAGGGTAAAAAATATGGTTAAAAAAACGTTGAAAATTAAAAAATGACTACTTTTTCCACATAGTCATAAAGTTATACCCAATTTAGCACCAAAAAAGTGGAAATGATCTGACTGCACACAAAATTAGGGTACGACCCCATGATGCTCCTTGCCCTTCCTAGGTGAGCCAAGGCTCATCTCTAGGATCCTCCTACACTAGGCAGATTTTTGAGATAGCTTGATTATGATGATTATGTGAGATGTTATGAAGAATATGCAAGCTGGAGGGTTTGAGTTTTGGGTTTTTCTAGACCAATAATAGGGTGTGGAGCCATCGATGAAGAAGGAGGGTTTTATTCCATTAGTGTAATCACTGAGCTTCCAACTTGATAATTTAAAATATGCTAAATTAAAGGTAGAAAAAACTCTTACTAGGTCATGTTTAGAGGATAGGGTTTCTTTAGATGATGTCAAAAATCAATTGAGGTTTTAAATATCATGGTGGTTGACTTTAAAGATAATGCTCTGTAGGAGATTGTTAACAGTGAAGCATGGTTTATGGAAAGGGATTTGATTTGCCACTTTGACAGGTTTTGGTAGTCTCTTTTGGATCTTCATAAGTGGATTTCACTTACCTAGAAGCCATTTTTGGTGGGTGATATGGAAATTTGTCCTTATGCTAAGGGATTTTTTATTGTGGCTTCGATTACTTGATTGATTGAATTAAGATTTTTCAAGCTAAATCTTGGATTTAAATAATCATCTTTTATTGATGAAACTTTGGTTCCCTAAGTTCAATATTTTAACTAAAAATCCCTTTGTTCATCTAATTTGGGTAAGGCTATTGTATCTTCCTCTTCAGTTTTGGAATAAATCCAGGCTTCTAGTAATTGACAAAGCTTTGAGAGAATTACTATAAATGGATGCTGCTTCACTTAATTTCTCCCAAACTAATTTTACTAGATTGCTAGTTTGTTTAGATATCTCTCAAGGTTTACCTAAGAATATTGAATTAAAAGTGAAATAAAGGTATTGGTATTAACACTTAAATTTTGAAGGAATATCTTTCAGATGTAGAAATTGCCTTTAGTTGGGTCATGTTTCAGCTTTTTGCCCCAAATCCAAGAGAAAATTAGTTTCTTATTGGGGGAAGGAGAACAAAGAGGAACTTCTGACATTGAGTCTGGATAATAATCCTGGATGAAAAAATTGTGTTTCTTCTCTAGAGTCTATGATTAACAAAAATAGTGTCAAAAGAGAGAGGGTACTAAAGAATCAAAATATAGTAGATTCAGGTAAAATAAAAAAAGTGGGTGGTATGGAATTTTGTGCCTCGAATAAATCAAGTAATCAAGAATAATGACAAGTTAAAAGTAGAAAGAAAGGCTACATCATTCTGAAGTCTCCAGTAAGGACTTTGAGTTCTCATGATTGATAAATGATGGTAGATTAGTAATTAGAAGTTTGTTTTTATGTTATTGTTACCTATAATTTTTTTTAAAAAAAAGAGAAAAAGACTTTTAGATGTTTGTCGATTTTGTTGTTAGTTAGGTCATATGCCTTGACGGTTATTCTGTGAAGCCATGCTACTTTGGTATTTATAAGTTTTTTTTTTATGGGATAGGGACCCATTTTTTACCTGAGTATCAATCCAAAAAAAATAAAGTTGTACCCAATCAACCTTGAATTCCTCTCTTTTAACATCAAATAACTTTGAAGATATCAATATGAAGGAATCAAAAGATAATTGTGAGTATGACTAAGGTATTTATTCTATTATTTTATTTTTAAATATAGTTATAATTTTTTCAATTAAAAATATGTCCACTTAAATTTCTTAAGAATAAAATAAAAAAGAGAAAAATAAAACAATCTCCCTATGCATGAAGACATGCATAAGCCTAAGTGTGGGAGAGAAGATAAGGAAAGATTTGAAAACTAGTAAATGGTGGCTCTTTTCAACACTTAATGAAAGGATTGAAAATTTAAAAGATTATTTTTTATAAATACATTACTGATTTAAAAAGATGCTTTTCAAATACTTACCAAATGCAAGATTGATGCTAAAATAATGTTCACTAAGATATTTTTGTTTAGTTTATAAGGTTTAAAATAATAGGTGGAATGAATTAGATAATTCCTCAAAAAAGGGTAGCTAATCTTACTAACTAAAATTGTCTTTAAATAAAGCAAAATATCATTGTTAAAGTGATCACAAAACAAAGAAAGAGTGGATAAAAAAGGTACAAATCTCTACTACTTCCCCATCATAGGATAACACAATAGAACAAACATATGAATATTTTGAAAGATGGAAAATGTTGATTTTGGATAGAATAAGTGAATTAATTTATACAAAGAAAATGGCTACAATAAATGGTTGATAAATCTAAATCTATCTAGGGAAAACCATATCATGCATGAGTTTAAGTGTAGGAGAGATGATGAGATCATAAAATGTCTCATTATATTAGTATATAATACCATTTTCTCTTTCATAAATCATGTTTTATAGTGGACTTACATGTATTTTAAATAATTTATGCTTATTTATAATGAAATATTTAATATATATCTAGTTTATTCTTTGGGAGTTATTATAGTCTACATTGTTGTTATTTTCTGACAAGTTCTTAGAGAATAGATGATAAATATTGTCTATGTAGGCTGAAATAAATCATCAATGTAGATACCAAAGTTTTAAGTGATAAAATACCAAATCAAAAACAATCTTGAAGCAACTCTGGAGATAATCAATAACTTCAAAGTTTCATATGAAGTAGCTTTAGATATCATTAGTAGCTTTGAAGTCCTATATTAATCATCTCCAATTTTATCCATTTGATTTTGAGATAGATGGATTATCGATGCAAGATAATCCAAGACATACAAATAATTTTGTATCAACCAAAAATAGACGTATTTTTGTTTTGGTTTGTTTGTTGTTTTGGCATGTGAAGGTGTAAGGAAAAAATAGATAGGCCATAGAAAAATTATAAAAATGGTCATCATGAATATATTTCATCTTAAAATTGATTACATATTTGTATTCTTATTGAAAAAATAGACAAGTTCTAAAAAATAATCAGCTTGATCCAAGTCCATATGCAAAAGTTATGCTCATTTGAAATTGGATCTAGAGATCTCCATCCTGGCTTCGGAGATCATCAGTCCTAACTCTAGAGATGCATAGGTTAGCTCCAAAAATTCATAGTTTGGCTCAAAATATGTACAATTTGGCTCCAAAAATGCACGTAATTGGCTCTAAAGATGCTCAACATTGATTTTGTTGTCTAGTAGATAAAAGAAAAAATGAGAAAATATTCTAGGATAAGTTTTATAGTCTTTCTATAAATAGAAACTTTCAAAATTAGACATCAATAAAAATCAACTACAAAGGTTTGCAACTATAAAAACATAAAATTCAAGAGTTCCAAAGATGATTGCTACCTATTTATAGAAAGTATTTTTTTGAAATATATTTATAGTATATATAAAAATAGGTATTTCTTAAAGAGATAAGATATTTATAGTATTTTAAGTACTATGAATATCTCAAACATCAAGTTGTTGAAAGAACCCAAATTTGTTATATTGTTATCCTAAAAAAATCAATTTCAAAACTAATTTATTAGGTTGTTAAGATTAGGAAATCAATGCTAAAATTGATTTATTAATTTGTTATTCTTAAACAAGAAGTTGTTGAAAAAGTTGTATTATAAATATAATCTTCTCATTCATAATTTTTAATAGTAGTAGAGAGTAAATATAGGATACTAGGTGATAATAAATATAAGATCTTTTCATCTTTCAGTATTGTAAGTACTTTTATAAATAATGAGAAGTTGATTTCATGAAGTTTTTATAAATTTAGTTATTTTTCAATTCTATTCTGAAGAAGAACAAGAGCCCACTCAACCAAGGAAGTCAGATCTATATTTGGTATTATATATGTTTATTTCATTTGTTGTGTCTTAAAGTTATCATTTATTCTTTTATTCAAAGTATTTTGTTATTTATTAAACCTACAGGTCTGTGTGTTAATGTGTATATGTTTTATGAAAGTTTACATTCAACAACCTAAATTTCAAATATTTTCCATTTCAAAGAATTTACTTTTTAAAACATTTATATTTCAACAACTTAGATTAAAAGTGTGTTTACATTTCATGCAATTTACATTTTTGAAAATAGACTCGAAGTGTTTTTCTTTTCAAGTAGTTTCACTTATAGCAAATGTATTTACCTTCAAAGAATTTTCAATGGAGAAAGAGTGTTTGTTTTCACAAGTAATAGGTTAGATTTTAATTTAATCAAGTAAATTATAACTTGAGGAATAAATGATCCAAAATTCCCCCCAAATGGATAACTTTTATTCACCATTTTACATGCCTACTGCTAATTTTTGTTGGACATGACCCTAGTTTGATATGATATTAACTAAAATTAGTTGATTAAATGATGAGGACACAATGATCCTCATTATCAATACAATATTCTCTAGTTTCAAAACCTATTGTGCCAAATCCAGATGTTGAGATCATAGCACAAGGTGGATGGGATCTTTTAGTAGCATAGCCTACAACAAAATGCACCCCTTAGTCTCCTTAGTACTAAACATGGTAGACTCCTCAATCACCATGATATCAAATAGGATGGACACCTCCTTATCTATAGTAATAACAAGGATGGACCCCTATTTCACCACAAAAATAACCTAATTGGTCACCCCCTTCACTCATAATAAATAAAAATGACATTTTAATCAATAACAAGGATGGGGATCATCATAGAGATAAGGAGGATATCAAGGGGTTTATCAGGGTGAAAATAAAGATCAAAGGAAAGGAAACATATAATCTAGATATCCTATTAATTGCCACCAATATGGATAAATGAATCACATCACACAAAGTTCCCCCTACAATCTATAAAGGGAAATATTTTATGCATATTGTAGGATTGCAAGACAACATAATGTTGAGGTCTGCCATATTCTTAAAAAATAAAGGAAGGAGAAGCTAATGCATAATGTAAAATAGATGCATTGTCATCCTAAGAACCATGATTTTATTTATACTATGACTATAAATCAACATAGATAATAAGGGCTTTCACCTCTTGAATGCCTATAGAAAATGTGATTAGAAAATTATAAGAGGAAAAGTATCTAAACCCTATGAGAGAGAGGGATATGATGATTGAAGCAACCCAAATATTACAATCAATCTAAAATCAAAATGCCAAAGAAGGTGATCTTATGATAGTAGAATCTCAAATGGATAGATAGATCACCTGAATCTTGTGACATGAAGTAATCATAACTTTGATAGATTTGACAAAACTAGTAAGTACTATATGAAATGAAGACATTTCCCAAAATATTACAACTATTTTGCATAATTTGTTAGAGCACAAAAGAAGGTTAGTAAAGAGTAGAGAGAGTGGTTTGGTATATCAAGACCAAGAAACCATGGGATCTAGATGCCAAAATGGATATTAAACTCATAGGATTTGAATTCCCAATACCATATTTTATTTCAATAGTACTATAAACATTATTCCTTGGTCGACTTATGAAGCCATTATATAGAAAAATCATGTTACAATCTTGTTACTATCAACTTGGAAGATTATGGTCTGGGAAAAACCATTGGGATAATTAAAGACGTAGAGATAAAGGTGGCTAACTTAAGTATGCATGAATACTTTAAAGTTATTAACATGAAGGCAATTGACATGCACTATCATGTACTAATTGGGAATAAATGGGATTATGATGGTCATATGACCATCAAAATGGTTAGAAACCAATTAGAGGATTGATAAGGGATGTTTGTTGCACCCAACATACCCCTTTTTCACAAAAAAAGGGGACTCCTCTAAAAAATATCAACCCAAAAGTTTCTCATAGATCAATCTTCTCGCACTTGGTCATGAATTATGTAAAAAATCAAACCCCTACCTCTTTTTGGTGAGTTAAGTGTTTCAAAAAATTCATAATGGGTGAATGTCAACTTCAAAATCCCTACAATTGCTTATGTCTATAATAACATATCCCTTTCATATTTTAATAAAATGGTTTTCTCATACTTATAGTATTTTATGCTAATTGTGTTGTTTTGTAGAGTTAAAAATATGTAGGTTTTCCTGGGATGACATCAACCTGGGGTCTTACTTGGAATTTCATGGAGTTATGTTGGCAATAGTATGGCCCTTTTTCTAACTTACTTTTATATTTTAAGAACCTAACCAATGAGAATATATTTCATGGAACCTATCAAATTAGTCAATCTCTTAGGGGTTTCAAATATATTAGAACCCTAGTAGAGCTAAACCAATAAAAAGCTTCCATGTGGAGCCTGTCAAAGTAGTTAGTCTCCCAGGGGAACTGAAGATGTCATATCCCTAGGAGACCCTGACTAATGAGAAGTTGGTATGTGGACCTTGTTAGATTAGTCAATCTAGGGGCATTAGAGATGGAAAAGCCCTAAGAGAGCCCAACCAATGGGAAGCCACTACATGGAGCATGCCAGAGTAGTCAGTATCCTAAGGGCATCAAATATGTTAGATCTTTAGGAGGGCCTGACCAATGGGAAGCTATTGCATGAAGCATATTAGATTATTCTATTGGGAAATATAGAAGCACAATTGATTACCATATACAAGCAACTTACATGCGGAATTAAACCAGAATCACAAGTAACTAGAATTTAGAAACAACACAAAATATGAGAGACAATACACAATCTTGTATTAATACTCATCCAAAAAAGAATACAATAAAGAAGATGCCACTTCTTCTCCACACCTCTCAGAGGCTTCCCACACCTCAAGTGTACAATAATTCTTTCCTCAAAGCTCTCTCTCTTACGGTCCCAACACACAACTCAAACATAGAGTTGGTGTTCACCTCCAACCAATCAATATCCACTACTGCCAGTACACAAGTGCTCCACGCACTCCACAAGTGCTCCACGCACTCCAAGTAGATCTCCCCTAAATTTGCAACAACCTACAACTCAAACGATCTTACTTATGGAAGGAACTACCTTGCCTTCCTCTTTTCTCTCCAACTAAGTACACATTGTACTCTAAGTAGATCTCTCCTGATCTTGCTACCTATTGTGTTGCTATCCTCCCTGATCTTGCACACCTATAAATCAATTTGGTTTTGCACACCTACAAACCTGGATCCTGCACACACATACACCTGCAGATCAATGATCTTACTTACCATGTAGATCTCTAAATGTGGCCTTGCACACCTACCGACCAAGATCTTACACACTTGAAGAACCCTTCTGATTCTCCAAAACCAGCACCCACACTTGGCATTGCTGTGGAACTAAGAGGAACACCCTTGCTCACTTCACACATAGAAGGAGCTAACTTTGCTCAACTCAAACTAGAAAACCTTTACAATACAACCCATGAGTCTATTATATAAATCTCATGCAAACAATAATTAGACACCTAATTAAAATAATTAGATCCACAGCTCAAGACTATAATTAGCCCTCAACATGCAAACACTCAATTTGTTAACAAACTATTCGTGCAACTGACAGTTCTAGAACCGCACAGGCAACTGATGTTGGTCCCTGTCTACTTGGAGATGACCGATGCCAGCTGACTTCTGACCGTCATCGGTTGCTTCCTGTCTATACCCTGTCGATGTTGGTTGGCCTGACTGACATCGATGATTGTGACAACAACATCCTCCTCCATGTCTGCATCCATGTGAAGCTTTTAGCTCCATAACCTAACAATCTCCCACTTGGAGATAAATAGCTACACTGTACCTGTACCTGTACCTGTACCCCATCTAATCTATTTCCTGGCTTGTATCCCTCTTCAAGCTCAATCCTGAAGACCAGCCACCACAAATCTTATGGTACACCTCCTATCATCCGAGTAACCTACCACATCCAAACCTACAAACCCATGTAGTGAAGTCCTGACCCTGCATAGCATGTATACCTGCTGCTGGTCCCTCTCAAATACCTAAGAACCCACTTCCCTGAATTGGCTCCTAACTCTTTGACAACACCCACTGCTTGGGCAAACTCAAGTCTATACTAGACCTCATGTGATTTCAAACACTAAACTGTCCATCCCTTGGTGTGCTCCAATTTTGCATCCTGTGTATTGAACCTTGCCAACACCTGATTCACATCAGCTCCCACTGGAGACAAAATCAACCTGTGATCTTCCATGTCTCTCATGCCAAAGAATTTTGCTGCTCTAAATTCCTCATGACATGCCACTGAACTAACCTTACCCTTAGCTCAGCAAAACCCTATATGTCTGAACCTGCACCAAGCTCATCCTCCACATACAGTAACAAGATAATGTCATGACCATCATCCACCTGGTAAGACAAACACAATGGTTATAATGACATTGACTAAAGCCCTGCTTTGTCATCCACTTGTCAAAACCTGTACCACTGTACTGCAGCTTCCTCAAGACCATATGACCTAGCCTTCTATCTCACATGTCCATTCTCTCTATTCTTTAACCAAAGTATCCATTCATCTCAGTGCTTTCATACCGACTGGCAACCCTACCAAATCTCCCATTTGGTCCTGCATCCTATTCATGCCATGCTCCCACTGTTTCCTAGATCCTTCTTGCTCTATAGTCAGCAACTAGTATAAAGAAGAGGAACAACAAATTTGAGGCTTACTTGCACTTTCAGTCCTCCCCATGGGCATTTGAGACTCCTTGATAGCTTGCTATCCACCCAAAATCCATCTCAGTGACCGACCTCGATCACCACACAATTTGCATCTGACCGACGTCGGTTCCATGCACCTGTCCTGACTACCAACCCCACTAATGTTGGTGTCTACTTGCTATTGATGTTGATCCTCTTGACCAACATCGGTCTTACTGTTACTGACATCGATCCTCCTGATTGACGTCGGTCTTACCCTCCCCAACACCACTAGCTCTGGTGTACACATGACTGACATCGACACCTATCTGTTCAACACCAATTCCTCCTGACCGATGCTGGTACCTATGTTCACCTATGAGTGATGAATTTTTACCCACGAGCTTTCTTTGAATCAAATCCCTATCCAAACTACTCTGCTTAGAGTTACTCAGCCTTCTCTACTAATCTCTATCCGCCATCTCTTCCATAAACACCAAGGCCTTCCAGTTCTTAAGTTTGTCAAAGACATCTGACTTCCTATTAAGAACATGCATCTCTTTCTTGCTCATGTGACCAAGCCTACAAAGCCACGTCTCCACAACAGAAGAAGAATCAATATTATAAGTAGATAGATAAAGGATACCTACTTTCTTACCACCAGCTAATTCAAGTGCATCCGCTATGAGAGTTCTTATGCATCTCTCATCACCCAACTTCCCTAAAGAAATTAGCCACATCTTCAAGACTGGGACCTGCATGACCTCCTTCAACACCCATGTGTTGGCCACCTACAATTTCAGCTTCACTTCCCCTTTACCAATTCTTTAACAAGGCACACCAGCCCCTAAATAAATCTTTCCAAAGTCTCCAAAGACCTTAACATGGAAAAATACTCTATTTCAGACTACATGGAAAGATGCAACAGAATCTATAAAACAGGATTCTACTTTATCCAGAGCATCTTGTGCAACAACACCTACAACATCTACTTCTTCATGCTGATCTGCTACCAACCAACAATCTTTCTTTACCTGCTCTTTCTTTTCATAGGACCGTAATTGACTATTTTTGCTTTTCAATTCCTCCATTCTTAGCTTACTTTCTTCTACCATTGCTGTACTCCCACTCAATCAAAAACCCCTAAGAGTAACCTATAATCAAACAACCCTGCTCCCTGCAACCTGGATCTATACCACTTGTTGGTGGTATCAAGCTATGAGCCAACAACCTGGCTCTGATACCACTTGTTGGGAAATATGGAAGCACAATTGATTACCATATACAATCAACTTACATGCAGAATTAAACCAGAATCACAAGTAACTAGAATTCAGAAACAACACAAAATATGAGAGACAATACATAATCTTGTATTAATACTCATCCAGAAAAGAATATAATAAAGAAGATGCCACTTTTTCTCCACACCTCTCAGAGGCTTCCCACACCTCAAGTGTACAGTAATGCTTTCCTCAAAGCTCTCTCTCTTACGGTCCCAACACATAACTCAAACACAGAGTTGGTGTTCACCTCCAACCAGTTAGTATCCACTACTGCCAGTACACAAGTGCTCCACGCACTCCAAGTAGATCTCCCCTGAACTTGCAACAACTTGTAACTCAAATGATCTTACTTATGGAAGGAAATACCTTGCCTTCCTCTTTGCTCTCCAATCGAGTACACACCGTACTCCAAGTAGATCTCTCCTGATCTTGCTACCTATTGTGTTGCTGTCCTCCCTGATCTTGCACACCTACAAATCAATCTGGTTCTGCACACCTGTAAGCCTAGATCCTGCACACACATACACCTGTAGATCAGTGATCTTACTTACCATGTAGATCTCCAAATGTGGCCTTACACACTTGCCAACCAAGATCCTACACACCTGAACAACCCTTCTGATTCTCCAAAACCAGCACCCACACTTGGCACTGCTGTGGAACTAGGAGGAACACCCTTGCTCACTTCACACACAGAAGGAGCTAACTTTGCTCAACTAAAACTAGAACACCTTTACAATACAGCCCATGAGTCTATTATATAGATCTCATGTAAACAATAATTAGACACCTAATTACAATAATTAGATTTGCAGCTCGAGACTATAATTAGCCCTCAACATGCAAACACTCAGTTCGTTAACAAACTATTTATGCAACTGACAGTTCTAGAACCACATAGGGGACCAATGTTGGTCCCTGTATGCTTGGAGATGACTGACGCTGGCTAAATTTTGACTGTCATCAGTTGGTTCTTGTCTATACCCTATCGATGTCGGTTGGCCTGATCAACACTAGTGATTGTGACAACAACATCCTCCTCCATGTCTGCATCCATGTGAAGCTTTTAGCTCCACAACCTAACATATTCAATTTCTAAGGGGCATCAGATATGTTATATCCACATGATAAACTTACCAGTGAAAATCCATCATGTGGAACTTATCACAATAGTTCATCTCCTAGGGGCATTAGAAATGTTAGAGCCTCAAGACAACATGACCAATGGGAAGTCACGACATGGAGCTTGTATACACATAATATTTTAAAAAATTTATCAATTAATGACACTCCTTATCTTGTAGAAACCCATCAAGTCTCAATATCTTTGAGTGCATACCCTAAAGGGTACACCAGGAAAGGGGTGGACATACCTTTGGTTCTTTATAGGATTATTATCCCTTTTTGCCACTTGTTATCAATCTAATCAGCTCCTAAAACCATTCCCCTAAGTTTTGCCTCTTATATTTCAACCTCCTCTAATATTTTTCCACCTTCATTAGCCCTCTCCTAACCTAAAACACCCTTTTAATAGTTTACATTATATATTCAGCCACATTGAATTTATATTCTTATTGACAAAACTCATTAGGGTTTAGGTCAACCCTTAGCCAACCTAGTCCATGACCTAGTTTATTTTTGTTAATTATGATACAAGATCAACTGGGTTGACCTTGTTAGCCTAAAATTTCAAAAGGGTTTAGGTTTATATTCACCTATATAAACACATTCATTACATCATTTCTAAGAGAAGAGAAGAAGTAAGATATATTGTGCATCTGTTTATCCACCATTCTATTTAAGGAGTAAGCTTAGGGTTTTATACTTTATTTGGAGATATGAATATTGTCTTATGGAGAAGTCTTTTAGATACATTGATAGGTTGTGTATCCTAAAGATGATTTATCCTTGTCATGCTTACATACCATAATAACTTCTTGCATAACACCTTGGCCAATGGAAAGATTGAGGCTCAATAGGTTCATCTTCAAAGTTAAGTATTCCTAACTTTGTTCCTCCTTTGTAAGAGTGGATAAATATGTATTTGTACTTATATTTCATGCATTAGAATTTTATATACATTGATGTGAGTATATGTATTCTATGGATGTTTAATTTTAGTGTTTATTACCCCCACCACCCCTCCCCCCTGACTTTATGCCACAAGCTTTGGTGAGCATGTTGTGATGTGAGATTTCACGCTCATGGAGGATTTATTCAGGATCCTCCACTCCTAGTAACAATATGGGAACAACCCCAGTCTATGGGTATCCTTTGGTAGGGTTGAACCTCTAGAGAAGGTCATATTCCTCTTGATGGATAACCTATACTAATGTTACTATAGGGAAAAGGGTTAGAAAGGGGGAAAGGACTCCTAAGAAGGCTAAAAGGTGATGCACCAAATAAAAAAGGGAAACTCCCATAAGCTTAAACCCACACTAGATCTACAAAACACAATGTTATATCACACAATCTCACAATCTAGCTCAGTGCATAAGTGTTTCAAGGACTAGGTTTAGGTAGAACACTAATCCAAACCTGCAACAGCTTGAAAACACCCTAAAGGAGGTTAGAAAGGAGGACAATGGATGAGGAAGATTATCCTTCATAATGCCATCATGCACAACTCACTCAACATAGATCTAAGGCAATAAATAGGTAAATAAAGTTATTTATTGCATCAAGAGGTAGTTATTAAAAATCCTTGATAGGTTTTAGCCTAATCAAGAGGAGAGTATCTTATATATCTCAGAGAGTCCCTTGCTCTTCAATATCAAAGAGTCCTTGTGAGAATCTAAAATTAGAGAGAGAGAGCTACAAAATGGAAAGAATGAGTGATATAGGAGAAAGGGAGAGAGAAGAGAGAGCATGAGTACATAAATTAATAAATGAGGTCCAATCACTTGGATGGAGTCCCAAACACCTTTATTGAATTCTCCACCACCCTTTGAGTCAATAAGACTAAGCCTTCCTCAACAAGCTATCCTACAATTGTCCTAATAGCCTTCAAGATTTTCTCATTGGTTTAGAGATCCAATAGAAGAAAAGGGTTTGTTTTTCATGATGATTCATGAATAATTATTTTGGAGAAAAGATATTTATAGTTTTGAATAGTGTTGAATGCTCTGAATATTTCTCTAACCACCATATCTCTTTTCTTTGATCTTCCATACCACCTTCCACTTGCTTTCACTATAAGACAAAGTCCTTATACCTTGAATATAGATAGAGCCATGCTATTTATGATTTTAGTGATTGTATGTACCTATTTGTCAAAGTTATGATGAAGTTGATAGATGAGACATTTATCCATAATTACATATCTACCCCTATTTTAAAATTTGAGCATAGGTCTTTACTACAGATTGAAAACCAATCTAATTATTGGTTTTCCTATAGTCAATATGTCAATGAATAGCTTACAAACTACATGGATTATTTTATAAACCATATTAGGTCTAAACATATCTATTATACTTCTAAAACTTGTGGAAGTCAAGGAATTATTGTATGTGACATTGAAAACACAAGAAAACTAAGACTACATGCTCTAGATCCTCCAATAGATGTCTCGACTGAGTTTCAGTGGCCTCTTTTGAAATATTTGCCCTGATTTGAACTTAGGTCACATTTTTTCTCTATTGAAGTCTCTTGGATTTATATTTTAATGTCAACCATTTATCTTAATCTAGTCTCCCCAATTGTAACATTTGTCAACTCCTTGTTCTTGCATGGGATCCTACTATCAGTTCCGTAATTTAACATACTTATGTCATACAGAGTTATCGATATTCATCCTCAAGAGCATTGACTATTGAATTTACATGCACCATCGATCTAATTTTTTATGGATTTAATTCACTCCATTTATTTACCTGGTAATTACCATAGTCATGACACTTGGTAACTATGCATTTGTCTTCGAGATTCACTAACTTGTTGACTTTTCGCTCACTATTGATTTGATTTTGCATGACGGATCATGCACCATCGATCAAATTGGAACCACTATATTCATCAATAATTTCATGCCATTATATCTTTGTATGGGCACCTGAGATCTTGAAACTTATCAGTTGTGTGCTTATCCTTAAGAACATTTAATTTTAAATGGCTATTTCATGAGGCCCAAATTTGATGTCTATGTGCATGTCCCACTCTACAAGTTCAAAATTGGAAGATTATATCTTGAGATAAAAGACTCATAAAGATAATTTTTTTTCAAGGGACCTTCTTGGAATGAAAAAAATCATGTCCATGTGGTCTTTTGGCCTTGATCAATTTTTTGAGTGTGTTTATCAAATGTGCAACTAGACTAGCCTATTTATCTCTGCATGATGTGTAATGATGGTCTAGTTCTTCAAGACTTGTTATTGAATTATTGTTTCAATCTCCAAGGCTCTAATGAACTTCTGAGGTTTGTGAAAACTTTATTCATGTTCTTGAATTCTATGATCACCATGGAAACCTACTTTCTCAAATTTTTAAAAACTACACTTTAAGTTTACTTAAAGTGTTTCAAAAGCTTTGTAAGTTGTATGTGATCTTTGGACCACTCATTCCATCTATAAATATATTTAGCTCATCCATCTAGGAAAAATAATTATATGTGGGTCAAATTTGGATAACATCTTTAGTAACTCATGTGGAAGATTGCCTGCTATGCTTGAGAACCTAGACTAGTTGCCTTGTCTGATCCATTGGGCATGGAGTCATTAGCTTATATAAATTGAGTAAGGTTCTCCCTTTCTTAAAAACCCTCTCTTGAATAAAAAAAGACCAAAAGAAACAAAAAAAAAACAAAATTCCCAAGGCACTTTAGAAAAGGAAACACATAACAAGAAAGGAAACTAACCTAAACAAAGCAAGGGAAACTAACCTACTAAACAAATGTGAACACAGGCACTTAGAAAACACATGAAATCTACTATAATATATATAATATTATTTAATAATTTAAAATTACCTCCTTCCTGGGTGAAATGGAAAACTTTGAGTATCATTCACTTGTAAGAAACCAAAATGAAAAATACCCTGTTTGGAGGTACTAGAATTGGTGAACCAAGTAGCTCGATGGCCAATCCTTTTGATGTGCTCTTAAATGGATGAAATAGAAAAACCATGCACCCAATGTATACATACTAGTCTAAGTATTCCAAGCTTGGTTCATGTTGAACTGTAGGAGCACTTGTTTGATGTTGCTCATCACCCTTGAGAAAGCCTTGCATGAAGACTTCATTTAGGCTCTTGGGAACAACTGCACTTGGTTGACTTGATGGTTCAAAAAGAACATATCCTTCCCCCTTATCCTTGTGAAAATTAGGACAAATAATACTTAGAGAATCATGTTTATAGGTTCTTGGAAGAAGGACATGTCCCTTAATCTCATCTAAATCTTTGTTTATGGCATTGAACTGCTACCACAACCCTTTAAAATTTTCACTAGTATGTTCATTAAACTGCATCTCTTAAGCTTTTGAGATATCTCTTTCATCAACCTCAATCAATATTTCATCTTGATCTTCAACTAAAAATGAGGGTTGACTTAACCATCTAAGGTTTGAAACATCACATCTATCTTGTTCAAGCTTTGATTTGCTTTCCTCTAGCTCTAACATATTAGGGCAATCCTCAACTGACACCTCATCTTGAAGTATACCAACCTTAGGCACCTAGTTTTGGTCCTCATCTTGATCTATGTAGAATGGACATTTAGTATTCCATTAAAAGTCTACTTTATTTTCAACTTGAGGATTTTACTCTTCAACCAAGTTTTCAACATGAAGATATTCCATTTTACTCAAGAAATACAAGTGCAAATCTTGCCATTGATCTTTTAAGTTGATTGAGCTAACCTTGACATCCATAATAGGTTCATGCAGGTTTTCCTCTTGATTCTCATCAATAAACTTCAACTTGAAAGCTAAAACGTTCTCTTAGATATGAAGTGGGATACATATCATGATCTCCTCTTCATATACACTTGCATTTTTCTCATGGATCACTTATGACTACAAGCTCCTCTTCTATCCTTTATAAAATAGGCTCTTTCTCCAAGATGGGGATGGTGGGAGGGCGAAGAATTTCACCTAGCTTGTAGCTTAAGAGAGTGTACCTCTATCTAGGTACTTTATACGGTCTCTTTAGTGGCTCTTAAGGAACTACCTCAACTAACACCTCCTCCTTATTATTTATGCCTTTCTAAACTAATTTCCATGATGGAAATGAGTAAGGAACATACACATTTTCTTAATTTTGAATGGTTATAGGATAGGTTGGTCTCAAAAGTGAGGGCATGACATAGTTGAGGTTAAATGTGTTGGAGAAGATCCATGATGGAATAGATTCATGATCCTGAATGGGAATGGGCATAGGGGTAGGAGAGGGTAAACTAATTGACTCAAGTTTGACAAATTCTTTCTCCCACTACGCAAAAACATTTTAAATGGATAATACCCACCCTTTCAATTCTTTCTTCCTAAATTATGGATAATAAACTTCTTCAATGGATACACACACATTCCAAAACTCATGCAAGAATATCCTTATCCCCTCTATGGCATGAATGGGGAATTCCTATCCAAGATTAACCCCCTCATTGATTTTCATGATTGTTCTACCTTGGTCTAGTATTTCCTCTCTAAATTTTGACAAGGATAGACTTTAACAAGGTTGATTAGGGGATGATTAGGAACACTTAAAGGTTGAGCTTGAGGATTTTAGAGGGGAGAGGATACATAAGACTAATCCAAATGAGCCTGCTGCTATTCATAAGATATCAACACATTATATACATTCTTGATCATGCTTCTCATCATTGTTATGTCCTCATTCCCACAAGATGACCATTGTTCACCCTCACAAACTGACCATATATTATTGACCAAATGAATATCACTCCTTGCCTCTTATAGAACATGGATAGGGATGACTGGAGAAAACTCCAAACCCCTACAAATCTCCCTTATCAACTTAATATAAACTAATAATGCTTGCTTGAATTCTAACAAGGATGTAATAGGATAAGGTTGGACTTGATAAGGGGAATTAGAAGATTTATTTGAATGCAAAGGAGGCTAACTTTGGTCATATGTAGGGGTGGAAGGAGAGTAAAGGCCATGATAGGTATAATAGGTTGTTTGAGGGCCACTTGGGGGGAAAACATAAAAAATATTTGCTTGATAAGTGTGATGATAAGGTAGAGAATAATCATATTGATCAAAATATGATTGATTATACATACCAAATCATGATGATTAAAAACTTAGAATGCTTAAACCAGTTGATGAATACTTAGAGTCATCATGGATATTTGCACACATTCCTCTAAAGGCTTATTGGATGAAGATAAAACCAAAAATAATCACTAGTGAACAACATAGTAAGTCACTATTATGACATGATATTGCACCCTTGTGGAATAGTTATTTAGGCTCCCCCACTCCTAATCATAATATGGGAATAACCCCAGGCTATGGGTATCCTATGGTAGGGTTTAACCTCTAGAGAAGGATGACTTCCTCTTGATGGATCACCTATACTAATGCTATTATAGGGAAAAGGGTTAAAAAGGGTGAAAGGGCTCCTAAGAAGGCTAAAAGGTGATATACCAATAAAAAATGGAAACTTTGATAAGATTGAACCGACACTAGATTCATATAAGACAATGTTAGCTCACACAATCTCATAATATAGCTTAGTGCATAAGTGTTTCAAGGACTATGTTTAGGCAGAACACTAATCCAAACCTACAATAGCTTAAAAACACCCTAAAGGAGGTTATAAACGACAAAAATGGATGTGTAAGATTCTCCTTCATAATGTTATCATGCACAACTCACTCAACATAGATCCAAGGCAAGAGATAGGAAAAGAAAGTCCTTTATTACATCAAGAGGTAGTTCTTACAAATTCTTGACAGGGTTTAACCTAATCAAGAGGAAAATATCTTTCAATATCTTAGAGAGTCCTCTTCTCTTCAATATCAAAGAGTCCTTATGAGAATCTAAAATTAGAGAGAGAGAGCACTACAAAATGGAAAGAATGGGTGATATAGGAGAAAGGGAGAGATAAGAGGGAGCATGAGTACATAAATCAATAAAAGAGGTCTAATCAGTTGGATGGAGTCCTAACTATCTTTATTGAATTCTCTACCACCTTTTGAGTCAATAGGACTAAGCTTTCCTCAATAAGCTAGCTTGCATTTATCCCAATAGCCTTCCAGCTTTTCTCATTGGCTAAGAGATCCACTAGAAGATAAGGTTTTGTTTTGCATGATGAGTCATGAATAAGTCTATTAGAGAAAATATATTTATAATTTTGAATAGTGTTGAATGATTTGATTGCTTCTCTAACCACTAGATCTCTTTGATTTGATATTCCATGCCACTTTCCACTTCCTTTCACTTTAAAGACAAAGTCCTCATACCTTGAATCTAGATAAAGCCATGACATGCCTGCTTTTAGTAGCTATAGGTACCTATTTGTCAAAACTATGACTATGTCAATAGATGAAACATTTCTCCATAATCACATATTTTATCCTATTTTAGAATATGAGCATAGGTATTTACTATAGATTGAAAACCAATCCAATTATTGGTTTTCCTATAGTCAATATGTCAATGAATAGATTATAGACTACATAGCTTTTTTCATGAGCCATATTAGGTCTAAATAGACCTATTTAACCTCTAAAACTTTTGAAATCAAAGGAATTATTGTATGTGACATTGAAAACACAATAAAATTGAGTCTACATGCTATGAATCCTTTAATAGAGGTATAAACTAAGATTCAATGGCATCCTTTGAAATATTTACCCTGGTTCGACCTTAGTTGGCATTTATTCTCTATTGAAGTCTCCTAGCTTTAACTTTTAATGTCAATGATTAATCTTAATTTGGAATCCCCAATCATGACATTTGTTATCTCTTAATTCTTCCATAGGATCTTGATGTTACATCCATGATTTAATGTGTTTAGGCTACATGGCATTCTTGCATTCATCCTTAGGAGCGTTGACTCTTAACTTTATACGCATTGTTAATCACCTTTTGTATGGCTTGTACATGCTTTGTTAATTTACCCAGTAGTTACCATAGTCATGACACTCAGAAACTATGCTTTTATCTTTGAGATTCATTAACTTGTTGAAATTTCACTTGTCATTGAGATGCCTTTGTATGATGGATCATGCAACATCGATCAACTTGGACCCACTATCTTCATTAGTCACCACACACCATTAGATATTCATATGGGCACCTAAAATATTTCCATTTTTCATCCACATGATTATCCTTAGGAACATTTGAATTTAAATGGATATTTTATGAGGCCCAAATTTGACATTTGTGTGCACATCCCACTCTGTAAGTTCAACTTTGGAAGCTTATATCTTGAGATAAATGACTCATCAAGATACAAAATTTATAGGGGACCTTCTCAGCATGAAAAAAATCATGTCCATGTGGTCTTTTGGCCTTGACCAATTTCTTGAGTGTGTTTATTAAATATGCAATTAGACTAGCTTGTTTGTCTCTACATGATGTGGGATGATGGTCTGGTTCTTCTAGACTTGTTCTTGAACTGTTGTTTGAATCTTCAAGGCTCAAATGAAATTTTGAGGCTTGTGAAAACTTGCTTCATGTCACTAAATGCTATGATCACCATGAAAACCTACTTTCTCAAATTTTGATAAACTACACTTTAAGTTTACTTAAAGTGTTTCAAAAGCTTTGCAAGCTGTATGTGATCATTAGACCACTCATTCCATTCAAAACTCTATTCAGCTCATCCATCAAGGTATAAGCTTTGTATGTGGGCCAATTTGGTCAATAGAGCACTAGATTGGATTTTAATTTACTTGTTATTAGTTCAGTGAGTATAAAAACATAGAACCTAGTTAGGGTTATTATGTATTTTTTCTTGTCTGAAGGCTTTGGAACCCTCCCTAGTGAATTTATTGTGGTAAGCTATCCCTTGATTAGGTTTAGTGGATCTATATTGGTCATGACCCTGACTATATAATGTATCCCTAATCAAAAGTATAAGTAAGTTTTATCTTCTTAGAGCTAGGATTGATTTGTATATCTATTACATTTCTCATTCATACATTTTGGTAAACCCAACACGAATCTAATCCTTGTAGGTTTTCTCTCATTCTTTCATTTCTATCATCTTATTATTTTTCTATGTTTTCAATACTATATCAAACTAGTCGATATAGTTTTAACTTTTTATGTGTAAATTTAACACATAGTTGTATCAAAATGACTCTATTCTTTTTGTATGTCTTTATTAGATACAAGTTACTAGATCAAATAGGTCAACACAGTACTATTTTTTAGTTCTAGATAAGAATACAAGGTTGAATATGTTGAGTCTATCATATTATTCACCTTTACAACATCCAAATCAAAAAACTCAGTCGAACATGTCAAGTTAGTCATTAGTCAGCATTGAGATCAACAAACTAGGTCGAATAGGTTGACTTAGTCATCTTATCTTTCTTTAATATATAGGGTTTTGCAGAACTAGGTCAAATAGGTTGACTTAGTTTTTAGAATTTGAAATTAGCATTCAAGGCACTCCAATATAAAGTTTGTAATCCTAATCATATTCTAACCCACCAAGTTTCTTCTCTCTTTTTCTGTCATTTTAGTACTTCATTTTAGTTCTATTTTGTACAAGTTACCAATCTTTAAAACTATAACCCTACAACAAACTAAGTTGACCCGGTCAACTTAGATCTATAGCTGGTCTTCTATCTAAAAGACTGAGTCAACCTATTTGACTCTATTCTTAAAGACTCTTACTTCTATAGAATAGTATCAACTTAGTCAACTTTATTTTGTATATAATGTCATCTAAACCAACTTTTTATCATTATAAATTTGGGAATTAACAACTATTTTTTAATAATTAATTCACACTTTCTTTTTTAGCTATTTGCATGATTAGATTATCTCACATAGCCTAAGCAGGTGGTTTTTCAAATTACCATTTAGTTACATTATTTTTCTCTTTTTTTACACACTACCAAATCACACAATATTCAAATGGCATTTAACATTTGTCTTCCTAGGGCATACTTTCTTGGATTTCATCACTAAGGGGGAAGCTAACTTGGTTTTTTGGCCAAGTATAAATATGTGGTTAGTGGTATATATTGATAAAGTGCCTGACACACTTATCATTGTGAGATTATAAAGTGAGGGGGTAGGACCCAATACCAATCTAGTATCATTACCAACATAGATCCCTTTCAGCCTAAACATCTTGAAACCATCCATAGATTGCTTTTTCATTCCCTATTTTCAACCAACTTCCCTATCACACTTAATACAACACTTTATAATATTCTAATAACACTTAGGATGGATACTTAGTTAACACTTACTTTCAGTTGACTACTTGCTCTCTAATCATTGTGTATTGTATTACAAAAAAATGAATTGGCTAGCATTTGTGCAAGATTTTTTGTTATGTGACCCAATTGGATCACTCACATTGATCTAATTATTTGTGTGTTTACTTCCATTTATTTATTAAATTATATTATAAAATTTTCCCCTATTTTATCACACTATCATTCTATCTAGTATATTCTCTTATAGATCATGTTTCCCCTTGTAACCAATACACAATTAGCTTATATGACTATGTATCCTTTTTTGCTTGCTTTATCTCCTAGACTATAATATATAGTTAAACTGTACGACTATGTATCCATTTTTTCCAGTCATGATACGATACTTATTTGACTTATTTGACCATGTATCCTTATTATCTCAATTTCATACCTTGTCTGTAATATGAAGTCAACTTGTATGACTCTATACCCTTATCTACCTCTTGGATTATAAAGCATAGTCAACCTCATTGAATCTGTATCCTTTATGCCTTTTTGCCTTTGCATCATATTCATCTCCCTTAATCTTTCTCCCTCATCATGAAATTCCTATTTGAAGACAACACTGAGTTGAATTCAATAGATACGATGAGCTTTACCAACCCCAATAGGTTCTCCCACAAGTAGCTTGTTGATATTACCCTAGATGAAAGTAATGTGCCTATATCCACTCACAATATAAACTATGGGACCCCTCCTCATTCCTTTTCAATCCATAACCATCTCTTATCCTTAGAAGATCAACCTAAATTAGATTATACTCCATAAATTCTCTTCTTCATCAATGAGTTTCCTCAACATCAAATAGAATATCTTTATACTATTTGCTATTTGCCATTTCATGATAAGTTATCAAACCGAGGATCTCACATAGATTTGTGGACACTAACTTATTTGATTCTCAACTTCTTCCTTCTCTTTTGACCCCTTCTTATACCATGACATCTTCCTCTTTGACTTCTTCCACCTCCATGCTTATATCTTTACTAACATGTCTAGTTATACATCTAGTGGGCCTCTTCTAAGACCCACCCTTCTCAGTTCTTCCACTAGTGCATTATTTTATACCCATGGCAATAATGCATCTAGTACCACCTCTTCTCATCCCTCTACTAATACATATTTTGACACACATGTAAATCATGCTAATAGTGCCTCACTTACCAAAAATTCCTCTCAAGCTATTAATAACATCAGTAGTGGTATCCAAGCCACTACTACCAAATTTAATCCTTCACACAAGACAAATAACACCACTCAAACCCATCAAATTATCCTATAAACTCTTAATCAAATGAATGATTTCAAATCTAACAATGCCAACTAAATGATGTAAATGCAAAATCATCTTATCTATCTTCAAAATCACACTCAACAAGTTTCATAGGGAACACATAACCAAAATGCTCCCCCACCTCCTCTTTGAGATTCCCATGGTAATCTTATTCCTCAACCTCATCTTCTTAACAAAAAAATCAAGCACCTTCTAAATGAGCCTCTTACACCTCAAATTGCTAACATCTATATAAGAGGTATCACCCCTACCATTACTTCAATGGGTCAATTGCCCCCACTCTCCACTTAAAAACATTTGGAAATCTATACAAATATTAGGTCAAGTTAAATAATTTTGCCGCTACCAAGCTATTAGCAAAAAATCTCACAGGTGATGCTTTAGATTGGTATAATCAACTCAAATCTCATTCCATCACTAGTTTGGAACATTTAGTCAATGCTCTACTCTAAGAGTTTCAAACTAGTGACCTCCCTAAAAATATCTTAGCCCATTTTATCAATTGTAAGCTACTTGAGATAGAGACTGCACAAGATTTTATTAAATAATGGAAGACCTTGTCTAATAAATGTGAACACAATATGGTAGATGATAACTTATTTCATCTATTTATCAATTCTCTTTATCCCAAGTTGAAATATTAGGTCTAGACCCTCTCTCTACACATATTGTAAGAGGTCATTAACCAAGCCAAGTACCAAGATTTCCTCATACATAAATTAAATCCATCCCAACCTTCTATGGGTACTCACCTATTAATAAAAAATAAGAATAATCATGCTACAAACAATGGTGTCACCAAATCTTATGATACCATTCATACTATTTAAGCTATTGTTCCCAAGCAAGTTTTAGAACAAGCCTCCCCTCCAAACCACATCACTAATCCTCAATTATCTTCAAAAAATAGCATTAATATTCATAAACCTTTATCCTTATCATAATTACAAAATCATCTACCAAGGCCTCTTCTGTAATTGTACTTCTCATGACCCTACTCCTCCTAATGGTTACACATCAACTCATGTGCATATTACCGACCTTGGTCATATTAATTTGAGACATGTACCACTTTATTAGACCTATATTTCATTGTATTCTTACCCCCCATACATATTTATTCCATATTGGCCCTTTTGCACACAAGATATGCCTTTTAGAGATGCCTCAGGGGCTCTTAGGAGCCTATTGACCAGCCCAAGACCTTGTTTGAGCCAGGCTGAGGCTTATATAAAGGAAAACCATGGCCTTGGATACATGTTTATTTAACCAACACCTTGGAATAGGCCAAAACTTGGGTAGAAAATGTATAAAAGTGCTCATATGAAGCCAAATAATAAAAATGGCTAGTTTTGGGTCATTTGGAGGATTTGGGTGGGGATATATGCCTCTTTCTCATTCATTTGAGCTATATCTCTTCTCATTTTTACATAATATATTGATTATTATCCCATTTCTTGAATATCACACCTTCTTGAATCTCTCTTGATTCATTCTTGACACTCTTGAGATTGATTGAGGATAGTGGATCCCATATGCTGCTACACACTTGCTTAGAGACTCCATTACTACTCTCGGTTATTCTTTCTTCCTTGTGGCTTGTTACCAAGATTATAAATTTGGTATTGTAAATAATTGGTGTACTTGGTTGGAGATATTACACCATTCCAAGTTCTCACTTCACCTCCTCCTTTGCTCTTGGCTCTTGGTTTGGGCTTCAGCTTGCACATAGCTTGGTCTTCCTCCTACATTGCTTCCTAGCTTGGAATCCTGGTTGGCAGAACATCTTCACTTCATATTTAAGATTGATCTAAGGGAAATTTTATATTTAAAGTGAAACTCCTTTTTTTTTTTTAGTGTATATGCTAGGTTTTGAATTGTTTTAGTGAAATAGTTGTTTTGTGCATTACTTAGAGTAATTTCCAAAGTTTCTTACATTTGTATATGATTAAAGAATACTTTCATTACTTGAAATATTCATTTATTACACATAATTTCTCTCTTTATAACCCTTATTAATTATATACTAGAGATATACATGATCAAGACAAACTAAAAAACTTTCTTAAACATTCTCTCTCTCTCTCTCTCTCACTAAACTAGAACATTGCATTATTAGAAAACAATAGTATTGATTTGGAAAGATAGATCAAATCTAGAATAGGCATACTCTTGAAACATTTTTTAAAAATGTATTTATTGATTAAAATGTCTTTCATTTGGCCTCAAAGTGCCTTAGCTTATATATTTACTTTTAAATTGTTATCTCACTCCATTTGGTATTATTGTTCTCACTTTGTTTATGCAATCAATAGTCTAGTCTTAGCTACTTGCCTCACTATGGTTGGAACTATTAGAGCAAATTGTCTACTGTGTGTGCCTATTCATGCTAGCCCTAACCTAGTATGAAAGTTTGTCTATATCTTGGTACAAGATGGAAAACTAGATAGCCATTATAGATCTTTTATAGCCCATAGAATGCTTGAGCCTTCTAGCCTCCTAGTGGTTTGATTTAACACCCTGCCAAACACTAGTGGTTCCATTTAGATTCTTGGAGCTACATTCTGGAATGCCTGATGGGACCTCACATATAGTTTCAAATTAGTTATATCCCATTTATATTTCTCGTAGCCAACTCCCCTTTGTTATCTATTAGGCTTTGATTTTATTTGTGTTTTGACTCTCACCTTGGTTGCTTTCTCTTGCTTTGGTTTTGTGTCTTTCTCCAGGTTGGTTCTCCATCAGTTTGCCTTTTCTATTATCTTATATGTTTCTCATGATTCATCAAATCCATGACCAATTTCCCAACTTTGGGATGCTAATCTTATTGGATTTAGGATCTCATCCCTGAGTTCACCACTAAGCAAGATGTGCTTGCAATAGAATGCCATAGACACCACAGGACCCAGGAGCTTCCCTCAACCTAGCATGGTAGTTTTCACCCTGTCATTTTTAAAATGGAAAAATATTAGAAGGAATATAACCAATGGAATTGGTTTCCTTTTCACCAGTTTGAGCTTCATTCATTCGAGGATGTTTTATCTCAGCCTCATGTCATGCCACATTCACCCATTTGAGGTGATGAGTATCTCCTTGCATAACTAGGTCCTGAGGAGTTATGTGTAATCATTAATGATTGAATTAGAAATTTTCATGTGAATGAAGTGATTATTTCTCCCCATAAGATTTAGTAGCATGCTTCCTTTAGAAATAGATCCCACACTTGCTCAGTGTCAAGTGCCCCAACTAGTTCTCATGCGAGTTCCCTACCTATTTCCCAGTTAGAGACTCTAGAGAAAGAACACCCTCATATCCATATTATGGGACATAGGTATTATAAATTGATGAGGAGGATATTACCATCCTCTTAGTCCTTATTTTAGAGTTTTTAATGAGCATGCTGATTTCAATCAACACTTACAGACTAGATATCCATGAGATGCATACCAAGAGCATCAACAACCATTGGTTAACCCTTACATGATGTCACGTGACAAAAATCATGGAGATCTTGGTCATCATGACCATTTCCATGAGTATTCCATGTCTCCCCATCATCCTCATCGGGGATATCATACTTCCCATGGACATTCTCCACCTTATAGAAGAGATGATTTCCATTATGAGCATCCTCCTTATCAGGAGCCTCCTCAGCATCATCTACCCCATAGTCATGGTCATGGTGATGAATATGGGCATAGGTAACATCATCACCATCATGAACCCCCTCTCAAAGTTCATCACTATCCTAATATCAACCATGCTTATAAGGATCTCTGGCATAACCCTCTAGCCCCTTGGGTGCGTGCTATTACCCTTCTTACTCCTATCCCTAAAATGCCTAAGTTCAATGAGATACAAGAATCTAGTCTCACAGAGCATATCACAACATTCATGATGGAATGTATGAATTGGGAATAGGACAAAGGCATCATGTTGAATATATTTTCTCATTCTCTATGAGCTAAAGCTCTTGTTTGGATTTAGAATATACTACCATATTCTTTCTTTAGTTTTCAGTTCCTTCTAGATGACTTCCTTTAATATTTTGATATCTCCAGACCCTTTAACCTCATCATCTAATCACTCACTTCCATAACATAGGACAAGGGCAAGTCTAAATTTTATTTTATGTATAGATGGCATTCATTTGTTTATATATGTAGGACTAAGTTCACATGAGCATTGCGGTAAGAGGATCAACTTGAGGTCCTCAAGCATGAACCTGCCTCTTATGATGAAGCTATTAACGAGTGTCTAAAGATTAAAGTGTTTGAGGTATGTACAAGTATATGACCCATCCCTTCCAAAAATTCATCCTCTTCACATGATCATAACCCTAATGTAACTAGAAATGGTGTCACTAATTATGCTCTCAAGAAGAAGGAAAACTATGAGGTTGATACTTGGATAAAAAATATAGATAAAAAGAAGGCTCTTGAATCAAGCACAACAAAACAACAGATGGCATTTACTTATGACCCCACTAAGTTTTACAATTTCCATTAGATGAGGGGGCATAATGATGCCACTTATGCCACCCAAAAGTTTGGTGTGAAATCTTCACCTCCATTTTAGAGTTCTCCTCTTGTGGAACCCAACCATAAGTTGAATGTTTTCAAGGAGCCTCTACCTAAACATGACAAGGAAAAGAATACGAAGAAGAAATAAAAGGCTAAGGCCTCATGTTTCCCTTATTTTTCTTCCACCTCTTCTAACTCCCCCTCTTAGGCTAACCTGAGAGGGAAAGGCAAGTCCAAGAGTAGAAAGGTTGTTGCTACTATCGACATATCCTCTTCTAGGTACGAGTGCTTTGTCAACATGCACTTTGGTTAGGCCATCAAACCTATTGGGGAGATTGATGTTACAGGGCCCTCTATGCATCCCATGGGGGTAATAAATACTAAGGTTAGATTTGATTTTAGGTGTAACATTCCTCCCTAGGATAGACAACATCCTTAATATATCATAGAGGAGTTGTAGGGCCTCTTAGCTTGGATATCCATTTGGGACCTTCACCTTTACCTTGAGTAAAGGGGCTTCATTTTTGATGATCTTGGTGTCCCTTGCAAGGATCCACTACATGATGATGTCAAAGTTTTGTTCAACTTCAATGTACATAAGCACCCTCATCCTCTCATCTTATATTTTGACCCAACCTCTTTACCAAATGCTTCAATTCTTGTAAAGAGGGCTTATTTCCCTCTATACATAGAGACTTTTGTTGATTATTACCACATTAAGTAGTACATTATTGATGAATGAGCTACATTGAATATCATGCCCCCATGTGTGTTTAATAAGCTTAAGATTAGTTGAAAGAATCTCTTTGATTCTTGCCATAACTATGTCAATCTCAATAATGACATGGTTATGCCAATGGGGAACATGAAGCTATAGATCAATTTTGGCCTCAAGATAGTTAGAATCAAGTTCTATGTGTTAGACATTGATCTTTCATACAACATGATTCTTTCCCATCCATGGACTGCTACCATGCAGGTTATCATGTCAACCATATTTTACATGGTGTAGTTTATACATGAAGGTGAGGTTTACACCTTGGAGGCTGACCCAGATCCCTGGGTATTGTTTTATGCAAAGATAAATCCCTTAAGTGAGGCTTTGATGATTTCCTTATGGGGGTCTATAGATTTTCATACACCCCCTATTTTTGAGTCTCATTTCCTCAAAAATAAATGTTTTAATCTGATTGAGTATCGATCAACATTCATTCCTTTAGAGTCTAGCACATGTCATCTGAATCCCTCTTCTACTCAGTGACACCAAGCTAACCCATATCTTTTTATAGATCTCTTCCATGATGTCTCTCCTGATGTTGAGCTCTCCCTTATGTCATGATTTTCCCATTAGAGTTTAGGATATCTCCTTACATCTCTTGCTAAGATTGATAGAATGGTTGAGTTTGATCTCAAGTTCTATTTCATTCATGTTACATAATGCAACCTATTGAAGGAGAGAAAGGCTTACACCAAGAACATGCATGCTTTTCATAAGTATCATTATCTCCTTAATCACCTTGTTTGGAGATTTCTCTCATAGGTGGACCAACCCTAGGCCTTCCTATGATGAATGCCTTAGCGATTGAACTTGAAGTGTTAGATGAGTCACTCCATCCCATGCCTAAGTGTTTCAAGGATGGTAATGCTATGGATGCTGAAAGATTTATAGATATCAACTTTGGCACTTTAGTAAGGCCTAAGATCATCAAGATTAGTATTAGCCTTATTCTTGAGGAACATGATGTTTTGGTTACCTTCTTGAAATTTTTTTAAGATGTATTTGTTTGGGAATACATTGATATAAAGGGCATGGATCCTAACATAGTCATTTATAACCTCATTATGGATAATGAGACCCTTCCCATTCACTAAAAGCAATGGACCATGGCTCTTAAAGTCTCCTAATTAGTCAATGTAGAGATCAAAAAACTCATCTGAGTTGGATTTATCCAAGCTGTTGACTATCCCTGATGGATTTTCAACATTATCCCCATTCTTCAAAAGAATGGGGCTATTTGGATTTGCATCAAATTTTAGGATCTCAATATAGCCTACCCAAAGGATAACTATCCTACTCCTTTGATAGACTAGATTGTTGATTCTATCACTGGTTTTGAGATCATGTCCCTCATAGATGGTTTATCTAGGTATAACCAAGTCTGGATTGCACTTAAAGACTAACACAATACAATGTTCACTACTACATGGGGTACCTCTACTATACCACCATGCATTTTGGTCTAAAGAACACTAAGGCCATGTATCAACATTCCATGACCTTATCCAAAAGATATTTGAGTACTATATTGCTAATATCCTCAAAAAATTCCACAAGCAAGATGAGCATGTACAAGACATCAAAATCATCTTTGATCATCTTCAAGAATATTACATTAGTCTCAACCCTAAGAAGTATATTTTTAGCATTTCAAATAGAAAGCTTCTCAACTTCCTCATCTCACATAGGGGCATTAGAGTGGATCTCAATAAGATAAAATCAATCCTTGAGATTCATCCTTTGTGTAACCTCATCTAGTTTTAATCTTTCCTAAGAAGACTTAACTTTTTTAGATGTTTCCTGAAGGAGTATGCTCACAAATCCATATCCCTCACACATCTCTTATGAAAGGACACTCTGTTCTTGTGGTCTAATAAATCCAAAGAGGATTTCAAGGAATTGAAGCATCTGATTCATAATCCTCCCATATTGATGGCACCTATTAAGTGGTATGAGTTTATCTTATACACTTATGTCACTGATCTTTCCATCAAGGGCGGGAAAAATTATGCTAAAAGGATGACACTAGTAGGGAGAGAGATTTTTACTACATCTCTCATACATTGGTTGGCCCTAAACTCAACTATTCTCTTATTGAGCATTAATACCTCTCTCTCATATTCACCACAAAGAAGTTATGGCATTACATATTGGACCAGACTACTAACATGATTGTCTAGTTTGATCCACTTTACTACTTACTCATCAAGACACATCTTGCTAGCAAGATTATGAGGTGGATCATGATTATTAAAGAGTTTGACCTATGCATAATTAACCAAAAGTCCATGAAGGGCTTAGTTGTGGCTGACCAAATCATTGAGTGCCCACTACCCAACCTGAACATGGAGCTAGTTGATGATGCATTTATTGATGAGATGGTCTACTTGGTCGACTGTGTTGAGGTCTCCAACTACGATTAGTATTAAATAATTATCTATTACCTTGTAGACCAATATTATCCCACCATCACATCTTCACAAGAACACTATTATATTCGTAAACTTGCTATCTACTATGTCATCATTGGTAGCATCTTGTTCAAGAGGGGTCTTGATGGTGTGTAAATGTAGTGACTCACCCCCTAGGATGTCCCTCTTATGCTTGAGGAGTCCCATGAGATCATTTTTGGTATCCACCTAGGAGGGCAAGCCACCACTCAATGTATTATCAAGATGGGCTATTACTGGCATACTCTTGTTAATGATGAAGTCCAGTATGCAAAAAAGTGTAAGATATGCCAAGTCATAGGGGATGTTATCAATGCCTTGAATGACCTCCTACACCTTATTTCAACCACTTGGCCCTTCTCAATTTAGGCTCTTGAATTCATTAGCAAGTTCAAACCTACCTATTTTGATGGTCATCATTGGTTCATCACTGCCACAAACTATTTTATGATGTGGGTTGAGGCCATGCCTCTGAGTGGCATGTGTGGAAAGACTGTCACCAAGTTCATCTTGAACTAAATTATTTATAGGTTTAGGGTTCTCATTATGATTATGGATGAAAATGGCCTAGGATTTCAAATCCCTAAGATATGTGAGTTCACTGAATGCTTTGGGTTTAGATTCATTTCTCTTCTACCCATTACATCCAGGGAATGGGAAAGTAGAATCTTAAAATAAATTTTTTAAGAAGATGCTTTTCCATATCGTGGCTCAGTCTAAGAGAGACTAGCATCTGATGATATATCTTATCTTTTGGGCCTATTAGACTAGCTTCTGCATGGCCATGGGGGAAACCCCATACTTTATCATGTATGGGTTTGAGGTTGTTCTTCACTTAGAGGTCTTAATCCCTTTTCTATAGGTTAAGATGTTTGGTTTTATTTTTGATGAGGAAGAATTCATTGCTCACCTCACTAAGCTTGAATAGTTAGATGAGTAATGCCTAACTAGTCTTGAGTATAGCCATGCTTACCAGCACCATCAGTTTCACCAATTTGAGAAGTTGGTGTGCCCTCATTAGTTTAAGGTGGGTGATATGATCCTTATTTTTTATAAGGATCACCATAAGAAGGGAAAACTCACACACAAGTGGTTTGGCCATTTTTTCATCATCACCTCTCTATAAAATGGGGATTTTTTTCTCTCAACCCTCAAAGGTGAACCCCTACAACACTCAATCAATGGGTTCCCACTCAAGACATTTCATGTCTAGGGCCTGCATGGCCCTCTAATAAAGTTGCCTGTGGTGGTAAGGTAAACCTTTCCTCTCTTCTCTCACCACTAACCTCCATGCCACTGGTATATGTGTGTGCACATGGGTTCTTTATTAGTATTTCTTACTGTCTAATCATAGGTATCTAGTAGTCTATATTAGATAAAACATACACATCACACACAAAATTATATACACACATGTGATCATAATGAGAAAATCAATGTATATATCATAAAAAATACATGTTTTCTCTTATTATATCATATGGGCTCATAGTCCCCCAAAACTACCATGTACATGGCTACATATGCATGCCTAATCAACCTATGACTGGATGATATCCATGATAGTGATGCTCTAGGTGGAGATCTTGATCTCTGCCTCTCAACCAGTTAAGATACAGTGTCTTTCAGTATAGCCAATCGGTCTTCCCTCAATTCAGGTGTCTCAACTCCTTTGGTCTACTCTCAAGCTAGCTTAGCCTATAGTTGATCAATCTTGGCCTTTGATCTCACTAATCTCACCTCAATATCCACTACAACTAGCTTGTGGTTTATTATCAATACCTCATATCATGTTAACTTGGCCTTTAGCAATGAAATCCTATGTCATGCCCTCACCAGCTCAAGTAAGGCTTTGCACCTACCTACTAAAACTGAGTATGTGGCTCTGCCCCCATTAATAGATATAGTACCCACTCTGTTAGTGGTGTCCCCACCACATCAAGGAATATCTCCCTCAGTAGTAGGTCCCCTAGGGTCCAATCTAGATAGGCTAATTTCTTACACATGCACAAAGCACATATGTTAATCACATATCATATCTCATTAAAGATGAGTACCAAAATGAAGTGATATCTAAAAAATACACTTATCTTACCTAGAAATGTTGGTGGCCTCTTCAGCCCTCTTACAGGTTATGCTCCTCTTGGTGGTAGTGGTTCTTACTATGGTGGCCTCTCTCCACTATTTTCTCCCTTGTTCTACCTCAAATACCTATCAAGCTCAGCCCCAACTGGCCTAGGCCGTGCCCATCTCCCTTGCCCCACTAGAGCCTATCTCCCTAGATGACGATATGATCCTTGTGGACCTTAGAGCTCCTCCCATCCCAAGTAGGGCTCTAACCTGGCATCCTCCATTCATGCTATAGACCTATAGGAATATCAAATATATCTTGATAATACATATAGATCCAAGGTGGTTTATATGGGCCCTACCCTATCTATAAATAATGTAAAAAATATCATACCCTCCTCTAGTGTAGGGTACACCTTGATACCATATGGCATCCTTGATCATATTAGTGGGAACCTCTCATAGACCTAGGACATGAGTAGATTAGGCTATGTCAATTTACCCAACCTTGTGCACTAGATGTGATTTAGTTGTTAGTACAATTTCACCTAGGATATACTAGCCCTAGACAAATCTCTATCCTCCCTCAACTCATTGGACAACTCTTGTCCATGAAAGTGGTAGTCATCCTATACTTTAGTCGATGTAGAGCCTCTCAACCATAGTCCTTACTATCACTATTAGGAGAATGGGTACCCGTAGTGAAAACTATGTGATCTTTAGTCAATAATTATTCCACTATGGTTAGGGTCCCACTAAGTAGAGCTCTAATACTACTATATCTTGCATTAGTGGTAGCTCTATCTCTCTGCCCATCAACTCTACCTCATAGAGTTAGTAGATGTCCTCAATGCTAAAGATGAACTCTATCTTAGGCCCCAATTAGAACAAATGCCTCTCGAGTACCCATATAGTCACCAATGCATTCACTAGGTCTCTAGAGTAATGTAGTGAGGGTATGTGTACTAGCTACTAAAGTCTTGCACTCTATAAGTGATCTTAGTCTACCACTAGTAGAATGTCTACCTCCTCAGCTAACCATGTTGGAAATCTCTCCCATTTGGTCACCTCACATGGCCCATCTCACTGTGCTAGCCTCTCTCTCACCTATGAAGGTCCACCCTCCTCTGGTAGGCTAACTCCTTCACATGTCTACACAAAAAATCAAATAGGAAAATGGATTAATTTACTAGCCAAAAAATAAGTAAGAGCAAGTAAAAAACTATGTTTTTATCTATCTATCTCTTTTTTCTCTCTCCTTCCTCTTTCGACCCCTTTTGAGACCTTCAAGATCTATCAAGCTCCTTGAGGGACTTTTTTGAGGCCTTTCTACCCAAGGCCATGACTTTTTGGGAAAAGCCATGGCTTGGGTAGGCGCTAGGCTACAACTTGTGTTGGGACGTTTTGCTCTATGAAATTCGATTTGGACCTTTATTTATCTCAATTTTTTTGTGTCACTGAGCCCATAATTTTAACTCATTATTTCATTTGATTCATCCATTGAATCATATATAATGAGATAAAATGCATTTAGGGCCTCCCAAACCCCCCATAAATGAATACATTTGACAAAATTCATTCATAAGACTTTCCCAAACCATTCTATGCATCTCTGACGCTCTCCCATGTCCTCATATGCTCTACTTGGGCTTTGGTTACTCGTGGGATCTCCTCTAGATCTCTCAGAGTGAACATAAGAGTGAAAATGATCTCTTTTCTCTCTTTTCCCCTCTTTTAGCCCTTGTTTCTTGCTTTTTATGGGCCCTTTTTGGGTGTTTTACCCATTTTTGCATTTTAGACCATGAAACCTCCATCTTAGAGGTTTTGGCACATTTTGAGCATGTTGATAGCCTTTGTTTTGTAATTTGAGGCTTCTTTGGGCCCACTTTGGCCCCATTTTTGTTTTTAGGACCCCTTTTGGGTCCCCATTGACCTCTTAAGCCCATATCCCATCTCATGAGCACCCAAAGATAAAAGTTACTTATTGTGATTTTTTTAGTTAGTCATTTCTCTAATTTTCTATAGTTTATCCATTCTAAATCCCTCTCTCTCTTGTTAATCATGGTTATAGGTAGGGTTTTTAGCTAAATGTAGTGGTTTGGGACTTGCTCTAGTCTTGTCGATCGGTCTTCATCTTCTCTAAAATTCCCCTACTTTCCCTTGTTACCTCTCTCCATAGTTAGTGTTGGCTAACCATTATTATTATTTTGATTTCATTATTTGTTTCCCTTGTGAAAATTGCTTATACCACTTCACTTTGAGATCACCTTTCTGTAGTCACGTTTTGCTCTATGAAACTCGATTTGGACCTTTATTTATCTCAATTTTTTTGTGTCACTAAGCCCATAATTTTAACTCATTATTTCACTTGATTCATCCATTGAATCATCTATAATGAGATAAAATGCATTTAGGGCCTCCCAAACCCTTCTTGCTTTTTATGGGCCCTTTTTGGGTGTTTTACCCATTTTTGCATTTCAGACCATGAAACCTCCATCTTAGAGGTTTTGGCACATTTTGAGCATTGGTAGCCTTTATTTTTAATTGAGGCTTCTTTGGGCCCACTTTGGCCCCATTTTGGTTCTTAGGACCCCTTTTGAGTCCCCGTTAACCTCCTAAGCCTGTGTCCCATCTCGTGGGCACCCAAGGATAAAAGTTACTTATTGTGCTTCTTTTAGTTAGTCATTTCTCTAATTTTCTATAGTTGATCCATTCTAACTCCCTCTCTCTCTTGTTCATCATGGTTATAGGTAGGGTTGTTAGCTAGATGTAGTGGTTTGGGACTTGCTCTAGTCTTGTCGACTGGTCTTCATCTTCTCTAAACTTCCCCCCACTTTCCCTTGTTACCTCTTTCCATAGTTAGTGTTGGTCAACCATTATTATTATCTTGATTTCATTATTTGTTTCCCTCATGCAACTTGCTTATCACCACTTCACTTTGAGATCACCTTTCTATGTAGTCATTAGTCTTGCATCCTTGACCCCATTATAGTGCACCTCTCAGTGGTGATCCACACTGATGGTGGTAGTTAGGGCAACCTTGAGACCAACTACTACAACTTGGGTTATCGATGATAAATGGGGCCATGAGCTTGTTGCAACTAGTTTCTTCCTTACCAGTGAGATGAATAATGTCACCAAGTATAATGCAATCATTTGCCTTAACTGATTCCCATGAGTTAGGGCAAGTGCTATGTGAAGTTATTCTCTGGCTCACTCTTAGTCATGTCTCAACTCACTAGTGTTTGGGCCATCCTTAGCTTTGAGTTGATCCCCGTCTTTGAGGTGGTACATGATTTTCTCTCATTCTTTGAGGATGTCCAATTCACCCATATCCCTCATAAGGAGAAAACTAGGGCTGATGACCTAGTGAATGCCATTATAAATAGTCTGATTTTATTTGATATCACTTATGTCCCTTATTTACAAAAGTAGAGCTAGATCTAGAGTTAGATTTTGGATTACGCAACATTTTCACTCTCACCCATGGATCATCTCATTGAATTTTTTCACCACCATCCTTATCTAGTAAGTGCAGGTAATGTTTCCTTTTATATTTTTAGTTATTTCTTTCCTTTAGTTTTATGTGGGTTCTAGGCACTACACAACACTCCTTGTTTATTAAAAAATTGATTGTTTGTACCTTGGGGGCATATGTAATCATACTTCCCATAAACCTAATCCTCTTTATGTTTACACATTGAATCATGTGTAGAATATCGACCTTGTTCATCCTAATTTGAGACATATACCACCTGCTTAGACATCTTCCACATAATATTATTACCCCACATACATCCCTAGTCTATATTGGCCCTTTTGTACATAAGACATGCCTTTTAGAGACCCCTCAAGGGTTCTCGAGATCTTGTTAACCAGCCCAAGACCCTATTTGACCTAGGATGTGACTTGTGTGAAGGAAACTCATGGCATAGGCCAAATTTTTCCTTCACCAAATCCATGGCCGAGGTCACAGCCTAGATATAATGTGTCTAAAAGTGCCCATATGAAGCCAAATAGTAAAAAATAGCTATGTTTAGGTATTTTGGTAGATTTAAGTGGGGATATATGCCACTTTCTCATTCATTTGAGCTCTATCTCTTCTCATTTTTGCATCATCTCTTAATTCTTCTCCCCTCTCTTGACTCTCATGCCTTCTTAAATCTCTTTTGATTCATTCTTGGCACTCTTGAGTTGGATTGGGGATAGAGGATCCTATATGATGTTACAAACTTGTTTGGAGACTCCATTTCTACTCTTAGTTATTCCTACTTCTTTGTGGATTGTTCCAAAACTTCTACATTTAGAATTTCACCTAATTTTTTTCCTTGGTTGGAGATTTTACACCATTGCAAGTTCTGATTTCACCTCCTCCTTTGCTCTTGGCTCTTGGTTTGGACTTCAACTTGTACATAATTTGGTATTATTCCTACATTATTTCCTAGCTTGGATTCCTAGTTTATATAACATATACACTTCATCGTTGAGCTTTATTTGAAGGTAATTTGCTATGAAAAATGAAACTCCTTTGTTTTGTGTAGTTTATATGCTAGGGTTTAAACTGTTTTAGTGAAATAGTTATTTTGTGCATTGCTTAGAGTAGTTTCTAAAGTTTATTGCATTTGTATATGGTTAAAGAATACTTTCATTACTTGAAATATTCCTTTTTTGTACACCATTTCTCTCTTTGGAACCATTTCTCATTTCATAGTAGAGATATACATGATCAAGACAAACTAGAAAACTTGCTTAAACATTCTCTCTCTCTTGCTAAACTAAAACATTGCATTATTAGAAAATAATAGTATTGATTTGGAAATATAGCTCAAATCTAGAATAGGCATGCTCTTAAACCCTTTCTTGAAAACATATTTATTTCTTAAAACATCTTTCATTTGGCCTCAAAGTGCCTTAGCTTCTAGATTTACATTTTAGTTGTTATCTCTCTCCATTTTGTATTATTGTTATCATTTTGTTTATGCAATCAGTAGTCTATTCTTAGCTAATTGCCTCACTATGGTTGGACCCATTAGATTAACTTAGATACTTTGTGTGCCTATTCATGCTATCCCTAACCTAGTTTTCAAGTATATATATATTTTGGTGGAAGTCGGCAAACCAAATAACCACTATAGATCTCCTCTAGCCCATAAAACCTCTGAGCCTTCTATCCTCTTAGTGGTTTGCTTTAGTACCCTACCAAATATTGGTGGTTCCATTCAGATTCTTGGAACTACATCTTCCAAAATAAATTGATCCCACTCATCTCATGAAATCCTAGTATGATCTAAATCAATTTTTTTGGTTTCATGCTATATTATAGAGTTTTATAAGGGTCAAAGGTGTCTTGATACATAGAATTTTGAACACCTTGTTTACTTTTGGGATATCTCTAATGGCTTGTAACAATGGAATTTATATGATACACTAATGACATCATTGATAAATTTAATAATTTATAGGTTATCATAAATTTTTAGTTTATGTTCTAAAAATTTAAATGGGCTAATTTAAATTTTTATTGTATGATCTGAATCTTATTAATTTATTAGTGATAAGGGCTTATTTATAGTATAGAGTTTTATATGAGACTTGTTGGTAGATTTGTAATTTGGCTATGGATTTCCTTCTTAGTCCCAATTTTGACCATGATTATATCATTCATAAATATAAATAAGCCTATGAAATTGCCTTCAAAGGCCATGAAACACAAACTAAATATAAATATTTGAACCAAGATAATGCTCATTTATCCATCTAAAAAGATCCTCTTTTGAATCACCAAGACAATCAAGATAAGCCTTCCCCTTCTACCAATAATGTTGATAGTCTTATTGATCCAAACTCTGAAGAGAATGTGGTTAATATGACTAATATGTGAAGGGTGGTTGCCTTCATGATCCTCATCCCATCCACACTCCTCAATTGTCTCACACATTTCATGTTATACAATACTCTTACATAATTCACTTAATAGAGTTAGGGCAAGAAGACCTTATATATTTTGATGAACCAACTCTAACACCTCCCTTATATAACACTTCTCATACCATTTATACCACTCCACATTATTTAATCATCACCAATGATACTCAACCTTATACTAACACTTATTGCAATTTATCTAACACCATGCCTACATAAGCTACCCCATCTTCTTAGGAAAATCAACAAACTTGTCCTCCAATTAAACCTCTTATATCTTATCAACATGAATTCACATACACTTCATCTCCTCCTTTCAAGGAACTCCTTCAACACTATGCACCTATTCCTAATAGTCCACTTATGGTTTATGATGAGTGAGATAATATCATAGAACTTACTAATCTGTCATCTCAAATACTATTTCTCAAGCTTATACGGACCTCTCTACGTCATCATAATCATCTTATGTAGCTTTTGCTTGAAATGAACATCCCTCATCCTCCCCTAGTAGGACATGAAACCAAATTATTTGGATTAGATGATAGCATTTTATAATAGTGAAAAGAGATGCCCATACACATTGATGAAATAATAGACACTTCTCTTTCCCTCAAATTCCCCATTACTTTTATAATCCCCATTGAGATTCTGCTTCATGCGGATGATCTTCCTCTTTTTATCAGTGTCCAAATTGGTGATATCCAAGTCAAGCATGCCTTTATTGATGAGGATTTAGGCACTTATGTTGCCTCTCTCATTTTTATTAAAATCCTTAGGTATTCTAAATGTAAATTTAAGTTCACATGCAACACATATCACATATATGATTGAAGGTAAATGCCTTCCTTAGGCTATGTGTGGATCTTTATCACCATCCCACTATCACTGTTATAGTGAAGGTAATGATATTCTAGGCCATGAAATCATCGCATGAGAGCAGTTTCCTCTTCCACTTGCCAATGTGTCAAATTTCCTCATAATGGATCAATCTATAAGATTCAAGGTGACACTAACCCTTTGAATTTAAAACAATTTCAAGACTATGGTGTATTCAATATTTCATCCCTTGAAACCTTACCGACCATTCCTTTTCAATAATCTTAATGATTCAACTTTCCTATCAACTCCACCTGAGGTTACAATGGTTATCCTAAACTAATTGAGAATATACCACCTAACCTCCTAGATTTAAATGATAATGAGCCTGATGAGATCAATATTAAGATCTAAACCTTAGATCTCTCACCTCATCTCATTTCCAAACTTCCACCTTCTCTAAAACCACATTTCAATCAACCACTTAGTGATGATATACCTATTGTCTTCACTAAGACTTCGCACTCCATTCATCACACCACATTGGATGACAAGGTCATCCCTACCTATGCCATCGATCTTCATACACCTAACTATGATGATAGTTATACCTTAGATGATCTTTCTTAGAAGTCTTGTTCAAGCCTAAGATGATGAAATTATTCATTATCACTCCACTTTGCTTCAGTATTTACATATAACTTATAGCATTCCATCTTATATAATTCTTAATTTTAGCATTTTTCATCTTGTTTGTAGCGTATAGATGGTGTGCACACCTCCCGTTTCTAAAGATACTTAGGAATATGCTTATTGATCATGATATGACTAGTCCCTATCACTTTGATAGATACTAGGACCCCTTTAACCAACTTATCCTTAAGATGCTTATGATTATCATTCAACCTTCTATATATCCCATCCCTCCCTCAACTAATCCCAATTCAAATCCTATTCCCACTCTCTCTAGTTGAGTTTCTTCTTGTTTTAGATCTTATTTTTCCTTTTGTTAAGCCTTGCCCAGTCTCTCCACCAACCCTACCTTCCATTGGTGATGGTTTTATCCCTTTAATGTAGCTTGATCCTTTGTCCACCAAATGGGCTGATCAACCATATTGTAATATTCATAAATTTTCTAGTCATTGGACTAGAGACTATTCATTACACCAACCTTATTTGGCTTTTATTTCTGCTCTTGTTAGTATACCTGTAAAGTTTACTAATAAGCATATATGTTAATTCCATGACATAGATAATAATTCATCCATACATTGGCATAAGCTACGATAATATATCAATTCCTTATATCCCACCACTCCTCAAACCATAGACAAGGCTATACCTCCCCCAAAAATATTACCTGAATATATTTCCAAATATGGATAGGTATATTTTATGTGGCACCAATGTGATACTAATCACACTAATCATTATCACATCCTTCAGTAGCATCTCAAAGATCACCTCATGACCATTCCTTCATCTACTACCATTCCTACTATATGTCACCCCCATAAGAAGGCTCCCCCTTCTTCCCCTGTGAATCCATTTCTTGTGGTCTCTTATCCACCTATCATTTCTCCACCTATGATTCCCTCACTAGTGGATCTTCCTTTCCTGATGCCCCCTTCCCCACTAATGATTCCTTCTCATGTGGCCCATTCACCATTAGTGACCCTGTCATTTCCCATAGAGTCCATTCCAATTATTTATCCCAATAATGCCTTACATGATAGTCCTCATTAGCATGATCCTTCATCCATTCCTACATTTTCCATTGAGGACATTTGATGCGAAGTATTTCTCAACTTTCCCTGAAGATCGATGAGACTTTGGATGTAGTCTAAGTTCATATTCATAGAGACTTATCTAATGTTATGGATAATGTGTGTGGATAAATATATCAATATTTATGAACACAAACATGGTTTTCTTTCATTTATTTCTTAATTTGGATTGGACATGTGCTCCAACTTTACATTTATCTATTTTGTATCATTTGACATTGTGTCAAATTCTTATCTATCTTACATGATGAATTTTATTTTGTACTACATGTTCCTTATGATATCATTATTCTTATTATGTTCTCTTATTAATTATTTTTCATGATTACATACTTGTTCATAAGTTTTTTTCCATGGTTATCTTGTTATTTTTTATGATTGTTTACTATCTTATCTCTATAAACATGGATAATTGTTATTGTGACTTGGTTATACAAACCTTACTCCCTTTAGTCATTCCTTCTTTACCATGTGATTAGTTAGAAACTAATTCATCTAATTATAATATATTTTTACTAGTCCACCTTGGATCTCCCTTTATTCCCCTTATTTCCTCTCACAAACTAATAATACGCATGGTTGAGACTTGAGATAACATGTTGGTTCATAATTTAGCCTGAGTGTTTTAGTCAATCATGTCTTTGGATACTTAGATTCCTTTAGCCAAAGCCTAAAGTTTATTTATGTGTATTAATTTATCTCTCATTATTGGTCATTATAAATACGTATGGAGGAATAATCTCAAAATCCATAAACATTCAAAAGCCAAATCACTTAACAAAAGGCGATGATCTAAAATGCAACATTCAAAATTCTCAAAAGTCAAATCACACTAAAAGACATGATTCTAAGAAGATATATTTTTTATAATCAAATCTAAAACTCCATAGTTGGCCTCATCATAGAGTCTATATCCATTGGGGTGGGGTAGCTAGTAGATTGAAAAAGGAGAATAAAAAATCTTTTAGTGCTACCTACTTTCTCATGCAAGTAACTAATCTTCACAGTAGATCAACAACTCTATAAGGGGTCCTGAAGAATGGGAAACATGTTGTGGGAAGGTAGGTCTATTTTAATTTTATTTTTCAAACCAATGAACATGATTTGATCTTAGTACCACACTTATTTGCCTACACAATTTTATGCCTATAGTGAACAAGTATCCTTTGTATATTGATAGTCACTAGTCACTAGGTATCCTTATTGTGCCTTATATTTCCTAAGGTATTCTCATAAGATGCATACATTATCCTTTTTACATTCCCTCTTTCACTCCCTACAATCCTAATATTTTCCCTTGAGAAATATTGTTTTGTTCATTGATCACTCCTCATAGGGATCCCACTTGTGAGTTGTAGTGTAAGACCTTGGATAAGACCAGACCTTCCTCACAAATTATCAAATTTTCACATTATCATTACAAAAATTTCCTTTTAACACATTTTAACCTTTATTTCCATCTCATTAGTGTTCCTTTTCTGATTTTTAGTGAAAGGCCCTGACCTTCCTCACAAAATTTTCTAATACTTGCATCAAAAAAAAATTACATGTGTCAAATATAAGATAAGGTGTGATTGATTATGAGTTACATGCCATTGACATGCTTCCCATATTAATTTAGTATGTTTTATGATTAATTATTTAATATTTCACTTTCATCTTCTTATTTTGTGATTACATGTAAGAATCCAACCATTTTTATTTAAATTTTCTACTTCCCATCTTGAATTAGTGTGATTAATTTAAGACCACTTTTGCCAATTTTGTTTCTCTTTTATACTTCCCAACGTGATTTAGTATGATTGATTGACTTAATTGATTTGTTTTTATACCATTTGTCTTTCATGTACTTTCCATTTTATTACATTATTTTCATACTTCCCAACATGACTTAGTGTGATTTTACTTGTTTTAATTTGGTGCCAATATTTTTCATGGTTCAAAAACATTTTTTGTCCTCTTGTTTACTATTTTTTGGTTTATTATAATTAGTCATCTTTTGTTATTACACATTTACCATCGTGAAATAGTGTGTAGTGAATTTGTTTAAGATTACTTATACTTTCCCAAATCCTTTTTCACCTATTTATTTTTAACCATGCATGTGTACCACATAATGCTAGAAAAGAAAACACTCCATGCATATTTCCTATAGCATATAAAACAAAATAAAAATACATGTGAACGAAAGAAATATATCTATGCATCAACAAAAAAACCCAAATATAACTCATGAGACCAAAATAAAACTATCAAAATAATATATCTCTATATAACATGTGTTTTTATACAAAATATAAAAATACATCACTCCAATTCTATGGATGGGCCCCATCATGCCTATCTCATGGTCTAGCCACACTACCCATAGATGCCTCAGACCATCCCCTCTGCATAGTATGCTATAATTATATCTAAGATCTCAACCCTGCTACCTATCCTAGATGGATCATGGTAGTAATGTGTGCATCTCTCTCCTAAGCCAAGGCTTGCCAAGCCTATAACTCTCTTGCTCCCAACCCTATCGATGGCTAAAATCCATCCCTATATATTTGTAAATGCCTTTCAACCTCCCCCACTAGTCTAAACTAACCTGCCTAAGCTAGGGTAGATGGTACCATAGGATCATCCAACATGGTGGGGTCGTACAGTGCCAACACCCCATCTAAAATGTAATGGTGCACTACCATGACTAGGGCTCCCCATCTGACCTCCTCTGTCATTGGGTTTGCAAAAACCAAAAACTAGATAGATATCAGATCACATATACATATAAAAACATATATATCTATATACAAGCATATACAACTACTATTCTATCTCAAAGACCAAAAAAAATTACAATATTTCTTACATGTCCCAACATCACCACCACCATCTCCCTATCTACTTGTCTACCAAGCACAGTCTCTCCATTAGCCCATCCCCTGAGCACCTCATTCATAGGTCTCCTCCCTATCAATAAAGCTTAGAGTCACCACCCATGTACACTATATGCCTCTCTTTCATGGTGACTTTATCGACCAACTCTACCCTAGGTTGACTGTTGGGTCATCCTATATAACCACCTTCTATGATCAATCTTGTTGATGGCATCTCTATAGATTATGAAATTATATTGGTCACTACTCATCCTACTATGATGCCTATTATGGTACCTATTACACCCATGCATCTACATCCATGTCCTCTCCTCTTATGACTACTGGTTGTGATGATCAACTAGTCCATGGTCTTACATGTTGTGGCTTAATCTCTAGTCTCTCGACTGACACTTTTCTTCCTCCTCTCCCCCTCATCTCTCTCACATGTCATGCTAAAAATGTGGGAACTAATATAAATGTAATTAGGTGATAGAGTCCAAACTATCATATTAAGTGTGCCACTAGTTATGGCTCCACCCAATAGGTATAGTGGCTTGTGATCTGTATTCAAGCCAACTCTAGTGCCACAATCACCTAACTAGGTCAAATAGTAGAAATATGTGTGTAGGTATGCCATTTAATATTTCCTTGTGTGATTGTATATAATGCTAGCATATGGGACATAACCCATGCTACCTGGTCTTATCTCCATATAACAACTCAAGGTAACTTATCATTGACCACATTGGGCAACCTAGCTAGCTAATACATTATGAACCCCTCATATATCCATGTGCTTAGAAATACCACTGGTCCCATGGTCTTCTACCCTTTGAAAAACATCCCATACATATCATACATGAGTTAGACCTAGATGACATATGCAAAATCATAGAGTACCCCCTTGATCCAAAATAGATTAGCACAAGGCTATTGCATATTGTGGTACCTTGCCATCTGACTTGTGACATAATACTCATGTTGTCACACGTCCAATCATAGACTTATGGATATCTAAAATATATGTAATATATACATTGAATAATCTCAACCTTAGCCCTAGATAGATCCTATTTGATCATGTCACCCACCTAGATAATGCTCATCTCTCTTTTAGATCATCTGGTGTCCCTATGATCACCAATGTCCCTCCTTTAAGTGGTTTAAGAAATGCATGAATGTCTTCTAGTGTGATACCTACCTTTATCATATCCCCATCAACCACCTATTTAAAAGTGTTGGTCAACCATTCCCATGATCTGATAAAAATGAAAATAAGATCAAAACTCAGTGGGATGCATCTCATCTCCATAATACCTCTCAGGCCTAATGCAACTAATCTCTCTCTATCCATATCTATCAAATGTTGTAGAAAATTAGGTAACCATGAGGCATCGATAAATTTCCAAAATATTTGCTGCCTCTAAAAAATATCAAATAAAAAAGCATGTAATATATCTCTATGTCATTCATAATCAAAATACATTTTTACAAATTTAATAAATCTAAGCTAATTTTATTTAGTGTATTCATTTTATACTATATTGACCTATTACAAAATTAATCATCCCTATCCAAATGTCAACTAAATTAGCCTTTTTAGTACTAAGTCAGCTCCTATCTAGCTTAAAAATACTAATTCAACCCCTTTCATTCTTTATAGTACTAAGTTAGACACTAAAAAACTAAGTTGGCCCACTAGTTCTTCTTGTGTTCAACCAAGTTGATCACTTATTAATAAGTTAACCACTTACTACTAAGTCAGCCCACTAATTTTTCCTATCTTTTACCAACTAAGTTGACTTGGTTGACCTTGTTTATCCACTGCAATGAATTTTTGACTAATTGCCATAAATGACTTGGGCATTTATTAATCTAAATCCTTCCTACCCAATACCTCATTTGACCTCTAGTGTCCCCACAAATTTCCTAGGGTTCATTCTAATGTCTAGATTTCACTTAAACATCAAATTTATATAAATAATGCAATTTCAAATAAAATACTCAAAATTTGAAATTTTTAGTTACTTACCTGTGATGCACTCACTGCAACCATTATCCATCCTCCCCATCTCAACTATTATCTCCTCACCATTCTGGCTCTCTAGACTCTCACTAGGTCTCTCAAAGCTCTATTTTTATCTGAATAGTAAATAATACAAAATGAATTCTTTTTTACCCTATTTATATTTACTATTCCAAAATTATTTACCTTTAAAATATTTACCATCATATTTATTATTTTGCTCCTATCTTTATCTCTACTAACTCTTTTTCCAAACCATAAAATGTTCTAGAATTCTAATGTTGTAGAGAATATTTTCAATAATTATATATACATGTTCCATTTTTTTTGATTTTTTTCTCTTTTTTTTGCTAATATCTATAGGTTCATTGAATGTTGACACCTTCACATTTATCACTTCTCCTTCTTTATCTACAACACTAAGGTAAGTAAAGGTATGTGTTTTTCAAAAATTTCCTTTAATTTATCTTATTTACTCTTTATTGCACTTTATTCAACTTCAACATTATGTGTCATAATGTTATTTTCCTAGAGCACCATCCCATGTTGTACCTATGTCACACATGATTAACTTAGAGTGGGGCATATGTAAACACATACTATTTTCAAAACTTTATCAATTATTGATGCCCCTTATCTTGTAGGAACCTATCAAGTCTCAATTTATTTGAGTGCACACCCTAAGGGGTGCACCAAGAAAGGGTTGGGTAGAGCTTTGGTGCTTTGCAAGATTATGCCCCTTTTTTCCACTTGTTATCAATCTAACCAATTATTAAAAACATTCCCCTAAGATTTGCCTCCTATTTTGAACCCCCCTCTAGTATTTTACCACCTTCATTAGCCCTTTCCTAACATAAAACCCCCTTTTGATATTTTACATTACATAGTCAGTCATATCGACCTTGTATTCTTATTGACAAAACTCATTAGGGTCTAGATTGGCCCCTAGCTGACCTAGTCCATGACCTAGTTTATTTTTATTAATTATGATACTAGGTCAATCAAGTTGACGTTGTCAGCCTAAAATTTTGGAAGGGTTTACGGTTATATCCTCTTATATAAATGTATTCATTTCAACATTTCTAAGAGAAGAGAATAAGTAAGATATATTATGCATCTGCTTATCCACCATTCTACTTGAGGAACAAGATTAAGGTTTCATACTTTATTTAGAGATACAAATCTTGTCTTATGGAGAAGTATTTTAGATGCATTGATAGGTTGTGTATCCTAGAGCCTATTTATCCTTGTCATTCTTATATACCACAACAATCTATTGCAAAACACCTTGGCTAAGGGAGAGATTGAGGCTCGGTGGGTTTGTCTTTGAAGGTTAGTATTCCTAACTTTGTTCCTCCTTTGTAAGAGTAGATAGATATGAATTTATACTTCTATTCCATGCATTAAGATTTCATATACATTGATGTGAGTAGTGTTTATTACTCAAACCCCACCCCTCGCCCCCGGCCCGCCTCCCCCCCCCCCACCCCCACTTTGTGCCATAAGCTTTGGTGAGCACTAGATTATATTTTGATTTAATTATTATTAATTTAGTAAATACGAAAACATAAAACTTAGTTAGGTTTATTACATAGTTTTTCTTGACTGGAGGATTTGCAACCCTCCCTAGTGAATTTATTATGATAAGATATCCCTTGATTACATTTAATATATCTATATTAGTCATGACCCTAATTATCTAATGTATCACCAATCAGAAGTGTAAGTAGGATTTATCTTCTCTAAGCTAGGATTGATTTGTAGATCTGATGCATTTCACATTATATATAGAGCATATCAGAGTAGTTAGTCTCTTGGAAGATTCAAATATGTCAGAGCCCTGAGAGAGTCTGGTAAATGAGAAGCCATTATGTGGATCCCATTAGATGTTTTAGAACCACATGAGAGCTTGATGAATGAGAAGCCACCTTGTGGAGCCAATTAGATGTATTAGAGCCCCAAGAGATCCTGATGAATGATAATTTACCACATGGAAATTCTATATAAAACAAAAAGGGATCAAATCATATAAATTGATCCAAAAAAGAAGTATAGTCAAAACCCAAGGCCAATTACAAAGCACCACGTGTCATGTTCATATGCCAAATGGTAGAATGTTTCAGAATGAACCAATCAAAGAAATAAAAGGTAAGAGTGGAGCCATAAGACACTCATATAGTAACATGTGTAATTATAAGGTCCACATGGCCAACCCTAGTACACTAAGAGGCAAAAGGGTGGCACCCAACTACACCTAATTAGAACAAGATATAGAAAAGTGCCAAACTAAAAAATAACACATGGCCCAACTGGAGGATACCTAAGGTGACATAGGGGTTATGGTAGGCATGTACCTACCATGCCTCTACATTGATTAATTTGGGTAACTAGGATATGATTTGATAGCTTTTAAGTGTACCCTCACTATCACCAAATCCAAACTAAGATCACACTTTTAAAATCCTCTAAATTAATGCTAGATGAAGAAATATTAGAGTGGATTGTGCCACCAACTCAAATTTCAATTCATACAAGGTGGAGTCATGTAAAATGAAAATTTTGGTTACTTTAGTATGGCTAATGACACCCAATCCATAGGTCCTCCTACTTTATTGCACAACCCTTATAGGCTTTTATTTCTTCGATTCCTAGTCATCCACACCCTTCTGGACTCAACCCTTATAGACCTAGGAAACTCTTTCAGGCTTAGATCCATCCCCCTAGGTCTTATTACCTCTATACCATAGTGCCTAACTTAGACAAGAGAATTTAAACCCATGGTGTCCTATTTCTAGCATTGTTATCTAAGTGCAAATTTGGTTCAAATGGTCATTTTCTCTTAGATCCTTATCCTAATTCATTTAGCCTAATGAGAATTCATTTAATGAAAGATCATTAAATCCCCTATAAAAGGTCATTTCAAATTCTATTTATAAGGGTTGACACTCATTTATAAGAGAGAAGCAAGAATACAAGTAAGTACATTCAAGCACTTTTCCCTTTTCTTTGCATACGGCCTTCCAATATTATTCCAAGCCTATTCAAACACTTACACCACTCCCTAGCCATATAAATTACACCTAGTTTTGCATCTAGTTTCCTTTTCATACATAATTGCACCAAACACTTCAATGGGAGAACTACATTAGCTTGATCCCTCCTTGGAGTATTAGTATGTAGGCAACCTGCCTACACATAAGATGTGAAGTGCATCCAACGTATCCTTTACACATTAACACCTTTTCTCTCTTTCCAAAATTTCCTTTCAAGTTCAATCATAAATATCTCTTAGGGATTTTGAAGATTAAAATAGATTCAAAACAAGCTTCATAGACTTTTGAGCTTCGATATTTCATTGATAGGGTAACACAGACCTATTGACCAAAACTTAAAAAACTTAGATCACATGGAAAATAGTGCCAAAAAAGGACTACAACAGCAAAAATTAGGATGTCCCACTTTAAATTCTCCTATTCAATCATAAAATGAAGTTTAAAAACCTATTTCTGACACTATCCTAGTCCTGTACCTAAATTCTTAGACTAGACAACCTAGAATAAGCTAAGTTACATTTATCCTTGCTCTCTTACTATTTTTAGAAAGGTCAAATTGCAATTAAATTTCACAAATTAGTATCCATAATTATTAATATTATTTAATAATTTTCTCTACTCACACCTATTTATTAAATAGGAATAAAACTCCATTATTCTCAAAAATAACAAAACATTTGGTGAACCCGACTTCAAATTTTGTATAAAAACCCTAGAAATCCTAGGGTAAATTATTTATGATATTTTTTCCATAATTTTATGATTTTTATTATATTTAAAAATCATAAATCTAAAAATTAATTTTAAAATTATCATATATTTTGTTAACAACTCTTGTTTTCACATACTAGGTCCTTTTTGCATACAAACACATTCCCAACACTAGGAAAAATATATTGCTAAAATTAGAAACATTTTTTATTTTTCCTTTTTTTTTTAAAGAAAAATTATACAAATTTTCTATAAATTCATATCAAATTTTTTAAAATTATCATACTACTTTTAAAAATTCATTCAATAATCCCTAGCTCCCAGTTATTTTCCAGTACTTTCCAATTATTTTCTAAATTTTTAGTTGCATATAAAAATTAGAAAATCAATTTTAAAATTCTAAAATTCATATTATTTTTCATAAATATTTTTGAACGATCCTTAGTTTTATGTACTATATCCTATTTTTCTTCTTACAATATCACCTTACATGTTTGGGAGTTTTGTATCCTTTCTATGCATATTCCAGTTCCTTGTTTAGATTATATCAACTTAATATTTTCTAATATTATCCAAGTTGTTTTCCTTATGCCACATAAGTTCCTAGCATCTCTTCCTTCAATATGAAGTGCAATACTTAGTGGTAATCCTCTTGAATTCACCTAGATTCCTGTAACTTGGCTATATACCATGGATAAACAACCAACTCAGGTTCTAGTCATAGATTTTACACATCCAAATTACACTGATTTTAATGAGTATAATTTTGAAAAAGATTAGTATGAAAATAAAAATGATGATGTACACACTGATGATCATGCTCCACCACATTGGACTACTGATCCACTTCCACTTATTATTGATAATGAAGTTGTCCTCAACAAAGATTTGGTTTTACAAAATTTTAAAGAAAGACATAAGGAATAGCCTAAAGATCATAGACTAATTCAGTAATCTATCATGGAAATTAAAAAGGCTAAACAAGTTGAGTCTTCCATTCCCATAGATAAACTAGTTAAAAATGACACTATAGGGACAACTATGTCTCAACAACCTCCTACAACAACCCAACTTGCCTCTGTGCCACCAGTTATAGCTAGTACATCCCTCTCTCTTGATGTGGCATACATTATAAAAGAGATAATATCTCTTAAATCTAAGGTGAAACATCTTGAACAAGGTACCACTATACCTACATAAGCTTTGGATTATTTTTCTCTTTTGCATACACCATTGACACATCACATTGCTTCTACACCTTTATCACAAGATTTTTTTCAACCCAAGTTTACTCTTTATGATCACAAGGGTGATCTAGAGACACACTTGAGAGAATTTCATGTAGCATGCTAGGACTATGTACCTAATGATTGGCTACTTACAAAGCTATTTCCATAGAGCCTAAAAGGATTATGCTTTACAATGGTTCTAGAGTCTATCGAATCAGTCAGTTCATGATTTTAATCCTTTAAATGACATGTTATTAGCACACTTAAGCATTAACATTAGTGATAAGGTTTCATATGCTTAAATTGCTTAATTGAAACAATGAACAAATGAGCATCTCATGAACTATGTTCTTCAGTATAAGACCATCTTGGCTAAGATGACTAGTCCCATGGTAGATCAAGAGTTACAAGACCTCTTTAAACAAAGTCTTCTACTAGCACTTCATGAATCAATTATGTTCCAGTGATTCTTTTTCCTTCACTAAATTATGTCATACACTAAAGGAAAGAGAAGTGAAACTCATTTCAATGGGCAAACTCAAGTATACAAGCATTCCTGACACATCTAATAAGAGTAACAACAAAGTCCCATACAAGGTCAAGTTTAATGATACAAAAGGGAAAAATTAATCTATATTAAATGTAGCTTCAGAGCCTCCTCAACTTATAGTTTTATTATCACCCCCTTGGTGTACTTTCTCACATCTTCTAGTTACTCTAGCTAGGCTTTTATAGTAGCTTTTAGATTGTAATATCATATCTCTCCATCCTATTCGAGAAGTTGATCCAACCAAACCTCTTACCAAGGGATATGATGAAAAATAGTTTTTTGATTACCATAGGTCACCAGGACACACTAAAAATAGATGCATCAATTTGAAACATAAGATATAGGACTTGATAGATGACAACCTACTTGATCTTGGCACTTTAGTAAAGTTTCCACAGGCAAAACCAACACAAGATAAAGCTTTGAAAATATTCTCAAATCCATTTTCATAACATTAAAAATAGGATATAGGGGACACATCAAGGCGTCAACATGTATATCATGCACATCCACCACCAGTTACATACCAGGCACCTTTAGTTGAGTCACATCACTTGAGTGGTATGATCGGTGTGTATGAGTCTAGATTTCTAGCTAGACCTATATCCTACTCAGATCAAGAGATTGCAGAGAATAATTTAGATTATAATGTACTCTTTATCAGAGCACATATTCATAATCATACCATTCATAGTGTTCTCAACGATAATGGTTCCAATGTCAACATGTGTGTGAAAACATTATTACAACATTTGGGTGATTCAAAGTAGGATATCACCCTAATAGATATAGTTATCAATGGATTTAGTGGGCACATATAGAGTTCATTAGGTAATATTTTAATTTCTTTATAGATTGGCTCAACACATGTGACCATACATTTCACTATAGTTCCAAGTGTAGGAGTTTTTGATATGTTACTTGGTCACTCATGGATTTAAAAAATTTGAGCAGTACCATCTATAGTTCATAGATGCATAGAATTCATTCACACTAATCAAGTTATTATAGTTGGTGGAGTTCCATATGAATTACCACTACCCACTTTAGAGCCATCTACTTTGCAATCATCAATTCTAGCTTCTCTACCAGTTTTAGTTTTCCCCTGTTATAGTTCTTCCTCTAGTATAGATTCAGACATAATTGACACATCCATTGCTAGTACAGAGGGTTCATACATGTCCATAGATTTTAGATTCTAGACAAATTATAGCTATAGTTTTCACAACTAGAGAAGTTTTATTAAGATCTCATGGGTCTACACATAAAGCACATGTTTATAGAGCATCTCTTACTTCCAGATGGGTCCCTAAGATCCCTATAATTACATCTACTCAAAATTATAAAAGGATGCCATAGTCAATTTTTACTTTTATATATTTTAGATAATCTACAACATATACATATTTCAGAGTCATAACCTCAAGATTTTCATCATGCTTCACATTCACGCATGATTCCACTCTTTGATATAGTTTACCATGATAAAGAGTCTCCCATGAGACTCATCAATTAGTATCATCCTATCCTAGCTTACTTGTACATAATATCTCTTGTTTGATTGTACATAGTTCAAATATTTCCAAAAAAATACAAAAGTAATATAAAATTCAAAAATATGAAAAACATTTGGATTGTATGCATCATCCATACTTTACATTATTAATATCATGATAGGACTTACATTTGATGTTTCATGCTATGGTTTGTCAATTATCTACATTACCATGTTTCACTTGATCTTCTTTGAGTGTGTGCAGTGACATCCAACTACTTGATTGCTTCACTATACCCATTAAGGGGGCATTCCTACTTCTACATTCAAGACACACATCGATATACAGACCCTTTGGGGGCATATTATACATGACAACACCATCCAGGTTATGTCAATTCTACACTACACACTCTGAGTTATCATATTGGTGTACATTACTTACCTAATTATATAGATTACTATATCAATATTTCACTAGTATCTAGCACTTGTGTATCTCTTAACATATACCTAGTATTGTACTAAACATGTCTTGAATACTTTCACTCTTGCTTTGATTAGTTAGATGTGATTATACCTTTCCATTTTTTACATGCTTTCCTTTCTTATTGTATGTAGTTAGATGAGATTGCATTTCCAGTTCTAGTTTTGTTTCTTATATATGCCTTAAGACATCTACCAATGTCCTTTGCTTTTATATGTGTGTGTGTACCTTTGGACATTTGCTAATGTCCTTTAATTTTACTCTTTTATGTGTCTATAACCCTCATGCCAATTGGTGTTTATTTCAAATTGTATGTGTATGTGGCATTCACACATGCCTTGTATGATTACTTTCTAGTTTGAGTGACATGTGCCCATGTCCCTTGTTTGCATGGAAACTTGGCCAAATTTGTATTCTTCTTGATTCTTGATTATTACTCCATGTGCTTGTTTGCTTGATTATTTTTTTGATTGTTGCAATTCCATGACCCATATCATGCATTTTGATTACTTTCTTAGATGCCATAATGGACATCATGCTCCATTACTCCTTGACAACTAATAAATAACAACTAACATCTAATATTTATAATTCTAGTTCAATATATTGCACATACTTTTACATTTTTATTTATATCTAGGCATACATTTGTTGATTTAATAATCTCTCAATACAAACATTTCCATATCTAGAGATATCTTGTCAAATATCATTGCTATATCATATATCTATGCAACTTAACACACTTGTAAGACTCTTTTTATTATGAGGGTAGGCATTACAGGTTCATCATTCCTACCCTTAGAAGAGGGGGAAATAAATAGGGGTTTTGACATAGAGATCAAAGATCCTAATAGTCAAACAACAACATTTAGATCACCCAATTTAGAATCCAAAGGTCAAACTAGTCAAAATAGACAAAAAATAGTGATGATTCCAAATCAATAACCAATTTTTTGCACCACCAAAAATGGATAATAATGCTAAAAATAGGGGTGTCCTCATTTTGGTGCTCTTTTCTAGGTAGAAAAACACCCAAGTTTTCTAGTAACAGGCAAAAATTTCAACTCAGCTATAGTTTTTGCACTTCTAGATCAGTCAAAATCAATAATTTCAGTACAATTTTCTCAAAAAATCTAGATATAGGGGGTATCATGCATAGCATGATGACTCTCACTTCTAGTTTTATATTAAGTAGTTGACATAACTTCTAGATTATAATCCATGTTCTAAACACCAGTGATTAGGGGCAATGTGCATGGTATATTGGTCTTATTTATTTCCAAGCTTAGTTTATTACCCAAACATTCTCATTAGTTGTGTGTCTTACTCCATCTATAGGTGGTTGGCATCATTTCTCAAGTTAAACTTTCATATAAGTTTAACTTCTTGAGTACCTGAGTTCCTGAGTTAGTTTTTACATAAGCATATTGCATTAGTATCAGAGTGGATTTCATACAAGCCTAACCTCCATCTTTTGAAATGGCCAAGAGTGGCCTAGTTTCTAGCATACATTCAGCTATCCATGCCACATTCTCAAAATTTTAGAGCATCCATGGGATCCATGAGCCATCTCATATGAAATCTATTCTATATCGATATCACTTCATAGCTTCAATTCATGGGTTAATGATGGAGCCAAAAGTCTATCTATCCTTTGTATTCTTGAGCCACCTATTTAGAGGGATTGAACACATAGTCTAAACATTGATTGACACATGCATGATTCATTAAATTTACTCAATAGGAAATGATGGAGCCAAAGGGCTAGCTTTTGTATTCTTGAGCCACTTTTTGGGGAATTGAACACTTAACTCCATTCACAATATAAATTTTTGTACAACATCATCCAACACAATCCAACACTACTTAGCCTACTCAAGATCACATGTTTTATTTAGTTCACGTACCTGGTGAGGTGTATTCATTCATTTCTCTTCCTTTTCCTTTTACTTAACTTTTATATGTTCTTGTTTTATATCACATATAATAAGAACTAATCTACTCTTTATTTCATTTCATAGATTCACACTTGCACAAAGTGCTCTTTTGTACTATCCAACATTACTTAGCATCACACAAGCTTCATGGCTTCACCTTTACAGGTAAGTTCAGGTACACTTTTTATTTTTTCCTTTATCCTAGTATTTTGCTTTGTTACATCACTAGAATAAAGGGGGGGGGAAATGTAGTCATGTAAAATGAAAAATTTGGTTACTTTAGTGTGGCTAATGACACCCAATCCATAGCTCCTCGTACTTGCTTTCATAACCCTTATATGCTTTTCTTTCACCGATTCCTAATCATCTATAACCTTTCAAACTCAACCCTTATAGACCCAAGTAACTCTTTTAGGCCTAGATCCATCCCCCTAGGTCTCATTCCTTCTAGAGAATAACACCCAACTTGGAAAGGGTACTAAAACTTAGGGTGTCTCATTTCTATCATTGTTGTCCAAATGTAAATTTGGTTCAAATGATCATTTTATCCTAGATCCTTATCCTAACTCATGTTAGCCTAATGTGAATTAATTTAACCTATGATCATTAAATCCCCTATAAAAGGCCATTCAAAGTCTATTTAGAAGGGTTAACACTCATTTACAAGAGATAAGCAAGAATACAAGAAGTATATTCAAGAACTTTTCCCTATTCTCTACATACAACCTTCCAATATTATTCTAAGCATGTTTAAACCCTTACACTAGTCCCTATCCATCTAAAGTACACCCAATTTCACAACTAGTTGAATTTTCATACACAATTGAACTAAACACTTAAATGGGAGAACTACAAGAACTACATTAGTTTGATCCCTCCTTAGAGTATTGGTATGTAGGTATTGTGCCCACACATAGGGTGTGAAGTGCATCTAGCGTATCCTTTACACACTAACACATTTTTTATCTTTCCCAAATTTCCTTTCAAGTTCAAGCACAAAGAGCTCCTAAGGATTTTGAAGATTAAAATAAATGCACAATGAGCTCTATAGACTTATGAACTTTGATATTTCACTGACAGGGTAACATACACCTACTGAGTAGAACCCAAAAAACTCAGATCACTTGGAAAATAACACCAAAAAAGGACTATAGTGATAAATATCAGGGTTCCCCACTTTCAATGCTCTTTTTTAATCAAAAAATAAAGTTTAGGAACCTACTTTTGACACTATCATAGTCCTTTACCTGAATTATCAAATCCTGTCTGAGACTGGATAACTCAGAATAAGCTAAGTTACATTTCTCTTTGCTCTCTTACTATTTTTAGAAAGGTCAAATTGCAAGTAAATTTCACAAATAAATAGCCATAATTATGAATATTATTTACTAATTTTCCCTACTCATACCTATTTATTAAATAGGAATAAAACTCCATTATTCCCAAAAATAATAAAACACAAGATGGGCCTCCTAATGCCATTAATACATGAGATATTTCCAGATCCATATAAGTTCCTAGAGTGATCTAATTTACCATTACCACTCCTAACTCTTAAGTATCCTTCATTTTATCCCCTTTTTGAGATTTTAGTACTTCCTTCAAATTTAGAATTATGTGTTAAATAAATCCCATCTCTTAGCCATGGCTGTATCATCATCCAAACCCATACTCAAACCCAAATACATAGATACCACCTTCTTATCCAAGAAGACTTATTTCAAGAACTATAACAAATTATTAAGGGTAATTAAGCATGCATAGAATCCTAGCTCAAATGATGATGAATATGAAACTTCCTTGATGAGATTATAGCCCTAGGGAAATCAAGATTGCATAAGGCCACAACCAGGCCAAAATTATTGGAAATATTATCATTGATGTTAAATGCAAAGTGAAGGGAAAGATATGAAATCACTCATATCTATGGACTAGCTTAGTAACTTCATACTCACCTAAATCTTCACACTTGCCCAAAGCTTCGAACTTGCCTAGAGATTTAGACTTGCTCAATAACTTCAAACTTACCTAAAGCTTTGAACTCACTCAATAGCTTGGACTTACCTAGATATTTATACTCAATCAATAGCTTTGGACTCACCTAGAGGTTTGAACTCATTTAGTAGATTCAGAATCACCCAGAGGTCCAAAATCTCCCAACATCTCCAGACTTGCCCAGTTAGCAAGTACAGACTCACCCAGGGTGAAGAGCAATAATTAAAGAATGAAGAGCAGTGATTGAATAATTAAGATCAATGATTTAAGAATAAAGAGCAACATTAAAATGCAGTTAAATTCATTTGTATGAAATGATGTTTGACCATATTTTTTATAATCTAAGTTTTGGCAATAAGAATTGCCACCCAAGTTTAATGAATGATAATCTAAAATAAAGGGCCAACCACCTTTCTAGAGGTTCTTGGGAGAAGTCATACACTTTTAAAGAGGCATAAGGAAGGTATAAATATATAGATTAGTTGGAGAGAAAATGTGAGATGAAAGTGGAAGTGTGAGATATGTGAAGAGGAGAAGGAATCAAGTGTGAGGAGAATAAAAAGATATATCATACAAACACATGTATATTTGAAGAAATAAATAATTATTTATATCATATACAAGGAGAAGAAAAGGAAGAAGAGGGAGAAGAGGGAGAAGAGTGAAACTTGATTATGCCATCATTTGTTGACAAATTAATAGTGAGAAGGTGGAAATTATTTAAGTGAGGTTAGTGCCTCAAAACATAAAGATTAGTGTCTTTTGTTAAGTCAGTGCTTAGCAATGTCGTTGGTGCTTTAATACAGAGAGATTAGTGTCTCTTGATAAGTTGGTGCTTAGTAATGGGGATTCGTGTCTCTAGTAGTTTGGTTCCCACAAAGTTATTAGAAGTGGGGATTGGTGTTTTTAGTAGGTCAGTGCCTATAAATTGCTTAGTAGTGGGGATTGTTATCTATAAGTAGGTTAATGCCTATAATTTTTTTTTAAAATAATTATTAATTTTATGGATGGATTTGGATAGTAGATCCAAGCAACCTTTAAAGTGTGGTTTTTCCCCACCTAGGGTTTTCCACATAAATTATGTGTAATACATTTACTTGTTCTTATGAGAATGGTTTATTTATGAAATTTAATTAGTAATAAAGTAAATTATTATTACACATCGATTCACCCCCACTCTTAGTATGGTGTGTGTTCAACAATTGGTATTAGAGTGGTTCTTTTAGAAATAACTTAACCACTATAAGGTAGATCTTAGGAGCACACATGGCCAGATAAAAAGGTTTCTCCACAAATAAGGCTCTGTTGTTTGACAAAAAAAATTACACATTTTGGAGTATAATGATGAAAGCTCTTTGGAGGGTAGTGATGTTCTCATTCCTTCTTCACAATCCTATCTCCAAGTCTCTCAAGGCAAAAGGAAAGATATTTCACATGAAGAGTCATCCAAGCTAGCAATGGTTTTCCTATAGAAATCCATGCAAATCAAGAAAGCCAAGAGATTCTAAACTTTCAATATCACAAATCAAATAATTCCTTTGGAAATCCTACATGAATGTAAATACGAATTTACAACACCATCTAAACAATCTGAGTTTGAATACGACTTCAACTCATCAATCTTATAACCCACCAATCAAAACTTGAATCCTAGTTCAAGTTTACCCATCATACATCAAAATCATCCTAACTTGAATATGGATCTCCCATCTAATTCAAGTCCAAATAACCAAAATTTGATTACATTAAATTTATATATGCACCCAAACTTACAAGGTTATGATCAAACCAATCCGAGTGCAAATATTTATTAAAACTCACTAATGAATCCAAATCAGAGTTTTCAAAACTCAGCCATCTTATCCAATCCTAACCAAAACTTGAAAACATATTATGGTTTACCCAATCAAGTGTCAATTCCTAATTTTAATGTTACTTCATGCATATTTAAAAATTTGAATATAAATCCAAATGTACCAAATCAATTATTATTAGGACCGGTTCTTCCAAATCCTTATCAAAATCAAAACCAATCTAGTTCTAACCCAATTATTTCATTTAAATATACCCAAAATCCCAATAATAACTCAATCTAAAACCCATTGTAAACCAGTGCTAACCTTAACCTTAATAATCCCAACACAAATAACCCAAACTTAGGTTTTAACCAATTTAGTTCAAATCCTAACATTCCTCAATAGAATAATCCAAATGTGTTTAGCCAAACAAGCTTTGGTCAAAATACCAGTTCCAATCCCATGAAATTTAATGATAAAAAATCAAACAAAACAAAGTTTAACCTAAACCTAAACCAAGAAAGTTCAAATTTTATGCAAAATCCTAATCTTAGTTCTAACCAAAATCCAAACTCAACCTAAACCACTTTTGGTTTTAACCCAAATTCAAGTCAAATGAATTTTGGTACTAATCAAAACCTTGGTTATAAATGTTGGCCATTTTTGGCCCACATACCAAGCTTGTGCCCAAATGGACAAGCTGAGAAGAGTTCCAGAGCTTTGAAGGTCAAATAATAGTTTCGTGAACAAGTCTAGAAGAGCCTGCAAGCCAAAAAAACTAATTACAAAACCTTTTATTTGGCCAAGTTCAATTCCTTTTGGGCAAAGTGATAATATTTCCTTTGGGATAATTGTTTTGGGTTATTTGGCTAAGTATTAGGAATTATTTCAAAAAAAATGTTTGAGGCAACGTTTTCAGAGGCATGAATTATTTCAGACAAAATGTCTGAAGCAAAAGATGAAGACAAATTTCTCTCAGGGAAATTGTTCTAAAATAATTTCCTTGAAGACTTATTTCTTTCATATAAATTATCCACATCAAAAACGCTGTGTAAATTCTCTCAGACATTTTATCCACAACAGAAGCCTAAGAGTCTTTTATTTTGAGAAAATTGTCTGAACAATTTTTTTGAAAGGTCTTTCTATAGGAAAGTGGTCTGATATAGAAATCCCAAAGGGTATTTTATCAAGAAAAGTGACCCAAACACTTTTTTTGAAGGGTAATTTTTCAAGAAAAGTGTCCTTTACATTTTATCAATGGGTCTTTTCTCAGGAATGTGAACCAAACATAAATTCTAAAGGGGATTTTAATAAGTCCTAAAGGGTATTCTCTTGAAAATTGGTCCAAAGTAAAAGTTCTGAAGGGCATTTATTTGAGAAAATAGATTGAACACAAATCTTGAAAGGTATTTCTTTGAGAAGGTTGTCTAAAGGCAAATAACCTGAAGGATCATTTTTCAACAAGGTGGCCAAAATAATTTTCTCAAAGGGTCATTTATTTGGGAAAGTGCCTTAGACAAAGTCCTGAAGGGTCATTTTTCAAGAAAAGTGTTATAAGGTAAAAACCTAAGGGGTCACTCTCATAGCAAAGGATCCAAAGTTAAAAGGTCTATAGGAAAAGTTTGAAGTGAATAGCTTGAAGAAATTGTTTGTTGTGGGTAAAATTCATGGGAAGCAAGATAGGATGTATGTGCAAGTATAAAATTTAGGACATAGAAAATAGTTGTTAGGATTCAAATATCCCATGATAGGCAAATGCACGTCAAGTTTGAGCCCCTATAAGTAGCCATTTGGATTTGAAAATTTAAGGATTTTATGCTAAAATTAATTTCATGCCCTGACAAATAGCTTTTTAATTTTAAACAGACCATTGGAGATTAAAATTGATGTTTGCATGTCCATCATTTGACAGGCTCACAAACATATTTAATGGTCATTTAGACATCAAATTTAAGCCACAATAAAAAAAATACTTTGAGATTAAATTTAATGGTCACACAAATGTCAATGATGGTCACATAAATATCATTTAATAGGAGCACAAATGTCAAATTTAAGATCATGAAGTAGCCATCAGAGTTCAATAGTGGGTCCCAAATGATCAATGGTTGGTGTTCAATCAAGCATCCAATATCAATGGTATGCGAGTAGGTCAAAAGGTCAAGGGGATTAAAGGATACCACATGGAATAAGCATAGGAATAGATAGACTGATGAGTAGATCCAAGGACCAAACATGTAGGTGCTAAGTGTTAATAGCATGTTAGCTTGGGAAAAAGATCTAATGGCATGATTTCAACTTGTCAAAGAGATATGATGGAGTGAGCTGAGTTAAAAGTCAATACTTGAGTCATTTTTCCAACAACCAATGAACAAAGGATCGAGTTAGGAATTTTTCAACTAAGTTTGCTGGATTAGTTTTACTTAGGCAAAGCAAATGGATATACCCAAATTGGTGGAAAATACGTGAAATCGAGCTCAATCTTGACCTGAGTTGAATCGAGATAAATAATAACGACCAAACATTGACAGTAGAGCTATATAGAGGTAAAATAGGTCTCTTAGACCTAATATAGGCCAAAAGAGTGGAAACTTGTAAAAAGGACTAGGCATCGAGCAAAGTGACATCTATATAGACTATAAAAAAATCAATAGTTTTAGATTGATTTTCATCTATAGTTTATTTAGGCCTAAGTTTTGAGATAGGATATGGTTTATGTAATAAATATAGAAACTATCATCCTTCAACACAATCATAAGCTCTCAACAAGCGATCACTTAAAGAAAATACAACATGGCTCGATAAGGTTCATAGATATGAGGATTTTGTCCTTATACATAAGTAGTCAATTTGAAGATGGTACAAAGATCAAATATATAGATCTAGTGGTTGGAGAAGCAGCCTAAGCATTTAATAGAGTTTTAGAGTACGTAAGGGTATCTTTCAAAAATAGGATCATGACTCATCATCTTTGGCAAAACTCTTATCTTCTAGTATATTACTTAGAAGATATTAGGAAAAATAAAGACTATCTTGTTCATGATAGATTACTTCATGATTGGACCAAAGCATGGTGGAACATTCCCTTAACAGTAGTAGCTCATTAATTATTCTTGAAACATGTTCCCTCTTCTCTCTTCTCCCCTTCTCCTATATTATTCCTCTCTTCTCCTTTGTATGGGTTCCCAATTTTTTAGACTTTTTCATCTTTTTGGGAGATGGATGCTCATTGAGATGTTTGTAAAAGTGTGCTCATTTGATTAGGTTATACCTTAGCAAAATATTTTACAAACTACCTCTTGATGAAATGAGATGATTTATTTGCCTATCTCTTATCTTTGATTAGTGATTTAGTATGCTTGTGCCTGGTGGATTTATGAAAGAGATTTTTCCTATTCCATTAGCCTTTTGTTTGCCTCTTTAAAGTATTTTCAAGATCTTGCAGGGTTGGATTAGTGTTTTGCATGAACCTCTTCTAGTGTGTTAACTTGATATTGAGATCATGTAAGCCATAATTATCTTATGATTGATCTAGTGTGGGTTCAAGCATAGACGAGTGTTTATTTAAATTTGGTGCATCACTTGGTTAACTTTCTTAGGAGTCATTTTCCCTTTCTACCCATTTTCCCCATGAAGCATTAGTTTAGCTTTAGTTTTAGGTGAGCATCAAAGAGGAAGCTGACCTACTCCAAAGGTTCAACCTCAACATAGTTTACTCACAGCCTGGGGTTGTTCCCATTGTGTAGCTTAGTTAGATAGAGCCTAAAGAACCCTCTTTAAGGATGCAAATTAAGCCTACAATAGTTTATGGTACACCTAGTAGGACTAAGGTCTAAAGTAGTGGAAAGATTTTTGATGTTGTTCTTCTACATATCAACCTTTGGAGGAATTATACAAACATCAATGATGACTCTGGAGCATTTATTAGCTAGTTAATCAACCTAACTAAGTCCCTAATCATCATAATTTAGTATGTACAAGTCATGTTTTGATCAATATGCTTATCCTCTACCTCAATATCACACTTATCAAGAAAATAAAGTTTATGTGTTCTCCCCAAGTGTCCCTCAAGTATCCTATCAACCCTATCATAACCCTTGTATGACTTCTACCCTTGAATATGACAAAGGTTAGCCTCCTTTACATTCAAATAAGTTCTCTACTTCTTATCAAGACTAGGCTTACCTTATTACATCCTTGTCAGGATTTAAGCAAGCATTATCAGTTATATTGAGTTGATAAGGGATATTGGTAAGGATTTGGAGTTTTCTCTACTTATCCCTATCTAAGATATACAAAAAGCAAAGAGTGCTCTTCAATTAGTTAAGAAAAAATGGTTAGTTTGTGAGGGAGAACAATGGTCACCTTGTAATAATGAGGATATAGAAATGATAAGGAACATGGTCCAAAATGTAGATAATATGCTAATATCTTATGAAGGGAAACATGCTCATTTGGAATATCCTTATGTTCCTTACCCCCTCTAAGAGTCTCAAGATCAACCTAAAAGAGTCCCTGATTAGCCCCCTAGCCAACCTTGTCAAAGTCCATCATTGTCAAAACTTGGAGAGGCAATATTGGACCAAGAAGAATAATCATAAAAATCAAGGAGGGGGTCAAGCTTGGAAAATAATTCCCTATTCATACCATGGAAGGGATAAATATATTGTTTCAATATTTTTGAAAGTATGGGCATCCATTGAAGAAGCTGACTACCCACTTGTTAAGAAGAAATAAATGAAAGGGTGGGTATTATACGTTAAAGAAGTGTTTGAGCAATGGGAGAAAGATTGTGTCAAGCTTGAGCCAATTAGTTTTCCCTCTCCTACCCTTATGCCCATTCCCACTCAAGAATATGAAGTCATCCCATCATGGATCTTCTCCAAAACTTTTGACCTTGGATATGTCATGAACTCACTTGTAAGGCCACCTTATCTTATAACCATTCAAAAGGAAGTAAAAGTGTATGTTCCATACTCATTTACATCATGGAAATTATTTCAAAAGGGCATAAAGAAGAAGGAAGAGGGGTTAGTTAAAGCAGTCCAAGAACCAGTTCTAGTAGAGGAAAGGTTAGTTGTGCAAAAAATGAATCAAGCAACCATAGCTCAACTCAATGAGCTTGGTGTACAAGAGTTTCAATACTCTCTCTTCTTTCCTCAAGAGTTGCCTAAAGGATCTTTCAAGGTCCCTAGTTAGAAGGATACTCTCCTGTGATGTAAGAAAGGCAAAGTTCTTCACCCTCCCACCATATCCCTCATGAAGGAAGAACCTATTTTCAAAAGGATAGAGGAGGAGCTTACAGTCATAGATGAGCCTAAAGAGGACAACACATGTGTCTATGATGAAGAAATCATGATAGGCAATCCACTTCATCCAAAAGGGGAAAAATTAGGTTTGGACTAGCCTTCTTGGCATGGATTTTATAGTAACAAATTGGAACATGATGAGGACAACCTTCAAGATGAAAATAGAGTATATTTGAATGGAATACTAAAGGTCCATTCTACATCGATCAAGAAGAGGATAAAGAATAGGTTTCTGAGGTGGGTATAATTCAAGATGAGGTGCCAAATAAAGATATCCTTGATAGTTTAGAATAAGAAGAAAGTAGATCAGAGCATAAAGTTGGGAAAGACAAGTGTAATGTTTTGGACCCTAGATGGCCAGACCAACCCTCATTTACAGTTGAAGATCAAGGTGAAACCTTGAATAAGGTTGATGAAGAAGACATCTCAAGTGCTCAAGTGATGCAATTTAATGAGCATACTATTAAAGAGCATCAAAAGTATGATGAATTAGATCTTGCTTGCAAAGATGAACCTCACCTCTTTTTAGAGGAAGAAGACTAATCTACATGCTATAGATTGAGTCTTGATGAGGTCGAGATTGACATCATTGCATATGACCAAGAGGAGGCTGCCTTCTAGGATAAAATTGAAGATTTTTGTTCAATCTTGGATGACACACATTTACCTTTAGGTAAGTAACTCCAAAAAGTAGTTGGTTAAAATGTGCATTTTGAACATGATCCTAGTGAGTCATCAGAGGTTTTAATTATAACTCTAGTCATGTTAGAAGACTTGTTTAAGGTCTTATAAGTAGGCTATATTCCTCTCCAAGGAAACTATGATTTGATTGTGCCTAAGAAGCATAATGATGGGGCATCAAAATAGAGGAGCTAGGTAAAATCTAACTACTCAACATTCATATTGACAAAATGATGTCCTATTAGGTACTTGGTTCATTTGGAAGATGACATAGAGGAGCCATCACATGTTGTGCTTCATTTAAAGCACATAATTGAGTCATCAAATGAGAAGGTTATAGATGCTTCCATAGTTCAATTTGAGGAAAACCTTGAAGAAATGGACCAATATGTCTATATTGGAGACATGTTTGTCTCATTTCATCCACTTAAGAGCATACCAAAAGGATCAATAGCCAGGCATCTCAACTCACATATCATGAGCTCTCAAAAGCAAGGTATTTTTCATCCTATTTTATCACAAGTGAATGACACTCAAAGTTTTCCATTTGACCAGGTAGAAGGTACTAGTAAATTGTAACCTTGTATATGTTAGAGTAGTTTTCATACTTTTATCTAGTGTCTTTATGCACTTTTATTTAGTAGGTTAGTTATTTTTCTTTCTTGCAACTGCTTATGTGCACTTGAATTTGATTTTATTGTTGTTATTTAGTCCTTATTGCTTCAAGAGGAAGTTTTGGAAAGGGTTAGCCTTGTATCTAGTTTTAGAATAGCTCAATTGCAGAGGCTAATGACTCCATGCTCAATAGAGTAGATAAGGCAAATGGTCTAAGTTCTCAAAGCATAGTAGGCATGCTTCCCTATGAGTCACCAAAGATGTTGGATATTTTTGGCCCACATACCAAGATTATGCCTAGATGGATAAGTTGAGAAGAGTTTCAGAGCTTTGAAGATCAAAAAATAGTTTTGTGAATAAGTCTAGATGAGCTTGCAGGCCAAAAAATTCAAGTGTAAAACCTTTTATTTGGCCAAGATCAATTCTTGTGAACCCTTTTGGGATAAGTGCTAATATTTACTTTAGGATAATTAATTAGGGTTTTTTGGCTAAGTATTGGGAATTATTTTGGATAAAATGTGTAAGGAAAAGTTTTTGAAGGCATGAATTCTTTTGGACAAAATGTCTGAAGCAAAAGATGAAGATAGATTTCTCTTAGAGAAATTGTTTCACAATAATTTCCCTGAAGACTTATTTCTTTCAGAGAAATTATCTAAATCAAAAAGGCTAAATGTAAATTCTCTCAAACATTTTATCCACAATAGAAGCCTAAGAGTTTTTTCTTTTGGGAAAATTGTCTGAACATTTTTTTTGAAGGGTCTTTCTATAGGAAAGTGCTCTAATACAAAAATCCTGAAGGGTATTTTGTCAAGCAAAGTGTCACAAACAATTTTTCCAAAGGGTATTTTTTCAAGAAATGTGTCCTTTACATTTTATCAAAGGGTCTTTTATCAGGAAAATGAACTAAACAAAATTTTTGATGGGGATTTTAAAAAGTCCTAAAGGGTCATTCTCTTGAAAAGTGGTCCAATGCAAAATTTCCAATGGGTATTTATTTGAGAAAATGGATCAAAAAATCCTGAAGGGTATTTCTTGAGAAGGTGGTCCAAAGGCAAATAACTTAAAGGATCATTTTTTAACAAGGTGGCCAAAAAACTTTTCTCGAAAGGTCATTTCTTTGGGAAAGTGCCTTGGACAAAGTCCTGAAGGGTCATTTTTCAGGCAAAGTGTCATAAGGCAAAAACCCAATGGGTCATTCTCACAACAAAGGATCCAAAGATAAAAGGTCCACAGGAAAAGTCCAAAGCAAATATCTTGAAGAAATTGTTTGTTGTGGGGAAAATGCATGGGAAGCAAGATAGGATGTTTGTGTAAGTGTCAAATTTAGGACATAAAAAATAGCCATTAGGATTTAAATATCTCATGATGGGCATGCAGACATCAAGTTTGGGCCCTTAAAAGTAGTCGTTTGGATTTAAAAATCTAAGGATGTTCATGTTAACATTAATTTTAGGCCCTGATAAATAGCCATTTAATTTAAAAAAACCACTAGAGCTTAAAATTGATGTTTGCATGCCCATCATTTGATAGTCTCATGAACATATTTAATGATCACATGAACATAAAGTTTAAGCCATAGTGAAAACAAATCCTTTGAGATTAAATTTGATGGTCATGTAAATGTAAATGTAAATGATGGTTACACTAACATCATTTGATGGGAGCATAAATGAAAAATTTAAGATCATGAAGTAGCCATTGGAGTTCATCAATGGGTCTGAACAGATTAATGGTTAGCATTTGATCAAGCATCTAAGATCAATAGTACATTAGCCAGTTAAAAGGTCAAGGGGATTAGAGGCTACCATGTGGCATAAATATAGGAATAGATAGACTGATAAGTAGATGCAAGGACTAAACACATGGGTGCCAAATGTCAATAACACTCTAACCCAAGCAAAATATCTAATGACATGCATTTAACCTATTAGAGGATATTCAAGGGAGCAATATGAGTTAAAGGATCAATGCTTGAGTCAATTTTCCAAAAACTAATAAACAAAGGACCGAGTCAAGACATTTTTGACTAAGGTCAATGGAGCAATTTGATTCAAGAAAAGTAAATGGATGGACCTACATTAGTAGAAAATACATGGAATTGAGCTTGATCTCAGCCTAAGTTGAATCAGGATAAATAATAAGGACCAAACATTTTTAGCAAAGCTCCATAGAGGTAAAATAGGTCTCTTAGACCTAATATAGGCTAAAAGGGTGGTAATTTATTGTAAAAAGGACTAGGCATCAAACAAAGTGCCATATATATATATACTATAGGAAAAGTAATAATCTTAGATTGGTTTTCATCTAAAGTTGATTTAGGTCCAAGTTTCAAAGTAGGAGATGGTTTTTATAATAAATGTAGAAGTTTGCAATTTTGACATAGTCATAAGCTCTCAACAAATCACCACTCAAAGTAGATACAACATGGCTTGGTTAGGTTCATAGATATGAGGATTTCATCCTTATACATAAGTAATCAAGTAGAAGATGGAATGAAGATCAAAGATAGAGATTTGGTGGTTGGAGAAGCATCCTGAGCATTTAATAGAGTTTTAGAGTGCCTAAGGATCCCTTTCAAAAATAGGATCATGACTCACCATCTTTAGTAAAACTCTTATCTTCTAGTATATTACTTAGAGGATATTGGGAAAAATAAAGACTATCTTGTTAATGATAGATTATGTCCTAATTGGACCAAAGCATGGCGGAGCATTCCCTTGATAGTAACAGTTCACTAATTATTCTCAAAAAAAGTTCCCTCTTTTCTCTTCTCCCCTTCTCCTATATTATCCGTCTTTATTTTCCTTTGTAGGGGTTCCCAAATTTTTAGACTTTTTCATCTTTTTAGGAGATGGATGCTCATGAGATGTTTACAATAGTGTGTTCATTTGACTAGGTTATACCCTATCAAAATATTGTAAGAACTACCTCTTGATGTAATGAGATGATTTCTTTGCCTATCTATTGTATTTGATTAGTTCTTTAATATGCTTATGCTTGGTGGATTCATGAAAGAGATTATTCCTCATCCATTAGCTTCTGATTGCCTCTTTAAAGTATTTTCAAGAACTTGCAAGTTTGGATTAATGTTCTACCTGAACCTCTTCCAATGTGTTAACTTGATATTGAGATTATGCAAGCCATAGTTCTCTTATGACTAAGCTAGTATGGGTTCAAGAATAGATGCATGTTCATTTAAATTTGGTGCATTTCCTGGTTAACTTTCTTTAGAGCCATTTTATCTTTCTAACCCTTTCCCCTATGAAGCATTATTTTAGCTTTAGTTTTAGGTGAGCATCAAAGAGGAAGCTGGGCTACTCCTAAGGTTCAACCTCAACATAGGTTACTCACATCTTAAGGTTATTCCCATTATGTAGCTTAGTTGGAGAGAGCCTAAAGAACCCTCTCAAAGGGTGAAAATTAATCCTATAAAAATAACACCAATACTTTTTCCCAACCTCAAAACCTTAACTATAGCAATCTAAATCCCAATAATTTTTCAAACATACCCCAACAAACAGACCAATTTACAAGTTAACCACCAAGTGATTTAAGTAAAATACACCATAAATCCCCTTTTTTCATGCAATAATTTTAAAATATAAAGGATAGAGTCCAAGGCTTGTAAGATGGATCCTACAACTGACAAAAGAAATTTGAGTTTTAAGAGATTTGTTCATATTCCTATGATGTGAGCAAAATGACTACACCATTTCCCAAATATTTTAAACTCCCTAAATTTGATAAGTACAAAGGTAAAGGAGATCCCAGGGAACATTTAATGAGCTTTTATCATGCATGTGTAGATTTTACTTATAACAACAAATTCATGTTACATTTATTTATGTGAAGCCTTGGAGGCCAGGCCCTTGAATGGTTTTCAAGATTTCATAAAAGATCTATCTTTACTTTTGAAGATCTATCTAAAAATTTTGTTCATCACTTCTCTTACAGTATTGAGAAAGACTTGACCATACTAGACTTGCATAATACCAAACAACAAAATGGTGAAACTTTTGCCTCTTTCCTTCAAATATGGAAGGTAATGGTAAGCCACTTTACATGGTCATTTCCAAAAATAGATTTGGTGGACATTTTTATGAACTTAAACTCAGATTCAAGATATGACTTACTATTTATTTGCATAGGATAATTTGATGAGATTATCAAAAAGGTAATTCAGGTGGAAATAACTTTGATCAATAGAGGTAAAATTAAAATCTTTAAACCAAACAATAACAATTCCTCTAAACTAGTAAACAAACCCAAATTCCTTACCAAAAATAAAAATCTTATTGGGGATGGTGTAATAGATGTGAAACAGATTCATAACCCTCAAACTCAAACATATAACCAATCAACTCACAACATCATAATACCTGGTGGGCAAACAAAAAAAGGAAGACCAAAACATAAGTTTACTAAATTTGGTGACACATTTTTTTTTTTTGAAAGTTATCCCATGCAAACATGATAGTGTGGCTAAACACAAAACCTTTTGAAGAAAATGTTCTAAAACCTGATTGGTATAAAGAGGATGAATACTATGAATACCATCGAATAAGAGGTCATTCAAAAAACCAATGCATGTGATTAAAAAATTATGTTCAGGATCTTATTTATAAAGGTGACATAGCAGTAGAAAAATCATCATCAAAATAATCTAACAACCAAAAATTAGGGATATACCAAGACCCATTCCCTAATCATGAGCAAGATAATGATAAAAAAAACAAGAGCAACTAGAATCAAGTAATGTCAACCAAGCTAGTCATCCATTTGATTCCATAATAAATAACATTGATATGGTACATAAGCATGTTAACATTGTCACTTTGCCAAAACATGAATGTGATGTTACTAAAAGACACACAAAGCTCACATTACCAAGTACCTCCCCATCTAATGTTAAATGTAAGTACAACATTATATATCACCTTGAGAAAACACCAACCAACATATTAATTCTAGACCTTCTCAAGACTTACCCTGTGTATAAATATATTTTGTATAAAGTCCTTTAGGAGTCCATGATTCCTCAAAACATAAATCCCATAAAATTCCAAGTGTTAATAGGATATTTGGAAACAAATAACCAAGTAATGTTTGATCATTCTGATGTTTCCCCTTTAAGTTTAGAGCATAATCTCCCCTTATATATAAATGTTACTATTTCTAGGCATAAGGTAAAAATGGTTTTTATAGATAATGGTTCAATCCTTAATCTATGTACACTAAGACTCATAAAACATCTTGGATATCTAGTAACAACACTAGAGGAAAATATCATAACAATAAAAGCATATGATAATAATTCGAATCAATCTATTAACATAATCCGTCTTCCTTTGATGGTGGGGTCTGTCATTAAAGAAAAACTTGTTCATGTTCTCGATTTTGATTTACTATATAATACACTCCTTGGATGCCCATGGATTCATTCCATGAATGCCATACCATCCATCCTTTATCAGTTCTTAAAATTTTTCCATGCAAGAATGGAAATAACTCTTCAAGGGGATCCTCATCCCTTCCAATATTGTAAAAATTTGGAAGGTAAATATCAAAAATCTAACTATCTACCAGTCATAAAAGATAATTTCACCCCTGTTGAGGATTACCCTTCATTTAAAAACCATGTCAATCTTAAAATTTTATTTAAAACACCTCCCCTTGGTGGTTGGATAAATACTCCAACTCCATCTTTATCCATTGAAAAATCATTAACCAATTCACCACTCATTGAGCAAGATTCTAATAGTCCATCCATTAAGAAAACTTCCAATAATCCATCTATTGAATAAACATACAATCTGTCATCCAACAAACCATCGTATTCTACTTATTCCCATTTCAAAATCATTGATCAAGGCATGAATGAGTATATTATTCAATATTTTTATACAAGAACAATAAACACTAATCTTAATGAATATGGTAGGCCAAACCATCTAAAGGATAAAAGAATGGTTAAAAAGCTTGGTCAGACAAAATTTCTTGAGGGAAGGATCCTTTTTTATGATCATATTGATGATTCAAATTTCTCCTAGATTTACTCTAATGAATTAGTTACTTTTTTTTTCCTCCAATAGATACCCCCATTGTAAAACCCATCATGTAAAACATAATGAATTATAAGGGTAAAGGTCTTGGTCTCTATGAAAAAGGCACCATTGAACCAATAAAACTTAAAGACAATGAAGGGAAGAATGGTCTAGGATTTAACCTACTTAATATTCCTCTAACAATTTCCCAAAATAAGTCTTCTAATTAGTCATAAGATGATTTATCAGACAGTGAGACAAGTTTCATCATTAGTCATTTTGAAGATCTAGCCTTTACGAATATTTTCCATGAAAATATCATTTTAACACTTGAACTTTTATATCCTACTCTAATCCAATTAGACCAACAATATACACCAAAACTTGACTATTTTCAAAATGATAAATCTATATCTGAATTCTTAAGGATCATAGATCAAATTCTTGCAAGTGATCATAAGAAAGGTTTTCTAATATAACTAGAAGATTCTACATATTTTGGGGAACAAAAACTATGTCAATCTATTAGTTTTGAATCAACATCAAAATAAGAAGAGGTTGAATAGTATTTTCTTCTTCTTACACCACCCTCATATTATAAAATGAATCAATTCCACTTGTTGAAGAAACCATTCCTATAAACATCAACACTGAAGTTGATCCAAAGATTGTAAAGCTCATTATATCACTCAATCCATAAGAAAGGGATATATTTACACTACTACTTAATGAGTTTTTTGATGTATTCACATGGTCTTATTTGGATATTCTATGGTTAGATATAGAGTTAGTAGTTCACCTCTTTATGGTGCATACAGATATAAAGTTAGTAAAGCAAAAACTCATAAAAATGCATCCCAAAATAACATGTCTAGTAAACGAAGAGCTAAAAAATAGTTGGTTGTAGGTTTTATACACCCCATCTATTACTTACATTAGATATCAAACATTAGACCAATGTCTAAGAAACCTTAGGGGATTAGAGTATGCATGAACTTTTGTGATATCAATAAATCATGCCCAAAGGATGACTTTCCACTAACTAACATAGATATGATCATTGATTCCACAACAAGCCATGAAATTCTATCTATAATGGATGGATTTTTAGGCTACAATAAAATCAAAATTAATTAAGAATATCAACATAAATTAGCCTTTACAACTCTATGGGCGACATTCTACTATCAGGTAATGCCTTTTGGGTTGAAAAATGTTGGGGCAATATATTAGAGGACAATGACCATTATATTTCATGACATGCTTAATGATATCATGGATGATTATGTGGATGACATTTTAGCTAAATATAAATCTAGAACATATCATCCTCAGGTGCTTCATCATATCTTTGAGAGAATGAAAAAATACAACATGAGGTTAAGTCCCCAAAAATGTCTGTTTGGTGTTACATCAAGAAAGTTGTTAGGATTTATTGTTTCACAGCATGGCATTAAAGTTTATCCTTCTAAAGTTTTATCTATCATGAATATTCCACCACCTAAAAATATTAAACAACTCAGAAACTTACAAGGAAATATACAAGCCATCAGAAGATTTATTTCTCAGCTTATAGATATATGTCACCCATTCACCTTTTTGTTGAAAAAGGATATATATTTTACCTAGATATAATATTTTGAAAATTTATTTAATAATATCAAGCAATATCTTTCCAATCCACTAATATTGATGCCACCAATTTAGGTATTTTTTGTTGTTGTATATCTTCACTACTCAATATGTCCTTGGAGCATTGTTAGCACAACTTGATGATAATGGAAAAGAAAGAGCATTATACTACTTGAGCATAACATTGATATCCTATGAATTAAATTACTCTCAAATAGAAAAATCTTGTCTTATAGTTGTTTTTTCCCCAAAAACTATGACATTACATGCTTAATAATCAAACAAAAATCATCACTAAAATTAACCCTCTTAAATATCTTCTATCCAAAATTGCTCTAACATGTAGGATGGCTAAGTGGGTTATGTTACTTAGTAAGTTTGATTTAGAGTATGTTAATCAAAATACAATCAACGGACAAGTTTTAGAATATCTATTAGTAGAATCACCACTCCATGGTAAGACACCTCTCATTGCATAATTCTTGGATGATGTGATTGTCTGTAGATGAATCCCTACTTTGGAAAATTTTCTTTGATGGTTCTTTTACAAATCATGGCTTGGGGGTAGGCATCTTATTGGTAACACCTGATAGGTATTGTATTCATAAGGCATTCCACATTGAATTCCCATATATTAACAACATATTAGAATATGAAGGTCTCATAACAGGCCTCAAGATGGAAATTCAGTGGGGAATCCAACATCTCCTTATTTTTAGTGATTTTAAGATCATCATTAATCAAATAATTAATAAATTCCAAGCACATGATGATAAGATAATACCTTACAAATAAGTGGTGGATAGTTTGAAAACATATTTTTCATACATCCAATTCAAACAAATGCCTTGAATAAATATTTGGGTAGTAGATGCTATGGAAACAATAAGATCCTTACTTGACTAAGCACAAAGCATAAATTTTTTTCGGTTGAGTACTTAAGGATGCCTGCTTATGATACATTAAAATTATAAATGGTTTATGAGGTGGTTGGTCCCACTTCTCCATCATACTCTGATATCTATACATACCTTCATAACCATATCCTTCCATCTAATATATCCTCCAACAAACACAAATCCTTTATCCAAATAACATCCCATTATACAATCCTTGGTAATACCTTGTATTTTCATGGCTATGATGGAACCCTTCTATGTTTAAATTTTAAAGAATATGTTTTGGATATTTGATAAGTTTGTGAGGGAATTTTTAGAGCACATTCAAGTGGCATGGTCTTTGAAAAAAAACTTCATCAAGTTGGTTATTATAAGCCCACAATGAAATATAATTCATGCACCTATGTCAAAAACTGTATACCTTATCAAAAGCATGGATATTTTATCCATAATCCTTCACAAGCCTTATAACCTATCAAAACACCTTGGACATTCTCCACATATGGGTTAGAATCCATTGGATAAATAATTCCTAGTTCTTCTGATGGGCATAAGCACATTATAACTACCATTAAGTATTTTACCAAGTGGGAAGAAATAATGCCACTTACCTATGTGACTGGAAAGTAAATTTCCAAGTTTATCCTTAACCACATTATCTTATATTTTGGTATTCCCTCCACTCTCATTTTTAAAAATGGAAAATCCTTTAAAAATAAATATGTTAAAACTCTTTTCCATACCTACCATATCAAGCATAGATGGTCCACTCCTTATTACCCACAAGGCAATGACCAAACTAAGGTAATAAATAAAACATTCTACACATTTTGAAGAGAGTTTTCAATGAAGTTGGTCATGACTAGCATACCCAATTACATCTTGCCCTTTGGGTATACCACACTAATATCCACACACCCACAGGGGCAACCCCTTATTCCCTTGTTTATGGTAACAAGCCTATTTTACCCATTGAGGTTGAGATTCCATCTCTGTGAATATATTTGTAACAAATCATATATGAAGAATCATATCAAACATCACACTTAGGTGAAATTGACCTCTTTGATGAGAAATATCTCAATGCTTTAAACTACCTTCAAGTTTGCCATAATTGCCTTCATCATAGCTATAACAAATAAATTAAAGCTAGGGAGTTTGAAATTAGAAATCTTGTTATAAATCAATGAAACACTAATGCTAAAAGAGAGAAGGGGAAATTTGAGCCTAATTAGTTAGGTCCATAAATTTTCATTGCCAAACATGGATTAGGAGCTTGTAAATTGGCCATAGAAGATAGAGAGGAGCTTGATAAACCTATGAACTATTATTGTTCTAGATTTGTACCCTAGCTGAGAAGGGGATTGCTCAGGTCCTAATAATTAAATCTAGTCCAACATGGGATCAATCCTAGGCTATGGATATCCTAATAATGGATCAAACCTCTGGAGAAAGTTGGCTTCCTTTTATATTTATCACCTATTCTAAACCTTAACTAGCACTTTGCTTGGAAAAGGGAGAGATTTTAATAATATCTAATGAAATCATGTAAAAGAGGTGATGCACCAATAATTCAATCACTCAAACTTACACAAGACACATTATAGGATGCATTCAAGACTACAAAAAATTCACTTACATCAATATTTCATAAAAAGGCATGAACCGACTATTAATATATTATGGGAGGGTAGTTATCCACTTCCAAAACTGACCAACATACCATAAATTGCACTTAGAATGACCTATGAGGATTGCCAAAAGTAGTTCATGAAGGTGAGAAAAACTTAGATAAAGATAAGGAAAACATAAATTTACTTGACCACATGAATGAATTTATAAGACACACTTCAATTCAATTGGAAAATAGAGAAATCCAATCTTATATTACTTCAAATAGGTATTGTAGTAAAGTTTTTGGCAGAGTCTGATCATACCAAAAAAGAGGGATCCATTTCAAGGATTAGAAGCGTATATTTATAGAAAAGGGAAAGAGAGAGAGATATGAATTGAAAGATGCCTAACCATTTTTGATGGATTGGCATCAATTCAAGGATGTTTATTTCAATAAATAAGATCCTCATAAAAGAATTGAATTCTCTATTAATATTTATCCAACCACTAGGTCACCTTCTTAGAACATTACACCATCTTTTAATTGATCTATTCACGAGGACCAACTCTTCATGCCTTGGAACTGATAGAGCCATACCACTCTATAGATTGAAAACCAATGTCATTTGTGGTTTTTTTGTAGCTATCATGTCAATGAAACAAATTTTACTATCTATTCGATCTTGATTTGATAATAGTCACCAACCTTTGGTCTATTTTAGGCCTTAAAATGACCTATCTCATCTTTAATAAGCTTAAATAGTGGAACTTGTTCTTGAAATATTTGCCTTGGTTTAATTTTAGACTCTATTTAAACTCAACCCCTTTATTTTTACCTTGTTCAAGTTGAAGGATGACTTGTCAATTTCTATAAAAAATGTTCAAGATTACCTTTGTTTGATTGGCCATCAAAAACTAACTCAGCCATTGATGTTTTGACCCATCTCACTCCATTAGATCTTGATTATAGTATATCATTTATATTTTACCAGTTGAATGTGGTGTTGAAACTTGTCATGCATGCATATTCTCTTAGGATCCATTGACTTCATTGACCCATACTCACTGTTAGATCTTTTTAGAGATTAAATGATTGCCATTTATTTACCTAGACCCACTATCCTATCAATCACTACTCATCATTGATATTTTTTATGATTGAATGCCACTCATTGATCTTGTTATTTGAATTCTAATGGATACTTCATGAGGCTTTACTTTGATGTCTTTATGCTTGTTATTGATGTCTGCATGAATGTATTCGATGTTCGTGTGACCATCACTTGGATATTTAAAAACTAATGGTCATTTTTTGTAACTTAAATTTGACACTTACACAATCATAAATTGACGTCCACATAAACATATATGATGTTTGTGAGACCATCAATCTTTGGACCCCAATAGATGACTGTTGAACTTTACTTTGACATTTGCGTGAATATCTCCAAGACATTTGAAATCTAATGACTATTTACTGTAGCTTGAAATTTGATGTCTGTATGAACATATTTTATATCTATGATTGTTACTACATTTTTGAAAACCAACAGTCATTTTTTGTGCTTGAATTTGACAATTACACCCCTATCATCTCTCTACTAGATCAACTTTGTTGAAACAAACAATTCTATCAAAGATTTTACATCAGGAATTTTGTCCCACAACTATTTTCTCAAGCTTTTTATTTTGGCCACTTTACTTGAAATAAATAAGACTTTGAGACTTTTGTTTTAGATAATTTGTCTAAAATAATTAGGTCCTCGATAAAATTGTCTCAGATAATTTTTTTGACACAAATATACTTGGCCTTTTGCTGGGGACAATATGTCCAAAAGAATTTATACTTTGGAAAAATTGATCGGGAAAATTTCCCAAAAGAATATGTCTTCATAAAAACTTTGATATGGAACAATTATCCTAAAATAAATATACTTAGGCAAAATAAAGTTAGAAGCATTTTGCCCTAGTTTGACTTAGCCAAATACCTGACTAAGCTCTTTTGGACTTGTTTGAGTAATTGATGTTTGATATCTCAAAGGATTTGATGATTTTATAAGCCCCTTGCCAACCCATTCCATAATTTTTAAATATTTTGAACAACATAAAAATTGATTAAGAGCTTTCTCCATACTTGAGCTTTAGGAAACTGCACTACATTTGGGTAAGCTTGGTATGTGACCCAAAATGGTCAACATCTTTGATGACTCAGCTGAGAAACATGATTACTATGATTGAGAACTTGGATAATTTTTATGACTCTTGGATCATTTACAAATATTAAATTTGTTCCATGATTGTGATAAACCTCTAGACTAAAAAGATAAAAGAATTCTACCAAAATAGGGAAGGAAACAATAGAAACTAGGGAAACTACTTAACAAAGAAATGTGCAAACAAAGCACTTATTTGAGACAAAATAGAACTAAAACAATGTGTCAAAAAATAATTCTTGGAGGAAGACACATAAACTATGTACAAGGAACTTAGCTTCTTTAAAATTAATATTTTAGATATATCCCATTGACTGGGATAGGAAGCTCCTCGCCATCCATCTTTGCATGCTAAAAGGCATTATGGGATATGTAGTAGGAGATTGTATATGGACCACTCCAAAGAGAGTCAAACTTTGTATGATTTTCCAATCTTATCTCTATCCTCATCTCATTTGAGGATCTAATTACTTTCTTTGAAGCTGCATGAAGAAGCTCCTTTGTCAAAGGCTCTCTTTACCTTTGCTTGGTGATTTTCCATGAATAACATGGATTGATGCCTTATATATTATAGCTCTATGAGATTATAATATCAAATTTTAATTGGATCATTCTCTAAAAGATCAAATTAATGCATTAGTTCCAAAGCAAGGAATTCAATATAAATAGGCATTCTTCCTTCCTTATCATATACTAGCTTGTATGGAGAATTGACTATTGACCTTTTATAGGTGATCCTGTTAGCTTATAAAGATGACTTCAATTTGAGATGTCATGACCTATGATTGTTTTCAATATTCCTCCTAATGATATTCAACAAATTCTTGTTAGTGGACTCAGTAAGGCTATTGCCTTGTGGGTAAACACTATGTTGAACTACCCACTGGTTGATCTTAGACCCTATAAAATCCATAGAATTGTTATAAATGATGGTTTAAGGTCTTGAAAATAAAAATTGTACCATGAATGAATCAATCCTTTCACCTATCACAAAGGTCAATGTGGAATCATACCAATCTAATCATGGAGTACTAAAGTTTCAATTATAATCCTAAAGATGCGAGGGTTTTTTAATAAGTTATGGAAAATAATCAATAAGTCATCAAATGTAACTTATTCAATTATAACATTCAAAAATCCACTTTATCAAATCATAAATCAATTTAGATAAGAATATATAATCTATTTTATCTGACAGAGAAAATCTATGAATTAGATAATCTCTTGAGGAATAGAAACCTAATTCAGTAAATATATGTATATTCAACTAATATCTTACTTCTTGTTGCAATGTTCCCAAGTTAACCACAAAAATAAATCAAGTATATAAAGACATAGATTTAGTGTAAGATAAGTATTCAATCAAGAAAATATCAAGTAAAGAAAACACAACAAACAATAACTAACAAACTAAAGAAAAGATAACATAGAATAATTAAACTAAGAAAAGGATAATAAACTATTTAAAACAACTAAATTTAAACTAAGAAATATTTTATAATAAGAAAAAGACCAAGGACAAAAGATCAAATAAACTAATCTAAGACTAAACCTAGATTCAAATTAATCTAATTATCTAAATAACAACTAGTAAATAAACAAGTAACAAATCTAATTCTAAATAAAAAATAAGACATATAACTAAAATCTAAAAGAACTTAAAATCTAATCTATGACTAATAACTAATAAGAAATTAAAAATATAATCGAAATCTGGGAAAAGAACTAATTAAAGAAACAACCTATTAAAATTATTTAATCTAAGAAAGAAAACAAAGCATTAATCTAAGAAACTAATTAAAGAACTAAATCAGAAATGAAATAAGAAATTAAACTAAGAAAGAGAAATAGAAACTAAATCAAGAAAATCTGAAAGATAAAACTATATTAAAATTAGAGTCAATATAAAGTACAATAAAGTGTGCGAGTCTCAAAGGAGAGTCATCTTAGCATAAAAGAGAGATTTTATTGAGAAAAAATATATTTATTTACAATAACGTGAGTGACAATTTTATAATCAAAATAGATCAATGAAATATCATAAAATAATGAAGTGTTCGTCACTATTCAAGTTGAATAGTTGGAATCTATGCATAGGACTGGAAATAACAATCATCAAAATATGTTAAGCTTGGCTGCCTAAGAAATTGTTCAACCATCAAATAAAGTACCATTGGATCCATCTACAAAAGTTGTATTATCTTAGAGAAGTTACATTGAAAGAAGAGAGATGAATGATTGACTTCATAAAATGTATGTCTTCAATTCTTGTTGTTCTTCTATCTCCAAATGAGTCCTTGATCTCTTTTTATGCTTCAAACTTAGTTAAAAAATAAGTTATAATTAAATTTAGTTAGTTATTAGTTTGTGTTAACTAACTAACTTTTAAAAGTCAATTAATTATAAACTATTATTTGTTAAGGACAAGTTTAATTAAGACTTAAAAAGTTTTAATTGATCAAGTTTTTAAATATAGATTGGGTACTAATCTTAATGGATGGGGACCCTCATCAATTAATAATATAATAGAATACACATATCAACTATAAAATAGGTAAGTCAAAGATTAATAAAATTATATTTATATTAAATCATAATGCATGTCAAAAATAACTGAAGCATATATATATACACACACACACACATATATATACATACATATATATATACATACATATATATATACATATATATATATATATATATATATATATATATATATATATATATATATACATATATATATATATATACATACATATATATATATATATATATATATATATATATATACACACACACACATACATATACATATTAAAATATTATAATTTTAAAATATTATAAAAAAATTATTAAAATTTGAAGTTAAAATATCTAATTGAAAGTGAAAATTTCTACCATGAAAGAGTTTAACTAAAAACAAAATTTAACCTCTAGAGGTCTAATAATCATCTGAGTCCGAAAAGACTTCAATTACAAGTTTGTCTTATGGGTTAATACAAAAATTATATTCCATATCTATAGTAGGAGATTGCATGAATTTTGTTCTAGAATCACTTGTATCATCATCAATTTCCAATTTGATTCGCTTCAACACTTTGAGTTCAATAGGTGAATCAATAGCATTCTAACTTTTTGATCTCTTTTTTAAAGTGGAAGGATGAATTTTAAGTGTTCTCTTTTTTCCAACTAAAATAGATTTATCCAAACTCAATTTTCTATATCTTGTGATGGGTTCACTATGTGAAGATGCCAAACCCATTCTCTTACTTTTCAAAATAGTCTCCCTATGAGAAGATGAAGGTTCATTAAAAACTGATGAAAGAGCAAGATTGACATAATTTTTAGTATAAGCAACTTCAACATCAAATTGGGTAACTTGGTTGGTAGGATTATGCTCAATAACTGGCTACAATCTTTTAGGAGACTGAATGGGTAGGTGCTATGGATTATTTTTCAAATGATGGGAAGAGATACTTTGTGAAGGAGTTCTAGCTCTGAACCTATGATCATAAAAATATATATTTCTTCTATGACCTCTATTGACTGGATTAAAGGGAAAATTATTTAAGACATTCTAGAATTCAAAATTTAAGGCATCAAAATGTATGGACATCCTAATACCTCTATTAAATCTGGGACCAAATCTTCTAACATGGAAACCATCTCTAAGAGAGTTTCTATTAGGATTAGGCTGATTAATATTAATGCTATAATTATTTCCCCAACCCCTGTCATCATCACTCCTAGATGACTCAGGCTGATCCCACTTAGACATTTTGAAACAATCTAAAATATATCAAAATTTATGACTAAAAATCAACAAATGCTTATACAGAAGAAAACAAAACTGATATCTATACACGGTCACCTTTAACAAAACTAAATTAAATTGTATCACAAATTAAAATATCTTATTTGTATCCAATCACTGTTGAATCCTTTAAATAATAATATCATAATTTTCTTCAAAATATTATGATATGTCTTCAATGAAATTCTAGCCTCTATCAAGTTAACTAAAAAACTAAACAAATCTAAAATTAAAGACATAGGATGTCCAGCATTATATTTCCATAATGAAATCACCAAATGATGTCTAAAACTAACATTACTATCCTAAAATATAATCTTCATATAAATTTCAAATGAGAAGTGACTGGGTTCATTAGGGAACCATGATTTCAATGCCCAATTTCAAGATAAAGCTAAAAACTTCAATATTGAGATATAATTTTAATATAAATCTTATTTTTAAATCTAAACCTTAAAACCACACTTGCAACTAAAAATTAGCATATATGACTCATGCATTCAATACTCATATTTATACATTGATAACTTTTGATATATTTATTTTCATAATGGCCGATTAACCATTAAATCTTTCTATTTATAATCGACTTATGACTTTCTTATCAAACAAACAGGAACTACCTCAACAGAAACTAAAGCTCGTGGTTCTAAAAAATAACTAAAAACTTCATGACAACAAATTCTTGATGCAACTCAATTTCTATGCATTAAACCTTATTTTTAAAACTGGGAATGACATGCATGCATAGTAACAAGTTGAATTCTCCAAATATACACAAAAAGATGAACATAAATCATAAAATTAAGATCCCCACAAAAACCCTTTAACACAAGTGTTTTAAAATATACTATGATGAAACCTCAAAATACTTTAAAAAAATTAAAGCCTCAAAAAAGACATTCAAGGAAACATGTCTATGATTTTCCAAATCATTGGTTTGAGAAAATATTCAAAACCCTGTGATCTATTCACTAAAATAAACACAAAACCTTTTTAAAGACATTTTAAACCATTAGATATTTATGCCAACAAACAAATCTATCCACTTACCAAATCCATCATGCTAAGCTATTTCAAAGTTTTGAAGAACCATCAAGTCTATAATTTCCACACAGAGCTCAGAAAAACTTGCCTTGTTTCAATCTTGATAGACTCATTCCATAATATGCATGTGACTTTGTGTCAAGAAAAATGAAAATACCTGTGCCACAACCTCTTTCATGTACACTTTTAAATATACCTTTAAAATAAACAAATCCTAGTAATCACTAATACTTTGTATTAAAATCCATACTCCCTGTATTTCAAAAATTAAGCTTCGGACCAAACAACTCTCTATGCATTCAAAGAACCACAATACTTTGAAAACCCAAAGTCATTATCATCAATATTCTTTCATAGATTCAAATTTTTAGAGCACATGCATACCATTTCATAAAATCATTTTATTTAGAGCCCATATTTTATCATGAAAAACCATTCAAAATTAACTCAAAACTTTCATGAATGTCAAGCAAACCCAAAATTCATTTTATTTGTGCAACTAAGGGGTGGTTTTATTCATATAAATGTAAAATTCATTCAAATTCATTGAGAATATTTTCAAAAATTATCCAATACTATAGGAATTATACTTAGAAATGCACCCTCAAAACCTTTCTATTCAAAATCCTCAAAATTTTTCCTCTGTAACTTCAAGAATCTAGCTAACAGAGCTCCACTTCTATGTCTAAGATTTTTAAAATGAACATAAAATAAGAAAATTACCCTACTTATCTCTGCCACCTCTTCTATGACCAAATTGATGACATGCTCAAATCCCATTGGCTCATGTTTACCAAGGACACATTTTGTAGCTTCGCTAACCTTATTACTAGCACAACCAAACTTAGTTACTACTAATTCTTCCCACTAAATCATTTACCAGTTTCCATCATTTGAGATAGACCATTTTGCATTAACTCCACCTTGATGCCAAATCTTTATCATATCCCAAAGCTTCATGAATATGCCTTTGAATGAAATGTTTATGCAAACTTATGTCATGCCACGATGTCCATTAATCATTTATCATCTGTGAACTTAGCATCTTATGTCATGCTGATTTGAATGTGGAACAAGTCATATGCATTATTGATAAGCCTTTTAATTAATTTCAGCCTATTTGATACATGCAAGTTAGGTATTGAAAATACATGTGAGGATGAAGGTTTAGAAAATGTCTAACTTTAATGGAACACCTTATGTCTTTGAAAACATCTCATGAACAAGTCTTAGATCAACATTAATCTTTATTATATAGGATTTCTATGCCAAATGGGATGTAATAAACATGTCAACCTTAAGTTTGGGATTTATGTTTTGAAACATAGACTCAAATAATTGTTAGGCTCTTGAATTGATAATGACTTAGACTCATGATGTCAGATATGTCTTTAGAACTTATGGAACATGAGAAAAATGATCTTAGGTTATGCATTTTAGTAAATAAATCACAAGATCATTAGACAAAATAGATAATAACTTAGACTATACAATATAGAACCTGAGATTTTAAGCATCATTATCAAATCAACTTATGCATACCAATGTTTTAAATACCCATTATACCACAGGTAGTAAATGAAAATGACCCTTGAATCTGATCTGTATCTTCATAGTAGCTTTTGAATAAAAACATGCATTAATTTTCAAATACAATGATTTCAAAATACCATCATTATTTATTCTACATCAATAATCACATCATCCACAAAAGTAAAAGAATCATAATAAACCCATTCAAACTATCAAAATCTAAAAGTCAATTCATAACTAAAATACTATCTCAAAACCTACTTTGACTAAAAAATCAAGATAACTTATCATATTCATAAATATATATGCATATTTTATTTATTTATCCACCATGATTTTTGAAATCACTTTGAAATATAAACATGATTTCATCATCTAAACATTATCATTTCATAATAAAAAAATATGCATCTAAATATACTATTTATTGACCTAATTCCTAACATAGTTTTAGATATCATGAATGGGTCATTTTTATGGTAGAAAGCATTGATTTTGGAAAAATGGAGAGGGTGTAGAAAATAGGCATAACACTAATGACTTTGATAGTTAGTTTTGTGTAATGAAATTGAGTAGCAACAAACTATCTATTGATAAAAACACAATCTTGAGATTGTGATCCAGGTAAATTATTTCTCAAGTAACTAAGCATAAATCCCTTTAATAATAAATTTCAACAAGGGATGGATTGCTCAACTAGTGTGGCATGAAGAAAAAAATGATATAACAAATTTTTTTGGGTTAGATGCACAATCTAATACAAATGCCTTAAGTACAAAATCTAAAAATGAAGTAACATTTTAACAATCAAATATAACTCAATATATATTATTCATTTATTACAAAAAATTAAATTTTTAAGAGTAACTTCTGAAAATAAATTGATACAACAAATTTTTAACTTCCTTATATTCTTCTTTCACAATGTGACATTTATCCATTTATAACCTTCATTGATCATTTCAAAAGTAAAGTAAAATAAAGAAAATAAGGGAAATACCAAACTTAAAAAAAAAGCATAAAATAAAACAAAAGAATAAACTAAAAAAGTAACTAATCATGAAACAATTTCAAATGGTGGCTATTAACTGAGTAATGTAGCCAATTTATTTCAAGATATTTTAAATGAAAAGCATTGTTTTCAAGAACTGTGGCAATTCTATAAGGTCTAAGCCATAATGAGGCAAACTTGTGATATTTTCTAGGATCTTTATGGGATTTATCCCAATATTTGACTAGATCACCAACATTAAACTTTTTGTTAGAAACTTTTTTATTGATTTTTAAAAATTTCTATTTAACTCTTTCTAATTTTTGTAATGTTGTCACTTTAGATTCATCAAGAGCTAATAAATCATTTAATATTTGTTCAATTAAATTTATATCTTCAGCTACATATTGTAAAGCAGTCTTAGCTAAAAAAATTTGAAGTTTTATTGACAAGGTAGCCTCAAATCTATATGCTAACATAAAAGGTGAATAACTGGTTGCTACCTTAACAACAATCTTATTAGTCTATAAAGCTTCAAAAATCTTGAGATGTCAATTTATTTTATTATCACAAACTAGTTTCTTCATAATTGAAATTAGATTTTTATTCATGGACTTAGCTTGTCCATTACCTTGAGGATAATACTTAGATGAATGACTAGATATGATCGATTATTTTCCTAAATTTTTTATAAATTTATTAGTTAAAAATTGAGGTCCATTATCTTAAATAATTTTGTAAGGGACTCCAAATCTAGAAAAAATCTAATTTTTTAAGAAAGATTACTTCACCTGTTACTGAACTCTTAAGTTCCTTGGCTTCAAACCACTTAGTGAAATAATTTGTGGCTATTAAAATATATCTATGATCTACATATGAAAGTGAATGAATATCTAAAATAAAATCAATTCCTTATTTATAAAAAAGTTTTTCAAAGCATTGTAGGCAATTTATCTCTTCCAACAAATAATTGACAAGGTATGCAAGGATGAACTAACTTATAAGCATCCTGAAACAGAGTAGGTCAATAATAACCTACTCTTAAAAATATTATAAGTAGTTTTTTTCATAGCATAATGTCCACCATTATTTTCTTCATGACAACCTCTAAAAACTTTTTGTGTTAAGTGTAATACATCTAAAAAAAAACTCCATCTCTATTATGATAAAATATAAATTTTTTTAATAAAAAAAATTTAATGATTTTAATTGTAAGGAACGCCTTTATTTTTTATCTAAGTTATTAGGACAAAATAAATTTTAAAAATAATAAACCAAATCATGGTACCAATCATCTTCATCTAACAAACAATCCCATTCATTCATTCATTTCAAGACCAAATTTTTAAAAAAAAAAAAAAATCAGTAATCTTCATGGTCTTTAAATATGGTTTTGCATTTAAGTTTTCATCAACTAACAAAAACAAAATATTAATATCTGAGGAAACATTTTCAGCTAAGTGTTTTGCCAGTACATTACCTTGTTTTGGAAGTTTTAAATTCAAGATCTAACTCTTGAATACATAAAATCTACTTAGCAAGCTTTCCCTAAATATTTGGTCACTTTAAAAGATAAGACATAAAAGGTACATTAGATCTCACAAATTTTTTGTTTTCCATTAATAAATATTAAAATTTATTCAAAGAGAAAACTAATGAAAAAATAAATTTCTCAATAAGGGGATACCTAGTTTCTGCATCTTTTAAGACTTGGTTCATATAACCAATTGATTTTTCTTCATTATTTTCAAATTATTGAGTTATTACAACTTTAATAGCTTTTTATATAGGATTTACACAAAGAATTAATGCTTTCTTCAAATCAAGTTTAACAAGAACAAGAACACTTGTAATGATATTTTTAACACAATTAAAAGCTAACTCAACACTTTCATTTCAATTATATAATTTATCTTTCTTAAGAAATATTTGCAATGGATTAGATTTGTCAAAAAAATTAGAAATAAATTTTTTAACAAAGTTTATTTTACCAAAGAAAGACATTAGACTAGATTGATATTTAGAAGGAGGTATTTATTAAATAACTTTTACACGTTTAGGATCCATAAAAATTCTATCTTTTGAGATTATATGTCCTAACAACTTACCCTCGATAACATCAAAAATTAATTTCTTTAGATTCAAATAAATGTCAAATTTTCTACACCTTATAAAAACTTCACGAAGATGGTCTAAATGTTTTTTCCTCTTTTTAGAATGAATGGTGAGATCATCTAAATAAACTTGAATAACAATATCAATCAAATCATCAAAAGTAACATGCATAACTATTTAAAAAGTAGATCTATATTCATCACTCCAAAAGGCATTATATTATAAGAAAAAATACCTCTATGAGTAGTAAAAGTAGTTTTATATCTATCTTCAATATTTACAAAAATCTGATTATAACTAGAAAATCTATCCAATAAAGACATCATTTTTGATCCTATAACTAGTTACAAAATTTGATCTATGCTTGGTAGAGGAAAATTATCTTTAATACTAGCTTTATTTAAATCTCTAAAATCAACACATAATCTAATGTCACCATTTTAATTCTTAACTAGAACTAGATTAGCTACCTATTTTGAATATGTTATAGGAAAAATAACACCAACATCAATCTTCTTATCCAACTCTTTATTAATAATGTCTTCTAACAAAAAGTTGCTTCTTCAAAATTTCTACCTAACAGGTTTGATACCATACTTAATAGGTATATCATATTTAATAATTTTAGTATCATAACCTTTAAAATCTTTATATGATTAGGTAAAAACATCAATGAATTCTTAAATAAACATATTTTAGGTCTTTTTTAGTACCTAAATTTATAAAAATAGTATCATTTATGATTCTCCTTGATGGTTCTTTCTTTCTAGAGATTTTAGGATAATCATTAGGCATGGACATAATCTTATCAAACCAATAGGCAATCTATTAGTACTTAATTATAAATAATCTCCATAATTTAATACATAATCATCATGATCAAAATAATTACCTTTCATGAAAGAATCTATATGTTCATCACAACTAAACATAGATCAACTATCATTTTAATCAAGAATCTTATGATAAAAAATTTTAGCAAAAGAGAAGCCTGTAGTAGGTTCAATTTCACTTAGAGTTGGATTGGCTACATAAACAAATTTATTAGCTCTAATATTGAATTCTCTAAGAATATGCGTAATGTTAAATGCCTTAAAGTAATGACCAAAACTTTTGTGTGTAATGATGTAGATGAGTTTGATTAGTCTTATAAATATTAAGAACTTGTCTAACAACTAACTTTGAATGCCCAAAGACTTTTAAATGCTTAATGTTAAATTCTATGGTCTTTTCTAATCCCAAACATAATGTTTCAAATTTTGTTGTATTATTAGTATTTTTGAAAGACAATTTGAAGGCATAACAAAAATATTTACTCTAAAGAAAAATCAGACAAATTCTAACACCATTATCTTGTTGAGAACAAGCTCCATCAAAATAAAGTGACCATAAAATGTTCTTTTCAAATATTTCTTCATGCTAATTTTTTGGTTCATCCAAATTCAACAATTCATATGTCTCAATTCTAGTTTTAATGTAAAAAATATTAGAAGAAGAAGGTGACACAATAGGTGTACTAAAGAAATCTTCCTTTTTTATGAAAGTAATTTCATTGTTAACATGAACCCATATTATATCTTTTCCAACAAAATCTCTAGTTATCTTAGATCAATCTCTTCCTAATAACATTGCATAATTACTAGGAATATCCAATACTTGACCATTAGTCATGCATCTAACTCTATTATCTTGTGCAATTTTAATCAATATATCACAAAACTTATCATAGAATTTAGTTTGTCTAGAATAAAAAATTATAAGCTTCCAAGTATCTGCTTCATAAAATATACCTAATTGATCTACAATAGATTTAGGCATAATATTCTTTGAGGTACCTATTGACCAAGTTTGATTTTCCAGTCAAACTAGGGCACTTATAGGAAAAAAATTGAATTTTTGGGTCTATAAGGGTTTAAATAGATGTTATAAGGTGTTTCAAGGGTCAATTAATGTCATTTCATGTTATGCTACCTTTGGTTATTAGTCCCCTAGGTCTATTTATCATTTTTAGGTCATTTAGAGGTCATTTTAAGTGTATTTAATGCTTTATATGGGTTTCTTGGGATTTTTGCAAGTTAAAAATGCTAATGTCATCTAAATGTGTCCTTATAAGTCTTTAGGAATCTGACATAACTAAAAAATGGTAGGTTGTTAAAAAAAAGGTAGTTTTCTTAACCAAAGATAGAAAAAGACACTTGTATAAATCCTTGGGAAGTGTGCCACTTAAAAAACATGGTGGTGTGACTATTAACCTCTCTAAATGCCATATACATGTTTGTTTTTCATTTATTTCACAAAAAATTATATCTGTAACTCAATTTTCTTCATTTTCCTCTTGGCATGCAAATAAAGGTCAAGTTTAAACACTCACTATGGGCCGTAAAGGTGGAGTCAGAAAGAATGGTCTTGGAGGTGGATAATAATATTAATCCACTTTAATTTCATGGTAATAAGTCTTATATTGGTGAATTATACTTTATGAAACATTACTAACAATCTAAACAATTTTTTATAGAATTACATACAAGAGGGATACTGTTATGCATCTATTTCTGAATTTAAGAGTTCCATGGAGCTATGTGATCTTGAGGAGATTTTTTTAAGCTGTAATAAATCTCTCTCCATTATATTTGAAACATCTAACATTTCACTTTTTATTGCTTGTGAAGGAAATCTCAAATGGTGCTTGTTTTCTCAGTTTGCAATGTTGGGTGTAGGTCCTAAGTTTTCCAATGTCCAAAGAGCTTCATAGCAATGATAATTTGATTTATATTCATGTATGAATATTTATTTCATGAAATAATCTTGTGGGAGGTCCAACTAGCACCTTTACAAAACCATATTTCCCATATACACCTTGTTTGTTGCCTTCTCATTTTTAGTCAAGTTGGTGCTTGTTTCATGGAGGTTGTATAGATATGGGAGAGTTAGAGAACATGGTGGAAGTCATAATTGGTACCTATAATATCAAATATCCATTTTTTCCATGCTAGGAGGGTTTCAAGGCTTGTACAAGTGGATTGTTCACTCCAAAAGGAGAGTTGACTATTTTGGGCGCTTAGTCCCCAATGCAGAAAATTCCTAAGGTTTTTATGGACTAATGTTTGATATGTTAGAATATTACTTCACCAATTTCATTAGTTTATATTTGTATTATTATCTACATAGTACAACCATGCCATATTTGGTAGCCAAAGTCTAAGTGGAAGGTGAAATTTGAGCCTCTCCAAGTTGTCAAGAAATCACTGAAACTAGACAGTGATGTCTATAGGATTTCCAAGGAAAGGTTGATACTTTAACCATGGGAAGAATTTATATACATGTATTATAGGGGGAAAAAATTCCAATTTTTAAAAAAATCAACTATAGGCACTCATTCCATGAGAGAAAGGATAACTATGTCAAAGGACCTTTTGGACCATCCCCTATTTGTACATAGAGCAGAGAGGTAATGGAAGCAAGGCTTCAATGAATTACAAACAAGAAATGGTGATAAATAATCCATTATGGAACTAGAACCTAGTGTGAGGCCTAAAAAAACTAAATTCAATCTCAATAAGGTCCATACACTCCTAAACATGATTCAAATGCTCCATAAAACCTACAAGCCTGAACATGCACCTACAACCTAGGATGAGGAATTGGTGGAAGTCAAAGTGAAAAAGGGTATTTGGAGCTAAAATTAGGAATTTAGATGAGTTATGTGAATAAAATATGATGACATAGACATTAAAAAATACCCTTGACACACTTTTGAGGCTTCAATGCCTTACCTTGAACACCTACAACCAAGGAGAATATGCACACTTATTACCTATTTGGGAGTTGGTCTCAATTAAGGGTAAAGTGAGGTCCTTGGAGCTAAATTAGAGCATTTAAGTAGGAAAAATGAAAAAAATGGAGTTAAAATATAGAAAAAAAAAATTTAATGTAATTTTGAGAATAAAAACTCATCTTAACAACCTACAGGCAGGGTCCTAGGATTGTCTCAGTCCAAGAGGATAATGAGAAATTGGAGGGCCTAACAGGCCAAGGGGATAGGTTTATAAGAATGGATAAAATTGGAATATGAGGGTGAGTAAAATAGGGATATATTATGTTTCTAAACCTTTGTCAACATGATACTAGAAAGGTAACAAAGAAGAGAACCCCTGCCCACTGTCACAGTAAAATAGGGGCATAAGCAAGGGAGGAGCCTATGAGGGTTTGGTGCCTTAACAAGAAAAGGGGAATTTTCATAAATAAAATGAGGATTAATTATTATAAAATTATGGATATTACATTCCTAAAACACCATTACATTCACAAATAACTTTTCACCTATGTAAAGTTTGTCTTAGTCCATACAGGCATGTTTGGGAAACCTTGTTGCAAGGGACAAGTGAAGGGTTTCATTAGCAAATAAGTTTTAAAAAAACCTTAAAAAGATTAATGATATTGGAATTAGGATGAGAAAAATTATTTAATTTAATTTTTTCATGTAATATCATGGAGACAACAACTGTATGGAGGTTTAGGCAAAAACATGTAAGAAATAGGGTTTTGACCCCTTTTTTTGGTAAAGTTGAGTTGGTTTGACCATTTAGACTTGGAATATGATAATTTTTTTTGGTAAAAATGATAATAAGAACCTAATTTATCTCAAAAAATACTCACATTACCCAAAAAAGTAGGCATAATACCCTCTATTTTGTCTCAGAGGTAGGTTAGTCCTCTCATGCAAGAGAATGACAGTTTTTAGAAAAAGAGTTAGATAGTGAAAAAAAGGTCAATATACTCAATTTTTGAAGTTTTTAAAGTTTGGGGAAATATATAGGGACATGAGGAATCAAAATATAATGTTGGGATGACAAGTAAATGATCCACATAAGGAGGTTTGTAGGCAGACCTAGTGAGAAAACATGCAAACCCCACCCCAAATAAGATGTCACTTTAAGTTATAGCCTTCTATAGGTAATTTAATGTTTTTTGTGAAGAATAAATGGGTAAATATGATGTTTTCATGATATTATAATGAATTTATGGTGATAATTATCATCTTTTGGTTCATAAAACACAAATAGGCCTATTGGTAAGGCATGGCTCTTGTTCTAAAATAGGGGTAGATTGCATTTTTGGCTCTTTTTGAGATATAAAAATGATTTGAACATGTTTATATGTTGGTATAAGATATTATTAATCTTTTTTTTGGCTATTAAACTCCATTGGAAGCCATCTCCAACTCCAGACATACTCAAACCCTCACAAAGAGCATGAAAGCCATTCAAAGGTCAACTTCCATCACTCATATCTTTCATGGATGTTTTCATGGGACCCCAAGCCATTTTTATATGTTAGGTAGGGTATTTGAGGATACCTCAATGGAATTTTTAGGGAGGTTCAAAATATTAACTTTATGAACAAAGGTTAAGAGTCTAGGTCACTCAAAACCCTTACAAAACCTTCATAGTGACCCGATTGGATAGATAGAGAATTTTAAGCATCTAGATGAAAGGAGATGGACATGAAACCACATGGAAGTTATATATAAATCTCATAATATCCAACACATGTGTTTTTTTTGTACATATTTATATGGATTAGGGGAAAATAGGGCTTGTTTTAGACATTTTAAGTGGTATGCAAGCTAAAAAAAGAGTTAGAAGATGAAAAAAACTTTGGGAGGAAGATTAAACTTGAGATAAATCCAAAAATTCATCTCATCTCATGAATAAAAATATAAGTGTCCCAACTAGACTCTCACTTTTAGCCAGTCTAGTGAGCCAATTAGTGAACACTTGTAAAAAATGGTGAAAAGCGATTAGGGAAGCCTTTTAAAGGGTATTTCTTGATATTTATGATATGGGATAATTTTAAAAGTGTAATAACCTCTTCTACATGGATAATTTATTAAAATTTATGAGTTTTGTATGCCAAGTGGAGGAGGTGCATGAAAAAGGGCCTTTTTAAAACTACCAAGGATGAATTTGTATGTCCACAAGAATAGGGATGGTTAGAGGTCAATCCAATGCATGTGGGGAATTTTTTTAACCCCTATTTATTAGACTAACCATCAAACCTAGAAATATGCAATGATAGGGGTAGTTTTGGAAGGCAACTCAGGTGGGTAATTTCTTATGCCAAATTGGCAATTTTGTACCACTTTTCACTATCTTTATGACTTTTTTTGGAAAAATATACACATATGACATGGAATATATAACCCCATCCTTATATATTATTCATATGTATCTAATATTCACTTAGTGACACATGTCCTTGTGCCTTTTCAACTTCTCTTATATCTCTCTTCCTCCAAATGCTATAAATTTAGGCATTCTGGCTATTGTATGGATGACTCCACCTGGGTATAGTGAATCCATACCAAAATTTTACCTTGAAATAAATGAATAAAAGTTACGTACCTCATTAAAATAACTCACTAAGTGTAAATGATAGTGTTTAGTCTTGTGCAAGTGTGATGTTTATTTACCTTCACATAATATTCCTACTATTACCTAGTGTGTTATGTTCTCTTTCTTGTAGGTCAACAAAAAAGTGTCAAAAGAGGTTGAAAGTGTAGTGAATATCTCATTAAATAGAGTGTTCTATAATTCCTATTTCCTAAGTCTTCTTTAACCTATGCTATCTCCTAGACCTTATGTTGAAGCATTGATGTGGGAGAGAGAGTTAATATTGAGTGAAGTGTTTATGTAAGTTGTTCTTAGTTTGAAGTGTATTTAAAAGAGTGTGAGTTGATCAAATATTTGGTGTATCACCTTCTTAGATTAGGCTTAATTTTCATGCTATTCTTAACTCTTTTCAACCTCCCAAAATGTTAGTAGTAGGGATATGTGCTTGAATGATAGATCAAAGGGAGCTAGCCCTTATCTAGAGGTTCATCTCACAAGTTTGCTCACCCAAAACAAGTGAGATGTCCCAATTTTGCCACTTGGATTAGAGGCCTAGGAAACCTCTTCTCATAGGGTGCATCTAAGTGTCAATAGTACCTGTATCTAAGATATAATTATGAATTATTTTATTAACAATCTTAATTGTAACATAAAAATGAAGAATGTAATCAATAGGAGGGTCAAAATATTGAGCATAAATACTTTTATTACTATTTTATTATTTTAATACTAAATTAGCTCTAAGATTCTTAACAACTTCATTAATCTTATCAAACTACTGTGAAAGACTAACTACCTGCATTAAATAGAATCCAACTTTAATCATTGATAAATCATCAATTATGTTATAAGTTTTAGCATCAGTTTATCTAAAAATTTGAGGCTTATAATATTGATATTGACTATTATTATAACCAGTTAAAAAATAAATATTTTGTTTAGTATTTGAATTATTTTGAACTATTTTTCCTTTATCATTAGAAGAATATTTATCATTTGTCATTTTAATGTTTTGAGAGGAATTATAATCCTTATTTCTAGTATTCATAATATAAGCATTCTCATTTTCTGATGGATCCTCAATAATGTTTATATTATACACTAGATCTTCAGATATTTCATCTTTTTCATGAAAAAATTTCTTTAACTTAAGAATAACAAGACATGTATCTACATTCTGATCTAGTTCATAAACTTTACAGTAATAAGTAATATCTTTATTTTTATCTTCTTTATTATTTTTATTGGAAGAAGAAGGTTTATCATTTAACTATTTCTTAATAGTGACCAATTTATTACCTAGACTTTGTATGGCTTTTAGAATTTTTTAATTATCTATATTTAAGCATGTGGAGGACCTTTCTTTAAATCTAATGCATTTAAGCTTCTTTTAATATTCAATACAAAATGTTATAGTTTCATTATATTTCATAATATCTCTATCTTCTAGATCCATTTTATATTTTAAAAGTAAAACATTACAAAAATAAAATCTAGATAACTTTTTAAAAGGTCTAAGATCACGTGGGATCTTTTGATGTAAATTTGTGAACCTAGTAATGAAATGATAAATGGTTTCACCTGGATCAAAAGAAAAATTCACAAGGTCATTAACTAGATCAAAATATTCTTTAGCTTTTCTAAAGGACAACTCTAGCCAATCTTCAACATCTCTCCAAGTATTAATAACATTGGTAGGTAGACTAATAAATACTTAATAATCTTTTCCTTCAAGTGTTTGGAAAAAAAATCTTAAGAATTTTTTTTCACTTGTTATTATAAGAGTAACACAAACTAGTCTAAAAGCTTCTAAATGATCTTCCCAAGATTTTTTGGGAGTACCAAAAAACTTTGGTATATTCAACCTTTTAAGAGAAGGCAACTTACCAGGATGGTTTCTGATGTTAATAGGATTTACAGAAATCAATGGAGTTACAACTATTTGCTGCTCTACTTAAAATTCTTCTTTATCTTCACCTTAAGTGAGATCAATCTTGTTCTATATTGTTTTGCAACCCATGAATCAGATCCTATATTCTCTATTCTACTTGAACTTGTGGTTATTCTTCCATTGAAAATTTTAGTAGTTTTTACCTAAATAGATTGATTATTTTGAACTTGATCTACTTGATTTAATTATAGATTTGTAACAAAAGTTTTAGAAGGCAAAAAAAATCATCAAATGGAAAATAATAAAAAAGAAAATGAGTTTTAGGCCTAGGATGAATAACTAAAAATCTAATTCTATCTTCCTAAATTATTCTATTCAAATTCAAAATGTCTCATTGAGTTTCACGTGTAAGATTTGAATACCAATCAAATTCAAATTCTATAATTTCTTCTTCTTGGTTTATGACCTAAATAACTTGATGAAGATTTTTAAGATGATTATATCATGCATAACTCATTAGATTAAAATCAACATCAACTTGATCATCCTCAATATCTATCCTAGGTTGAATAACAAGAGGCTTTTATCCTCCAAGTACCATGAGCAAGAAGAAAAAAAACTTAAATTAAATCAGATTTTTGAATGGACTTTCCTAGTAGAGTCAACAAATCTGTTGATGATGGAAAATGTACCATCAACAAATCAACCCTTTCTCCTATTGTGAAGTTCAAGGTAGAATCATGCTAGTCTAATTGTGGGGTTCTAAAGGTTCAATTATAATTCTAAGGATGTGAGGTTTTTTTAATAAGTTTTAGAAAATAATTAATAAGTCATCAAATATAACATATTCTATTATAACATTCAGAAATCTACTTTGTTAAATCATGAATCAGTTTAGATAAGAATCTATAATCTATTCTATTCGATAGAGAAAACCTATGATAATATCTTGAAGAATAGAAACCTGATTAAGTAAATATATTTATATTCAAGTAATATCTTGCTTCTTGATGCAATATTTTCTAATTTAACCTAAAAAATAAACCAAAAATATAAAGAAACAAATTTGAGGTAAGATAAGTATTCAATCAAGAAAAGATCAAGTAAAGAAAACACAACAAACAACAAACAATAGCTAAAAAACTAACTAAAGAAAAGAGAACATAGAATAATTAAACTAAGAAAAGGACAATAAACTATTTAAAACAACTAAGTCTAACCTAAGAAATAACTTATAATAAGAAAAAGACCAAGGATGAAAGATCAAATAAACTAATCTAAGACTAAACCTAGATTCAAAATAATCTAATTATCTAAAAAACAACTAGTAAATAAATAATAAATCTAATTCTAAATTAGAAATAAGATAAAAAATTGAAATCTAAAAGAACTTAAAATCTAATTTATGACTAACAACTAACAAGAACTTAAAATTATAACATAAATCTAAGAAAAGAATTAATTAAAGAAACAAACTATTAAAATTATTTAATCTAAAAAAGAAAACAAAGTATCAATCTAACAAATTAATTAAATTACTAAATTAGAAATGAAACATGAAATTAAACTAAGAAACAAAAATAGAAACTAAATTAAGAAAATCTAAAAGATAAAAGTATATTAAAAGTAGAGTCAATATAAAGTACAATAAAGTGTGCAAATCTTAAAGAAGAGTCATCTTAACAAAAAAAAGATATTTTCTTGAGAAAAAAATGTCTTTATTTACAATAACTTGAGTGACAACTTTATAATCAAAATAGATCAATAAATTATTATAAAATAGTGAAGTGTTCATCATTATTCAGGTTGAATATTTGGAATCTACGCATAAGATTGTAAATAGTAATCATCAAAATATGTTAAGCTTGAAAATCTTCAGATAATCTATCATAAATGATAATAACAAATTAGATATACCTGTGTTACCTACGTAATTACTCAACCATATGATAAAGTACCATTAGGTCCATCTACAAAATTTGTAGTATCTCAGATAAGTTACATAGAAAGAAAATAGATGAATGATTGACTTCATAAAATATGTCTTCAATACCTGTTGTTCTTCTATCTTCAAATGAGTCCTTGATCTCTTTTTATATTTCAAATTTAGTTTAAAAATAATTTATAACTAACTTTTGTTAGTTATTAGTTTGTATTAACTAATTAACTTTTAAAATTTAATTAATTATAAACAATTATTTGTCAAGGACAAGTTTAATTAAGACTTAATTTTTTTAATTGATCAAGTTTTTAAATATAGACCGGGTAATAATATTAATAGATGGGGACCCGCATCAATTAATAATATATTAGAATACACTTATCAAATATAAAATAGGTAAATCAAATATTAATAAAATTTCATTTATATTAAACCATAATGCATGTCAAACATAACTTAAGCATATATATATCAAAAATAAAGTCTATTATAGTTTTATAATACTATCTTAAAAAACTATCAAAATATGAAGTTAAAGCATCCAACTGAAAGTGAAAAGTTCTACCATGAAAGAGTTCAACTAAAAACAAAGTTTAACCCCTAGAGGTCCAATAATCATCTGAGTTCGAAAGGACTTCAATTACAATTTTATCTTGTGCATTAGGATAAACATTATATTTCATCTCTGTTACAGAAAACTGCATGAATTTTGTTCTAGAATCACTTGCATCATCATCAATTTTCAATTTGATTCATTTCAACACTCTGACTTCAATAGGTGAATCAATATCATTCAAATTTTTTGATCTCTTTTCTAAAGTGGAAGGATGAATTTCAAGTGTTTTCTTTCCACCAATTGAAATAGATTTATCCTAACTCAATTTCCTGCATCCCATGATGGATTCACTATGTGAAGATGCCAAATCCAATCTCTTAATTCGTAAAATAGGCTCCTTATAAGAAGATTAAGGTTCATTAGAAACAAATGGAAAAGCAAAATTAACATAATTTTTAGTATAGGCAACTTTAACATCAAATTGGGTAACTTGGTTGGTAGGATTAGGCTCAATAGTTGGCTACACTCGTTCAGGTGACTGAATGGGTAGGTGTCATGGATTATTTTCCAGATGATGGGAAGAGCTACTTTATGAAGGAGTTGTAACTCTACATCTATGGCCATAAAAACCTCTATTTCTTCTATGACCTCTATTTACTAGATTAAAGGGTAAATTATTTAAGACATTCCAAAATTTGAGATTTACAGCATCCAAATGTATGGACATCTTATTATCTCTATTGAATCTAGGACCAAATATTCTAGCATGGAAACCACCTCTAGAAAAGTTTCTGTTAGGATTAGGCTAATTAATATTACTATTAGAATTATTTACTCAACCCATATCATCACCACTCCTAGCTAACTCAGGGTGGTCCCACCTGAATATTTTGAAACAATCTAAAATATATCAAAATTTATGACTAAAAATCAATAAATGCTTATCCAGAAGAAAATATAGCTGATATCTATACATAGTCACCTTAAACAAAACTGAACTAAATTGTATTAAAAACTAAAATATCTTATCTACATCCAATCACCATTGAATCCTTCAAATAATAATATCATAATTTTCTTCAAAACATTATGATACATCTTTAATGAAATTCCATCGTCTATCAAGTTAACTCAAAAACTAAACGAATTCAAAATTGAAGACATAGGATTTCCAACATTATATTCCCAAAATTAAATCACAAAATGATGTCTAAAACTAACATTATTGTCCCAAAATATAATCTTCATATAAATTTCAAATAAGAAGTGACTGGGTTCATCAGGAAACCATGATTTCAATGTCCAATTTCAAGATAAAGCTAAAAACTTCAATACTAAGATAATTTTTTTAAAGAAATCACATTTTTAAATCTAAACCTAAAAACCACACTTGAAACTAAAAATTGACATATATGACTCATGACTTTAACACCCATATTTATACATTGTCAACTTTTGATATATATGTTTGCATAATGGTTGACTAACCATTAAATCATTCTGTACATAATTGACTTATGACTTTCTTATCAAACAAATAGGAATTGACTCAATATAAATCAAAGCTCATGCTTTTTAAAAATAACCAAATACTTCATGACAACAATTCCTAATGCAACCCGATTTCTATGCATTAACAATTTCTTTTTGAAACTGGGACTGACATGTATACATAGTAACCGGTTGAATCCTCCAAATATACACAAAAATATGAACATAAATCACAAAATTGAGATCCCCACAAAAAACCTTCAACATAGGTGTTTTAAAATATAATATGATGGAACCTCAAAATACTTTTGAAAAAATTAAGCCTTAGACATTTAAGGAAACATATCTATGATTTTTTAAATCAATGGTTTAGGAAAATATTCAAAACCCTATGATCTATTCACTAGAACAAACACATAGAACCTTTTTAGAGACACTTTGAAACCATCATATATCTATGTAAACAAATATATCTATTAACTTACTAAATCCATCATGCCAAGCTATTTCAAAGTTTTGAAGAACCATCAAGTGTAGAATTTTCACACAGAGCTCATAAAAACTTGCCTTATTTCAATCTCGATACAATTATTCCATAATATTCATGTGACTCTATGTAAAAAAAAATGAAAAGGCATGAACCAAAACCTATTTCATGTACACTTTTAAATAAACCTTTAAAAGAAACAAATCCCAAAAATCACTAATAATATGTATTGAAATCCATACTCCTTATATTTCAAAAATTATGCTTTGAACCAAATAACTCTCTATTCTTTCAAAGAACCATAATAATTCAAAAACTCAAAGTCACTATCATCAATATTCATTGATAGATTCAATGTTTTGGAGCACATGCAAACTATTTCATAAAATCATTTTATTCATAGCCCATATTTCATCATGAAAAACCTTTCAAAATTAACTTAGAGATTTCATGAATGTCATGTAGACCCAAAATTTATTATATTTGTGCAACTAATGAATGATTTCCTTCATATAACAACAAAATTCATTCAAAATCACTAAGAATATTTTTAAAACTTATCCAATACTATAAGATCATACTTATAAATTCACCCTTGAAACCTTTCTATCAAAATTCCTCAAAATTTCTCCTCTACAACTCCAAGAATTCAGCTAATGGAGCTCTACTTTTGCATCCAAGCTTTGAAAAGTGAACACGAAATAATAAAATTACCCTACTTATCTCCACCACTTTCCATAATAACCAACTCAATGAGGTGCTCAAATCCCATTGGCTCATGTTTACAAAGGACACATTTAGCAGCTTTGCTAACCCTATTACCGACACAACCAAACTTAGTTACTACGAATTGTTTCGACTAAATAATTTCCAACTTCTACTATTTGAGTTAGATCATTTTGTATTAACTCCACCTTAACACCAAATCTTTGGCATATCTTGAATCTTCATGAATATGCCTTTGAATTAAATGTATATGCCAACTTGTGCCATGCCACGCTATCCATTAGTCACCTATCATCTACCAAATTGACATATTATGTTATACTTATTTGAATTCAAAAAAAATCATATGAATTATTGATAATCCTTTCAATTAATTTCAACCTCTTTGAGACAAGCAAGTTAGGTATTGAAAATACACGTGAACATGAAGGTTTAGAAAATTTTTAAATTCAATAGTACACCTTATGTCTTTAAAAACATCTCATGAGCAAGCCTTAGGTTGAAATTAATCTTTATTATATAAGATTTATATGCCAAATGGAATGTAATAAATATGCCAACCTTAAGCTTAAAGATTTATGTTTTGAAACATAGACTCAAATAATTACTAGGATCTTGAATTGATAATGACTTAGACTTAGGATGTCAAATAGGTCTTCAAAACTTATGAAACATGAGAACAATGATCTTAGGCTATGCATTTTTGTAAGTAATTCACAAGATCATTATACAGAATGGATAATACTTTAGACTATACAATATAGAACCTAGGATTTTAAACATCATCATCAAATCAACTTATGCACACCAATGTTTTGAATGCCCATTATACCACATATAGTAAACAAAAATGAGCCTTGAATTTGACCTGTATCTTCATAGTAACTTTTGAATAAATATACAATTATTTTCAAATATAGTGCTTTCAAAATACCATCATTATCTATTCTACATCAATAATCACATCATCCACGAAAATCAAAGAATCATCATAAACCTGTTCAAACTATCAAAATCTATAAGTTGATTCATAACTAAAATACTATATCAAAACCTACTTTGATTGAAAAATCAAGATAATTGATCACATTCATATATATATATATATATAATTCATTTATCCACCATGTTTTTTGAAACTACTTTGAAATATAAACATGATTTCATCATCTAATCATTATCATTTCATAATAAAAAATGTCCATCTAAATATATTATTAATTGACGTAGTCTCTGACACAATTTTAGATTTCATGACTGGGTCATATTTACGGCAAAAAGTATTGATTTTGGAAAAATTGAGGGGGTGTGGAAAATAAGCATAATAAAAAAGGACTCCAAACCTGGTAAGAAAACCTTCATAGAAGTCCATAACATTAGTTTCATTGGCTTCTTTCAATGCCACTAATTCTGTCTATCTATTAAAATAATATGTGGTAGTTAGGATCCATTTGTGTCTTGAGTTTGAAGGGGGATTAATGAGACCAATAAATTCCAATGTCTATTGGACAAAGGGTTGATTCATTGAAATTGGTTGGAGAGGTAAGGCTCCAAGCTTCACCTTTCCAATAAACATAGCAGACTATCTACATTTTTAACCCATGCATGATAGTCATCAAATATACTTGGCCAGTAATACCCACCTCTCATGATCTTGTGGGATGTGCTCATTGATAAATAATGACCTATACCATGTCCTTCATATAATTTCTCAAGAAGTCTCTATGTTTGACCTGGCTCTATGCATCTTATCAACATGCCATTGATATCCTTTTTAAACAACACATTATCAAAAAGGAGAAAAAGAATTGACTAAAATCTAAAATATCTTCTCTCTGAAGGGGTAAGATGAGAAGGATAAACATAATCTTGTAAGTATCTTATCATATACTAGAACTAGTTATAAGGTGAGGTGTGATCATTTGCAATTTCTTCATCATTTGACACCATAATCATCTCATTATCCTCTTACAAGTCTTGGGCTAGATGTTCAAAAATTCCTTTGCCTCTAATCAGCTTTGTGACCTTGATCTCAACATCATATTCCATGACCTAGGTTATCCAACCAGATTTCTTGTCATTTATATCTTTATTCAAAAGGAAATCCTTGACACTTGAATGTGCAACCATCAAATGTATATTATTATTGGACAACAAGTATCTAAACTTCTTATAAGAACTTATTACTGAAAGTACATGATTCTCAACAAAATAATACCTCATTTCATACTCTTTTAAGCCTTGATTGAAAAAGGATATTAGCTGCTCCAAACTCTCTTGATTCTACTACATGAGAATACTTGAAATAGTGTCAATATTAGCATAGGTGTACAAGAATAAATCCTTTGCAAAATCAGGGTTCGAGAGTGTAGGAGCACTGGCTATAGATTTATTTATCTTTTCAAAAAAAATTACTCTTTTTTTAAAATAGCTGAAACTATAACCCTTCTTTAGCATGGCTGTGAGTGGCCTAGCCAAAATAACAAAATCTAAAATGTATCTTCTTATGAAATTGATCTTGCCTAAAAAGATTTACAAGGCTTTCTTGTGTTTAGGCAAGAAAAGTACAAGAATTGAATATATCATATCAATATCTATACTCATACCATGCCTTGAAATCATATATCCAAGAAGCTTACCTTCATGAACTAAAAAGACACACTTTTTAGGATTTAGAGATATCCCAAACTATCTAAATTTTTCAAATACTTTCTCGGGGTGAATTATGTGCTCAGCTGCACTATCAGAGAATACTATTTTGTCATCCAAATCAACAAGTATAAAATTTTTAAGGAGACCTTGGAGCACTATATCAATGGCTTTTAAAAAAATTCTCTAGCATTGGACAAACTAGATGGCATCTTTCTATATGCAAATGTCATCCAATTTATGGTGAAGGCTATTTTGAACTGGTCTTCTTATTTGACCAAAATTTGATTATAACCACTGTAGCCATCTAATAAAGAAAACCTTTCTAAACCTACAACCAACTATAGAATTTGCTCCATAGATGGTAATGGATGGTGGTATTTAAGATATGCCTTGTTTAAGTCATGAAAGTCAACACACAGTCTAATGTCACCATTCTTTTTTTATATTGGAACAAGATTTTCCACCCAATTTGAGTGCTTAATTAGAAATATTATAGCTTATTCAATGAGCTTATGAAGCTCATCTCTCATCAAAGGTTCAATATTTGGGTTGATAGGCTTTTGTCATTGTCTAATTGGCCTAGTTTCATCTTATAACTCAATGGTATGTTGATCTAGACTTGGATCAAATCCTTTAAGGTCACTTTACTACCATGAAAATACATCTACAAAACTTAAACATAACTTAATATAAGTTTCCTTATTTGAAGATATGCAAACTTTGCCCAGGTTTAAGCTCTTACCAGTTGGAATCTCCACATTTGTATAGTGTTATTCCTTGGTTGGTAAAGAAAAATTTTCTTTTCTCAATTGATCATCTCTGCTAAATATGTTTTCAAGGGTGATAAACCCCTTAGGCAACTTATTTATCTTCAATTACATAATCTGGTCACCATACTGTTGCAAGTGCTTATCTTAGTTCCTTAAGGAGAATTTAGCTTCTTCTTATAGGAGCCTGACAATATAACTATCATCTTCAAATACTTTCCAATTGTCATGGTTGTCTATGATATAAAACCTTGCAATCACCTTAATGTGTCATTAAACCTTTTCATTCTTTATGTCATCTAGGATACTGAATTTTGACCCAATGGTTGCCAACCTATTTACATGCTTGTTCTTATTTCTTGATATGGCACAAATATTGAAAGATTGAAATTACTCAAGTAAATCCCATACTCTATGCTTATATGACCTAAGTAGTAGTATCTTGCGTACATTAAGTCCTCTTACTTGGTGAACTACTATTTCACTATTACCAAAAACTTGTAAGGTATTGACCTTAATCTTTCTTGCTCATTACAAACCATACACTAATGCTTCATATTCAACAACATTATTAGAAATACCAAATTTAAACTTGAAAAAAGAGAAATACCTTTGATTGGCTAGAGAAATTTATGTAATTCTATCCCTAGTGCCATGTTTTTTCCTAGATCCATCAAAGTATAGTTGGCATAGGCCATCACTAGGTTGATCATCTTTCATCAAGGATGGAATTGGTGTATTATTTTCATGAAGATAATAGACACCAAGTCTTTGTTCTTAAATTAAATTAAAGGAATCATGCTCATGTAAATTATATTCCCACTCATAAATGAAAATATATAGAACTCCATTAATAGGTAATTTAGTTTCCACCTCACTATTTTCTAGTACCTTGTTTGAGATAACACAATTAGTATTCACCATACTTGGCATATATGGTTCTAAATGAAATATTGTAATAGGTTCAAAATGTATTATTAAATTGGTACCATAGATAGTCCTAAACATTAAATATGTTCAATCAGTTGACAAATATCCTCCAATCTTTGAAGTAAAGTCCCTTGACAGACACATGGGAAAATAAGGAGGTAAGTCTACTACTACATCTTGCTGAATGGTAACAGTGGGGAAAGTATGTAATGTCAAATTTAGATATTTGATTATGCCTATTATCTTTGTTGGTGATCTATCTAATTTTAATACTCTTTTGGTATTTGGTTCATAAACAAGACCAAGCTTGTTTATAATTTTCTTGAGCATGATAGTGCTACTAGCTCCACTATCTACCATACAATTATAGACTAAGTAGTCACCAACTATTAACAAGAGATAAAAGGGAGGGGTTTTATTTGATTTGAAATTATTTTTGTCCACCTTTGTCATGTTATGTACTTGTTGATCAAGTTTCTTGGTAGGATGATCTAAATTGGCCAAGCCAACTCCTTGTTTCTCAATTGGTTCTTTAAACACCTTAAGATTTGAAATCTCTTGAATGAGCATGTATTTTTTCCATAGAATAGTAAGGGAATCCCACATGATAATGCTAAAATTTGATTTATTCATTTTATATATTATGCTGAAAGAGGCTCCACTAACCTTTGGCTACAAATTTTGAACCACTGGTTGTTCTTGAATTATAAGCATTTTGGGAACCTTGCCTACCTCTGCATTCTAGTTCTTTTGTGTTATAGGGGTTATAGGTTGATCCTTGACACTCTTGGGAACACAATTAAGAACACTATAATAATTACTCACATCTTGAGCTTCCTCAATTGCTCTTATTTTAACTCTAGTCAGAGCTACAATTTGACCATTTGTGTCTCTACTTTCACCAACTTGATTGAATATAATATGATCATCCATTTGATAATTAACATTGATGGCATTATACTACCATGAAATATGTTGAGCCTCTCCTTGGGATGCCATATTCATGTTTTGATACTGACCACTTTGAAGAGAGAATTTTTCTTGTGTCATTTGTGGCATAGTAATATCATGTGATATTAAGGTTTGGTTTTGAGTGTCATTTGGATTGAAAGGCTACCAACCTGAATATTGCATCAAGTTATTTTGAGGAATAATAACTTTTGAAATAGAAGGTACATTAGGTCAAGGGCTGCATATGGCTTAGTTTGGATTATGGATCCTTGGTTTTAGTAAGGTTTCCAATTATCCTTGAAGCCTTGATAAGGAGATCTTTGATTATTGAAGGATTGATAAGTATTCTAGTTTTGATGTTGATATAGCCTACCTTGGTACCATTGTCTCTTGAGGTGAACAATCTCATTTCCAAAATCTTGTAGCATAAATTTTAGATCTCCAATCTCACTAGCTTGATTAGAAGGGCTTATAACTTGGGATTTTGGAGATAGAGTAGGGGATATTGATGGAGTTTGAGGAACTTGATGAGGAATAAGTTGTGATTCTATGAATATGAGCATTAGAGGCCTTAGAGAAAGTTTAATATCTTGTATCAAGCTATTTTTTGTTCTTATTTCAAGTTCATAGGCATTTGGAAAAGTATTACCACCCATGGACTGTATCATGACACTAATATCAAAATTGAGGGTCTTTAAATAGTAAAAAAATGCATATTTTGGATATGGTCTAACCAATGCAGGGATCCTAGTCCATGTATTTTGAAATATAAGGTTAAAGTTAGACATAAACTCATGGGGGTACCTTTGTATGGTAGTCAATTGTTTAACCAAAGATAGATGATCAGACATATCTTTAAATTGTCTAACTAAGGCTGCACCTAACTCATCCCAAGTAGCAACGAAGGTCAAAATAATATTCATATACCATTAAAATGCTTTTATTTTGAAGGAAGAAACAAGTAGACTAACAGCCACATTATCTTTAATAACATTATTAACATAACATAGGTTGGTAGCATCTTGAATATGCTCAATAGTAGTAGTCTTATCCCATTATATTGAGAAGAAAGGGATACTCTTTAAGGTAGACACAAGGATGTCATCATATTGGGCCAAATTCAAGGGACTACCCCTATTAAATAGAACAAACACTTGATTCTTGATCATCATTTGGGAAAAAGGGATTTGGATTATGGGGATAATAGCTTGGACTAAAACAATAGAATGAACAGAAGGTGAAAATTTATTTTGAGGATAGGGTCTTTTACTATTGAATCTTGATTTTTTGTAAGAAGTAAAAGGTAGATCAATGAATTCAAAAGGAATACCTTTACTTGATGACCTTATTGTAACCTTGGACATGAAAACACTATCTAAAAGATGATATGAGCTCTACAACTTGAAGGATCTTCAACTTTTGATGATGGTAGATGTATCCTCCTTTTGTAATTTCTTCTTTTCAATCTTCAAACTTCAATTATGTCAAGGAAACTTTGTCCCACTAGGCATGCTAGAAAATCTTGGTGTTCTAGATTTGCACCCTAGCTAAGAAGGGGATTGTTTAGGTCCTCTTACTCAAATCTAGTCTAATATGGGACTAATCCTAGGCTATGGGTATCCTAATAATGGATCAAATATCTAGATAAAGATGAATTATTTTTATATTTCTCACCTATACTAAACCTAAACTAGCAATTTTTTTGGAAAAGGAAGAGATTTTAATAATAACTTATGAAATCATGTAAAAGAGGTGATGCACCAATAATTTGATCACTCAAACTTGCACAAGACACACTATAAGATGCATTCAAAATTATTAAAAAATCATTCACATTAGTATTTCATAAAATACATGAACCGGCTATTAATCTATTATGGGAGGGTAGTTATCCACTTCCAAAACTAACTAATAGACCATATATTACACTTAGAATGACATGTGAGGATTTCCAAAAGTAGTTAATGAAGGTGTGAAAAACTTAGATAAAGACAAGGAAAGCATACATTCACTTGACCACATCAATGAATTTATAAGACACACTTCAATTCAACTAGAAAATAGAGAAATCCAATCTTTTATTGCTTCAAATAGGTATTATAGTATAAATTTTGGTAGAGTCTAGTCATACCAAAAAAGAGTGATCCATTTCAAGGATTATAATCTTGTATTTATAAAAAATGAAAAGAGAGAGAGAGTGCTATGCATTGAAAGAGGCCCAAGAATTTTCAATGGATTAACACCAATTTTAGGATACCGAATCATTATTTTATCAAGAAAGAAGATCCTCGTAAAAGAATTGAATGCTCCATTCATCTTTATCCAACCACCAAGTCACCTTATCGAGACTTTACACCATATTTTAATTGATTTGTCCACAAAGACCAACTCTTCATGCCTTGGAACTAACAGAGCCATGTCACTCTATAGATTGAAAACCAATGTCATTTATTGGTTTTCCTATAGCTATCATGTCAATGAGATGGAGTTTTCTAGTTGCTAGATCTTGATTTTACAATAGTCACCAAGCCTCAAAAGACCTATCTCATCTTTGCTAAGCTTAAATGGTAGAGTTTACTCTTGAAATATTTTCCCTAGTTTAATTCTAGACTCTATTCAAATTCGACCCCTTTGTTTTTACCTTGCTCAAGTCAAAAAATGCCTCGTTGACTTCTATAAGAAATGTTTGGGCTCACATTTATTTGATTAGTAATCAAATACTAACTCAACCATTAATATGTTGACCCATATTTCTCTATTAGATCTTGCTTATCATAGATCATTTATCTTCTACTAGTTGAATGTGCTATTGACACTTGTCATGCATACATTTGCTCTCAGGATCCATTGACTTCTTTGACCCAACCTCTCCATTAGATCTTTCTCATGATTGAACATGTGTTTTTGATTTTCCTAAACCCACTATCTTTTTAATCATCATTCATCATTGATCTTCTCTATGATTAAACGATAATAATTGTTCATGAGGCTTTACTTTGACATTTGCATGCCTGTATTTGACATCCACACAAATATATTTAATGTTCATATGATTGTCACTTAGATATTTGAAAACCAATGGTCATTTACTATGACTTAAATTTGACACTCACATTATCATCAATTGACATCTATGCAAATGTCAATGATGTTTATGAGACCATCAATCTTTGGACCCCAATAGATGACTGTTGAGCTTTATTTTGATGTTTGTGTGAATGCCTCCAAGACATTTGAAATCCAATGACTATTTATTATGGATTGAAATTTGATGTCTATGTGAACTTATTTGACATCCATGCAACCATCACTACATATTTGAAAACCAATGGTCATTTTTTGTGCTTTAATTTGACACGTGTGCACCTGTCATCTCTCTGTTGGATCAACTTTACCAAAACAAATAATTATGTAAGAGCTTTTGCATTAGGCATTTTATCTTAGAACTATTTCTTCAATATTTTTGTTTTAGCCACTTTCCTTGAAATAAATAAGAATTTGGAAATTTTTTTTGAACAATTTGTCTAAAAAAATTAGGTCCTCAAGAAATTAACCTGGACAATTTTCCCAACACAAATATACTTCACCTTTTACTGTGGATAAAATGTCGAAAAGAATTTTTACTTTGGAAAAATTATTTGATCAATTTTCCTAAAAGAATATGTCTTTGTCAAAAAATTTCTATGGAATAATTAGCCTAAAATAAATATACTTAGCTAAAATAAAGTTGGAAATATTTTATCCTAGTTTGACTTAGCCAAATACCCGACTAAGTTCTTTTGGACTTGTCTGAGCAACTGATGCTTGATATTCCAAAGGATCCAATGATTTTATAAGCCCCCTGTAAACCTATTCCATGATTTTTAACTATTTTAAACAACATGAAAAATGCTCAAGAACTTTCCCCATACTTGATCTTCAAGAAACTACACTACATTCAGGTAAGCTTGGTGTGTGGGCCAAAATGGTCAATATGAACATCATGCACCTTAAAAATTTCTATGCTTAAAATTTGGTTTTATATGTTTTTATTGGTATATCCAAGGTCAAAAATAAAAATAAAAATAAAAAATAAATATAAATATAAAGAGAAAAAAGCACAAAAAACAAAATATGTGTACATAGATCATCCAAATGTGAAAACTAGTTTACTAGCACTTTGGATAAGTACCATGGTGAAAACTAGTTTTATAGAACCATGTGTAAACCATTGTGTCTAACTAGCCCTATTACTTAGGGGCATCATCCTTCAGTCATCCATTATATATTTCTAAGTGTGTCACTTTGTCAATTGTTAGTTGTTTATCCTATAACATGTTAGAGTTCAAGGTTGATATTACTTTTGTAAACCTGCATTCTTGCTCATGATTACAAAAAGAATATTGCACCTTATTTTAATATATAAGTAAAAATCCAAAAAAATATTACATTCAAAAATCCAAAAAAAAATAAAAATAATAAAAATACCAAAAAATCATAAAACATCACAAAAAACCAAAAAAACCCAAGTATTCCAAAAAAATTCAACACAACTACCTTCCACATAATTCACATGTTCTAGGGTGGCTCACTCATGCATCCTTTTCATCACAAAAACTTTACTTTCTTAATCAATAATCCACTTTTTCATCACTTTATGTATTGAGAGAACTATATATGGCTTGATATTCACACATAGAAATTATCTAAATGGATTATGCAGGTAACACTTAGAGACATGGGGTCTCTATGGTCAGCTTGACCACCACCTTCCCCATTATCCATTTCTTTTATCATTAAATTATCTTTTCTTTAGTCTTGTCCCTCACTTGTTCGGTTCTTAGCCTTGCTCTTAGCTACAATTATTTCATCTTTGTTTAGTGTTATCCTTGTTTCATTTTTTTTTCAAACTTTTCCATTTTTATGTATGTGATTGTTTTATTTCTTATCTTGTTTATTTTTATATCCCTATCCATTTATTGGTTGTTTTTATCACTTTATTTATCCTTAGCCACTAAGTGGGTTGTTTTACTTCATTTTTTATCTCTAGCCATTTCAAATGGTTAATCTTCTATCTTTTATCATGTGTGTTCCAACTTTTAGATTACTCTTTGTTTCTTTATGCGTATGCCATGTCAATGCAACTTTATCATTTTGTTTCAATCAATCAGAATAAATTTTTTTACATTAATCACTTAGCATAATCATTTAATTTACATTTGTTTATATTTTTTTCACTCATTAACTATTTTTGTGTGTGTTTTACATAACATAGATTATTAATTTTGTTTTGTTGATTAAACTTCTTTCTACTTATTGTTTTCTGTGTGTTATCAAGATTATTTTGTGTAATGCATATATATTATGGTTATGACTATATCATGATGTACTTTGATATACCATAATTTATTCTTTTATTTTATTTAACATTCTTAAAACATCAGACATTCATCATGATTATTCAATATCATTGGTGGTACTATGTTTTATGCTATATTAAAAAGCAGGTTGCTCAAAATACTCCAAATTTTGTTGGAAATACAATGCAAAGAATGTAAATAATAATGTGTAGGAATGTCCATAAGTGCTATCCACTCATATGTCAGTCATGCATCCATAATAACAAAATTCTAAAAATAAATGCTAAAGATTAATACATGATAAATGTAAAAACAATAATGTAGGAAGTATAAACAGTGATATCATATATCCATCCAAGCCATATAAACCAATAAGTAATGTCCAACAATCCATAGTAAAAAATCATCATCTATATATATCACATTTGTTTATATAAAAGGTACATCCCAATATATGTATACATCGATGAAGTCTATCTATTATAATAAACCCTATAGATCTATCTCATTTGGTCCCTCAGATGGAGTATCTAGTCTTGGGAATAGATCTACGTAATGTGGTGTACCTCATGGAGGACCCATCACATTTGGAACTTGCCCTACTGATCTCTCTAACTCCATAGGCTACATAAATCTTGTAGATACTAATCATCTCATATAATAATCTCTAAATAATATTTCCATCTGGTCTCATGGTACAACCCCCTCATATAGACTCCTATAATATGTAGCCTACTCCATCACCTGCATCACCTATCCAATATAACTATCTCTCTCTAGCTAACTACACTCTAGCCTCTATAAGCTCCATCTAATTTTTATCCCTCTCCTATCTATATTGATGTAAAATAGGTGTGTAATCTAGTGTTTATGTCTCTGTGTCATGGGCAACCAATCCTATGGCCATAACATCCCCATCCATCACATCTATAATATCCTACAACCTATCTACCTCTACTTGTAGTCACCTAATCTCTATGATATGATCTCCTCCACCATCAACTACAGCTTATAATCTAGATACCTCATGCCATAATCCATAAATCTCCTCTTTGAGTCTATCTACAAGAGCATGCTCCTCTATAGATCTCAGAGCATGTGAAGAGCTTATACTATCCCCTCTCTATCTATGTAACTTGAGATACTCTAGTAGTAGTCTCATGTCCTTTGTCATCATCCTCTCTCTATACCTTTGTCATAGGTGTATCTCCCCCTATGTTCTACTCTATGTCCACATCTATCTCCACCCCTACCTCTTGCAAATTCTCCATATCCTCTGCATTAGTGATTGACACATCATGAAGCTGGCTAGTCTCCATAGTCCATCTTCTACCTCATACCCATGGATCATCCTATGTCACCTATAATATCCTTCCTGATCCAAGCTCCTAAATCTATACCTCATGGCTTCCTACTCAAGCTAGCCACTAATCTTTATATCCATGTCTATGATGGTACATATGGCATCATCAACCTCATTGGTCTCTATCGAGCCCACCAATCTACATATCCATCAACCACTCCCACATCAATAATATTTCTCCTATCCCTCCATCTCATAGTCTATAAGTGTCTCCATCTATGGTAAATAATAGTAGGATTAATCATCATGCCCCATTACGGTCTTTCCCATACTGGTTGAGTAAATATGTATAGACCAACTAGTATATGTTGCATCACACCAAACTATCTCATCACCTGATCTAGCTGATATATCTCTATAATGTATACATGTCTCCTAATGATGTAGTAAGGGGACATCATGTATTCTATATAAAGTTCCTCATGAGGCCAAGGCCATATAATCTCTTTATATGATCTTCAGGTGATCTAGTCGTCATCTAGCTCATCCACTACTCTCTTATAGAATTCTAGGTCACCCAAGTATGGTCTACATGTCCTAATGATCACATGCCATGCATATTCCAAAGGCTCATCCTCATCCCATTCACTCAGATGCTTGACCAACCTCTCAATAGCAATGTGCTCCTAGTACCAAACCTATAGTAATGTAGAATTCCAAACCTCTACCTAACCTGAATAAACAAAGTGATGTAAATCATGGTATAGATGTGTTAAAACGCATGGACCTCATATGAACCTCTCTTCCATCTCCATCATATCCTTGATATCATATATTATTCTAATAAGACATAGTCTACCACTCTTATTAGGAAGTAGCATGGCACTGATAATATCCATAAATACAATAGTCAGAAAGTCCATTTCTAAGTTAGTGCAATAGTCTATGTCAATCCCACTTCTAACAATTGGGATCAATCCATCACTAAAAATTTGGTATAATGTAACATCCTATAGACCCTATCCCCAACACACTATTCTATCTCATATAGGGATCCCCAAAATTTGATACACATCCTCAACCATAATAGTCATTTCACTAGTTAGTAAGTTCAATGTGCTCGTCTCATTATGCCACCTCTTTGCTAATGTGGTCAATAGAGTTCTATTAGCTCAAAATTCAAGCATTTGCATAATGTAAGATAACCCACTCACCTCTAAAATTTCAAACTCAAACTCTGTGAAGCTATCCATACACACCATAGTTGTATATCTATGCTCCCATATCACCATCATTGGTAATACCTCCTACAAATCAACAATGTTAACATTTTATTCATTTTATTTAAATCATTAAACAACTTCATCTTCTTTATGGTCTTACTATTTAACCATAACATACTTAAACCATTTCATCTCATATTCATTTATTGTAAAAATCCTATAAAAATTCAAAAAATATTTACAAAATTGCTTCTACCTTGTGCGAATTCAGTCCTTGCTTTTGCAAATTCACTACTAACAAAATCATTGCTAACTTCAATAAAATTACTATGAACATTGAAAATTTCACTACCTTTCTATGATATTTTTCTACCATCCATAATGATAAAATCATAAATTCCTCCAAAATAAAAATGCTACATAGTTTGACAGTTTCACCTCGATGTTTAACAAAATCATTGTTTACCCTAGTGAATTCACTAAAATCGATGCCAAAATCACCATTTTAAAAACAATGATTTTGTTTTCTTCCCTTTCAAACCCTAATAAATGTTAATAAATCACAAAAAATTTAAAAAATAAGTGACTTACTAAAGGACCACTCCTCTCAGGTCTCTAGAAATGTCTCACTCTCTCTATTTGGTGCTCGTGGTGTGGAACACAGTTCATTTTTCCTCCCCAAGCTCAAAGAAAAAGTCTCACTAAGTATTTATTTAGCCCTTAACCTTAGAGATTAATTTGCATAAAAGATTTTTTACCCTACCACTTCCCCTAATTATATATTTTTATCCACCCATATATTACCCTCACCCCATGCAACCCCTTATTTCATTAAAACCTAAGTAAATCAAGCAATAATAAATCAAATTATTCTAAATTTGTTTTCAATTTCTTGTAATCATATATCAGTGTAAAATTGATAATCATTTTTAAAACCAATACCTTTTTTTAATGTATATATCCATAATTTATTGTTGTTGGGATATATCATTCCCACACCTACTCAATTGACCCCTAAGTCATTGGCAAATAACAATAAGAATGCAGTTTCCAAATAGTTAAAAATTATTGTTTTTTAAATCTATTCTCTAGTTTTAATTTACTAGGGGAAACCTTTTTATGAAACTTACATCTTGCAAATTTAACATCGATTCAGACATAACTTAATTTATAGTTCATTCACATTATTTTAACCATTTCCTTTTTTCATCAATTTTGAGCTTTTGTCTGTCTTCTCACACATACCCTCGAGGGGGCATCATCACACTCATTTTCATTCATTTGGGGCAAAATTTTTCATTTTTTATCATCAACACTCTATTTCTTCTACTATTCTTTGAAACAATATTGCTTTGCAACACTATTTCAAAGAAGGGAAAATGTAGACACCTAAATTTCATTTACTATTCAAATGCACCTAATATATTTAATAATTCTTCTTAAATTAATAAATCACATTTCCACCCAAATTAAAATAATTGTATAATTCAACATATTGAATAAGTCAATTGTGCACCCTTAAATCCTTATTTTAAATAATAAAATCTAGATTTTCTACTTATTTAAACCTCTCCCACTTTTCTCTCCCTCATCCCAACCAAATTCATAAATTTCTCCACCTCTTATGACTCATCCCTTGAGTTGTCAAGAAAATAGACTAAGTATTGCCAAGATAGCTAACCAACCCCACTCTTTTCTCAACCAAGTTGAAAAGGTATCCATCCTCATGGGTGAGGACTCATCCTCCACCATTGATCATTTGGGGTATTTAAAAATTCCAAATGATCATCCACTATTGGATATTTTTCTAAGAATCTATAAATAAGCTTGCAAATCTCCATTTTGAAGCATCACAATCATACTCACAAACACATCATATCTTTTGAAATCTAGAGTTATTAAGCACAAACAAATCAAAGTGAATAAAATTGAATCAAAGTAAATAAAAGCAAATCAAAGTTTCCCTTTTTACACCAAAACATTTCCTATTCTCTCTTTTCATTGGAGGAGTGAACACCATATACTTGAAAGAGCAAATCATATATACATTGCAATAGAGGAATCTCATATTCAAAGTGTGAAATTTTGATGATTTATTTATTTATTTCTCTAGCATAGTTGAATTTTATCATAGATTAGGATTAATTTAATTTATTTTCATATCTAAATTTAGTTCATACAATATCTAATGGCTCTGTAGACACCGAAATCGTGTCGACTCCCCTGGTCATCCCCCGTTTTATTCTTCTTCGCCTATTTAATCCTTGTCGATCACTTTTTCCACTAGCCTCGACCCTGGCAGCATGTAAAAATGAGCACAGAGCTAAAGCTAGACTCTATCCCCATTGTGCATCTGCCGATGATGGTCTTTAACCGGCTGATGTCGCCGACGTCGGTCACTTATCGGCCGACGTCGGCAATCCTGCCGACGTCGGTCACCTTACCGTTATCCATTTTCAATTATCATTCGGTTCCCAATCAGTTTCCCGAACGGTTATCGAACCGTCTCTCGAACTGCCCCTTGCCTTCATCAGCGTCTGCCAACCATTCAAAAGGCTAATCAATCGATCAATGAATCAACCGATCAATCAATCAATCGACCTCCGAACTCGGACATTCACAGACCCTTGCAATCAACACTCTCACAATCAACCAACTCTGGCATCAACCAATCTGCATTCGCTTCAATCCGGCACTGCACAGACAACTTCAACAACGTCAATCATGTCTTCGCACTGTGACAGGTAAGTATCCTCATCTGTTTATTTTTATTTTTGGTTATTGCTTTCTTGTTATTTCCATACTCCATATTCTGTTTAGACTTGACCTTCTGCAAATCCCCAGAGCCTGTTTAAACTCAGACCTTACCCTGACTAGACCCTGTCCCAACTCAACCAGAACCTGTCCAAAACCCTGCCCAGAACCTGTCCAAAACCTTACCTAGATTCTGCCTTGACTTTGTCTCGACTCCATCAGACCCTGTGCCGACCCTGTCAAGACCCTGTTCCGACTCTCCCAGACCTTCTGCAACTCGCGTAGACTCTGTCCAGAACCTGCCCCGACCGACGCCGGTCACTACCCCAACCGACGTCGACAGTTTGACCGACGCCGGCACATTCCCTGACCGACGCCGGCACCACAGAGACCGACGCCGGCGACTGTGCAGAACATTTTACTTCATTATCAGGTACGCATTTTATTTTCTGTCATTTATTTTTGTCATTTTATCTTTTATTATCTACTTTCATCCAATATTCTGCTTTTTTTATCAGTGGGTTGATATCCTTCTAGGAAGTCTTCGTACTTCCGGGATCGGGCGTTCGCCTGACAGCCCACCATATCTTTGACTAACATTTTTCTATGTTTCAGCCTTTTCTTCTTTGCAGGTGTCATTCCTCCACAGCCAAAGAGGAGAATCTTCCAACGTCTGATTTCGGTGCGCACGACTTTATCAGGTATCTTCTAGCCTTGACCATCTCTTAGTTTCTTATTTCTTCTTTGAATGTAGAAAGTGAATTAGCGATAGAAACATTCTGGCACGCCCGATGGGACCCTAGGGCCTTCCTTGGGTTCTTTCTTTCTTTCATTCATATAGGTGTATTAGGTTCCTTCCTTTTCACCTCCTTTCGTCTCTTCTTAAACGACATCATAAGCAAGACTAAAACGAACTTTTCTTTTCTTTCTTGCACTTCTAGACTAGCTAAAACTCATATTCTTCGACTATTTCTCCATTCGTCTTCATATGAACAAACATTTTTACTTGGGCATTAAAACACTTTGCATTCATTTCTGTTTGCCTGCATCTTTTAGACCACACATAGTAATTAAACCGCATATTGAATTAATCTAGATCACTTGATGTTACACGACCAAACCACTCGCACAAAACAAACATATTAACTTACCTGAGACAAGGCCCGACTGGGATTTCATCCCCCAGCGGATACCTTACCCGTCCCGGTGATCTTACTTGGATTTCATCACCAAGGGGAAAGCCCACTCCGTTCTCTGGCAGAGTCTAATCTCTAGGCGAGGTATATTTTGGCTAAGCAAAACCAGCTAACCACTGAAATCGTGAAGTGAGGGGAGCTTGCTCCTTAGCACCAGGCCGTGTACCGAACCTAACACAGACTTCTTGAGCACCATAAAAAAACCCAAAACCATCCATAGACTTCTTCTTTTAGGACCCAACTCAAAAACCAATCTTCCTCTACACACATTCTAAGGCATAAGCCACTATAATCCTAATATTTTACTCCTAGGGTTTTAGGATCTGCTTGTGTCTTCATCTTTTTCATTCTTATCTGCTTGTTTGAGCTTGTGAGGACGTTCTTCCTTGCCTTGAATGGTTTTTGACACGCAGTCAAACCAAGGCTCTTCTTGACCACGCTAGCCATCAATCGCTTTCACCTACCCCGTCTATAAACAATCCTATAATGGAGTTCTACTCGGAGACCGAAAGAATTCATACTAGACCATCTCCAACCCAAACGCCTATCATCCCAGAAGGGGACCAAGATTTTGCAAGATTCTTGGACCTCAATACCGCAGCCCTCCAAAACTATCTCGTGAGAAACCCAACGCGGGACCTTTCGGGCGACGTGGCGACGACATCAACACCGTTCGCCACCCAACCTTTTATGACTCAGCCTTTCGCCTCAACCATTAACCTGACCATGGCCTATACGCAAAGTTTGACCTCCTCGTTTATTTTTAGACCAACCTCCACCGGGGTTTCGTTACCCCCTCAACCACCTGTAATTCAACCAAGTTCTACATCATATCAGAACTTGATTGTCTCAACCCCACACACTCTTGCACCTATATATGTAGGAGTGCTTACCTCCTCTTTTGCCCACGCCGCCACACAACCTCCTTTGGCGATATCTGGTCAGCGTATGCCTTCTACCTTCATAACCCAACCACCCTTAGCCTCTACTTCTGCCCCTGCGACTAGTCATCCGTACATTGTGCCCTTACTTGTACAACTGACTACGTCGTACGCCTCTTCTAGCATCTTTCAAGCGCCTTACAGCCTAGGGGGCACTCCGTCCACCAATCCGTCAGCAGACGTCATCAAGATGCTGATGGATAAAATGTCCAGTCTTGAAGCTTCTATCTCCAGTTCAAGCAATGTCTCTTCATATGACCAGATTTACAACGAGCCCATCCATCCTTCTGTCCCTATCCGACCATACCCCAACCATTGGGAGCTTCCTAAATTTACTCATTTTTAGAGTAAGGAAGACCCACAACAACACTTACGGGCATTCAGACATGCCTGTTACCTTATCGCCCACGACGATGCGTTACTTCTATGCACATTTCCTATGTCTCTTTCTGGCCCTGCCCTTGACTGGTATAGCTCTCTTGCCAGACATTCTATCTTTTCATTCATTCAACTCGCCCAACTATTCATTGACCATTTTTCTATCAATATCACTAAACAAGTCTCGATCATAGACCTTTACTCCATTAGGCAATTTGACGATGAATCAATAGTCAATTTTGTCGCCCGTTGGAGAGGCTTGATTAACCAGCTCTCCTTCTCCTTGCCTCAACCCGAGCTCATTGAGCTCTTTTCCCGAGCATGTGCCAGTCACATCTCGTCCACCTTGCGGGTTCAAACATTCCACACTTTCGATGAGGCCTTCACCATGGCCCGAAAGCTTGAACTCTGTGCCATTGAAGAAGATAAGGTCAAATTGTGTAACACCAATGCAAGAACCAATGACTATTCCTCTTCCAGACCTTCTTCTGCCCACTCTCAATCCAAGGGGTCGGCAAACACTGTCATCTTTAGACCACCATCTTCAAAAATAACCAACCGACCATCATCTTCAACATTAGACTACATCAATAAACATTTTCAACGTCAATCCATACAGCGTCAATTCACTCCAATTGGGGAGTCATATGCCTCTGTCTTGGATAAACTCATCAAACAGGGGGTCCTCAATCTCCCTTCAAACCAACCACATCAATTTGACCCCTCAACACCTATCCCTGAATGGTATAGGGAAAACCACTTTTGCAACTATCACCGTGTCAAAGGCCATGACACGGATCACTGTCAAACTTTCAAAAACATCATACAGAACATGCTCGACAAAGGGGATCTTATTTTAGATAACCCGAATGCACCGCCCAATCAAAACATTGACATCTTCAAACAACCATTTCCAAACCATCCACCTACTCAAAACAATGTCCAGACTTCGACCAATGACCCTCAAGACCATGATATACACACGGTCGACACTATCTTTTCTCTTATCCCTGACCAACCTCTTTCACAGGTGGAAGACCCTTCTTCCCCTATACCTCCTCCACATGGTGAAGAACTTTCTTCTCCTACTTGTCCTCCATCGACTTCTCCCATATTGGAGGATGCTTTGACCACATCAACACCAGCTGCCTCGCTTTCATCCTTCTTATCATCCATAGATGATCATACCTTTTTGACTCCTCAACCACACGCAAAAGCCATGACTACTCCGGTGCTCTTTCCTCTTAAAGAGCCCACACCTTCAATCCCTTCTCCATTGAGAGAAGAACCATCCACATGTAAGTCCAAACCCGCGCAAGCGTCCATCATGCCTAAAGCGATTAAACCTCTTGGTGTTCGCCCCACATCTAATCTCGCCTCGCACAAAGGTGGCCCTCAACCCAAACCAAAGAAGGCTACTAAACCACACCGGAGGCCTACTCCCCCACCTTCATCATTACCTTCAATCTTGGGCCCACATCCATCTACTTTACTCGGAGTGCTTCCCACTCCCATACTTCACAGAGGCACATCGCCTCCATTACTCCTTCAACCCGTTAGACTTATACCTCCTCCAAACCATCGATCAATGCATCTTACGCCTCTCAAACCAAAATCACCAACCCTCACTGCAACAAGACACTCAAACCCATTAGCAGGTTCTTATGCCTTGCTGTTATGGCAATTGTTGCAGTCCTCTCGTATCTATCTCCCACCGCTTAGACCATATCAAACTCTCAGAACAAAACCACCCTGGTTCGATGACACTCAAGTTTGTGCATATCATCGCACGCTTGGGCACGACACCGAGCATTGTTGTGCCCTCAAGGTTGCTATTCGCCAATGTCTTGGGAATGACACCCTTCTTCTTGACCACATCATCAATAAACCTTCAACACCACCCCACTCATCAACTCTCGGATCAAAGCCATCTTGGTTCGACAACTCTAAATTTTGTCACTATCATCACACTTCGGGACATGACATTGAGTGTTGTTGCGCTCTTAAAGCTGTCATTCATCAACAACGGAGAAAGGATTCCTTTCTCATCAAGGATCCTCTTGACCACCCCTCTGACAAATCATCAACACCAACCCATGCCTCTCCAACCTCATTACCTAAATCAGGATCTCCACGCTAGACTAGGGTCCCTTCACCGCCTTTAACCCCCTTATTCGATATCAACACAATCCATCTGACCACTAAACCTCAATCGACCTTAACCAATCCGTCAAACAGTCTCCCTAACCGCTGGGGGAATTCAACCTTCATCCACGCCTCGACCAATTTTTCAACACAGTGTCGACCACATATCAATCACTCTTTCAACTTAGCCTCAACCAGATTAGCAACCAAACATTTAACCCAACCTCAACCAAACATTCGACCCAACCAAAGACCAAATACCAACCAATCAACCCTCGACCTACCATTGACCAACTATCACATGACCAAATCTCACCCAAACATTCAACCAACCTTTTTATCAAAACATTCAACAAGTCTCGATCAATCAACAACCATATCAACCAACTTCACATCCACTCATCAATCAACACCTGACCAATCTAGAAAGAGGCACATGGGGCAAGTTTTCTCCTAATTGACTCGGACCTTATCATGCACAAGCATACACCAGGGACTTATCAGACCCTGAGCCCTTTTATGCGTTGCATCTGCGACCGTTCTACTGCTAGTCGAGTACTCGTCCACTTGACACTTAACTTGAGCTCGTCCCTTGAGCAATCCCCGTCCTCTTAATCCTACTTCCTTTCAACCCTATTCCTCTTAACAATTCCTATAACCCTTTTATGCTGTATGGATGCTTTGTCCTAATAAAAGGGAGCCCTTGACCTTCTATAATCTTGTCCATGACCCACATTTCTGTAAAAACAAATCAAGATGTCACAATATCCATGGTCACTATATCAATATCAAAATCAAAAAGCAGACTGCTCCCTCGAAGGACAGCTATCATATCATTGCTGTAATTAATAGACTGCTCCCTCGAAGGATAGCTATTCAAAAGCCTTTATATTAAACAAAAATCTAGACCACTCCCTCGAAGGATGGCTATGACTAATTTGGCAATAAACAACACTATTTTAGAAGCTTCCCGCATTGATCAGCTTCACAACTAACCACCAAGCAAATGACATCTCTATGCAGGCTTCCCGCATTGATCAGTCTGCGCCAAAAAAAAAAAAAAAAAAGTCATGGACTTGACTTATAGTTGTCTCAGGGTCTCCTATAAAAAGGGGCATAGTTATCTCTGCTCTTAAAACGGGTTACCCTCTTTCCTCCTCCTATCACCTACTCAAGGGACTTCGAGCTCACTTTAATGTCAAAGTGATTCAATTACCGCTCTAACATAACTATGGTCAACGACGTCACGCATGAACGGGGCTCTTGGTTCTCATAACCCCTATCTATGCTATCTTTTTGGTCCTTGTCAATGAAAGAGCAATATGCTTTTCACTTCTTCTGCACTTTGGTCACATTCACCTTCATCACTTGTCAATCAACTCAACTCTCTTTTCAGACCACTCCCATAACCTATTCCCCCTAGTTTCTATGGACACCAATACACATGGAAACTATTGACCCGCCACACTTTATGTTCAGCATAAACCAATACTTGCTGAAGCGTAAATATACCTCAATTCATTTTTAGCATACATCCATCATGAATATGGAGTATTGCTAGGGATGAAAAACCTCTCAACCAATGTTGCAGAATACACCATTTGGAAAAGGCTGCAACATCTCTTCTCCTCATCATTTCATCATAACCAAGACCAATCTATCAACCATTTTTGACACCACCGTCTTCTGGGGTTAGCTCGACCATTCTCATTTATTCGTCTCTCTGATGGACAAACCTTCTTTCCTCCTTTTGACTATGACCTTGCCCTCGACCAAGACTAATTCCATCCCTTTGACCCTTCCTCCCTTCTAGGGAGAACTACATTGGCCTGAGGCCCTATCACCAGGGCTATGTAGGCAACACTCAGTTGACATGGGGTCTTCTGGGGTTAGCTCGGCCACATCCTTTCATCCATTCATCCATCCATCGACCACCAACCATTGGAGATCATGCCTATCTACTCCAACCTTGACCACTTCCAAGACACTGTTGCCTTGGTTATTTTTGCATGTATGCTACCTCATGACTGGTTAGCAAAATTGTGCACAGACCTTTTTGGACCCTCACAAGTATAGGATCGCAAGCTGGTTGATCCACACTACTTGTGACTTTTTCATGTTTCTAGGAGCACTTCCTGAGCCCGGGATACCTAGAATGCGATGACCCATTTGGAGCTTCAGCTTAGATTGAATAACCCGATCAGCAGACGACTAACTGCTGGGGCCTGGTTATTTCAATTTTGGCACTCCTCGACCCTTGACCTGCGACACTTTTGACCTGACCATCTCGTGCAGTGGTATGCGCGTAATCATGCCTTTTACAGCGTTCACCCTCACCCTTTTTTCATCCACTCTTTGTCAAATCAACACCCGATTCCCAGTTCCCTTCCCTTGACTCCTGCTTTGAGGGGGAATACCTTATCCATAATCGGGGTAATCCGCTACCTATTTTTGTCTTGCAGTTCGTTCGAACAACCAACAAGACGAAATCAACCTTATCCCTCACTTGGGGCAATCACTCCTATTTTTGTCTTGCAGTTCGTCCAAAACAACCAACAAGACAAAAAGGGGCAAATGTAGACACCGAAATCGTGTCGACTCCCTGGTCATCCCCCATTTTATTCTTCTTCGGCTATTTAATCCTTGTCGATCACTTTTTCCACTAGCCTCGACCCTGGCAGTATGTAAAAATGAGCACAGAGCTAAAGCTAGACTCTATCCCCATTGTGCATCTGCTGACGACGGTCTTTACCCGACTGATGTCGCTGACGTCGGTCACTTATCGGCTGACATCGGCAATCCTGCCGACATCGGTCACCTTACCGTTATCCGTTTTCAGTTATCATTCGGTTCCCAATCGGTTTCCTAAACGGTTATCGAACCGTCTCTCGAACTGCCCCTTGCCTTCATCAACGTCTGCCAACCATTCGAAAGGCTAATCAATCGATCAATGAATCAACCGATCAATCAATCAATCAACCTCCGAACTCGGACATTCACAGACCCTTGCAATCAACACTCTCGCGATCAACCAACTCCGGCATCAACCAATCTGCATTTGCTTCAATCCGGCACTACACAGACAACTTCAACAATGTCAATCATGTCTTCGCACTATGACAGGTAAGTATCCTCATCTGTTTATTTTTATTTTTGGTTATTGCTTTCTTGTTATTTCCATACTCCATATTCTGTTTAGACTCGACCTTCTGCAAATCCCCAGAGCCTGTTTAAACTCAGACCTTACCCTGACTAGACCCTGTCCCAACTCAACTAGAACCTGTCCAAAACCCTGCCCAGAACCTGTCCAAAACCTTACCTAGATTCTGCCCTGACTTTGTCTCGACTCCATCAGACCCTATGCCGACCCTGTCAAGACCCTGTTCTGACTCTCCCAGACCTTCTGCAACTCGCGTAGACTCTGTCCAGAACCTGCCCCGACCGATGCCGATCACTACCACAACCGACGCCGGCAGTTTGACCGATGCCGACACATTCCCTGACCGACGCCGGCACCACAGAAACCGACGCCGGTGACTGTGCAGAACATTTTACTTCATTATCAGGTACGCATTTTATTTTCTGTCATTTATTTTTGTCATTTTATCTTTTATTATCTACTTTCGTCCAATATTCTACTTTTTTTATCAGTGGGTTGATATCCTTCTAGGAAGTCTTCGTACTTCCGGGATCGGGCATTCGCTTGACAGCCCACCATATCTTTGACTAACGTTTTTCTGTGTTTCAGCCTTTTCTTCTTTGCAGGTGTCATTCCTCCACAGCTAAAGAGGAGAATCTTCCAACGTCTGATTTCGGTGTGCACAACTTTATCAGGTATATTCTAGCCTTGACCATCTCTTAGTTTCTTATTTCTTCTTTGAATGTAGAAAGCGAATTAGTGATAGAAACAGGCTCTTGGTTTTGATATTTGGCGAGTAGTTATCTAATGCCACAGACTCCACCAATAGATACAATAGGAAAGAAGGCTAGTGAAAATAATGTAAAAGCCATGAATGTAATTTTATGTGGCTTATTAGAATCAAAATTTGTCAAATTAATGCATTACAATTTGGTAAAATACATCTCGGATAAACTTCAAACCATCTATGAGGGTGAAAACAAGGTAAAGAAATTTAAGCTTCAAACACATAGAAGATAATTCAAAAGTTTGAAAATGAAGGATGAACAAATAATTACAACTTATATGCTTCAAAAGGTACTAAGGTATTTATCGTTAATATTTTATGTAAAAAATTTTGCTATTGAAGAGATAAATGATCTAGACTCATTAAATATGGATGAGCTGCATGGGATACTCATGGCTTATGAGATGAGGATTGAAAAGGAAAAATCATATAATAAGGAAGCAACCTTCAAAGCTTATAACAAAGGAAAATATAAAGATCCTAAATCAAGAAATAAAAGTAGTGATGAAGAACATGAGGAGGCCCTATTTGTTAGAAAGCTTAACAGGGATACGAAAAATACAAAGGTAGGTTACCCTTCAAATGCTTTAATTATGGTAAGATATGACATTTTACTTCCAAGTGTCCTCATAAAGATGATAGTGAAGATGAAGAAAATAATAACAATGAAAGCAAAAATAATGAAAGCAAGTCTCACTTCAAGAAAAAATTCAAACAAAATGGGTATAAGAAAAAGTTTGGTAAGCACAAGAAAAGCCTTTATTCCAAAAAGTATAATAGCTCAGCTGAGGAGAGTTATGAGAGCATTTCAGGTAGTGATATAGAATAATTTTTTTTCATGGATATAAAAAATGATTCCTCTACAAGTACATGCACCTTGGAAGAAGAGGATGATGTTGAAAATGGAGTGGTAGATCTTGAAGAAGAGTTGATTTGTGCCTTGGGAGAGATAAAAATGCTGAAGAAAAAGAATCTAAAACAAAGATTATAGATTCAAAAATACAAAGAAGAAAATTGTGACCTAAAAATAGAAATTTCTCATATATTTGAAGAGTAAAAAAAGGTCATCATTAGTCTAAATACTGAAATAAAAGAATCCCAAAAGATAAAGGAGGAAGTAAGAGTCTAGCTTAAGGCAAAATAAGACCACATTGCTAAGCTAGAATTAGAAGTTGATTTATTAAAGAAGGAATGGGAGAAGACATGTGCTAAATTAAAAAGCACCAAACTACTGGATGAGATTATAAATTTCCAAAGGTCATCATGCATCAATATTGGTCTTGGTTATGAAGAGAACTAGAAGAGCACTAAAGAAGGGCAGAGTGAAAAAACTATAGAACCACCTAAGAGGATGAATATAGAGAGACCCAAGAGATATGTAGATGCACTCAAGGGATCCATAAAATATGAAACTGATAAGGATAAAATTAATAAAGGGAATGTTAGTCATCCCAATGAAAAACAAGGTAAGAATGTACCCATATAAAATTTTAGAATAATTTTTCCTCTAAGGTAGGCACATATGGCCAGGTTCTAGAGTTCCTTTTATGGTTATTGTTATTTTTATAATCATTTTGGCCATAAAGTTAGAGATTTTAGGGTATGTGTAAGAAATGATTTTTTATGGAACAATAATATAAGTTTTTATGGATCTTCAAATAGAAACTACAATCTATTTCTCCTATAGTAAATTACAATGCCAAATGTTATAAGTGAAACAACTTTGGATATATAGTACATTTTTGTAGAAGTGGTTTTGTGAAACCTCCTAGATAAAAAAAAGAAGGTGGATACTCTTGGATATCAAAAAGAAGAACCTATAAAATTTTGGAAGAGGAAGCAGGAGCAAGAAAAGTAGAGAATTATGCTTGTGCAAACTGCATTTCATGTGCAAGAAGTATCACTTATCTCATAAGAAAATGCACCAATTCAAGGGGAGATAAGCACTATTCTTTGGTGATATGCATTCGTAAGATAGAGAAAGATTGACTAATGAATATTATCTGTGAGAGTGATGATGCAAGTGATGGTAATATTATTATAAATAAGTTAGAGAAATAGGAACATAGCAAAAAAAAATGTTGTATCTTGAAATTTGATGATTACAGTTTATTGATCATAGAGAATGAAGCCATTATAAATTAGATCTTACAATTTGAAAGGAATCACAAATATTTTAGAAGCTATAGTATAATGAAATAAATTAGGGTGCATAACAACTTATAACAAACATGAGCCAACATTAAGTATATATTATTAAGGGTAGCTCAAATCTAGCAAGTGATCAAACTAGGAATGTGAATGAACAAATGGAGCATGATATGTGGATAGAAAGGGAAGTGGAAAAAGGGATTTACCATTTGAGTAGCTAGAGATAATCTAGGTGGATTTAGATGATGTCAAAGAGCCCAGATTTGTTAAAATTCAAGGAGAGCAAATGAGATAAGAAGTACTTATGTAAAAGGATAAGGAAGATAAAAAATACAATCATTCAGTTGTGGTGATGTTGAATAAGTTTACATGGAAATTTTCCATGATGTATTTGAGAACTTCCCTTGCCATTGATGTCAAAGGGGGATAATTAAAAATAGAGGGAGCAAAGGAAGAGATCTATAATAAGCGAAAGTTCATGTACTATTGTTTCTATAGGATTTCCATCAATGACAAAGGGAGAGATTGTTGGAAATATTATAATTTATGTCAAAATCAAAGTGAAAGGAAAGCTATAGACTCACTCAAATCTCTATACTAGCTTATTAGCTCAATACTCACCCATATATTCAGACTCACCTAAGAATTTAGACTTGTTCAATAGCTTTAGACTCACCTAGAGATTTGGACTCACTCAGTAGCTTTAAACTCACCTAGAGCTTTAGACTCACTCAATATATTCAAACTCATGTAGAGCTCTAGACTTGCTTAGTAGCTCCAAAATTTCCCATTAAAAAACTATAGACTCACCTAGGATGAAGAGTAGAGATTGATAAATAAAGATAAATGATTTAAGAATGAATATCAATGATTGAATAATGAAGATAAATGATTGGATAATTAAGAGAAATGATTGAAGAATGAAGAGTAGTGATTTAAGAGTGAAGAGCAATGATTGAAGAATGAAGAGAATAAATTGAAGAATGAAGAACAATGTTGAAATGGAGTTAAATTCATTTGTATTAAATGATGGTGGACCATATTTGTTATCATCCAAGTTTTGGCAATAATAATCACCACCTAATTATAATGAATGATAATCTAAAATGAAGGACCAACCACCTTTAGAGAGGTTGTATCCCTTGGGAGAAGTCATACCCTTTCAAAGAGGAATAAAGAAGGTATAAATATATAGAGTAGTTGGAGATAAAATGTGAGATGAAAGTGGAAGTCTGAGATATGTGAATAAGAGAAGGATGCAAGTGTGTGGAGAATAAAAATATATATCATACAAACATATGACTATTTGAAGAAAGAAATAATTAATTTTATCATATACAAGGAAAATAAGTGGAATAAGAAAGAGAAGAGGGAGAAGAGTGAAACTTTACTATGACATAATTTGTTGACAAAGTACTAGTGAGAAGGTAGAAATTGTTTAAGTGAGGTTGGTGCCTCAGAATATAAAGATCAATATCTTTCACTAAGTCATTTCTTGGTAGTGAAATTGGTGATTCAATATAGATAGATCAATGTCTCTTATTAATTTGGTGCTTAGCAGTGGGGATTGGTTTCTCCATTAGGTTAGTGCCTAAAAATTTCTTAGTAGTGGGGATTGGTGTCTCCAGTAATTCAGTGCCTACAAATTGCTTAGTAGTGGGAATTGGTGTATCTAAGTAGGTTGTTGCCTATAGAAATTTTGTAAAAAGAATTATTAACCTTATGGCTGGATTTGGATAGTAGATCCAAGCAGCCTTTCAAGTGTGGTTTTTCCTCACTAAGGGTTTTACACATAAATTTTGTGTTATGTATTTACTTGTTATTATATGAATAGTTTCTTTATGAAAGTTAATTAGTAAGAAAGTAAATTATTATTACACACTAATTCACTCTCCCTCTTAGTGTGGTGTGTGTTTAACAAGAAGTTCTCCCATGTGTCAATCTCTTCGACAACATGTTATGAAACTCCATGCACATGCTTGATGCTACTCAAGACTCAGTGTAATCCATAGGGTCTCAAAACAAGATTGTATACATATATAGAGTTATTTTCAAGTAGTATTAAAATATATCAAGATATACCTTAGGTTAAAACTAGAGCATAGTGGACACATGGACAAAGATGAATGAGATATATGGGTTTTTTCAAGATTGGTTCATCGATCCAAACCAATGGAATAGAAAATAGGAAATCAATGCTTACCCCATTTATCTCTAGGTGCATGATTGATTCATGAGGACATTAAATCATTTATTTAGAATGAAGGATGTGCATGTTAACATCCTCTAGGTGCCATTTCTAAATATTATCCTCAAAGGGAACGGAGTCTTAGGCCTCATAAACCTCATCAAATTCAACTTAGTCAATGAAATAAATGAGTCCCAAGGGGATGGAAACTTATATATGATGATTTATCTTGTGGATGTGGTCTATGCCATCCTCATATTCAAACCTTTTATGATCTTACCATAGACCCCTTCTAGATCTGTGCTTCATTTGGTTTTTATAAACTATGTGTGTACCACTACATGAACCACATCTGGGACATCTATGAGTCTTTCTACCTAGTTGTCTACATAGCCATTAATGAGAGGCCCATACCACAGATATTGAATGAAATAAGGACACTCTTACCCATAGGATCCTAATGGTATTATAGAGACCACACCATCATTTAGGTAGAGGGAATTTGATAAGGCCCTCTCTTCTTACTATTAGAGAGTTTTCAATGATCTCATGGAGGTGCCCTAGTGAGTAGATGAAGTGCCTTGATAGTCTAAGTGATATGACAAAGTGCGTAATGTGTTTGTTCTAGTATGCTTGAATTATTATTGGTTGATCCTCTATTTTGACATGGTTAGAGATGTTTAGGGATGAGTATGGTATTTTGAGGATGTGTAAGAGGTCCCTAAAATGTTTTATATGTTTTTAATGCTTGTGTGCATAAGTGGAATTCATCTAGTTGTCCATATTTTTCATCTAGACACTTTGGGTCTAATGGTAGAAAATTTGAGTGGGTGGTTTGATGACATCACCATTACCATGTGTAGATGAGTCAGGGGGAGTTAGTCATATGGTTGTGATAAAATTAGTCCCTAGGTATTATGAACCAAATCTTAGGTCATGTACCTAATTGCATCAAAATATATTCAAGTACAAATTTGGGCTCCTAGGAATTTTGACAACGTTTTCCCATACTTAACCAAATTTATGTGAGGTAAGAAAGAGCCAAGTAAGTAGTTTGATGGTGGCATATCTCACACATGTGGAAATTTCAGAAGAAGGTGATCATATGGGTTTGTTAAATTTTGTACCTAGTTTATTTTCACTAAAATTAGGTCAATCTCCAAAGCACAAAAAAAGATATACATGTTCAAAGTTGGCCTTTCAAACAAGTTCTTGACATAGTTGGCTCCTTGGCAAAAAAAATTGAGTGAGAATTTTAATGTCATTATATATCACACATGTGAGGTTGATATGAGAAATTTTTCACATGTGTGGATTCTCCTATATGATAAGATCATATGGTCCAAATTTGAGACCATGCAAGTGAGCGAGGTAAAATATATGATTGTGCAAAGTTGGCCTTCTAGTTAGATAAGCAAAGGTTCCCATACTTAGTTATTTTTGCATAATTTAAATTTAAATCAACCCAAAAAGATATCAATGGATTGAATTTGCTCCAATATTTGAGGAAGCATCAATATGAGGATAGGTTCACAATGCTTAATGTTGAGAAAAGGTAAAGAATAAGGATTAAACGATTCACCTATATTCATACAAATTGATCTAATAGTGCGTGTGGAGTCAAAGTGGTCAAATTGATAGTCATTTAATGAATTAAAGATCAAAAAATATAAATGGTGCATGATTGATCTAATATTTAAGGACACAAGATGTGATCATATTGTTTGAAGTTTAACTATGATTGTTTGAATTCAAATATTTGAAGTTTACAAAGGGAAAAACCAATCTATGGTATTTTGCCCATAACTTTTGATATAGGAAAAATTTAATAATTTTATAGAAATAAAATATGAAGACTCCATGGCACATATAATGAACCTAATTTGAATATTTGAAAGTGTGTATAATCAAATATATTAAGGTTCAAAGTTGACTATGTGTTCGTGCTTATTTTGCAAGTGACTCAAGAAGAGTATTTGAGATTATATAGATGTTGTTTCGATGTTTCATGATGAATTAGATATTGGGGAGTGTTTTATAATCCATGATAATTCTTTGTGTTCATTATGAAAGTTTGACCATTTGTACTTAGTATGAATAATGGTTTAAAAGGTGACTGTGTGCACAAAATGTTGTTTAAGTGAATTATGCTTAAGAAGGGTATTATGTCAGTTTCTAGCACTTAAGGGGGACATATAGATAATATGGAATGGGTACATTCATTTTTAAGTGGTTATGTGCTCTTGTTTTGTTTGATGAAGTGTTAAATGAGTGAATGGGTTCGCATGAGACCTATAAGGGCTACAAGGGCCTAATTGAAAGGTGTAGTTCCTTAAGGGATACCCATAGATGCTATGGCTGACCTATGAATATTATATTTAACTATGTATTGATATTATAGTTGAATTAATATTTAAATAATGCCTAATGGTTGATCAAGATGGTGGTAATCATGATTGCTCTATAAATAGTGAAATAAAAGATGGTGATTTCTAGACTTGGTGGAAGATGTGAGCAAGGGACTTGGGAGAGATTTGAGAGAGGCTTGGGTAAGTGAATTATGGAATAAAGGAGATGTATATTTCATAGAGATTATTTTATGATTAGATCATATTGAAGACTATTTTTATGACATGTTGGTCATCATTATGTTGGTAGAATAGTGTTCTTGTATATTGAGTATGGGTGAAGGTGAAGAGTGATAATTAGAGGTCCATCATTAGGTGTTGAAGACATCAGTTAATAGTTGGATGTATTCATAGGTTTTGTTCTTTTAGCATAAAATATAAGGGGGTTACAACCTCCTTGTAAGGTGAAAATTGCTAAAAATCTAGTTATTATTGCAGCTCAGCTAGACAGGTATTGTAACAGCTTGTGGGATTGTATTATCACTAAATAGGGATTGTAGTTCAGTGATCAGGTGTAATTAGTCTAAATTGGTTCTTGTTATTATAGGGAAATATTAAAATTGTATTTTCTAGTGGGTTTTCTTCCTTAAGAGGGTTTCCCACATATGTCATGTGTTATGTGATTAATCTTGCATTGTCTCTTGTTCATTGCTATGAATGTTGTGTATGCTTCATGAATGCTTATGGCAACTAGTTAAGTGTTCATAAAGGTTAAAATTTAAGTTGGATTATTTAACATCACTAATTCACACCCCTCAATGATTGTACCTTTAACAATTGGTATCAGAGCAAGTCCTTTGGTAAAGGCTTAACAACTTGAAGGTGATCTAAGGAACAATATGGGTAGTCATCAAGGAGGTTTCTCTACTAAGCAAGCACCAATGTTTAATGGAAATAATTATGAATTTTTAAGTGAAAGGATGAGGACATACATTATGTATTTAGGGTTTTATTTATGGAAATATATTCTAGATTGTTATGTTGCTCCTACTAATCCTCTATCTAGTGTTGCAAACAAGATGTTATTTGAGAATAATTCTAAGGTAATGAATGTCATCACTTGTGGTCTTACAGAGATTTATTTCACCAAATTAATCCATTATAAATATAATAAAAATATATGGGACAAAATTTAGATAATTTATGAAGGAGAATCAAAGGTCAAGCTTGTTAAGTTACAGACTCACATAAGGCAATTTAAAAGTCTCAAGATGAAGGAATAAGATTCTATGGCATCCTTTCTACAGAGAGTTGATGAGAATGTGAACATCATTAGAGGTCTTAAAGAGAACCTTGAAGAGGATATTTTAGTACAAAGGTATTAAGGTCTCTATCTCTCAATTTTAATCCAAAAGTATCTGCTATAAAAGAGATTTATGATCTTACTCAGTTGAATATATATCAATTTCATGACACCCTTACTACATATAAGATGAGAGTAAATGATGATATACCACCAAAGAAGGAAGCTAAATTCAAGATAGAGATGAATCCTAAGAAGAAATTCCAAGGTAAGAAACCTAAATAGGATGACATATTTGACATTGATGAAGTTAAACTAATTGCTTTGATTACTAGAAAATTAAACATAGGCTCCAGGAAGCATAAGGGTAAACTACCCTTCAAATGTTTCACTTATAGAAAGATAGGACATTTTATACATAAGTTCCCTCATATGCATGAGAATAATGACTATAAAGATCATGATGATGACCAAGATGAAGACAAGAAGACATATAGGAAGAAAGGATTTAGAAAGTATATCAATAAGAAGAAGTCCTTCAAAAATAAGAAGAGTCTCTACACCAAAGAAGATTGTAGCTCATCAAATGAGAGTGAAGATAGTGACTTAAAATATGATCATGAAGATGATTTTCATATTGAATATGAAGCTATATTAATGGATGAGGAAGGAATTCATTCACATCAGAAGGTATCTACTTGGAGTGATTCATATGATGATGAAGATGAGGTAGACTGTGAGACGGTATTGATGAATGCTCTTGAAAAATTGAAGATTGAGAAGAAGATCAATAATAAGATGAAATATAAAATCAAGTACTATGAGGAGTAATTTAGTGTGTATGAGGCAAGAATAAATGAAGACACCAAGAAGCATGAAGATATAATCAAGCATCTCAGTTATCAATTGGAAATTCTGTCTACAAGCCTAAAAGCTAAGGAAGATAAATGTTCAAGGTATGTTTCTTAAAATGAGTCTTTGAAATCTGAGTTAGAAAAGACATCTAGTAAGGTGAAGACATTTATGAGATTTGAAAAGAGCTCATGTGATCTGGAAAATGTTTTGAGTGGTCAAAAGCATGCTAGTGATAGAATTGGTCTTGTATATGAAGAAGAACAAAAGAATGTAACTCAAGACAAGATGAAGACTAATGTGAACTAGGACAATCATAACTTGAAAACAAATCATCAGATAAGGAATGAAGTTAATGGTAGAGTAAAGACGAATTAAATTAGATAGCCAAATGCCATGAGGTATGAAAGATTCAATGGATACTATTACACATGTAATCAATTTGGTCATAGTGCTCAAGAATGCAAGAGACCTGTTAGAAATGAGTTTACATGGAACTATGATGAGGGTATTCAGTCAAAAGGTGAGTCCACTTCAAAAAGAGGAGGTTGTTTTATTTGTCATAAAATATGACACATTGAAATATTTTATCTAAATAAGGTCTATAAAGATACATTTCTTTCAAAAGGTATAGTGTGCTTCAATTGTCAATAGAGAGGTCACATTGCTAGCTTCTAAAAGCAAAGGTCTAAAAAATATAATAGATTTAATTAGGCTCCTAGATTGAAAGGAAGAAGGAAAATTAACACATAGAAGCTAAAGGTGAAAAGTGTGAGTCACGATGAGACTGTAGGTCCAAGTAATCTATTTGCTATGGTGGAGAATGCTTTAAAAGTTGAGTTCTAAAGGATCTCATTGTCTGCTCATATTGAGAATGAAGATACCAAGATCAAGGAGAAGACCAAGGTGTTGATTATGGCTAGTTATGAGGTGTGTATGGATCCAAGTGAACATTTTATTTTTGTTAATCATGTATCATGTAAAGAACATTAATTGTCTGTGCCTAGTGATAAGGTTCTAAACTATAAGGTGGATTATTTAGAAGAAAAGGTATGTCATGAATCTTTATTGTCTCCATGTATTGTGAATAAAATCCTAGAAGATAAGGAGAATGTTGTAGTATGTGAACATGTTTCTTCTCTTAATCCCAAGAATAATAATAACTAAAAGTATCAGATGACCAAGGAGGAGAAGGAACATGATGAGTTATGGGCAACTCATGGTTTCACATTATTCTAGGACATTGTGAAGTAGGGCATCTCTGCCTATGCTTCTTAGGAGACATATTTTACTACAGAGAAGTAATTTTTTGTGTTAAATATGATAACACCAATCAAATAAGGTTTCTTGTTAAGGGGGAACAACAAATTCATGAGCTTGTTCCAAATATTTGTGAAGGAACAATAATATAGGGTCAAAATGAGTATTTACAGGTGGCCTAATGTGTTTGATGGAATGTAAAGTAGAGTTTGGTGCTAAAAAATTTCTTTAAACTTATTTATGATGTGTCTAGGTAATTTTTTGGTCTAAAGGTATGTTGAAGATAAATTGAAGATTTTTGAGTGCTCTTGGTTTTCTCAGTTTTTGGCTTAAGGACAAGTAGGCCTAAAATGGGTTAGAGGAAGTCAAGGATACCAAAGGTGTGAAGGATAAAATATTTGTCTATAACTATGTGATGGGAATATATAGGTGTGAAAGAAGTTTCAAAGGTCTGTGTTCACTAGGAGGTTTGTTGACTTTGTTTGGTTTAAGATTCTAGGGTTTTGGCCTATGCTAAGAAAGTGTTCTACCTTATGATTTGAGGTTTGAGGATTATTAATAATTTTAATGGGCCAAATGGGTTTTAAAATCAAGCTTCATAGAGATATGAAGGTTTGTTTTTTTTAAATTATTCATGTTTTTGTCAAGATGGAGGCCTAATTGGTTAATAGGTTTGTGAAGTAGGTATGTTGTAGAGGATGATTTAGGTGATAAAAATTGGTGTAATTGAGGGGAAATATTAGATTGATCTAAATATAATGTTTTAGGTCCTTAATATGTGTCTACTAAAAATTGTAGGCTTTACAAGTTTAAGATAAGGCTATAAGGAGATAGATAGGCCTAGTGTGAAGAAGAGTGCTTTTTGCTCAGTTTATCCAAAATATCAAGGTATGTTTTTTTCATGTAGAGTTCGTAGGTTTTTTGATATCATGTTTCCCATTTTGTGAGTGGCATAAAGTTCTATTGGTGGTCCTTAATGTAGATTGAGAGAGAAGGCTAGTAAGCTGTGTGGTGGTTCTTAATGGTGTGTGGAGATCTGAAGATACTCATGTGATGTAATGGCTCAAAAATATTAGGGGGAGTCCCTATTAGATGTTTATTGGTATGTTCCATCATATTTAATTGTTTTTTTGTGTTCTTTCTTCATTATTTGCAGTGCTTGGTTGAAGAGAGTATTAGTATAGAGCAAGAGGAAGTTGTCAAGGAAAGAAGAGCTAGGCTCAAGGTAAGGGGGACTTTGTATCATATTTATAAGGTGGTCCTCTCTTTTTGGTGGTATTTATATTTCATTAGGATCATATTGTTCCCACTTTTTCATTGTGTCAAAGGGGGAGAAAGTTCCTATTGTGAGAGTGCTTGAAAAGAGAGAAGGAAGGTGACTTGCATATATTTGATATATATAATGGTTGTTGACATCATAAACAAGGAGGAGATTTTTGGAGAGTTATTAATGATTTCATGATTATGTCATGGAGGTTACCTAATGAGTGGATGATGTGCCTTGATAGTCTAAGTGATAATGATAAAGTGTCCAATGTGCTTGTTTTAGTATGTTTGCAGTATGATTGGTTGATATTTTATTTTGGCATGGTATAGATGTTCAAGGATGAGTATGGTGTTTTGAGTATGTGAAAGAGGTCCCTAAGATTAATTATATGCTTTGAGTGCTTATGTAAATAATTATAATTCATCTATTTGTCATAGTTTTCATCTAGACACTTTAGGTCCAATGGCAGAAAATCTGAGTAGACAGTTTGATGATGTCACCATTACCATGTATGGATGAGTCAGGGGGAGTTGGTCATATTTTGTGATAAAATTAGTACCTAATTATTATTCAATAAATCTCAGGTCATGCACCTAAGCATGTCAAAATATATGGAAGTGCAAAGTTGGGCTCCCAAGCATTTTGATAATGTTTTCCCATACTTAGCCAAATTTACGTGAGGCAAGAAAGAGCTGAGTAAATAGTTTGATGGTGGAATATCTCACACATGTGTACATTTATGGAGAATATTATCATATTGGTTTATTTATTTTTTACTTATTTTATTTGTGCTAATTTTTATGTTAAGCAATGAATCACAATAAAATAAATGCATTTTCAAAGTTGGCCTTCCAGACAAGTTCTTGACATAGTTGGCTCTGCGGCAGAAAAATCTAAGTGAGCATTTTAATGTAATTATATCTAAAATTTGTGAAGGTTACAAGAGAAATTTTTCAAATTTTTTAATTCTCCTATTTTAGGATATCATGTAGTCCAAATTTGAGATCATGCGAGTGAACGAGGTAAAAGATATGATTGTGCAAAGTTGGCCTTCTAGGTAAATAAGCAAAGGTTCCCATAGTCATTTTTACACAAGTTAAAGTTAGAGAAACCCATGAATATATAAAATAAGTTAATTTTATTTAATATTTAAAGAATAAATGAGATTAGGACAGGTTCATGATGTTTAATGCTGAGCAAAGGTAAAGGATAAGGATCGAATAATTTGTGTGTATCCATATAGATTGATCTAATGATGTGAGTGGAGTCAAAGTGACAGTCATTTAATAATGTTAAATATATAACAAGATAAATTGTTTTTTATTAATATAATATATGAGGAAGTGAGATGAAATCATATTGTCCAAAGTTTAACTGTGATCGTTTGAATTCAAATATTTTAATTTTACAAAGGGAAAAACTCGTTTGCGATATTTTACCCATAAATTTTGATCCATGATGAATTTTCTAATGGTATAAAAATAAAATTTGAATAGGAATTCATGGAGAATATAATTAAACTTATTTAAATATATATAATTTTTTACACTCAAATATATTAAGGTTCAAAGTTGACTGTGTGTTTGTACTTAATCTGCAAGTGACCAGAGAAGAGTAGTTGAGCTTACGTAGATGATGTTTCAATGTTTCATTATGAATTATATATTTGGGAGTATTTTAGAATAAATTAATATTATATATGTTAATTATTAATTTTTTAACATTCATATACTATATGAACAATGGTTTAAAAGGTGGATGTTTGTTTATTCATAATGACTGTGTGCACAGAATGTTGTTTGAGCGAATTATGTTTAAGCATAAGGGTACTATGTTGGTTGTTGGAACTTAAGGGGGACCTATATATCATATTGAATGGGTAAATTCATTTTTAATTTGTCTCATGTTATTTTTTTTTTGATGAAGTGTTAAAGGAGTGAATGGGTTCACATGAGACCTATGAGGGCTACAAGGGCCTAATTGAAAGGTGTAGTTCCTTTAGGGTGACCCATAGATGATATGGCCAACCTATGAAGATTTTATTGAGATATTTATTGATTATATAGTTGAATTAAGGGTTAATTCATGCCTAATGGCCAACCATGATGGTGGTTATCATGATTTCTCTATAAATAGTGAAATCAAAGATGGTGATTTCTAGACTTGGTGGAAGATGTGAGAGAGGATTGGGTGTGTAAATTATGGATTGATTATGGGTGAGAGAGGATTTTATATCATATTTAGGACTATTTTTATGACCTATTGGTCATAAATATATTAGCATAATAGTGCTCTTGAAGATTGAGTATGGGCAAAGGTGAAGAGTGATAATAAGAGGTCCATCTTGAGGTGTTGAAGACATAAATTAATAGGTGGATGTGTTCAAGGTTTTTATGTGTTATCTCAACATCTAAAGGGGTTATAGCCTCCTTATAAGGTGAAACTTGCTAAAAGTCTGGTTGTTGTTGTAGCTCAACTAGACAAGTGTTGTAGCACCTTGTGGGATTGTAGTTCCTTGATCATTTTCAATTGGTATAAATTGGTTATTATTATTATAGGATAATAGTACAATTTTAGGTTCTAATGGGTTTTCTCCCCTAAGAGGGGTTTCTACATATGTCATGTGTTATGTGATTGATCTTGCATTATCTCTATTGCTCATTGCTATGATTGTTGTGTATGCTTCATGAATGCTTGTGGTAAATGGTTAAGTGTTCATATAGATATAAATTAAATTTGGATTATTTGGGCTCAATAATTTACCCCCCCTCAATGATTTTACCTTTAACACTTACCCTATCAAGTCCTAGACTGCCTCATAAAATAATAAATTAATTATCAATTGGTCAATGGTGTCATGGGTTTCCCACTTGATCACTAACAAAAGGTGTGACCAAACTTCCCAATATTAATTCACCACCACAAGTATAATAACCTAATTTCACTATGAAATATGGCATAGAACATCAATTCATACACCCTAGGAAGGGTTGATCATACAAAGTGGGATCGTCATAGGGTCATCAGTGCCCATGTGGTAAGATATGTAGCTAGGATCAACATCATATATCATCATGAGACACATGAAAATGATAATATTAATCTCAATTCAGCCAATGAAATTGAGTGATGGAATAATTTTAGGTGGAAAAGAATAAAGGGAAGTGGTCTCAATATAGACTAGTCTTTAAAGTAAAACCTCTACCACCTTTCTAGGCTATGTTGATGCAACCATGTCTATAGTATCAATCCCCAATGATAACATTAATTTATTTGGGAGAGAAATTTTAGGTGAAATCATATCACATCTCCCAAATAATTATACATGGGGTTCCCAAACCTTCACCTCCATAAGCTTTACCTCCCCTTTCTTGGCTCCATCTCTACTTCCACTTTTACGGATCACTCAACCATAGGTGATATAAGTGTTTCAAATTGAGATTAATAACATCCCTAAGGTGAGATCAGAGTGGGACCAATAGGAGGCACTACTAGAGATTACTTTCCCCACTATCACCATCCTTTTAAAACCCATTAGACCACCTCTAGTATTCCCTACTCCTACTAGGCCTATTCTAGTGAGTCCTCACCTAGTTCCCATCATACCAACTCCCTAATTAACTTAGATCCCCTTGGATCTATCCATAATTAGCATCCTCATTTCCCTATTCCCCTATACACATCACATTTTTCCTGAAGGAACCCCCTAGCCCACCTTGGGTCTATAGGGGTCTTAATTACATGGTCTTTATCTCTAGTAATATCTAGCTCAGTTCAAGCAACTCCTATAGCTCTAAGGAGGGCCCAAGTTTTGGTGGCTTCCAACTTATTAATAAAATCATACATCATGGTTTCCACATTGAAGACCCCATTGTTTAATCCTCTAGTGAAGACACCTCCTAATGATACCATCTAAAATGCCCTGATGGATAATTTAGTGACAAGTGTACCCTTATGCATAATCAAGCCACTTCTAGCTTTGTTGTGTTTACAACTACTCCACTAGTAGTGAATATTGCTCCGATAATAATTACTACCCTAACTCCCTTAATTACTATATCATAGGCTAATTTGAGTATGATTCTTTAGAAAAAGAAGAAAGTAATTTTTACTGTGCCCCTAATTTAGGTTTCAACACCATAATGACTGATCCAACAATGATAAAAACTCTAGATTATTTGTCTGGGAGATCTAAGAAAATGAAAAGGTGTCTCCCTCTTTGCCTTATAATCATCTTACTTCTCCCATTGCTCCCTAGTCCTCCTTATCTATAACCCTAGGCATTCAAGGAATCAACTTTAACAAGATTATTTCCTCAGTTTTATTAAACACCCCACTACCAAGTGCCATTGGTCCACAAGTCAATATGACCCTTGACCAATGGCATGCCCAATTATTTCTTTGGGTTTCCCATTTTTTCCTACCTCCTTTCACTCACATGCCCCCCTTCTCCACTCATTTCTTCCTTCCTTCCTTTCACTTCATCCATTCCTCCTCCACCTAGTCCTCCACCATCCACTTTTACCTTCACCATCCCACTTTTATCCTCTTTCACCACCCTAGGAGGTACTATAGGCCTAAGTTAGTATGGGCACCTAATACCTACCAAGGCTTATAGACTAGTAATGGTCTATCTAGGAAACCCATAGATCTATCAATAATTTGACCAAGAAACTGGGAGTGTGAACACAAAGGTTTACTCAAAAGGGAGACTTAGTGATATGGATGTTCAATCATGATATATTCTCACTCACCAAAGTGAGGATGCCTAGTAGGGAGGATAAAGTGGTTGAAGACCCTATATAAGTGCTTTGAGATACTAATGAGCTGAATGAAAATCTCTTAGAAGACATGCAAGAGAAAGAGCACTCAAATCATAGGTTAGGAGCACTTTCATAGTAGACCTAATTGATTTAGTTGAGGATGCCCATGTGTAGATATTTTTATCTCTCAAAAATTTGACTAGAGCCTTGACTACGAGCAAAGACCATCTTTGAAACACTCAAGCATACTTGGAGAAGATTGATCAAATAAATAACAAGTGTAAGAGGCTCATTGTAGTTCTTCATAAAGGCAAGTTCCTAAAGCTTAAGCTCATGCCTCTAGCATAAATAAACCTCTACCTAACTTATGCTTAGAACATAAAGACTTCAATTGAGGAGTGGCTAACCATAACAAAAATAGTGATTGAGCCTCAATAAAAGAGTAGAGATCACATGATGACCTGTTTCAAAGATGATAAATATCACTATGTTATTCCACCTTGATGGATAAGGAAGAATTTGAAGTCCACCTGGCTTGATTCAACCAAGTCATATAGAGGAAGGTGGAAAAATCTAACAACACTAGGGCCAAATAAATATTGGAGCTAGAAACCTGATTAATAGATAACATTAGCTAGGTGTCTGAGCCCTAAAGGCCCTACTCCTAGATCATGAGCAATTTTTGGTCCAACTTGAGATAATATTTTGAGAACTACCCATGAAATTTAGCAAGCTAGATTATGAGTTTGACTTGGTGTCAACCACACTAGTAGTAGAAGAGGCATGCTCTAATAAATTTGGAAGTGGTCCCCTTCCAACCCCCTCTTAATACTTTCTTAGTGGGTTCTAGGAATTCTATTCCTCTTATTTTTGGATTTGGAATATTTCTATTACAACCATTTTAGGACATGATGTCCTAGAGTGAAAATCCATGCTATTAAGTGATAATCCCCATTCACATTATATATATATATATATATATATATATATATATATATATATATATATATATATATATATATATATATATATTATTGTGTGATATTTTGAAAAGGGAAACTCTATTGTAAATGAACACTATTAGATACATGCTATATTGATTTTTTGTGTAAATACATCTGGTTGTTGTATGTATTTTACTTCCTTTCTATTTTAATGGATTGACACTAATGCTAAGACTGTTAGTCATGCCCTTCTACAAGATTCATGTGTTAATTAGGATGAGTGATAGGTATTATAATTAAGTTATTTAATTCTTTTTTTTACTTAAAATATGTTAGGAATCATGTGTGGTTAGCAACAAGATTATTTTCATTTCTCCATTAAAATAATATCTAATCAAGCATTTATCCATTTCCCTTAGACTCTTTCCCTGTGTGACTAGAGGTTGTGCCATTTTGAAACTTAGCATACAATGGTGCAATTGTTGCTAGGTGAATTTTGGTCTTGGAAGCATTTTTGTTGGCCATTTATCTTGAAAAATTTATTCTATATTTTAACTTATCTCCATTTTTATGTTTATTTATGAACATGTGATCCTTGTTCTCCATTTTACAAATGGTGAAGTGAAATATAATAGATCTCAAAATTTTAATTTGTTGAAATCATTTCAGCTAGAAGTATATAAGTTATATGTATTAGTGAGAAAATTGGTATTGAAATTCTGGTACTAGTGTTGCATCACTTGAAGATTTGTTCCAAGAAGGCTATTTAATGGATCCCAATACCTAAAACCCATTCCCTAATTCCCTAAATTATCTTAGAAATAATCCTAAAATGAGAAGATGCAAGTCCCTTAATTATTCAATAATCTCACTTAGTGCCTCTAGTCCAATAGATGCATCTAAGATATAGGTCTTGAATCTAATAACAACTAGAACTAGGAGGGTACCCCTTATCACTGATTGAAAAGCTTAAAGTCATAGCTAAATTAAAGCCTACTCTATAGATCACTAGATATTAAGTTAGTCCTGAGTGATTTATAATATCCCCTTTTTAGTTCCATAAGAGAACTAGAATTGGTAGAGGAAAGCCAAGACCCTTGTTTGCACCTACTAGTTCATCCTCTTAGTTTATCCCTAACCAATCTCCACCTATGGCTGCATATATGGTATGATTATCCAAGTCTTCCATTAACATTCATGGAGTTATCCATGACCTACCTAGGAACTTATAAAGGTACCTCCTAAGATTCACACCAGGTGTAGGGCATACTACAAAAAAACATGTAACTTCATACACAACTACTCTTAGGGGTATGAATGTCAAACATGAGGAAATTGCTTACATACATTTCCCATTCACCTTGATGGATGTGACATATGATTGGTTCTTAAATTTTCTTAAAGTTTCCATTATGAGTTGGGACCAATTTAGCAATACATTCTTCACCTTGTTTGGGCAAGCCATTGACCTAAGTGTGGTGTACTAATAGTTTACATGCATCAAGAGAGAATTGAATGAGCCCATAAGGAATTTTACTGTTTGGTTCTAAAATATGTATATTTGGATCACTATGTTGTATAGACTAAATGCCTAATTGATACTTGAAATGTACAAATAAGTGTTAGATCCTTGGACAACTATGTTCCTACATAGATACCCTTTAATGGTAGATTTACCCTTAGCTTATGATGAGGTCATCAAAGTAGATAAGCAAATCAATCCTTAAGGTATGTTAGAACAAACCATCCTAAATCCATTTTTGAACTTGCCTATCTTGAATCTAATCTTTACCATTAGATATAATGTACCTATGTCACAACCAATGACTTTAAAAATTAGCTTCCCTTGAGGCATGTTACTCTTAACCAAAATTTGGAATCCCTTTGCCCAATTAATAATGAAGTAGTGCCTCAAGTCCATAGTCAATCATTGGTTCCTATCATGAATAATGTCTAAAGTGTACCCTAATAATCCACCAAGAATGAGTTGGATGATATACAATGCATGTTATAAAAGCTTTAAAATGACTTCTTGGGTTTCCAAAGATAAGTTTGGAGTAATGGTGGTGAGATTTAAAATAGGAACTTCACCTACCAGAGATATAATAATCCCCTCAATAATTATAACAACCATCCATATCCTTCACCTAATAATATATCTAAGATAAACATTTATGAGTTGGCCTTGACAAACTAGTGCCATGTGCACAACACAATCCAATATGGAGAGTTAGTCTGCATCAAGTTCTATAATGCCTTCAACATCCTCCAAAGAGAGGTGGAAGAATACAAGGTGGTTCCAAATCATCCTAATGCTAAAAATCAAACAAAGACCCATAATGTTTCAATCCCCCAATCACTGCCATGGTGTTATAAACTTAATATTTCTCCAACTAAGAAGAAAATGAACTAGAAGAGGCCACCAATGAGGTGAATGATTTCTAGTAGTCCCAAAATATGAACTATACCCTTATAAACTAGACACAATAATATCCTCTTACCATGTCCACTCCTCCTAACAATGGCACAACCCCCTTGATCTATGGGTCTTAAATGATCTTCCACCTCTAAGGGATGATAATCCTAATCCACCTGAAGAAGTCTAGTGTACCACTAGCTAGATTGGGTATAACATAGTCAAAGACATGAAAAATATCAAAGAAAACATCACTTTGAATGAGCTTGCATAGATCACTATGCAAAGAGATATCCTCTTAAAATCCCTCATAAAACCAATCTAGCCCAAGTCTAAGCCTAAGCACACTAATGTGTTGATACATAAGAATAAGGTTAAGGCTCCACCTTTCCTCCTTACTATTAGGCTATTTTCAAAGAACCTTCATAATTGTCTAGTTGATTCATGACCCTTTCAAATATAATGCATGTGGGGATTTGTCAAAAATTTGGATTGACCCCTATTAAATCAGACAAAACAATGGTGTAACTTTAGTTAGGCATGTTTTGGTCCTAGAAGCATTTGTGTTGGCCATTTACCCCAAAATCTTTCTTCTCTACATTACCCTCTCTCCATTTTGATTTTTATTTGTGAACAAGTGATCCATGTGTCCCCTCTTTCATAAATGGTGAAGTGAAATACAATATAACTCAAACTTTTAATCTATTGAAATCAGTTCAATGAGAAGTATATAAGTTATGTGTGAGTGATAAAACTAGTATTTAGCCTTTGGTGGTAGCACTGCATCTTTTGGAGATCAATTTTAATTAGGCTATTTAATGGATCATAATATCTAAAAATCACACCTTAGATTATCTCAACAATAATCCTAAAATGAGAGGATGCAAGTCACTCAATTGCTCCTCGAGCTCACTTGATACTTCTAATCTAGTATATGAATTAGGGACAGAGGTCTTGGACTGAACAAAAACTCTTGGATAGTGATGCAGTTGGATGAAATTATGTAGTTTTTTATGGGATGATGTCATCTTGGGGTCCTAATTGGAATTTCATGGAGCTGTACTAATAGATAGGTAAGCTTTCATTTGATAACATGGCCCTTTTTCTGACTTACTCAATTTTCATAAATCTATTAAGAACTCAACCAATGAGAAGCTTCTACATGAAGCCTATTAGAATAGTTAGTCTCCTAAGGGCATCAAATATTTTATAGCCCTAGGAGATCCCAACCAACATGGATTTTCCACATGGATTATATCAAAGTAGTCAATTTCCCAAGGGTATCATATATGTTAGAGCCTTGGAAGTACCTAACCAATGAAAATATACCATGTGGAGCCTTTTAGAGTAGTCAGTATCCTAGTGGTGTTAGAGATGTTAGATATATGGGAGAGCTCAACCAATGGGAAGCTTCCACATGGAGCTTGTTAGATTACCTAGTTTCCTAGGGTGTCAAAGATGTTAGAGCCCTGAAAGAGCTCAACCAATGGGAAGTTACCACATGAAACATGTAAGATTACTAAGAATCCCTAGGGTGTTAAAGATCCTAGAGCCCCCAGAGAGATCAACTAATGAGAAGATACTACATGAAGCCTGTCAGAGTAGTTAGTCTCTTAGGGGCATTAGAGATGTCAGAGCCTTAAGAGAGTGTGATCAATGGGAAGCCACTATGTAGATATTGTTAAAGTAATAAATATCCTAGGGTTATCAAGCTGATAGACCCTGACCAATGGTCAACCACTGCATGGATCTTGTCAGAGTAGTCTGTCTCTTAAGGGAGTCAGATATGTCATATCCGTAAGAGAGCTCATTGAATGAGAATCTGCCACATAAAAATTGGTAGAGCTATTAGATCCTTAGGAGAGCCCTAAAAATGATTTCACCATGTGGCACTTCCATACAAAATGATAGAAAGGGCCTAGAGTATCTTGATTGAGCTAGAAAGGAAGTACAGTTAGATCCTAAGGCCAATCATAAAGCACCATGTGTCACGTTTGTGCCAAATGGAAAAATATTTCATAATGGTTAGATCAAGGAAATAAAAGGTATAGGTGGAACCATAATCCACTAATAGAGTGACACATGTAATTAGTAGGTCCACATGGCCAATTTCAGTACACTAAGAGGCAAAAGAGTGGGACCTAACCACTCTTATATGACATAGCCTACATAAAAGTGTCCAATTAATAAATGACATGTGGCCCAACTAAAGGATACCTGAGTCACCATAGGGGCTATGGTAAGTATGTGCCTACCATGCCCTTGCATTGATCAATTTGGGTAACTAGGCTCTACTTTGATAACTTAGAATCACCCCCTCACCATCACCAAATCCAAACTAGGGGTACATTTTCAAAATATTGAGTTAATGCTAGATTAGGAAACATTCAAGTGAATTATGCCACTAATTTAGATTTGAATTTGTGAAAAGTGAGCCTCCAAACACTATTAATATAATATATCTTTATTTAGCCCTATAAGTTCTCAGAGCGATCTAATTTACCGTTACTACTCCTAACTCATAAGTATCCTTCTTTACAACACCTTCTCATGATTTTAGTGCATCCTTCAGACTCAAAATTTTGGGCTAAAAAAATCCCAACTCATACCTATGGCTATATCATCTTCTAACCCTAGACCCAAGACCAAATACAAAGATACCACCTTCTCATTGGAGAAGACTCATTTTGAGCACCATAATAAAGTTTTCAAGGCAATTTAGGACATATATAAACCCACCTTAGATGATGATTAAGATGACACCTAGTTCCTTATTGACTTTTAAACCCTAGGGAAATTAGGATTACATAATGATTTGGTCAATCCAAAAAATTTCCCATGTGCCTATCTCTTCATAAACATGTTGTGGAACTCTGTGCACATGCATGATGCTATTTAGGACTTGATGTAATTTTTAAGGTATCAAAACAAGATTATAAAGATCTCTGGAGCTAATTTCAATCAATATTATAATCTCTTAGAGTACACCCTAGGTTATCACTAATTTACATTAGACACATGGACATAGATGCAAGATATATATGGGATTCTCTAGGATTGGGCATGATCTATAAACTTTAGAAAAATAAGCTTACATATATTGATTCTTATTTAATTATAATAATTTACAAAATTAACTAACATTTAACTTGTAAATTTATTTTAAACAATAATTTTGTAAGAGCCATCAAGAAAATCAACACATGTAATTGATTACAGAGTTAGGCACTATGGCCTACATCTCTAGGTCCTTTATAAGCCAATTTATTAAAAATTCTTGAAAATCCTTACAAGAAATTTTAAAAATAGAATTTCACCAAATGAAAAGTTGATCCTCAAGCAAAAATACCATAAGTCTCTTTTCGTACTTTTCTCTAATTCTACCTCTAACTCTTTATACAAGCCTCTTAGCAATAGATGCTTTGGTTTTTGATTCTAAAACTTCATAACTTATCAACTATGATTTGTTTTACAAAAACTTGTGTTTATAAAATCAACCCCTAGCACATTATATAGTGCTTATACCCATGTTCTACATGGTGGGATGCTTATCTTTTTGCTAAAAATGGGAGGTCAAATCATATGGTAATGGTTTGGTCTTTATCCCACATAGATAAGGATTTAAATGCCCTTTGCCTTTTTTAACTATGAAATTCCTAGTTATCAATGCCAATGGCATAGGAATTTAAAATTGGCTTCATGGCTTTTGAGTTGGCATGTGGCAAGTTCATGGTACTATGCACTTTGACCTCTCCACATTTATCATGGTCTTTGTGGCATTTGGGGATCCATTTGGGATTACAAAACCATATTTTAAATGGAATTCATCCACCATGTTTAGTGTTTCTTAGGCCACATATCCATATATTACCTTAGAATATGCATTATATTCAACATTGGCGTGTTGACTTGACCCTCATGCAAACTCAAAAGTTGGAAGGTGTGTGGGTTGTCTTGGATGTGGCATGGAACCTTTGACTAGTTGGTGTCATGGCATTATCGAGCTTTGGAATGGTGAATAATATTATAATCACTATATGAATATTAAAAATTTGACCATGGAAAAAATTAAGTGGTGGAAATCCATGTGGTGGCTTGAGGATCCACCATTGGACCACTCCCAATTTGACACTTATTGATGTCTAACTGGATGCTCCATAGATCTATCAGTGGTAGGATCCCCCTCTGTGACACAAGTGGACTCCACCAGCTATGGTCCATATATCCATCCTTTTACTCATGTTAAATATGAATTATGAAACCAATTATTTTCCCACATGAACTCTCTGCCATATGTCACTACACCATTGGTCCATCTGGGAATTGCTCGACCATGTCATAATATTTTGCATGTTGAGTAGGAACTTTGAGAAGCCATATATTTTGACCATGACAAAATGATATATCATTAGAAATATCTCAAGATGTTATAAGTAGTGAAATTGTTTCCAAATCATTCCATGATGGTTATTTTTTTTAGTTTGACCAGATTTGACCAATATTGACTAGTTTTGATTGGAAATTCTATTGGCTACACAAGGAACATATGAAATCTATTTTTCACATTCTACATACCATTAAAAAGGTCTCAAAGGTCCTTACATAATGGTACAAGTTTTGGTATACTTTAGGACCTTTTACAAATTGACCTCTAGATCATACCTCCCCATTAAGGTTTTTTGTCCTCAAAAAGCTGGTACTAGAATTGGTACTCCACGTGAGGATCTTAACATGGCTCTAGCTTTTGGAAAGTGGCTATAACTACTATGAAAATGTTTCATGACACTAGGTGTTATAACAATCACCATTTTACAATTTACCTCTTAGGGTCTTACATAGCAACTCAATTTTTCAAATTTTGCGCTTCTTAGGTCTTTACAAACATTGTAACTGTACATAATGATTACAAACATTACCTATATTTGGGTCTTATGCATTTGTAAACAATGCCTATATGCATACATATTTATACATACTGAAACATACAAATTAAATTATATAACTTGTCTTTTGGGCCATTCCTAATGCTTCTCATGATGAAATATTCATATTTCCTTATAGTGTTCCTATCTAAAACATACATGAGTAAAATGACACTAAATGCACCATTTTCCTATAATAGTTATTGTTGATGTGCTCACATGAGATATTCTATCCCATATTTTACAATTTTATATTGATTTTCCTTCTTGTAAAAAGTTGCCTTTCTTAGAGACAAATATGGTTTCCTTATGACAATACCACTAAAATGGAGTGAAACACCATCTAATTCAACTTTATCAAAAATGTTGGAGGTAATTGCAAACCCTAGTTTACATGTTTTAATTACATGTACGTTATTATCATCATATATATTATCCAATAAATATGGTTTGAGATGGGGCTTAGTTTTCAAACATATAGTTTCTATGACATCTTTAGATATCAAATTATTTTGATAATTTTTATCAAAGATAGAATCTATCTTAGAATACTTAACTATTATTCTTGTAAAGAAGTGTTGTTTATCTTTCCAGGGTGTCAAACTCTAAACTTTCAACTTCTCATTGACTGTCGTTTCCCTCGTTGATGTTGTCTCTGGTTCTGATTAACAAGACTCTATCTATTGCCTAAGTAAAGTTGTAATTACATCCTTTGTCTTAGGTTATTGTTGACTTTTCCAATCTTCTTTAGACAACCTTGTTTTATCAATTTTCTTAAGCATATTTTTAGGATTTTCTTATGTATAATCAAAAGATACATTCGAGTATTTCATTTTTGCATACCTTGACGAGTAATTTGAAGATGTTTCATCTAATGTATCTATTGTATCTTTGGAGAGTGCTTCTTCCAGATCTTCAAGGTGTTCTAGATTGTTACTTGAGTAATCATTCAACTCAAATTCTTGGGAAATTTCTCCTTCACCCCCATATCCTAATCCTACATGAAGTGGTCTCTTTGCTACTTAGATAGGCTACACAATTCCTTGACCATTAATGCTAAGGCCTTTTCATTCAAATCCCATTTTACCTAACAACTTAGAACCTATTCCCTTTGTGATTTTTAAATGTATCAACACATGGACTTAATAAATGTTTAGGGTTAGCACATTCAATATCCCTAACATTTTCAACATAGCCAGAAGAGTTGATTTCATTATTTTCATCCTTAGAATTTACATCAAAAGATACATTAATAATAAGAGAAATATTTATTTCTAGACTTACAACATCATTTTCATTAATAGGACTAGTAGGAGTATACAAATAAGAGGAATCACTATTATAACTAGAATATACCTTAATTGCTTGGCTTATTTCAAACTAAACCTCATAGGTATTATTGGTCATCAATTGGATTCCTTCTCTGCTGTAGTGTCTCTGGCATGCTAGGATGTGAGATAATAATGACCCAAAGTGATCTCCTCAACTTCTCCTAGAACTATGTCAAGAGATAAGTTATCAAAGAATAGCCCTCAAATGCTAAAATACAGGATGCCATAATGGGTCACATGTCCACATAGTATTCCATCAGCTCTTTTGAATGTCTTAGTGTGAGGTAATGAAATATATTTTATCTTTAGACATTATATGAGATCTTCATTGATATAACTAGCTCCAAAACTCTAGTCAAAATAGATCTTCATGAACTTCCCCTCAGTAATAGTAGTACAATTTTGCCTTTGAGTTTCTTTGGAGTATAGTATAATATCTAGCACTTTAGTTGGCAATAGTTATTATATTAGAGATTTTGGAGTTGTTTGACAATGTACTACTAGTTAGGTTGATTGATGGCTATTGGACACAACTGGTACCTTGCCTCTCTCTTCATTTCACTTCTTGAACCATAATGGATCTTGATTGGGGTACAATATCTAGCATCACTCAGAAATATGACCTCATCAAGCATAATGTTCACAAGTTTCTATATCTTCACGCATCCTTTTTTTCTGTCGATGTTCTTGTTGTAGTTTTACCCATAGCATATTAATTCTTTATTGGATTTTTTTGATTTGCAGCTCCTATCTTCACTTTGTCACTTGCCAATATTACTCTTGGGATTGTAGGTATTGCATTATTGTAGTGACAAGGTAATTCAATAATAACTAAATTTATGATAACATTAAGTCCATTGTATTAAAATCACTAAATTTAGCTAAAAATAAAATCACAAATTCACCCACGAACTTAGCTCTGATACCAACCTGATCTATAAACTTTAGCAAAATATGCTTACATATATTTATTTTTGCTTAATGATAATAATTTACAAAATTAATTAACATTTAACTTACAAATTTATTTTAAACAATAATTTTGTAAGAGACATCAAGAAAATCAACACACGTAATTGATTACAGAGTTCAGCACTATGGCCTATGTCTCTGGGTCCTTCATAATCCAATCTATTAAAAATGCTTGAAAATCCTTACAAGACATTTTCAAAATAGAATTTCACCAAATGTAAAGTTGATCCTTAGGAAAAAATACCATAAGTCTCTTTTTGTACTTTTCTCCGATTCTACCTCTAACTCCTTCTGCAAGCCTCTTAGCAATAGATGCTTTGACTTTCAATTCCAAAATTTTGTAACTTATCGACTATGCTTTATTTTCTAGAAACTTGTGTCTATAAAATCAACCCTAAGCACTTTAAATAGTGCTTCCACCCATATTTCACATGATGGGATGCTTATCTTTTTTCTAAAAATGGGAGGTCAAATCCCATGGTAATGCTTTGGTCTTTACCCTTATCTTTATCCCATATAGATAAGGATTTAAATGCCCTTTGCCTTTTTTAACTATAAACTTTTTATTTATCAATGCCAATGGCATAGGAATTTAAAATGGGCTTTGTGGACCTTGAGGTGGCATGTGGTAAGTTTGTGGTACCATGCACTTTGACCCCTCCATGTTTATCGTGGTCTTCGTGGCATTTGGGGATTCATTGGGGATTACAAAACCATATTTTAAATGGAATTCATCCACCATGTTTAGTGTGGCTTAGGACACATCTCCACTGATTACCTTAGACTATGAATTATCTTTGACATTGGCATGTTTACTTGACCCTCATACTAACTTGGAAGTTGAAAGGTGTGTGGGTTGTCTTGGATGTGGCATGGAACCTTCGACTAATTGGTGTCATGGCATTCTCGAGCTTTGGCATGATGAATAAGATTATAGTCACTATGTGACTATTAAAATTTTAACCATGTAAATAATTAAGTGGTGGTAAGCCACATAGTGGCTTGAGGACCCACCACATGGACCACTCCCAATTTGACACTTGTCAATGTCTAACTAGATGGTCCATAGCTCTATCGATGGTAGGGTCCCCCTTCATGACAAAAGTGGACTCCACCAGCTACGGTCCCCATAGCCAAAATTTTAAACCTATCAAAGACCAACTGTGAAACTAATTATTTTCCTGCATGAACTCACCACCATATGTCGCTACACCATTGGTCCATCTGGTAATTGCTTGACCACGTAATATTTTACATATTGAGTAGGAACTTTGAGAAGCCATATCTTTTGACCATGACCTCAGTTTTATGTGAATGATATATCATCATAAAGCTCTTGAGATGATATATGTAGTAGAATTATTTCCAAATCATTCCATGATGGTTAATTTTTTTAGTTTGACTAGCTTTGATTGAAACTTTGAACTGACTACACAAGGAGCATATGAGCTCCATTTTCCTCATTCCACATACCATTAGAAAGGTCTCAATGGGCCCTACAAAATGGTGTAGGTTTTTATCTACTTCAATACTTTTTATGAATTGACCTCTAGATTAGGTCCATCAATTTAGACTAATAGAGCAAAAAAGAGGACAATAATGCTTACCCCATTCATCTCTTCCAGGAGAGAATTTGCATTGAACACTCTTATTGAATTGTTTATTCAGAATGATAGATTTTGTGAATGTTAAAATCCTTTAGGTTATCCTAATAAGCATCATCCTTGAAGGAAAGGGATTCCCAAACCTCATAAGCCTCATCAATTTCAATGTGGTCAAGGGAATCAATGAGGCTTGAGGCGCTAGAAAATTCTATATGTTGAGATATCTTGTGGATGTGGTTTGTTCCACCCTAAAATTGAAACCTTATGTTTTCCCACCATGGAATCCTTCTATATATATGGTTCATCTATTTTTATATAAGCTATGCATGCACCACTATAGTAACACATATGGGAAATCTATGAGTTCTTGTACCTAGTGGTCCACATGGCCATTAATGAGATGCCATGTTTCAACTTTCAAATGAAATAAAGAGGTTTATATTAATATAGGAGCCTAGTAATACTATAAATACCACACCATCATCTAGGTAGAGGGTATTTGGCAAGCCCCTTTCCTATTACTCTATCAAGTCCTAAACTACCTCATAGAGAAATAAATTACTTATTAGTTTATCAAAGGTATCATGGGTTTCTCACTTGATCATCAACATAAGGCATGCTCAAACTTCCCAATATTTATTCACCATCGATAATAAAAGAACTTTATTTCACTATAAAATATGGTGCATAAAAAAAATTTACACACCATGGGAAGGGCTGAGCATAGAGAGTGGGATCCTCATGGAGTCATCGACACCCATATGGTGAGATACATGACCAAGATAAACATCACATATCACCCTAAGGTCCATGAATATGATGAGATTAATCTAAATCTGAATAGTGAGGCCAAGGTTTTGGCACAAGTCAAGGTGGAAAATAAGAAAGGGAAGTAGGCTCAATCTAGACCATTCCTTGAAGAAAGGCCTCCACCACCTTCTTAGGGTATGTCAATGTAGCCACCTCCATCACAAGAAGCCCTGAGGATCACATTAATTTATATGGGAGAGGATTTTTAGGTGATTTCATGCCATAATTCTTAGATAATTATATAGTGGATCCTTACACCTTCACCTCCATGAGATTTACCTCTCCTAGTCTAGGCTCCAACTGTACCACTTCCACTTCCATTGGTCACTTGATCATAAGAGGTTCAAAAATTGTATGTAAACATCGATAACATCCCCAAAGTGAGCCTAAAGTAGGACCAAAATGAGTAACAATTGGAGATCACTTGCCCCACTACTACCATCCCTTCATAACCCATCAAACCACTCCCAACATTTCTTAATCCTACCAAGATTATTCCAATGGGGCCTCCCTTAGTTCCCATCATGATAACTCCCCAATTCACTTAGGCCCCCTTGGCTTTGGCTATGTTCAACATCCTCACTTCTTAATTCCCCTTTGCTTATCCCATTCCACCTATAAGAATCCCCATGACCCACATTAGGTCTCTAAGGGCCTCAATTACATTTCCATTATCTCCAAGAGCATATGGGATAGTTCAAGTAGCTCCTACAGCTCTAGGTAGAGTGTAATTTATAGCTCCTACCTTCATAATGGAAACATACACAATGGATACCACATCAATAACCCCATTAGTTACTCCTTTGATGTAGACACCTCCCATCATTCCCACATCAACTACCTAAATGTCCACTTCAATGATAAGTACACCTATATGCATAAATAAAGTGGCTCCTAGCTTCATAGTGTCTATAGCTACTCCTCTAGTAGTGCAAATTGATTTGACAATAATTTATACCTTGAACCCCTTAATCACTATAACATAAGATAATTCAAGTATGAGGCCTAAAAATAGGAAAAAAGTAAGTTTTACAGTGCCCTTAGCTCAGGTTCCAATTACCATAATGGCCCCTCAAACCAAAACAACAAATCTAGTTGATTTGGATAGGAGATCCAAGAAAAGGTAAGGTGGTTCCCTCTCTACCTTCTATTTAGTTTGCTCTACCCATTGCTCATCAATCATTCTTCTCTATCACTTGGGCCTTCAAATATTTGACTTTAACCAATCAATTTACTCATTTTTATTGAATGCCTCACTTTCAAGTGCAATTGGTCCATTGATCAATATGAACCCTGAATAATGGAGTGCCCAATTATTCCCTTGAGGATCCCTTTTCATCCAACCTCCTTTCACTCCCATGCCCCCTCCTCTTCCACTCCTTTCTTCTTTCCTTATTTACACTTCATGTATTCCTTCTCCACCTTTGCCTCTACCATCCACCTATGCCTCCACCATCCTACCTTTGTCCTCTTCCACCACCCTGGGAGTTACTATAGGCCTAAGCTAGTTAAGCCCCTAACACTTATTGAGACACATGGACCAGAAATGGTCTATTAGGGTGATTTAAAGATCCTATGGGAATTTGATTGAGAAACTAAGAGCATGAAGAGAGTTATTATGCATAAGTTTACTCATGATGGAAACCCAATAATATGGATGACTGATCATGATAAATTCTCACTCACCAAAGTGAAGATGCCTAATAATGAGGAGAAAGTGTATGAAGACCCTGTATCAGTACACTAAGCCACTAATGACCTAACTGAGAAGCTCATGGAATACATAAAAGAGTATGTTAGAGCTCTCAAATCACAAGCGAGGACCAATTTCCTAGTATAATTGATTGGTTGAGTTGAAAAGGCTCTTGTGCAACTAATCACAGTTTTACAAAAGGTGACCAGAACCTTGACTATGAAAAAATATCACCTCCAATGCACTCAAGAATAATTACAGAGGATTGTTGCCATAGATAGTAATTATAAGATGCTCTTTTTATCTATTCAAAAATGCATGTTCTTAGAGGTTAAGTTCATACTTTTGGTGGACATAAAAATCTACCAGACTTATATCAAAAACATGAAGACTTTAATAAAGGGTGGCTAACCATGACACAAATAATGATCGAGCCTTTGGAAAAGAGGAGAGAGGATGTTGACCTATTTCAAAGAGGTTAATTTCATTGTGTTATTCCACCTAGATGACACACTGATGAAAAAGGAGGAATTCAAAGTCCACCTAGCCTAATTCAACTAGGTCATGTAGAGAAAGGTGGAAGAAACCAACAAGGTTGGGGCTAAAAAAATCTTTGAGCTATCAAACCAATAAATGGATAACATTAGCTAGGTTTTTAAGGTAAATGTATCTGTAGAGGCCCCACTCCTAGTTCATGAGTGGTTGTTGGTCTAGGTTGAGGTAATTTTTATAGAGTCACCCATGCACCTTGGCAAGATGGATCATGATTTAAAATTGGTGGAAACCATGATGTAAATAAAGGAGGCACCCCAAGAAACTAAGAAGTGGTCCCCTTATAACCACCTCTTGATCCTCTCTTAGTGGGTCATGGAAATTCTATTCCTCTTATTTTTGGATTTGTAATCTTTTGGTGTAATTTTGTTACAACCATTTTAGGCTATGATGGCCCAGAGTGAGAACCTGTGCTATTAGGATATCATACCCATTCCCCTTTTATATATACTTTCATGTGATATTTTGAAATTGTTGAATATATTATAAACAAACATTGTCAGATAAATTCTAAATTGATTTTTCTATGTAATTGTGTCTGATTCATGGATGTCCCTCACTTCCTTTATGTTTTAATGGATTAACACTAATGTTTAGACTATTAGTCATTCTCTTATGCAAGATTCATGTGTTGATTAAGATGAGTTTTAAATATTCTAATTAATCTATTTGATTATTTCATCTTACTTGAAATTTGTTAAGAACTTTGTGTGGTTAACAACAGGCCTATTTGCATTTCTCCACTAAAAGAATCTCTAAATAAAGTATTTATCCATTTCCCTTAGACTCTTTATATGTATGACTAGAGCTCAAGCCATTGTGAAACTTAACATAAAATTGTGAAACTATAAATGTTTTGGTCTTGGAAGCATTTATGTTGGCCATTTATTCTAAAAGTTTTCTTCTCTATCTTACCCTCTTTCCCTTTTGATGTTTATTTGTGAACAAGTGATCCCTATCCCCCCTTTTATACATGGTGAAGTAAAATAAAATAGAGTTCAAAATTTTAATCTATTGAAATTAGTTCTACTATAAATATAGAAGTTCTATTTGTCAATGATAAAATTGGTATTGATCCCTTGGTTTTAATGCTACATCTCTTGGATATATGTTCCAAACTTGATATTTAATGGAGCCCAATACATGTAGTTTGTGTCTTGGATTGTCTCAATATCAATTATAAAATGAGAGGACACAAGTCCTCTAATTATTCCCCAAGCTCACTCAATTCCTATAATATCTCTAGGAAGCTAGAGGGACAAACATGGAACTTATCCAACCGAATGAGGGATAAGATTCATGTCTAGCTCACCAAAATGTATACATGGGGTAGGATGACCTACAACTATCATCTTTCTTTCTATAGAATAGGAATCAAATAAGGTAAATCAAGTAAATTATACTTATACTTGGATGATTAGATAAGGGCAAAAAAATTGGGCATTTATAGTAGATGATAACCTACACCTCAAACATCAAGAGGAAATTGTTCTAAATCCTAAGACTATGACATAGTGATATAAATCTCATTAGACCTCAAAAAAAGTAAATGATTGTATCTAAAATTGTAAAGATACAAGTAAAGTTGTTGAAACATAAACTTGGGCACCTATTTGATAATGATAATTATTGACACATTCCAAACCACATGACTTGTGCTCAAATACATGACTTTTTTTTACAAATCCTCTAAGTCGTACATCTATATGTAGGGTCAAACCTATGATTATTGTAAATATTGTACAATACTTTAAATGTAAAATGATCAAGTTGTTTAAAGTTAATTTCAAACTATCCCCAATAGAGGATATATGTCTCTAATCCCTCTAGATAGGTCTATGATAAATGAACAATGACACAATGCTTTCCTATCCACTTATAGTGGATGTATCCTATGCTAAATAATGACTAGTTTATATAATTCAAAAAATCATTTTGGGTCTTATTGCACATTTTAGATGGTCAGCTAAAGGAAATTATCAAAACATCACTAATAAATACATATCAAGAGTCATTCATTCTCCAAAATTACTAGTCACTTGGTATAAACATATACACTTATGCACATTCAAAAAATTTGCCCTATTTTGCCCAAATTATGAATCATTCACAAGGAGTATCCATAATCCAAGTCAAGATCCTTTAAATTAAGTCAATATACATCATTATCAAGTATCTAAGACATGTTATAGATGCATACACATAGTCAAAGAAGCATAATTTCACATTCACTCTAGGTGTGAGAATTATACGGGTTTGATTTCCCTCCTTGGAGTATTGGATACATAGGTAATGATCAATCATCAAGGGGGTTAGTGAGGTCAACTCAATACATTTCACTCCCCTTTTTTTATTACAATTTTTCAAAATATCAAAGTGTCTTAAGGGTTTCAAAGATAAAATAAGATACACATCAATTTATGCATGGCCAAACCTTAGTTATAATGTATAATATTAATCAAAAAATAGAGGTGTAATAGTCATAACGATAAGTTATTTTCACAATAATCTTGGATAAGTCTGTGATTAATGAACTTGAGTGCATAACATCACTATCTATCATCCCTATTTAGAAACATCCTCTACTTCTGCCTTTGATCTATCATTTCCAAATTTGTGTTTTCTCTATCAATAATCTAACATATTCAAATTTGATAATCCTAGAGTCAATAAACTCAAACATACTACAATGCCATCCACCTATAATGAACATGTACAAATTTTGTTTTTATTTTTGATTATAATATTAACCCTACATAGTCACCTCTTCTTCTGATTTTCATTGTCAAACATTTATAATGATCAACTTGCATATGTATGTATGCTAAGTATATCTTTTCTTAGTGTTTTATAAAAAATATAAAGTTTGAATTGGACATTAAATAAAACTTGTGGATTAACAAAGAGAGGGTCTTGGAGCTTTGCAGGTGAAATATGAATATTTATCCTCCAATGATGAGCTTCAAGCCCTTGTTCTTGCCAATTTTAACCTTAGACACCTTTGTTACCTTGGTCTTTGATTTTACTTGATTTTTAATCTAGTTGGTAGCTTTGTGCTTTATTTTTTTTACTTTTGTCAAGTGTTCTTTTTTATTTCCTTTTTCTTTCCATTTATTTTCTTTTTGTTTAACTTGGCCACTTGTTGAATTCTCCTCGAACCATGAGCCATCTTTGGTAAAGTAAGCTTCTTATGCATTTATTGTGAATGCATATGGGGGAGGCCAATAGAGATGCCCCTATGCATGTGATTAATAGTTTGAAACATGGAGTCATTAATGATCCCATGGGTTCCTAGGAAGATAATAAAGATTATTCTTTGGAAATTTTTGTTGAAGAATTAGACTAAAAATAGGTGGATAAAATAGATGTAGGTAAAACATTATTTTGAAAGGTTCTATGATAAGAGGAAGTGTCGATCCCTTGTATGGATCCCTCTTTATCCTTTATAATAGATACTATACCACATCTAAACCTGACAATAATGATCGATAGAAATTGGTAAGACTCTTTGCTTAAGAAAGACCCTTTCTTTGTGCCGTAATGAATCAATGGCCCTAGATTTATAGTTGGAATAAACCTGACTTAAGAATGTCGATAGTTTATTTGTGTGATTTAACAAAAATATGCTACCCTTGAGGATTTTTTTGATAATTGGATTAATTTTGTATAGTGAAAAAATGGGTATTTATGTTTCTTTTTACAGAATGTTTAAGCAAGAGTTTTTATGGTGCTTTTTAAAATTTTGAACATGCAAAGAAGAGCCATTAGTAAACCTCTTTGGAATGTTGTCCATTACATGTTTAAATTTATCACATGAAATCCTTTGATAGACTATGAGGATTTAGCCTTTAAATCAACTCCATGGTGGGTTGATATTGAAAATATTCCTATTCAGCTATGGAACTTTCTTTCACAAGCTCTTGATCCCCTAGGAGATGTCTTGAGAATGGAAGACACTAGGAGGTATCTTTCCCATATGAATTTTAGGTTTCTAATCTCCTTAAAACCCTTGGATTTATTCCTTGAAACCCTGGTGTTTCATCTAAAAGGAGATACTTTTTTGTTTCACCTAAAAGGAGATACTTTTTTGTGTTCTATTAAGGGTTTGGGTGACCTTAATTCTTTTTTTTTGTAAAAAATATGGGCATCTCAAGAAGAATTGATTTTTGCTCAATAAGGATGTGAATGCGAATAAAATAAAAGTGCTGACAACACTTATGCTCTAGGATGTTTTTTCTCCTAGTGATGGTTTTACTTAATAGACTGAAAAGGTTATAATAAGAGATAATCCTTGTTTTGAACTTAATTTTGACAAAGACATTGCATCCATTCCTATCTTAGGTGGGTTGTTAGATAAGATTCCTAGGGCTAATAGCTCAGATGATATGTCTAAGATAGTATGTGCAATGGACCACTAGTCTTATGATCTTCCTCTTGCATCCCTCTTTAAAGCTTCAACTAAGGTTGTTATTGGTATTATGGCTCCACTTGATGCTCCTCTAAACCTTGATTATTCTATTAAATAAGAGGGTGGTGTTATTCATGAAGAGGTTCTCCCCTTATCTGAGGTTAGGGTGTTTGAAGAATACATTGTCATCAGATCTAAGCCCCCTAAAATGGTTTCCTCTACCTTTGACACCTTGATGTCAAATTTTGTGTAAGAGGGACTTGATTTTGCATCCCTTGTGGTGGTCTACCTTGAGCTAGTCACTAAAGATTTGAATCTTGTTAACCAAGGGGACCTGGATCCATTGGGTATTGTTGATGAGAATGCAATAGCTCTTGTCAAGGTTAGAGGAGGCTCTAAAATGCTTAAAACTGGCTCAAACAATAGTCATTTTCTTATCCCAATGACTTGGGATTCATTCATCGAGCCCAAAACTAGACTCCTTATAATTGATGATAGTTTAAAGTCTAAAGCCAAAGAAAAAAAGTTACTCCTTACTTTGTAAGGTTGTATTAGAATAAGGGAGGGGCTAAGCCCTCAAGTTTGCCTAAGTAGGTAACCCTCTCTATGGTTTTTTATGAAGGGTATCAGTTGGAATGTGAGGAGTCTTGATTCCCTTGACTGAAATCTCATTGTTAGAATATTTAGGTAGTCAGGAGAGGATATTAATTTCCTTTTTTTAATAGGAAACTAAAGTTTTTGGGTTTAAGCTTGACTATGTACTTAATTTTATTTGGCCAAGGGCCCCACACTTTTCAACTAATCATCATAAAGGTAAACGAGGTGATTTCATCCTCTTACATCTGGAGTGGGATGAATTTTTTATAGATCATGGCTCATCTCCTTATCAAAGATCTATGTGGATTATAACTAAAAAATATGGACAGTGTTTTGGACTTCATAATTTTTATGCCTCGAAATGTTGTAGAGATAGATCAGAGTTGTGGAATTGGCTAGCCTCTCACCTTAAAGATGTCTTATGGATCCTTGAGGGGACTTTAACATGGTTGAGGAGAAAGAGGACAAGTAGGGTGGGGACTTAGTCCTATGTAAGGGAAATGATATTTTTTTATGTTCTAAGCTTAAAAAGATACACAATTTACTTGAATTTATTCAAAATTTAAAAAGACAAAGCAAAGGAATATGATTTACCTAGTGTAACAACCAACATAACAATAGGAGGGTATACTCTAGGCTTGATATATTCTATTTGAATAAGGTTTTTTTCTCCATTTAGTAAGAGGATAGTTCTATCCCTCTCAAGGTTTTCCCTTTTACCATTGTTGATCATCATCCAATTGAGATTAAATTCTCTATGAATGAAATTGAGAAGGATAAATCTTTGGACTGGAACATGATATATAAATTCAATGTATCTCACCTTTAGGATGCTAAATTTAGAGATGGTTTTTATTCTTCATGAAATATAGGCAAAGCAACCTTAGAATCTTCTTACATTATTAATGGGTGGAACTCTTGTATGGATTTATCAAAGAAATTTTCTAGAAGCTTTGGTTAGTTTAAAGCTAATAAAAGAAGGAGAACAATGATGGCTACCCAAGAAAAGTTGATTTTTGTGGAACTTGATATTCAAAATTACCCAAATAATAATTTGCTTCTAGATAACCTTTTATTGTTTAAGCATCAACTTAGATAGCATCAAGCCTTCATCTTCAAGGGCAATCAAATTCATTCTAGGTTGAATTGGCTCAAGCTTGGAGACAAAGGGTCAATTTTTTTCTTCAAGTTTCTTAAGGCCAATAGTTCCAAGAAAAAGTTCTCTATGTTTTAATGGGAATGATCTTTGTCTAGTGACCCCAAAGAGATGAAATTAGATTTTTTTCCTTATACTGAAATCTCTTTCATTATAATGGTGCAAAACCTATGGTGATTGAAAACAAAGAATTGTGTGCCAAATGTATTTCTAGAAAAATCTCCCAAGAATTTGCTACCTTTTTTGATAGTGAAATATCCCTAGATGAGGTTAAATCTACAATTAATTATCTTAAGGATAATAAGTCTTTTGGGATTGATGGGTTTCTTACTAAATTTTACAAGGCAAATATAGATTGGATTTCTCAAGAATGCCTCCTTATGTATAAATAAGCTTTGGAGGTTGGCTCTTTAGGGTCAAAACTAAATAGAGGGGTTATTAATCTCATACCCAAGGAAGGAGACCACACACAAGTTAGAAATTTAAGACCTCTCACCCTTTTGAATGTATCTTATAAACTTTTTGATAAAATCTTAGCTAGAAGGCTCTACTCTTTTATTCCCTCTATTATTTCTAAGACACAAAAAAGAATTGTGGAAGGAAGATATATTTTAGATAATCCAATTTCAAGTTGGAAAGATATGTAATGGGCTCTCGAATCTAATTATAATGTGGGTATGATTTTTATTGATTTTTAAAAATATTATGATAAGATTGAATGGTCATTTATTGACATGGTATTGAAATATTTTGGGTTTTAGGATAGATTTTGTAGAAAGGTCAATGTTCTCTTTAGATGTGCTTATTTTATTATTGAGGTAAATGGTGAACTCACTCAGTCATTTGAGCTTCAATAGTTTATTAGACAAGGCTTCCATTTGGCACCTTCTTTGTTTGTCCTTACTATTGAGGCCTTGCACTATCTTTTGATAAGCTCTATGATTGGCCCCCAGGAAAAGGCCTCTCCTTCTTAGATAGTTGTGAACTTATTGATGTTTTATTTATTGATGATAGTTCCCTATTTATGGAACATGAAAAGGATAATTTGAAACAATTTTGATCTAGGATTGACATTTATTACTCTACCTTTGGCTCTAAAGTCACCCTTCATAAGTATTTTATGATTGGTTAGAATGAGAAACCCCCATATTGCTTGTCTGGTCTTGGATGGGCATGGAAAGGACCTAACCACTTGGTTAGGAATTTGGGTATCCCTTTTGATCTTATTCATTCCTTCAACAAGATGTTGGATTGGTCATATGAAAAGACTAATAAAAATATTTCCAAATGGCATGGACATCTCCTGTATCTATCAGGGTGTATTCAAATGTGTTAAAAAGTTATTTCTTTATATAGTATCTACTCTCTTATTAGATGTTTAGTAAATCTCATATTAACATGCTCCATAAAATTGTAAGGGATTTTCTTTGGTCTGATGGTAGGGGTGTCAAAAAAATATATGTAGTGGCTTATAAATTTTATTGTGATCCCTTAAAAGTTTGGTGGGTTGGGCCTAAAATATCTCCACCTTCAATGTATTACTTTGTCTATCAAATGGATAGTTAGATCCCTAAAGGGAGATGGGTCATAAAAAGTGTTGATCAAAAATAACATTTCCAGAGGTTCCCCTAGAGGCAAACCAAAATAGAAAGGATTATACATATTTGATTTTCTTGTGGGATCCCTTTCAATCAATGTCACAGGATCTCCTATTTTTATTTCAATTTGGAAAGCCTTGGAATCAGTTAAACACCTTGTGTCAGTGTTGCTTGTGTTCAATGGCTTGGGTGTTAGGTGTCAGGGGTATATGTTAATCTGGTGGAATCTATCTATCAATAGATAACCTTTGGATTTGATCAAGGGATGTTATGCCTATGTCTAGTAATTAAAGGGTCTAATAAATTTTAGGGATCTCTTTTTCCATGATGGTTGGGCTTATTGGGCTTAAATTTCATGTTCCTTCTCAAAAAATAAATTTCACCCTCCTTTTTGAGTCTCTCAAGTCTGCACATAATGTTTCTATTTTTGATGAAGAAAGTGAATTTCTAGATAATATTAAATGGTTAAATGGCTAAGCTTTACAAAAATATTCCACTAATATGATGTATGAGAATATTAATTTTACCAAATGTCCTTTTGTCAATCTTAACCACCTGTGGTATGTGTGGCCCCTTGTGTATTTGGATGTTCCATTTAATGTCATTAGGGATTCTTGTTTGGAAACCAAGAAATAATGTTTTTGATGGTTAATTTTGTTTAATAAGTTGGTTGTTGGGTCTATCATTTCTAAATATAGAATTTACTAGCCTTATTGTTTGTTCTATGGGGGGTTGGAAACTATTGAACATGTTTTTTTATCATCCTTTTACTGCTAATATTTGGAAACAATGTCTTAAATGTTGGTCTTATTTGTTTGACTATGAAATATCCTAGTATAATATTGCCTTTGGTTATGTGTGTTCTCCAAAAAAACTCCATATGTTTTTTCATAAGTTATGGCTAGTTTCTTCTATCGAAGTTCTCTAGTTTATTTGGAAACAAAGAAACTTGGATGTTTTTGAGTTTGAGGCAAGGTTTCGTACTAATTTAAGCATTGAAGTTATCTCTAGAATCTTTTCATTACATATTTTCTTTCAGCTCAAGATTACTCAATAGCAACTAAAAAAGTTTCTATAGATGAGTATGTTAAACATCTCTTCTTGCTTCTTGATAAATACCAGAGGTTTTCCCAAATGGTCTAACCTGCCTGAGTGGGGGACTACTCATGAGAATACTACTAAAGTATAGTTGATAGAATATGAATAAAAATTGATGAAGGATTATTTTTTTAAACAAGTTGATGAAACATTTTTTCCTAAATGTGTTAGGTCTTCTGATTATAACAAGGTAAACATAAAGACTTGGGTTTTTACTCAGAAAGAGGCAATGGATGTTTTGCATAATGTTGGTCCTAGCTCCCTACAGACTAGTGTTGGATTTGATTTTCTTATAGTCTTGATTTCTAAGTTTGATAATGTAGATGCAATCATTGGTAATGGTTTGGGTATTGTTGATTAGTCAATGTCAATTGATTATGGTGCTCAAATTGAGGAGTGTATTAGTTACATTGTAGCTCAGTTGGAAAAAGTGATTACTTTTGGTAGACTAGAGGAGTCAAGGAACTATGTCAAGTCCTCCAATACTACATGCTTATTGATAAGGTTGAAAGGTTGTTGTCATCAATGGGTGTCCCTCAGTTGGGACATAAGAATCATAAAGGACCTATGGAACATAAATATCCTAATAATGATAGTGGTTTTCCTACAATCATCTTAATGAATATTAAATATTTTGAATAGGTTATGTGGCCTATATTTTTTGTGTTTTATTTTGTTTTGTTTTAGTGTTGCCATTGTTGTATGGATTTTTTATATTATAACATCATAAAGATATCATGAACCTTATTTTTATTGGTTATACACTTCTATAATTTGGTTTAATTTTGAAGTTCTCATATTCAAATTTATAATCTTTGTAAATGATTTTACAATACAAAAAATTATCAAGTTTCTATATCTATCAATTTGTCAAAACCAGAATAGTTGAATATTATATATCTTTAGCATTTTGATATTTCATGTTTTACACCTATATAATCACATAATCAAGTTATTTATTTTATAAAAAAATAGGGTGAAAAATGAAATGATTGTAAAGGGGGAAAAAATAAATTAAATGATAGGTAAGTGATAGTAAATAAGGTAAGGTGCAATGATCAACCAAATGGGGATCTATGCAACCTTATTAATAAATGGAAATCTAAGTAATCATATATCTATAGAAACTTATTCAATATAATCAGGAAAATAAGTAAGGATACATAGATACATCCAAAAATAAATAAATAACATCTAATATATTAGTTAAAACAATTAGTATAGGGATAGAAATACTTACCTTAGGTGGACTCTTCAATACTTTAATCTCCCCCTTAGCTCAAGTGGAGCTTTGTAAGAGATGTTGTAGGTTAAATATCTCAAATAGTTGGATAAAGACCTAGATATAATTAATTAGGAACTCCTAATTACCTCTCTTATTGATCTTTAATGAAACAACAAGAAAAGACCTCCAAGATAATATTCTAAAGCACTAAGTCTCCCAAGTAATTCCTTAAGGAAAAAATGTGATCATAATTAGAGTGTATGAATATGATATATTTTATTTGGAATGAAATATGAACCCTATATATATTATTCCAATACCTAAAACCAACCCTAAACTATAAGCTGATTATATTAGCTAGGTCGATATTAAATGATATAGGGAAACTAGTAAATCTAGATAAGAGTAAACATAAAGGAAAGGTGGATATAGAATTAGAAGAGGTTAGATTGATAGAAGTGATGGTGTAATAGAATATAATACTAACATATCTTGAAAATTACCATGAGCCAATCCCACCACATTCCTAGTGTACCCTTTAAGGCATGCACTTAGAGATATTGATGTGTTAATAAAGTAATAAAATGAAAATATTATGTGTATGTAAATAACACTTAGAGAGAAGGTTTAGTGTACACCAAAGATTGAAACCAAATCTTATCATTATGGGAAAGCACAAATGGATATCCTAGTTATTAGGTTAAATCCACATAGCTCATAATTATTTTGTAATGAGATATCCATCCCACATATGACATGAAAAATTGCATAACATAAATTATACAAAATAACCCATCTCTTAAGGAAGTGGAATAATTGATAAACATTTTAAATCTCTTGAAGATAAAGGGAAATTTTACCTAGTTGAAAACATGGATTGCACAAAGTGTGGGGGAGTCACATACATAAAGTAGATAACAACCCAATGAGATCAAAAAAAATCTTAATAATACTTATGATCAAGAGTTGATCATAAATGCCACCATCAATAAATGTTCAATTTGTAATTTCTTGATTGATATTAACATTGAAGTAAAGATCCTCACCAAGAAATATTGAGGAAGATGGTAAGTCCACCATTTTAACCCTCTCCCCATGTATTTTCATGGCCAAAAAGATGTGTGTAACCACTTGGTATCTTGTACAATGCCAAAGTGGACATTATTATAACCAAATTCACTAGACATTGAAGTGATCAAGTTGGCAAAGGCTGATAACTAAAAAATATTGTTGGGAAGGTCATGGTGCTACAAAAATAATGTCAACATGTGCTTCAAACAACATTACATGAGATTTGAAAATTGATGAAAAGGGAATGGTGATTCCATTTGATGATCACCATGGACCGAAACACATGGAGAGTGTGGACACAAAATAGGACTTTAACCACATCTATAATATAATGACATAAGAGAAGTAATATCTAAATCCTATGGATGATGGGTTCCTAAGTGTAAAATTGGAATGTATGCCTCACACACCACTATAAATATTAGTGAAATTTTGTTTTAATGATCCTATGAACTTACTATAATATATTAATTAATAGTGAAGACATGTAACACAAGCTTCATAAGGGGATAATACCCACCATTTATAGGATAAAATTTCATAAGGGGAATCAAGACTTAAGGAAACAATACATAAAAAAGGGTACCACATGCAACACAAGTTAAAAGGAGAGTGTTTAAAATAAACCAAGGGAGTTTGTAAAAGCTCCCAAGGTTTTATGGTGTATTAGGATAAAAATAAAATTAAGATTCGAATGCCAAAGATAATGAACAACATGCTAAATGACTGAAAATTAATCTCAAATCTACTCTAAACACTTGATTAGGTAAGGAAGACAAAATAAATCTAATGTATTAATTGAAACACAATATATATACCTTAATTATTCAAGCATTTTGCTTCTAAAACAACAATGTGCCCCAAATTTGATTAAATTATTGCATTGTGTATGTATGGAATGTTGGATTGTAATGAAGAGCTCAAGACTTAACAATGGTAATAATGAAACATGGAATTCTCAATCATTTATTAGCCAGATTCTCATGGAGGATGGATTATTTATATATAGGGTGGTGACAAGAATAAAGGGATGGATTTAAATCTTATGGGTGGAAAGATAAAGGGTGGAGAAATATGTAGGAATTAAAAATTCCTAGGGGAGATAATTCATTTAATAAGTCAAGGAATTAAAAATTACTTAGAAAATGCTAGAAGAGGTGGTGTGGGGCTCTAGGTGTATTAAGAGATTATATATCCCAATAGTTATTGGGTGATTAGAGGAGAGATTTGTAGGAGAGCTTGGTAGAGGTAGGTGGGATGGAATGATTTGATTAGTAGCTTCATAAAGGTGTAATCAGGTTATAATGACATGATTAATTGGCATTTTATAAGTGTAATTTTAGTGTTATCAACCCAACTTTCACCCTATTAAAAGAGGCTATTTAGATCTACTTCAAACTTGGAGTAACATTGGAATGGTCTAAAGGTTGTGGGTGACTTTATAACTAGACTAGACCTCTAGATTTTGGGGCTAGCTCCGTTGGTACATCACTTTAGCTCAATTCACTAAAATTTATTATTTTTGGGGTGAAAAGGGTTAGAAATTACATAAGGGAAATATTCTCTAAGGGGTGTTGATGCACCTATGTTGCTTATCTACTCACTCAACTTGAATTCCTAACAACACTAGTGGATTAATGAGCAACTAAACAAACATCTTCATGGGTTCCTATGCAAAAATGTTTCATGTGGAGGATGCATTAGGTGAATATAGTTCAAAGGTCATGATAAGAAGGTATGATATGAAACTCTTACTAGTCATATCACACTTCAAACCCTATCACCAATACTTCTACACTCCACATAACCTACATAAGACACCTTATTGACATCTAAGTGAAAAAAGACCTACAAGGGAAGGAAATCCATCACATTTTCAAATATAAAAATGTATAAAAAACTTGATATCATCATGAAATATCTAAAATAGTTTTATTTCTCAGTTTAATACATTCATCAAGTACAAAATAAGTAGAGTTTCCTCATACTCGAAAGAGGGATACAAATCAAGACCTAAAATCCTAAATAAATAGTAGAAAGAAGAGAGAAGAAGAGGGAGAATGGAATATAGGAGAGAATAATGGGTCATTAATGACCACAGTCAATTCAAAATTCAATTACAATAGTCACACAGTCATAGTAGCCTCCATTCTGCATTAATGTTCTTTAATTAGCCCATTAGGCATTGAAATGTGGTAGTGGAGACTATAGTTGACCTGTTCAACCCTCTTTCAAGGCATCATTATTCCATTATTTTGAAGTTACCTTCTCTTCCTATTAGTTACAACATCAATGAGGTGTTATTAGGCCATCATAAATATATAAAAATCCATACTCATCTTTTTGAGTATATGACCAAGTCAAGAAACTACCCCCTCTCTTCAATATGATCATGAAGTGTGCACTTGAATCCTTAAATTAATTAATTATATGGTATAATACCCTAGATTAACTCCTTTCATCATCCCTTCTATGCCATTTTCATTCCTCTTGGTTGACCAAGTAGGTCTACTAGGCTAATTAGGCCTAGTTGCCTAACTGTTAGTGTTTGGTAGCTAGGAAGGTCTAATTTAAACCTTGGAAACCTATAAATAGATGATTTTAATACTTAAAACAACCCATTTCACCATAACATAGGCATTATTTAGCAATAAACCCCTAAAAACTTGCCACACTAGGTGACTAGGTCACCTTATTCTTCATTTTTGTAGATTGAATATATAGAGGAAGCTTATAAAGGCACTTACAAGAGTTTTTTTTAAAGTATTTTATGACTTTAAGATACTAAAAAAGTCTCAAACCTTCATATCCAATGATTAACATCTCTCAGAATAACTTTGTGCCCTAAAAAATTCATAAAACCCTAAAAAATCACACTTTTCTACCAAATTTGTACCATGTTTGTATGGAAAAATAAAATGGTTAGGATATATTTTGAGTTTTATATATGTTTCAAGTGTTTCTAGGGTCATTTCATTGAAATTGGATGTCAATTATTCATCATCTTCTTAGACTAGTCTGTAGTAGGGTTTTAAAGGTCCACCATCTTAATGATGGCTCATAAAGTATGGACCTCCAAACCAAAAATTATTGTTATGGATTTGAATTATACTGACCCATTCAACTTCTATGACCATCTTGAGTTCCCATGCAAAATATGCATCAAGATATGTACGTAGGCAAATGATCTTATATTCTTATACAATAATTTGGATAGGCTAATAGTCTTAATATTTATTCATAAAGGTGGGCCCATAAAAAAAAAAATCCTCCATGAATTTAAATTACATAGGGGTTCCCAAAATCCCCTAGGATCATTTTCCCCGAATCCTCTTATGGTGGGAGATACAAGTATTTGAATAGATAGATTAAATTAACTGTTTAGACTATGTGGTTTAATCTAGTTCTTGAGGTCCAAATTGACCCTCATACTTTCTTTTATTACTTGAAATTACCTTGATAATACCTAAATCATCATATCACACCTTCTCTTGGTATTCAACTTGCTTAGGGAGGGTTTGAATGTACCCCAAGGTGGTGGTGGGGTTTCTAGGCCTAAGATAGGATTTAAATCTAAAAGGCTTGATACTAAGTTTTGGAAGTCTTAGTAACATTAATATCATCACAAAACCCCCTTCTAATATTTTTCCCTCCTCTAAAACTACCTTAAATTATCAAAATCTGACCCTTTTCCTCTTCCTTAAGTGACTGGCTATAGGTCACTATTTGCAGCTAGTCTAAGTTATTTAGAGATAATATATGAAGACTGAGTGATTTAATACCTTATTAAATACATAATTGATGTGTTTTTATGTTATATGACATGATATTATGGTATAAAAATCCATTTCAACTGATATTCTCCCACTACTACTCCCTACATACCTCATCTCCTTTACTTAGGATTTGTATGTAGTTAAGGTTATGAAACCTTGAGGTCTGAGTTTAAATTTTTTTAGCTCATTTGGAACCTTTATCACTTAGATATATTTGTTACATATCTTTAAATTTCTCTCAGATGCCTACACACCTTCATATTACCTCAAAATATTTCATCTATACCTAGTTCATGTGCATAAAAATCTCCTTTAGGTCTGCTCAGGCTTGATAGGCCTACTTAAGCCATTTAAACTATTTACTTCTTAAACCTAGGTTTTATCACCTAAGACTAAATATCCTTAATTCACCTTATCAAGTGTCTCCAACCTTTATATGAGTTCAATAATCATGCATAAACCCTCAACATCATGCACATACATGTTTAAGTCCTTTTAGTCTTAATAGACCTAAAATGCCTAAAAGCTCCTTTGTCTTATCTTAAGGACTTAAATTTTTATAATGAAAATAAAATAAACCTTATGAAATCCTCTTTTCATCCAAATTCTCTTAATTCCTTTTCATTTCCATTATTAGGCATATCCATCATATCCCACTTTCTCTTTAATTATAATTATGCCTGTGTGTGTGGATTTCCCTCTCTCATAATTTTTAGTCATGTTAGTTATTAGCCCATTAAAATCCACATAACTTTAAGGCTTTTTGAATCCCCTTTGCTCATTTGTCCTTCCTTTCACAGTTAGGCCTATTTATGTATCTGTAGACCTAATAGGCCTAATAAGATATTAGATTCTTTTTCCCATCTCAAGGGATATAATATTTGGATGTACACACTGATATTATTAGGCTAATAAACATATAAACTTTGTCCTTACTCAGTTTATTTAATTCCTTTTCAAGGTTTCATGACTTAACCCTCCTTGCACAAAACCTTGCCTCTTGCATTATCTAGACTGTATGAAGAGGTGAGATATAACGTTTATGCATACATGAGCACTCTCTCTACACTTTTATAACACCAATAATCATATTCACAAATATTTTTAACCTTGTAACACCTCATAAACTTGTAAACAAGATGTCTTATGTATCAAATCTACCTTATTTATAATAGATAGTTTGTTGGTGGTATTTATAAGTCTCTTGATTGTGTATATGAATGAGGATGACTTCTTGTCCTTGTACATTTTGAGGTCCTCATTATCATGAGACATATGTTACCCTATTTTGCCTATTTTATTACCCTTACAACTACTTGATCATTTCAATGCTCACCTGCATCTCGGATCAATTATGACCATTGTTCTTATTTATCCTGCATCTAAAGATCTGTAGTGACCATAAGAGGTTCATCTTGCATAATGACTGAAGATGAAGGTTTAATATCCATTAAACCTATATATTTACCCTATCATACTTGATTTATGAGATCTTAAGACTCTCATTTATGTCTCTCAAATCTCAACCTTGTTTGATTCAATCTCTTATGCATGCAACTAGGTCTTAAAAGGCATTAAAGGCTTCTTGACTATGTTGTCTGGAACTGAGGTTCAATCACCCTCACATGGTTTTAATTATAAAATTTTGCATCTACTCAAGGTTACCTTTATATATATATATATATATATATATATATATATATATATATATATATATATATATATATATATATATATATATATATATATATATGTATATATATATATATATATATATGTATATATATATATATATATATGTAAGGTTTATTTCAACCTCTTCACAAAGTAAAATGGCTTTGAAAGTTACTAATGTCCACCTATATGTCTACAAACTTGTGGGCGAAAAAAATAATCTTAAACCTTTTCATTGATAGATCCTAGGTATATCTCCTTCACACAAATCTTCAATTTACTAAACATATTCATAAAAATTAGGTGAATAAATTTATCATTATGTATAGATATGATATCTATTTATATGATAATAAAATCCTTATGTAAGATTTAGATCTCTATACTCTGCCTACTTACTATGTGTTTAAACAAGATCATAGATCAACATCATTATATGGAGGTCTTGGCTCATGAGGTAATGAGATAAAATTGAATAATATCAAGAGAGTGTGTGAAGGTTATTGGATATTCACTAGTACACCTTCAACTAGTTGGGAACCCCAAAGCATTGAGAAACCATAGTTGTCTTTTATAAACTACTTGCAATGAGGATCTCTTGTATCCTTGAGTTGACACGTCTGGCATGAGGCTGAAGAATGGTGTGGGAAGGTGGATAAAACTTCTAAAAATCTCTCTAAACTTTCATTTCTATGTAACCATACTCAAGAGAGGACAAAACAAGAAAAATTGATAACCTGTCTAAATGAAGAATGCATTAGGGGTAACTTGCCTTGTTAATGATTATTAATAGAGTACAAGGCATGGATTCTTAGACAAATTACATGAATTATAAGGTCAATAAACCCTCTTCCTTTCACCAAATTTTTAAACCATGATATTCTCTCTCTAATCCATACTATCTACAAACTTAAAGGGTTATCTTGGTTTGTAAAGAAGATCAATTGTGTTTTAGGATCAATTTTGAGTCTATATAATAGCCTTTTTCCATGAAATGCATCTGAGATATCAGATATGAGCCACCCTACACTCCTCTGACTTCCTCTATATGGATCAGTCTGTACACCTATAAAAAACACATAAAAACTCTCATTTTCCATTATTCTTCTCCATGTTTCAAGCTTAGAACCACCATTTTAGGGGAAAATGAGAGGGAAAATGAGTTAATTGACTCTTTCAAATAGGAAATATGGAAGGAGGAAGTGAGAGAGACATGATTTGGCATGTGGGGCCCATTTGGCTAGTGGGAAGGTGAAAATAGGTCTTTAAAAGGACTTTTAATGGCATGAAATGCTTAGTAGTGGATTTATAATAGCAATGAGACATTTTAAAGACTTTTATAAGTAATGACACACTAGAAAATTCATTTTCTCTAAGGATTTATAAGGCACATTAACCCATATGAAGCATTTGAGGGGTATATGATGACTTCTATGGATGAGTTGAGGTGTTAATTAAGCTTGAATGAGTATATCATTTACAATGAACTTAAACGCACCAATAAACCTTCATATAATAACTATATCAAGGTTAAAAACCCTTCATATTACTTTGGAAAGACTCTCTCACAAGAAAATGGCTTGAAAAGTCCCATATATCATGAGAACTAATGACCTTAAACTTATCAAGTTACCTTAACTTTATCAAAAGATCCTTAATATCATAAAAAAAAGCTCAAACCACTAATTATATCTTATAAGACATCTTAACACTTCCTTGTTCACTCTAAGATCACAATGACCATTGCCACCTCACCAAAAGACTCAAGGCAGCCATGACATAATGGATTTAAGCATGACTATGACACACCATGACACTCCTAACAAGGCTCAAATACTCTTAATAGGACCAATAATGACATGACCATGTAAGAGATCATTGTGATAAGGCTAGGATAGTTGTCACCAAAAAAATTTGATGTTAGGAGTTGACATTTGTCTTATGAGGCCAAATTGTCAATAGTTAATATGGTAAAGAGGGATGTAGGGGATATTATATTATTAGCTAGGGAAGATTAATAATAGGGTAATAAATTAATTCATGGATTATTAGATTGAATGAGTGTAATTTTAGGTGATGTTAGACATAATAATGGAGTGAGTGAAATTGGGTGTATACATTTTTCCCTTTCTCAAAGGGCATTATAACTCGAATAAGTAATGATATTTCAAAGAATAAAGATGGTCATAGGTGTTAGTAGGTTAGAAGATGGATTATTCCCCTTAGAGGGTTAATGCAAATAAGAATGTGACAATGGCCACTTGAAAGGAAATGAGGAGTGGGATACACAAATGGAAATGAAAATGATGGGATGGGATGCAAGAGATAGGATAATGGAGAAAATCAACCATAACAATGAGTTAATAATAGATGATGATCTTGGCAATAACATATGTGAGGGAGAAAAAATGATGGTGTCATGGGGTTAGACATGGCCCAAATTAGAAGCAGCCATGATGGGATAATGATAAAATACTACTAACTTTAGACGTATCATGGGTAAGGACACATGTCAGGAGAGATGTAAACTTAGATTGGATGATGGGCCACACGCTTTAAACATTTCCAAAGAAAGAATGCATGGGAAAGAGAGATATGAGTAAAAGGGATGTTTGAAAAGTATTGACATGAGGGTTCCAACTTTAGACATATCCAAGAAAGGAATCATACCAAGAGAGCCATAACCCTATAAATGAGGTTTCAAATAATGATTTTAATGGGTGTGACTCAAAGCGTAGGTTGATTTTTGATATAATGATGGGATTCGAATGACCAAGGGATGGCAATGAAGGAGGAAATAGGGAAGTCAAGCTATCCTTGGGTACTTAAAATGATTGAGCATTGCCTACATAATCTTAAGATACCTTATGCCAATGTATTTATCCCAAATAGGAAGTTAGATGGGAAAATGTGATGAAAAGATAATAATGAAATGTTAAGATAAGGTTAATGATTATAGTGATGGGGGTATTTAAGGAATTTATAGGTTAATTAGGATGAAAATGTGGAAAATAAGACAAAATTAATACCAAATAGATATTATAAGTGAAGCATAAGGGTGGGGTTGGGGGATAAATGGGTGATAAATATAGACATGAGGTGTAAAATTAAGTTATTTTGACCCTAGCCCTTGTTTAAATTGAGTTATAGTTAGATGAGGTTAGATAGATAATTTTGGAGAGTTGTTCATGATGTCATGGAGTTGTCTAGGTGAGTGAATGAAGTGTCTTGATATTCTAAGTGTCAATGACAAAGTGAGCAGTATGTTTTCCTATTATGCTTGAAGTAGGCTTGGTTGATCTTTAGTTTTGGCATGGTTAAGGATATTTAGGGATGAGTATGGTGATTTAAGGTTGTGCAAGGGGTCTTATCAGAGTTCAATGATGATTGGAGAGCTTGTGTAATTAGATGGTATTTATTTGGTTCTTTATTATGTTCATTTTGGAATAGTTGGTTCTATGATAGAAAAATTTGAGTAGGCATATTGATGACATCATATCTCACATGTGTGAATGTTCTAAGAAAATATTGATATATGAATAAATTCCCCTATGTAAGGAGATCATATGGTATAAATTTTAGGTCATGAAATTAAACATAACAAAAGTTATTTAGGTTCAAAGTTGGCCTTCCAAGTAGATTACAATAGTTTCTATACTTAGCCAAACTGTCACTTCACGTCATGCAAATATGGATGAACCAGTAAGTTTGTGAATTTATTTTAGGTACATAGAAATTAATTTTTGATCAAAGTTTTACATGGGGATGTTTTATATAGTACCAAGAAGATACCTTAAAAATTTGGAGACTTGAAGTGATTTTTAGCTCAAGTTATACAGCTTCAAAGTTGCTCTAGCAGGCTGTGATAAGTCGAAGACCATCAAGATAAACCTAATTTAAGTCTAAATTCATCCAGTCAGTAGATATAATAGTGTCTATAAATTCATTATCTTGATTTAATTATGCATGTAAGATTCAATATGTCAAAGGTTACTCACACAAGTGACAAGTGTCACAAGCTCGTTAGTTTGGTAGAAGATCAATGATGAGTGGTGGTTCGTACTGAAAAAGATCAATGGTGCAGGACAAGTCAAAGAGTCAACAATGCACATGAGTTTTCCAAGTGGCATAAGTGTAAGGGACTATCATTAAATTTCTTATAAGGCATGTGAGGGTTCTAAGTGGCATAATCTCAAGATTTTTGAGCAAGATCTAATGGTGAGTGCTGCAAGGTAAGGACCAAGTTGATCCACAGAGGTTGATGGCATGCATTTAGTCAATATTACAAGGGTGTATGAGATGAGGTCAACATGTTCAATGTTTAATAATAAATCATAGTTAAATATTAGAATATATTGATGGTGAGTGTTTAATCTAAGATGTGAGGACATGAGATGATGGAAAATTGTTCAAAATTTAATAGTTGCCTAGTGACTGTTGGAATTCAAATATTTAAATTTGTAAGGGAAGACCAATTTGTAGTACTTTTCTCATATATTTTGATCCAAGATGAATTCAAAGGTGTAGTAAAAATAAAATTTGTATAGGACTTCAAGACACATCCATTAATATTTATTTTAATGTCTGACTATTCATACAATTGTAGATATTGTGCTCTAAAGATGACTATTTATTTATTCATGCTCTACAAGTAACCTGAGAAGCATAATTGAGTTTGTCAGGATAATATTTGGATGTTTCAAGGGGACTTATTATTTTATACTATTTTAGACTCTCTGAGGATGATATGAATAGACTTTGGAGGTTTTACCAATCCATATTCTATATTAACAAATCTTTAAAAGTTTACTATATATTTGTTCATAATGGTTGTGTGCACATAATGTTGTTTGAGCGAATTGTGCTATAGCAGAAGGGTGTTGTGATGGATTTTATGTCTTAAGGAGGAACTATAGGTTATATTTCATGGTTATATGCATGTGAAAATGTTATTTTGTTATTAATCTGATCGAAGAAGTGCCAAAGATATGGATGGGTCTCCATGAGACCTATAAGAGCTAATGAGGCCTAATTAAAAGGCATAGCTGCTTAATTATGACGCATGGATGATATGATCAACCTATGAAGATGTAATTAATCTATGTAAAAATACTTAAGGGTTAAGGTAAGTACTATTACTGACCAAGATTTTGATTTACATAAAGGATCTATAAATAGTGAAATCAAAGATGATGATTTCTAGATCTGAGAGACCTGTGAGAAAGAGGTGTGTGTGAGAGTTATGGAGTGAAGGAAAGGGTGTGTGTCTAGTGGATGGATTGAAGATAAAAATAGGTTTATGAATATTTTTATTACCTATATGTTATATTTATGATGTTAAAGATAGTGCTCTTGTACGTTAGAAGATTGAAGGTGGTCAAAAATACTTAATCATCTTATGGGTAGGTGTTCCTTGTGAAATAGGTGTTTCACTAAAGTCGGTCAGAAGGACTTGACTAAAAGGTGGTCAGAAGGACTTGATAATATTAGGGGTAGGTTATCCTTATGAAATATGTGTTTAACTAAATCTGGTTAGAAGGACTTGACCAAAATGTGGTCAGGACTTGACAATCTTAGGGGCAGGTGTTCCTTATGAAATAGGTGTTTCACTGAATTCTGGTTAGAAGGACTTGACCAGTCTCATGTTTCCATACTTATTATAGGACAAGTAGTCCATGTGTTTTTAGGTTTGAGAGTGGGTTTTATTTTTCAAGAGGGTTTCTCACATAGATCTTGTGTTGTCTGTATGATCTTGCATTATCTATTATTCATTGTTATGAATAACTTGTATATTCTATGAATGCTTGTGATAATTGAATAAGGTTTTGAAAGGATTGGAATTTTAAGTTGAAATATCTTACATCACTGATTCACCACCCCTCTCAGTGATTCTACCTCTAAAAATTTGTATCAGATCTAGTCCTTCTTGAAAGTTTAACCACTTGAACGTGATCAAAGATATAATGGTTGACAAAGAGGTTGTGGCTTGTCTTCTAGATAAACTAGTATGTGCTTTATCAAATTTCAATACAATCATGGATGATGTAATGATGTAAGTGAAATATATAGAAGCAATAGTAAATAATAGGTAGGTCATGATGGATAAAGGTCTCAACCAAAAGGTGGAACAATTAGAAAATAAAGTCATGACTTACTCATATGTGCTCTTATCCAAGGACAAAAGGGATTTTAGCTCTACCAAAAGGGTCAAAAATGAAAATTCATGGATCAATAATGATCAAGAGAAATAAATTTCAAATATTAATAATGTCTTTAATGGGTATTACTTCTCCTGTAATCAATTTGGTCATAGATATAGGGATTGTGCTTTCTCTCCAAAGATTAAAAGGAATCTCATGTAACTAACAAGGTCATATAGCCAAGAACTACAAAAGAGCTTTTTGGAAAAAAGATATACAAGTAATTGACACCATCAAATGGTTCAAGGAGACTAAGTCTAAGATTGAAGAAGAAAAGAAGCAGAATTCAAGTAGTCCACCAAAGGATGAGTCAATGTTTGTTCAAGAAACCTTACATACTCAAGAAGATGGGAAGAAGAGATGGTTTGTAGATAGTGGATGCTTAAACCATATTATAGGAGACAAGAGCAAGTTTATCTCTCTCCAAAATACCAACCCACATTTAGTGAGATTTGGTGATGAAATTTTTACTAACATAGTTGGTAAAGGTACTATGAGTTTGGAAAATGGTCATACGAGGAATCAGAATGTCTTATATGTAGAAGGTTTGAAACATAATAATTTTAGGTGTGAGCCAAATGTGTAAACAAGGAAATGGTATACCTTTTCATGATGATGTATGTGAAGTAAGAAAGGCTGGCAGATTAGTTGTAAACATTTATAAAATAGATAACAACATGTATGTATTTCATGAATCCAAGAAGGAGGAGTGATTCATGAGTTAATTGGAAGAAATATGGATTTGGTATAGAAGGCTGGACATATAAATTTTAATAATATGGTAAATATTAGCTTAAAGGAGTTATTAAGGCATATGCTCAAGATTTCTAAGATTTTTTATTCTCTTTGCAAGGCATGTATTTATGGGAAGTAGACCAAAAGAAGATACAAATCCAAGAAGTTCTCCACTATAAAGCCATTAGAGTTGATCCACATTGATCTATGTGGACCTATGAGAAATCAAAGTATTCAAGGTAATAGCTACTTCATGCTTCTCATTGATGATTTAACTAGGATGACCTGGATATTTCTCCTTAAAGAAAAATTAGAAGCTTTTGCAAGATTTATGGCATTCAAAGCACTTGTGGAAAATGATAAAGGGTCAAATATCAAGTGTGTAAGATTAGACAGAGGAGGTGAATTTTGGTCTCATCAATTTGATTACTTTTGTGAGAAATAAGGGATAAGGAAACAATATTTTGCTTCTAGAACACCACAACATAATGGTGTTATTAAAAGGAAGAATAGGACTATTTAAGAGATGAGTATAACCTTGCTTCAAGGTTCCAAATTATCAGATAGTTATTGGGAAGAGGTAGCTAACACTTTAATTTACATCCCAAAAAGATGTCAAATCAAAGTAAATGGTGATAAAAATCCTTATGAGCTAAAGAAGAATAAAGAAACTAATGTCAAACATTTTAGAGTATTTGGGAAAAGGTGCTTCATCAAAAGGGATGAACAAAATTTTGGAAAATTTAATTCAAGGTCTTGTTGAGGGCATCTTCTTAGGTTACTCTTCTATCATTACTGCCTATAGGTGCTGCAATAAGAGACTTCACAAGGTTGTTGAAAGTTCAAATGTAAGGATAGATGAGGCAAGTAAAGTTAAGAAGCCAAAATTACAAGTGAATTAATATAGAATTATATTACAAATAATGATGAGTTATCTATTCAATTAAATTATGAAGATGAAGAGGAGGAAGAAAGATAAGACTCTAAATTTCCATCTAGAATAATTTAAAAAGATCATCCAATCTCTCAAATTATTATAAATGTTAGTGCAGGTTTGTAGACTAGAATGATAATTTTGATCAATCAAAACCAACAAGACTCAGCTATGTTATCCATGATTGAACCCAAAACATTCATGAAAGTTAGATAAGATGAAAGTTGGATTAGTGCAATGGATGAAGAACTTGATAAAATAGTAAAGAATGAAACATGGGATTTAGTTCCTAGGCCAAAAGATAAAAATGTGATAGGTACCAACTGGGTTTTCAAAGATAAGATGAATGAGAAAAGAGAAGTAAAAAGGAATAAATCTTGATTGGTATGTAAAGGATATACTTAGGTTGAAGGAATAGATTTTGATGAGACTTTTGCTCCAATGGAAAGAATGGAAGCAATTAGACTCTTCTTGGAATATACGAGTTTCAAAGGTTTTAAGGTATACAAAATGGATGTGAAATTTTCATTCTTGAATGGTAACTTAGAATAAGAAGTCTACATTGAGTTACCTAAAGGATAATTCATGTCAAATAATCAAAATTTTGTGTGTAAATTGAAGAAGGATCTTTATGGTCTTAAACAAGCTCCTAGAGCTTGGTATGATAGGTTAGATAAGTATCTTTTGAGTCAAGGTTTTTAAAAGGGGGTAGTTAATAGTAATTTATACATTAAAATAGAAGACAATCATCAATTGATAATGGTTGTATATGTTGATGACATAGTTTTTGGATCTGACAATGATAATATGAGTAGAGAGGTTACAGATATTATGAGGACTGAGTTTGAAATGTCAATGTTGGGATAACTTTATTTCTTCTTAGGATTGCAGATTAACCAACTTAATGCAAGGATATTGATTTCACAAGCTAAATACATCAAGTATATGATAAGGAAGTTTGACATGATGGATTGTAAACCAATGGGTACTCCAATGATAATAAGTTGCAAATTAAGTAAACTAGATGACTCACCAAAAGTTGATCAAAATTTGTATAGATCCATGATTGGAAGTATTTTATACTCTACTACTTTTAGGCCTTATATCATGTAAATAGTTGGTCTTTTAGGAAAGTTAAAAATTGATCCTAGAGAATCTCACTTGAAAGTAGTCAAAAGGATCTTGAGGTATCTGAAATGAACCATAGACTATGGTTTATGGTATCCCAAAAGTAAAGAATTCACTTTGAAATCATATACTAATGCAAATTGGGTAGGATGTGTGGATGATAAGAGGAGTACTAGTGGTGGGGTCTTCTTCATGGGAGAATGTTTGGTGTCTTGGTTATGCAAGAAGCAAGCCTTAATGTCTCTATTAACTACAGAAGCTAAGAATATATCAATTGATTCTTGTTGCACACAAGTTATGTGGATGAAATAAACTTTAGAATATTATAATGTAAGACAAAATAGACCTTATCCTATCTATTATGACAATACTAGTGCGATTAGTATCTCAAATAATAATATTATACAATAAAAAACCAAGCACATTCCTATTAGATATCATTTCTTGAGAGAACAAGTGAGTAATCAAAGTGTTAAATTATAGTATATGCCTACAAAAGAGTAACTTACAAATATTATGACCACACCATTGTCAAAAACTACATTTGATTATTTAAGACAAAGATTGGGTGTCATTTATTTCTCTGTGAATCAATAGAAGGTATTTTGGTTATGGGGGAGCAAAAATTTCATGAGATTGATCTAGAGGTGGAGAGATAAGGCTAGTAAGCCTCTGTGGTGGTTCTTCATGGTGTGTAAATATCTAAAGATGCTCAATGTATGCAAATAGAAATGCATCATGTCCATAAATAAATATTATATTGGATGGGATAGAGCACCCTTCACTTTTGATTAGGGAGCATATAATTTTTAAGTAGGATCATGACCAATGTGAGGATCTACTAGACTTGATTAGGGAATCACTTGTCACAACACACTATGTGAGGTAGGGTTCCAAAGCCTACAGTCTAACACAATCAGACACTAACCCTAAAAGAGTCCTATGATTTAATATTTCACTAATCTAATAACAATAAAAGTAAATTTAATCTAGTTCACACCAAATCTTTTGGCATAAAGTGAGGGTTAGAAACAAAATAAATAAATAACTAAACTAAACATGTATAAGAGACATATACTCACATCAATGTATATGGAATCCTAATAAATGGAAGAGAATAATGTAAATGCTCTATCAATCTACTCTTACAAAGGAGGAATAAATTTAGGAATACTTACCTTTGAAGATGAACCCACCAAGCCTCAATCTCCCCCTTGGCCAAGGTGCTTCATAAGAGATTGTCATGGTATGTAAGGATAACTAAGATAAATAATCTCTAGTCTATACAACCTATCCAAGCATCCAAAATAATTATCCACAAGATGATATCCATATCTCCAAAGAAAGTATTGAACCCTAAAACTTTATTCCCAAAATAGAATGGTCAATAAGTAGATGTTCATTCGCACTTCTTTTTTTAATTCTTCACTCTTACAAAATGGTAAAGAATAAACTTTATATATATATATATATATAGTAGTATCTTACCATAACATCTTTCAAGAACACTAGATATGCTAGATTTACTCGATCGACCTAGCACATTTTGGAGTCTAACTCTCTAGATATGTGCTAGATCGGCCAAGAGGCAAATAAACTAAAAGAGATAAAAAGCCCCTAAACTGTGCTAGGTTGACCTAGTATAACCGATAGGTCAAAAGGGTGATAAGGTAAGAAATGAAGGATAAAACATAGCAAATTATAGGAATAGGTAGAACTAAAAATAATAATCTTGGGTTCAATGGTTTCAAGAGGCTAGAGTGTAGATGGTAAGTGGCAAAAGGAACAATAATCTTATGAAGCATCAATGGTTAGCCCACCCCTTTCTCAGTGTACCCCTTAGGGTATGAAATAGCAGAGATTGAGACTCAATAGGTTCTTGAAAGATATGAAGTGTTAGTAATAAATAAAAGTTAAAAATATTATGTGTATACATATACCCTAACTGAAGCTCATCACGTGTCATGTAAGTGCAACACGGGATGGTGCTTCGAAACAAAACATGATAACACATAATGTTGATGCTAAGTATGGTGTAGTAGGTATAAAATAAGATAAATGAAAGAATTATATTGAAAATGACATATCTTTAACTTACCTTAGTGTCATAGACAAAGAAGTAGACTGTAAGAAAATGAAGGTGTCTAATGTAGAGTACACTAGGCAAACCTGTAAAAGTTAGTGCAAAAAATAGCCAAAAATAGAAATTTTTGGAAGATACACATATGATAATGGAAAATAATCTCTATTACATCATGATTCTAATGCATATTATGTTTTTAAAAATGGATGAGTAGAAACAAAAATAGAGGCAAAATAAGAAATCTGCCTTAAAATAAATGAAAGAATTGAGTTGCTAAAAAGTGTTGTTAAATAGGTAAAAAGAGAATTCATTTTATATTTTGAATTGTGAAAGATAGAAAAGAGATCTCTAAGACCAAACAAGGCTAGGATGATGAGTAAATGACATGCTAGATGAGGAGGACACCCAAAGGTGGTATTAGGTGCACTATAGGTATGCAACTACAGATCTCAAACCACTTTTTGAAATTTGTATTAATTAAGTGAATTTTTTATAAAATTTGATTTTAAGCACTTATATATGTCAAAATTGAGTAAACATAGATTCTAAGGGTATCATATAGGAATAAAATGAGTAAAATGCACATTTTAGGAAAAATATACTAGGTGAACACATATAATGCACTAGGTTGACTAGGTCGACCTAGTAGGATGAAATAGGGCAAAATCCATATGGTCAACCTAGTAGATATGGGTCAACCTAATGTAATCTATAGGTTAAAAAGCTAGAATAGAGTGAGAAACTAGTTTTTAAGGGATAGAATAAAAAATTAGTACTAGGGAGGGTAATATGAGAGGGTTGACTTAGAATTTGAAGTCAACTATGTCAAAAATAGGGAAATTTTGGTCAAACTAGGTTGACCAGGGAACCAAAATAAGCATGTAAAAAGCTAAAAGAGGGATAGAATGGCTTGAAATGACCAAAGGAGGGAAAGAGGGACCAATAAATATAGAAGTAGAATAAAATGAATAAGGTAAAAGCACTTAGGATTATTTTTAATTAAAATTGTAAAAATCATGTGTAAAAAATGTATTATGATTATACATGAAATGGAGGAACTAATACATCATTTGTTGTTTCTTGGTTGTAGAGACAACCAAGATTTTGAAGGTTCATGGATGTGTCTTGGTTTTTAGATTTGTTATATAGATTGATAGATGGAGATCAAGATAGTCTGATAGCCATAAGTTTAGGAGGTATATTTGAGATGTGTAGGATCTCCCTTAGTGTTGACTTGTTAGTCATGTTCATAGAATGCTAGCAATGATTAACTAACACCTTCAGATGGGAGGTAGATGGGGATGTGATAGAGGTGGGTATCACACTAGAGGATGTCCATGCCATCCTCAAGCTACCCATAGGAGGAGCACTAATGACCATAGGGATATCGAATAGCTTAGAGGAGAGGAGAGACTTAGCCATGTGGGATATAGGATCAAAGATGATATTGAGAGGATGGAGAGTCAATATGGATGATGTGTATATATAATATATTTTGGACCTCTAGAAGGTGATGATAGGCCTTATGACATAGTGGGTGTTATATCACAAGTTAAATGGCAAGGTACCACTATTCATCATAGCCTTGAGTAGGATGATGCTGAAGGAGGGAGTATTATAAGATCTAGGTTATGTCATATAGGTCTAGCTCATACATGATCTATTTGAGATGTTGGTTAGAGGGTAGAAGATTATGGGACTGATCATACTATTGACATTATGGATATATGAGAGATTCCCCATGTATCAACCGATTAGGTTACACCATGTGGTTGATGATGGGTTACCTTGAGTGCAGAGATAGAGGGAGGACTAGATAGCACATGTCATGCCCCATGTGATATTTCTATATTCAGTGTGACATATAGACATCATGTGGTAGCCATATGGGTAGATAGTAGCTATATGGGTGAGCTAGCACATAGTTACACTAACACTAAAGAGTAGAGAGGTGATTGGACACTATGCATGGTGGAAAGAGCCACATTTGATGGCATGAATGCTAATATAGATGGGGCTACCTTATTTGATGACATTGATACAGATGCCCAACTAGTGGGATAAATATGTGAGGGAGCCATGAGTAAATAAGGGACTCAGACCACTAATAGTGAGGCCAACACTAAAGCCATATTGAGAGTGACCATAGAGTGGTTGGGAATCAAAAGTGGTAGAAGAGGAGGTAGGGATACCAAATGTAACACTAACAACCCCATAGTGAGATGATCAAAAATTATTGAAGACATGATGGTGATAGAGACAAGAGAGAGTGAAGACTATAGACATTCTAAATGATACCATAGATAAGCAAAAAAGAGATGATAGAGAGATCATTCAGATGGAGGTTGAGATGGACACAAACCATGATATCCAAGTTTGAGCTAAAGAGGTGACCTATCAAGGAGGTAATAGGTTATCGCATAGATGGGGAGATTATGCTAGGCAATCATGTAGATGATGATATCATAGGATCTGAGACATAGATAGGTATGAAGATGGTTGAATTATTTATTAATTTTTTATTTGGTAGTAGAGATATATAAATAGATATTATGAGATATGGTAGTGATCTAATACCCATCTAGTGTGATTTTTTAGGTATACCTGAGGATGAGGAAGAGAGATGGGGATCCCTAGTTAGGGGAGCACTACATGACATCCTAGATGAGACTCTATAGCCATACAACCCCATGACACTAGAGGATCTGAGTCTACCATCTACCCCAACTCAGGTGAGTTGGATCAAATTAGCTAGCAAGGCAGTGAGGTAGATACAAGTGTAGAGAGAGGGTTCATCCACTAGTAGAGATGGTTGTAGGTGAGAGATAGTCCTAGTAGGCCTTGGTAGATGAGAGAGATGCACATATAGAAAAGGTGATATAGATAATGCAAGCATATATAATGATATAAACTCAACTAACATAAGCACATATAATGACCCAAGCTAATTTGGTGTAGGCATAGGTGTAGATAACACACCTATAGGGATAGGTAGAGGGATTGAGTTCTCAAACCACCTCATTATAGCATACCATTGATAGTAGTCAAACTAAAGCCTCAATAGGTAGCATGGATAGGCCATGATATAAATAAGATGGAGCTTAGCCCTAGTGCTAAGGCTTTGTATATGGTTGTATATGTTGTATCAAACTCATGGTATGTATGTGTGTGTGTGTGTGTGTGTGTGTGTGTGTGTGTGTGTGTGTGTGTGTGTGTGTGTGTGTGTGTGTGTGTGTGTGTGTGTGTGTAATTTTTGGCTTATTGGTGTTGGTTGTGTATGTTGTATTTTTGTGGATGCTTTTGGATATATTTATTTCTAGCACATGTATTGAGATTCGTTGTATATGTTATAATAAATATATGTGGCGTGGTTTCTTTTCTAGCATTATGGATTACACATGCATGGTTAAAAATAAACAGATGAAAAAGGACTTGGAAAAATATAATCAATCAAAGAAATGTATTACACACTAGTTCAAGTTGGGAATGTGTAATAAAAAAAAATTACTAAGTCAAAAATCCAAGAAAATGGCAAACAAGATGGTAAAAGGGGATTTGTCTTTAAACCAATGTAGCATATTTTTACACCAAATTAAAATAAGTAAAATCATACTGAATATCATGTTGGAAAGTATGACAAACAATGTAATAAAATGGAATGTATGTAAATGGGCACAAATGGTAATACAAATAAATCAAAATTAAGTCAATTAATTATACTATTTCATGATGGGAAGTACAAAATAAAAACAAAATTTGCAAAAAATTGGTCTTAAATTTATCATACTAATTCAAGCTAAAAAGTATGAGAAATTCAAGAAATGGTTGTAATCTTACATGCACTCAGAAAATAAGAAGATAAAAGGAGAAATAAAAATGAAGTAAGCATAAAACATACTAAATATCAATATTGGAAGCATGTTAATGACATGTAACCTCATAATCTATCAAATCTTATCTCCTATTTGACACACGTAATTTTAGATGGTGACTTGTTTATATGAAATGTTTGTGAGGAAGGTCAGGTTATATCCACGATCTTACATTGAAAGTCACAAAATAAAAACCCAAGGGGTACCAAATTAATATTTTTAAGTATAAGGATAAGGAATGGTAAATCAAGGATGTGGGTAATAGGATGGAAAAGATGGCAATTTGTGAGGGATATTGGGTCCTATCCATATTCTTACAAATCAACTCACAAATGAAATCCCATGGGGAGTGATCAGTAATCAAAATAATATTTCCTAAGAGGAAATATGAAGGAAATGGAATGAAAAAGGGAGTGTAAGAAGAAAAACTTAGGCATCTTATGAGAATACCTTAGGAGGCAAGAGGCATACTAAGGACATGAAAAGACACTAAGGGACTAGTGGTCATCTATGTACAAAGGAAACTTGATTTCTATAAAAATAAAGCTTTCTAGTTAAATAGGTGTGAAACTAAGATCAACTCATGATGGTATATTAGTATAATGAAAATTAAAATGGACTTACCTTCCCACAATGTGTTCCCTGCTCCTTAAGACCCCTTATAGAGTCATCAGTCTACTATGAAGATTGGTTACTTGTGTGAGAAAGTAGGTAGCCCTAAAAGATTTTTTTATTCTCTTATTCTAATATACTATCCTACCACACCCCAAAGGACCTCAGCTCTACCATGATTCTAACTGTGCAGTTTGAGCTTTGACTAGAATGAGTTGTGCTTTGAATCACATCTTTTAGTGTGATTAGACTTTTAAGAATATTTAATATTTTTGCCTTTTGATATCATTGCCTTTTGTTTAAATGATTAGGATTTTAACTTTGTTTTTAAGGATTTTTAATATTCCTCCTCCATACAAATTTGGAATGATCAATCATGAGAGAGATAGTGATACACATGAATGAGTTGTAGGCTAAAGCTAAACAAAACTAAGTATCCCAAAATAAAAGACTAACTAGAACAATTACGCTTGATAATGAACTAAGCATGTGATCTCAAGTCTCAACCATGTATATTTTTAGTTTTTGGAAAAAGGAAGAAGGGAAAAAGGAGATCCAAAGGAGGACCGGTGAAAAGAAATAATAATGAGAAAGATTGCTTTCAAACTGATCACATAGAAATAGGAGATAATAACCAAAGGGAAGAGGGTAAATGTAACCAAGTCACCATGACAATTATCATTTAAAAATAAAGATAAGAAACCAAACAATCATGAAGATACAAGGGAAGAGTTTTGAGAAAAACTCTAAAGGAAAAGAAATCAATGATAAGGAAAAGATAGCAATATTAAAAAAGACAAGTATATGTAAAATGTAAAATGATAACATAAAACAAGAAGGAGAAACATGATATAAGATAATAAATAATTTGGAATAGTGTTAAATTATATAATCAAGATAGAATTAATATTGGAGCACACATCCAATCCAAATATAAATGAGAAAGTGCCATGCATGTGCTCATAAATATTGGTAAATCTATCCACACACATTATCCAATACATTGGATAAGTCTCTATGAAGTTGTAATCAAACTTATGCTAAGGTCTCATCAATATTTAGTGAATACTGGGAAAATACTTATTTTCTAATATCCTCAACTAAAAAAGTAAGAATGCTCAAAGGATCATGCATGAAAAGCATTAGGAGAATGTGTGGAAACAAGATCTATAGGAAAAGTAGGAATCACATATGGAGATGGATCCATGGGTGAAATATTCATGGGTGGAAAAGGATCCATAGGTGATGGAAGGTCCACAGGAGAAGGAATCATAGGTGGAGGCACATAAGGTGGTAAAGGGACCATACTTAGGTTAATATTTAGGAATTACCTTTAGGTGAGGTATGGCTTTGTCTGATGATGGGGAAGAAGTATACAAGTATCAAGATATTATCACAACTTACGATAATGCGCAGAGGAGTGATTATCTATCCCATGGAAGTAATAGATATGCTTGTGAGAGGTTTTAAGAACACTCATATAAGGAGGTAAAATAGGAGTGAAAGCAGCTAAAGAGGACTCATTGGCCCATTTGGTGGGTAAAGGATCCATCTTAGGCAAAAAAATTAAACCATCATCAAGGGAGGGTGATGATGAGGAAAGAGTGTAACTAGGATTAACAGGGGGAACACTAAGATGAGAAGTATAAAAAAGCTTAGAAATAATAGGAGAGGAAATAGGTTCAACTAGAGTGTAAAAAGGAACAAGCTAAACTATGGTTGGCCCTACTAAAGGAGGGCAAAGATTTGCACAAGGTCTAAGGAGGACTGACCTAGGTGTAGCAAAGAGATAAGGTTTGGTCATAACATGATCCAAGATCATGGTCCTTAGTGGTAAATTAGAGGTATTGATTCCATCTCTACCCTACGATCAAGAGGAAAAATGTAAGAATCAGGGACTATAAATCAAAGAGAATGAAAAGATGCATGAAAAGACTCAAGTAAATAAGAGTGATAATGAACAATCTCAACATCACGGGATTAGAGAAGGCCACCTAAAAAAGGATCATCTAAAGAATACCCATCATCATAATCTAGAGTATGAATATTGATGACATAGGTTGTGATGACCTTGTCATCAAAAGAAGCTTGGTGAATAGAGTGCCTAGTCTTGGTTAAGATTATAGGAATGTCATCACAAGGAGGCTTATAAGAATGAGGTTATAATGAAATATGAAGTTATAATATGAGATGAGGTGAGAGATTGGAAGTTTTTATCTTTAAGTGATCTCATCAAGCTCATTTTTATTAGAGTCTAAAAGGTTGGGAGGAATGTTACCAATGAGCTCAAGATGCCCATTGTAACATTTCGTTAAGTTGAAAGGAAATTTGAGATTCTACAACTCATGGAATGGAACAATAGGCAAAGGTTAAAGATTAATAATATTTAAGACACCACAATCTTAGAATTGTTATAAATTATAAGGGTTAGTGTCTTTTTGAATCTAGTAAATGGCTCCATTATGAGGAAATTTTATGCATTGGAAAGTGAAAGATGTAATAACTCACATCTGATGAGTCCATGACCTACTAATAAAGATGTTATATGAAAGTGGAAAGTTTAATATCATCACCTTCACATGAATGGTGGCAGGTGGGATGATAATGGGAAGCCACACACACCCTAAGGGAGGCATTTGTCTTCTATCGTATCCTTGGCATGTGATGCTGTAGACTTGAGATATATTCAAAATACCCAAGAGTCTTAATTAAATCAATGTAAGTGACATAGGTTATATAACCCTCATTTATCAAGGCTCATTTAACTTGGATATCATCAATTTGGATGCTAATGAATAAAGGAGGATCATCTGCATGAAGTAGAATCTCATCTGGAATCATAGACGCGATAAGAAATCATAAAGAAAGATAAATGTATATAGTTTTATACAAGTTAATGGACATCTCTTTACATTATTGTAAGATATTATCCTCAAATCTAGATAAAGTATCCTCCCATCCTACTAGAGGAGGGTTAGGGATATTATTCTCGAATAAGAGTTGTATGAGGTAGTTTCTATGACATGGGGATGTCCTCATAATTTCAATAAAAGGTATTTGGGATGGAAGGTTAGTAATTTATGATATGGGATCCCACTCATCATAACACATAAGTATATTTTTTAGATATAGGTGAATAATTATTAAGAAGGTCTTCAAAATTTAGATTTGAAGAGCATTGAAATTTATGTTGATAAGAATGATAAGGTTGAGAAGAAGGTTGTAAATCATTTGGTGATGAAGAATTAATTGGTTTGGATTGATATTAAATTTTGGAATAAGAAGTGTTAGTAGAAATTGGATGTTTATTAGTATTATAATATGATGGGAGGGAAGTAGAAATAGTATGAGATGTGTCATCTAAGGTAGAATAATAAATTAGATCATTAAAAAAAAAAAAAGATCTTCTTTCCCCAGCTCATTTAACATGATATGTCTTATGGGAAGGAGGAGTGTAGATAGGTTGAAAATAAATGAAAACCACCAATCTTCACATATTATTCATGCTAAACACATTCTTTTCTTAATTTGCTTCAATAAGACTTTCTACATTATTGGTGGAACAAGTGGGATTATCTTGAATTTCTTGGATTGGTTGATGATTAGGTAAGGGGTCTTTATAGATAGCTAAATGAACATTTTATTGACTTAAGTCTTGAGTTTTATCATGTGATTTATAGTCTTTTTAGGTTTTTTGATGCTTATGAATAATGGAATCATGATCAAAATTTGGGCCAAGAATAAAGTTCCATATAAATTATGGAGATGTCTACAAGTCTTGTGAGATTGACCCTAACTAGCATGAAACCAACAAAACTTATTAGGATCATACCATGATTTCATAAGTTGAGTAGGGTCAAGCTCTTGAAGGATAGACCTAGGTATATGTTTAAGCAATTTGGATAAGGATAAAGGCTTATGGACATTAATGTTGTTTGTGGAAAAATGAGGCTTAGTGTATTGTTGAGAAGGAACTAGTTCCAAAGAAGGGGTAGGAATGATAGCTTGAACATTATGAATGGTGTCATATGAATTGATAACACCATCATTGGTAATATTATGGTTTTTTTTCTTTACTAATAAGCAAGGGCCCATGAAATATTAGAGTGGCTCAAATTGAAGCATGAGTAAATATTGTCTTTTGGCTTGATTGATAACTTCCTCTAAGGTACGTGGAGAAAGGGTACAAACTCGATATTGTAATTTAGGAAATAAATCATTTGTAAAGAGATGAAAGAGATTATCATCTGCCATGCTATGTTCACATTTATTTTACAAAGTCTTCATTCACTTAATAAAGGCTTGGGTAGTTTCATTTTTATTTTTCTTGCAATTGATGAATTGGGCCAAAGTGTTCTCAAGAAGATCACTAGTTTGAAATTATTGAAATAAAGTATTTACTAAGTCCTCCAAACTAGTGATAGAGTGTATTCTAAGTTATTTATACCAATCCAAGGCATCACTTGTGAAGGTTTTGGCTAGGATTTTGGTAGTGGTAAAGGTATTTAACTTGACCCAATCCTTATAAATATTTCTAAATGTCTTGAGGTGAAGGGTGGGATCAGTTGATCCATTGTAAGAAATTGTAGGTGTTATACCTCTAATGCCAATGTTAGTAATTTGGATAGTAAGAGGTTAATTTTTTAAATACTTGATGACTTTATTTACTAATGGAGGTTGAGGAATGAGATTACCTTGAGAATTTCAAAGAGGAGGAGGAGGAACACTTTGGTTACATGTGCCCCAATTCATTGGTTGAGGATTGGATTGAAGATTAAGAAGGCAGTTTTGCATTCACATCATTTGATTCATTTTATGAGCTTGAAATGTGTTCATTTGATTGAGAGTTTAAAACAATGGTTTATGAGTTTGATTAGTGTTATTAGAATTATTATTCATGTTTGTGTTGGTTTTAGCGGCTTGGGTACCACTATTAGTGTTGATATGAGCTTGAGAAGAGCTATGAGAATTTGAGGCACTAACATTTAAATTTTATTGTGAAAAAAAAATGAACTAGTAAATGGTTGAGAGGAAGAAGAATTAGAATCATGAGTGCCTTGGGTAAAAACTAATGAACTAGTGGAAGGATTAAGGATAGTAGATCTTATGAGAGGCCCACTAGATGTAGAACCTACCATGTTAGTTGAGATACTAGGCATGAAGGTGGAAGAAGTTAAAGAAGAAGATGTCATGGCATAAGAAGGAGTCAATATTGAAGGAATAGTTTGAGAAGCAAAGAAATTGGTACCCCCAAATATGATTGATAAAGTGGGAGTAGGAGAGTGAGGCTCTTTAACTTGATGGCTAATCATGAGGTTATAGATGGTGAAAGGATCCTTCCCTCTATGTTGAGGGAATTCCATGGTAAAGAAAATAATTTTAGGAGTATACTCTAACTCAAGATGATACTCTAAGAGAAGAGGAAGGTTTTGTTACAAAGGGGTATGAGGAGGGGTCCCATAGTCCATCGTGCATGTTACAATATGAAAATTACTAGCATTCACAAAGGGAGCCATACTTTGTCTATGAGAGACCCTATTATTATTGGTGAATTCCATTATGTTTGTTGACTAAAATTTAGTATTGTCATGAAATAGAAAGTCCATGATGAAATTAAAAGATACGAGATGAGAAATTAGTTAATTAGAAAGTGTCTAACAATAGTACTAGGTTGACCTGGTTGACCTAGTATAAAACAAGGATTGTAAAATTGTATAGGGTCCATAGGATTGAATTAGTTAAGTGAAAAGTGACTAGAAGAAAGAGGTAAAGATTTTATACATAGTACTAGGTCAACTAGGTCAACCTAAAACAATGTACATGGGCTGAAATATATACTAGGTTGACAGGGTCAATCTAGCACATCAAACAGGGAAGAAGAAAAGATGATAACAAGCTATGAATTAAAGCAAGATAATTGCAAGTAAGGTAGGAAAGTAGTAAGTAATAAAATGGAAACAAAAAATCAATTGAATTGATGTTGGCCAATTTAATTGATGCACACAAAGAAAAATATTTCACCAACAATAGCTAATGCAAGCTTTTGCACACATAATTGATTAAAGAGCAAGAAACCAAATGGAAATTAAAGATAGCTACTTATTCAACCTAGAATGTTGAATAGATTATTAAGAATGATTTTAAATGTAAAGGGAGATTAGTTATAAGCAAGTTACTAGATAGAAATCTATGGATAGTTTTAGGTAAGTTTAGGATGAAAGGGACTGTAGTGGTAATGATACAGGCTTGGTATTTGGGACTACCCCCTCACTTCGCACACCACAATAATAAGGGTAGCGGGTACTTTTCCAAAATATAACATTAACCACACCTTATACTTGACCAGAGCATCAAGTTAGCTTCTTCTTGGTGATGAAATCTAAGTAAGTAGACCTATGTAGTTAAATGTTTAAATTTTTATTGATGTTTATGTGATTTGGCCATGTGTGAAAAAGAATAGAAATAGTGAAACTAAGAAATTAATTGAAAATCCCCTAATTATACTATGTGAGATATTTTAAGAATACAATCAACTAAAAAGAAAGATGTAATTAACATATATGGTTAATTCTAACTTTGAAACAAGGTAAAGTTGAGAAGCTATATGGACAGTCATATAGAATAAGGTTGATAGGGTTGAACTTGTACTATGGAAGCAAAGTCTGAAAGTGAACTAGGTCAATCAGGTCGACCTAGTTCTTTAAAAAAAATAGAACACAGAACTAGGTCCACAGGGTTGACCTAGTTGACTATGTAGGGGCAGTTTTGAAGACTAAAAATTGTGAAGTGAATGTATAGAAAAAATATATATAAAATAATATAAATTAGCTTGAATGGTTTAGAGATGAAAAGGAGAAGATTGATGATCAATAACCTTGGAGAAAACTATCAAAAATGTACAAACTGGCTCGAGTTGGTCGATCAAGCAATATAATAACCTATTGAAAATGCACTAGGTTAACCTGGTTGACCTATTAGGATGAACAAGAAGTCTATAAAATTGTAAAAAAAAAACTAGGTTGAGTTGGTTGTTCTAGTTGTTTGAACAAAAAAAATTAAGTTTTAGAAATCTGTACTAGGTCAAATTGGTCGATCCAATTACCTGTTCCTGCAAACTTATGCATAGAGATAAATAACTTGGTCGATAGGGTTGATCTAGTATAGTAAATATATGATAAAAATAATGATGAATATAAATGAAATAAGTGAAATAAATCCTACAAGGGTTTGATTCATGTCAGGTTCACTAAAATGTATGCAATTAGAAATGTATCATGTCCATAAATCCATCCTAGATTGGATGGGATAGAGCACACCTACACTTCTAATTGGGAAGCATACAATTTTTAAGTAGGAGAATGACTAGTGTGATGATATGCTAGACCTAATTACGGGATCACTTGTCACAACACACCATGTGAGGTAGGGTTCCAAAGCATATAGTATAACACAATCACACAACAACCCTAAAAGAGTCCTATGATTTAATAATTCACTAATCTAATAACAAGAAAAGTAAATTTAATCTAGTGCACACCAAAGCTTGTGTCACAAAGTTGGGGTTAGAAACAAAAATAAATAAACAACTCAACTAAACATGTATAGGAGACATATACTCACATCAATGTATGTGGAATCCTAATACATAGAAGAGAAGAATATAAATGCTCTATCTATCTGCTCTTACAAATGAGGCATAAATTTAGGATTACTTACCTTTGAAGATGAACCCATCGAGCCTTAATCTCTCCCTTGGACAAGGTTATTTGAAAGAGACTGTTGTGGTATGTAAGGATCACTAAGATAAATTAGCTCTAAACTACACAACCTATCCAAGCATCTAAAAGACTTATCCACAAGATGAGATCAGAGCTCTAAAGAAAGTATTAAACCTTAAATATTTATTCCCAAAATATAATTTTCAATAGGTAGATATCCATTCACACTTCTTCACTTAATTCTTTGCTCTTATGAAATGGTAAGGACTGACTTTATATATATATAGTAGTGTTTTACCCTAACATATTTCAAGAATGTTGGTTGTGCTAAGTCAACCTGATTGACCTAGTATATTTTTGGGTCTAACTCTCTAGGTTTATGTTAGGTTGGCCAAGAGGAAAACAAACCAAAAGAGATAAAAAGTCCCTAAACTATTCTAGGTTGACCTGGACGACCTAGCACAACTGACAGGTCAAAAGGGTGCTAAGGCAATAAATAAAGGAGAAAACATAGTAAATGATAAAAATAGGTAGAACTAAGAAGAATAAGCTTGGGTTCAATGGTTTCAAGAGGATAGAGTGTGTATGGAAAGTGAAAAAAGGAATGATAATCCTATGAAACACTGATGGTCTACCCACCCCTTTCTCGGTGTACTCCTTAAGGCATGTACTTAGAGAGATTGAGACTTGATGGGTTCCTGCAAGATACAAAGTGTCAGTAATAAATAAAAGTTAAAAATATTATGTGTGTACAATAAAGAGGTGAAATGGATTAGATATATTAGGGGGAGTCCCTCTCAGATGTTTCTTGGTGAGTTTCATTAGATTTTAATACTTTTTTGTGGTCTTTCTTCATTGGTTATAGTGCTTGGTTGAAGAGAGTGTTGGCATATAACAAGAGGAAGTTGTCAGGGCAAAGAAGACGTAAGATCAAGGTAAGAAAGAGTTTGTATCATCTTTACAAAGTGTTCCTCTCCTATTGGTGGTATTTTTAGGTCCTTAAGATCAGTTAGCACCCACTTTGTCATTGTGTCAAAGGGGGAGAAGGTTCCTAATATGAGAGTACTTGAAGAGAGAGAAGGAAGGTGAGTTGTATGATGGGTGTTGACATTAATAAAAAAGGGGGAGTTTTTTGGAGAGTTTTAATTGATGACATGTATTTTTATAGGTGAATGGATTAAGTGTCTTGATAGTCTAAGTGTCAAGGATAAAGTGAGAAGTGTGCTTGTCTTAGTATGCTTGAAGTAGGCTTGGTTGATCTTCGATTTTGGAATGGTTAAGGATGTTTAGGGATGAGTATGGTGATTTTAGGTTATGAAAAGGGTCTTATTAGAGGTCAAGGATTATTATATATCTTTTTTAAGTGCATGGTATTAATTTGATTCTTCATTATGTTCATTTTTGCATCGTTAGTTTTATGACAAAAAAATCTGAGTAGGCATATTTATGACATCATATCTCACATATGTGAAGGTTATAAGATCAAATAAATATATGAATTGATTACCATATGTAAGGATATCATATGGTACAAATTTTAGGTCATGAAATTAAGCACACAAATTTTTATTTAGGTTCAAAGTTGGCCTTCCAAGTAGATTGCAATAGTTTCTATACTTAGCCAAACCATCACTACATGTCATGTAGATATGGATGAACCTAAAAGTTTGTGCATTTATTTTAGGTATAAAAAAAATTATTTTTGATCAAATCTTTACATGGATATGTTTTATATAGTAAAAATAAGGTACCCTAAAAATTTGGATACTTGAAGTGATTTTTAGCTCAAGTTATTAAGCTTCAAAGTTGCTCTAGCAGACTGTGATGGGTCAGAGACTGTCAAGATAAAAAATGTTGAAGTCTGAAGTCATATAGTTAGTAAATATAATAGTTTGAATTAATTCATGATCTTAATCTAATATTACACATAATATTTAATATGTCAAAGGTTACTCATGTAGGTGAAAAGTATCACAAGCTTGCTAATCTGGCAGAAGATCAATGGTGAGTGCCAGTTCATACTAACAAATATCAACGATGCAGGACAAGTCAAAGATTCAACAATACACGTGAGACTTATAATTGGAACAAGTGCAAGGGACTATTATTAAAGTGGTTAGAAGTCATGTGAGGGTATGAATTATCATAATCTTGAGAGTTCTAAGCAAGATCAAATGGTGAGCGCTACAAGGTAAGGACCAGGTTGATTTGTAGAGATCAATGGTGCATGTTTAGTCAATAGTGCAAGGGTGCACATGATGAGGTCAACTTGTTTAATGTTTAATAATAAATCATAGTTAAAGATCAGAAGAGATTGATGGTGCATTTTTTAATCTAAGATGGTGAGGACACAAGATAATGGCAAAGTGTTCAAAGTTTAACAATTGCTTAATGACCGTTGGAATTCAAATATTTAAATTTGTGAGGGAAGACCATTTTGTAATATTTTTTTCATATATTTTGATCCAAGATTAATTCAAAGGTGAATTAAAAGGAAAATTTGTAGAAGACTTTAAGGCACATCCATAAATATTTATTTGAAGGTCTAAATATCTATACATTTGTATATATTATGATTTAAAGTTGACTATGTGTTTGTTCATGCTCTACAAGTAACCTGAGAAGGGTAATTAAGTTTTTTCTAATGATATTTGGATGTTTCAAGGGGACTTATTTATTAGAGAATGTTTTAAACTCTTTTAGGATGATCTTAATAGACTTTGGAGGTTTGACCAATCCATATTATGTATGAAAAAATGCTTAGAAGTTGAGTATGTGTTCATTCATAATGGTTATGTGCACAAAATGTTGTTTGAGTGAATTGTGCTATAGCATGAGGGTGAAGTGATGGATGTTGTCTCTTAAGGAGGACCTATAGGTTGTGTGGCATGGGTCTATGTATGTGAAAGTGTTCATTTTTTCTTAATTTTCTTAGAGAAGTGTCAAAGAGATGGATGAGTCTCCATGAGACCTATAAGGGCTAATGAGGCATAATTAAAAGGCATAACTACTTAATTATGACCCATGGATGCTATGGCTGACCTGTGAAGATGTAATTGAGCTATATAAGAATCATTAATGGTTAAGGTAAGTATTATGGCCAATAAAAATGTTGATTTACATGAAGGCTCTATAAATAGTGAAGTCAAAGATGATTATTTCTAGATGTGAGAGACCTATGAGAAAGAGGTGTGTGTGAGTTGTGGAGTGAAGGAAAGGTTGTGTGCCTATTGGATGGACTGAATAGTAGAGTAAGTTGATGACTATGTGTATGAACTATAGTTTATATTTTTGATGTCAAGGATAGTGCTCTTGTAGGTTTGAAGATTGAAGGTGGTCAGAATGACTTGATCATCTTATGGGAAAGTACTCCTTGTGAAACATGTGTTTCACTAAATATGGTTAGAAGTACTTGACCAAAAAATGGTCAAAATGACTTGATAATCTTAAGAATAGGTGATACTTGTGAAATAGTTATTTCACTAAATTTGGTTAGAAGAACTTGACTAAAAGGTGGTCAAAAGGAGTCAATCATCTTAGGGGTAGGTGCTCCTTTAGAAATAGGTGTTTCACTAAATTATAGTTAAAAGGACTTGACCATTCTCATGTTTTCATACTTATTATGGGATAAGTATTCCATGTGTTTTCAATCTTGAGAGTGGGTTTTATTCACTAAGAGGGTTTCCCACATAAATCTTGTTTTATGTGTATGATCTTGCATTATCTATTATTCATTTTTATGACTTGTATATTCTATGAATGCTTGTGATAATTGATTAAGGGTTTAAAAGGATTGAAATTGTATTTGAAATATATTGCATCAATGATTCACCCCCTCTCAATTATTATACCTCTAATAGAGAAATGGATTAGATTTCCCACCATTTACAATGAGGAAAGAGAGTGAGAGAGTACCAAATATCAAAGGATCATGGACCTATGATAAGTGACAAAAAATTGTGTTTGGTGAGTTTAAATGAATTTATTTTGCATTTAATAGGGGAAAAATTGGTTTAAAACAAATCCACTACTAGGGGTAATTCCCTAATAATAACTTTGTCAACACAAAATACAACTTCATCAAGGTAAGTTGTGTATGCAATATGTGCTCTAGGAATTTGACTCAAGAGAGGATGATTAGTATCATGTTAGTTCCAAAATGAAAATAAAATGAAAGAAACACACTAACTATAATAAAATATCTAGGCCTAGACACTAAGGAGAGATTGGTTAACAAAATCAAATGATAAGCACAACTAAAAATAAAGTAATCAAATACAAGAGTTCCTTCACCTTCCTTGGATGTTCAAAATGGCTTTGTAGTAGTGGCTTGCTCGGCTTGTGCTCATGAAGTCCTTGGCAATGGAAGCTTGGCTACCTCTATCTCTCCTTAGCACCTTTGGCTTGTAAATTAGCTTAGAATCGATTTGGAATTATAAATTTTCATTATCAATTCCTTTGAAGATATTTGAGTATAATAACTTTGTACCAAAATAGCTTAGAAATGATGTTCATGGCCTCTCTATTTATAAATTTTTGGATTTTATCAAAATCAATCTCAACCATCCATCTCAAGATTGAGATGTGTGGTTGAGGATTAATTCAATTTTTAGAATTAAGTTTGTAATTATCCTCATCATGACATTGGAAAAAGGGGAAATTAAGAGTTATGGAGGGCATGAATCCTAATATTTATGGCATTTATGGCCTAGAGATGTCTTCCCAAGAAATGAGGTCACTTGATGATGTAGATATTAAATATTCATTTCCAAAAATAAGTATTCAACAAGTTTCCATAGAATTTTTTATCAGGCCTTGATTTAGGCTAATTAGCTCTTAAGCATGATTAAGCACATCATGCACAAATTACCCAAATTGATTAGAATGTCTTGTTATTGGTCCTAAATTTGACTGGATTAGAACTGGAAGGTGTTGTCAGATATGTTGGAAATGTATTCCCATTTAGGATGTTGCAAAAAAATAAATAACAAAGGCATAAGTCTTGTGAAAAATATTTGATAGGAAAGAGCAATCTAGAGCGCCCAGGTATAAATTTGGAAAAATGAATTGATCAAAGTTAGCTGGCCCATAAATTACATTGCCCCATTTAGTGATACCCTAGCAAAAATAAGCACTTGAATATGCCATTTTTACATCATTTATCATGTTTTATTATTTTTAGGCCAACTTGTACATTTTGGGTGGAAATTGGCCAAAAGCTTGATTAGATGTTATCGATGGCCATTTTTAGGTGTCTACAATTTGCCCCTATTTGGGAAGGCATTGAAAGCTATAAGCATAGTGACATCTTCTTAAATAATGAAAAGGTCATGTGTGCCTAGAACTATAATGATGATAAACTAACTGTATGATGCCCCCTCAAGGGAATGGTTAGCACAAGTAGGTTGGCAAACGGTCCCTTGAAAATAAAGAACTGAAATGAGAAGACCACAGAAAGGAAAGATGATGGGGTGAAAACACAATGATAGTGAAAAAAGTAGTCAAAATCATTGAGAATGCAAGTGGGATAGTGTATAATAGTTTTCTCAAAGGTGATTATAAGCATTATACCCTAATAGTGGCAATGTGGTATGATAACATAATGATTTTCCCAAAGGTGGTTATAATCATTGAGAAGATGGAGCTACCCCAGTTAGGATAGACAAACAAGAGAACAACATGCCCCTGTATGGGCCAAAAAAATAAAGTGGTGACAACACAATGATTTACCCAAAGGTGGTTATAATCATTAAGAAATGCAGGTGGGATGGTGTGCAATGATTTTCCCATAGGCGGTTATACTCATTGGACCCCAATTATGGAAAACATGATAAACTTGGCTGAAGATGATGATAACTTAACACAAAGGGTAATGATGAATTGGAACAACCTAATAGTAGGGAGATGCTCCTTTGAACTAATAAAGGTTGAAATTATTTCATGTTTAATTACTCTATTTGGGATATGATTAGGATTGAATCGAGATGTCATTTCCAAAGAGATGCCACCATTTCTGAATAGACTTCTTGAAGTTGAGGTTTGTTGTAGAACGTGTCGGTAGGAATCATGGTATAACATCATGAGGACTTGGCTAAAATATGCATGAGGATTGATTCCCATAATCCAATATTGACAAGAAAATAATGCAACAATGATAGAAACCATGATGATAATGTAAACATATGAATATGGATGGATTCAAGTGTAAGTGTGGGCAAAGAATCACCTAATGAACACACATAAAACAAATCAAGGCAACAGTGTTGAAAGTAAATAAGCAGGCATAAAAACAAATAAAATAAGTATAAATAAAAAAATAAAAAATACAATAAAAACCCTACAAACATTGCCCCTATAAAATAGGTGACAACTTAGCAAATGAACAAAATGGGGGAATAGAAGAAAAAAAAGGGGGTGACCAAGCTATCTCCATATGAAATAGGCAAGTGGATGTTGCCTACATAGTTCCATGGATGTAATATCCAATAATAAACTTTAGGCCAAATTTATCTCTCCCAAGTAATGGGAAGAATGTGATAATTGATGAAAACAAATAGAATGGATGTGATAGAAGAAGAGGAATGGTCTTGTAAAATGGCAAGTGCATGAGAGAAAAAGGCCAAAAAAGATGGGAAAACCAAATGACCAGTGATTTGCTTGTAACTTAGTAAGGGTTCCCAGAATCATTAAGGCAAAGAAGTGGTCAATGTTTTTTTCCTTTTATAATGATTTTTCAAAAAAAATTTGAAGTTTTTTGAAGGTATCTCAACTCAATCAAGAATGAGGAGACACCAAATGGTTCAAGCTCATAAGACGGTGAGAGAATGGCTTAGGTTTCTCATAAAATAGTGAGAGTGTGGCTTAGGTTACTCATAAAATGATGAGAGTGTGGATTAGGTTATTCAAAAAATGGTGATAGCATGGCTTAGGTTACTCACAAAATAGTAAGAGCATGGCTTAGGTTACTCACAAAATGGTGAGAGCATTCAAACTTAGGTTGATTATAAAATGGTGAGAGCATGGCTTAGGTTGCTTAAAAAATGGTAAGAGCATGAGAAAAAGGGTGATAGAGCTGACCTTAACAAGTATTAAGCACTGCCTACATAATCCTAGAGTAAGACCTCGAGTCATTGTAGTTTCACTCTTACAGTAGATAAATTTGACCAGTGTAGCAGTCAATTCAAATAAAATAGGCATAGTTGGTAAAAATACATAGTATGGCATAGGAAGTGGAAAGTTGGTACGTCAAGGCTTAGTGTTACCCCTAGTTTTCCCATAGGTGGTTATATCTAAGACACAATGGCATAGATCAATGTTACTAACTTACACAAAAGCGGTTATAATTAGTAGTAAGATTGGTGGTAAGAAAGGACTAACAAATGAAGGATGCAACTACTAAAACTTCTATCACATTGTCCTAAAATATAAAACCTCTATCACATTATGTTCTTGAATAAGATGATGAATTGATTGGATACCTCAATGCTGAAAATGTATAACGAATGAAAAAAACCAAGGTCAAATGGGCTAGGTTTTAGAACATACTAGGTCAATAGGTTGGAAGCAAAAAGTGGATATGGCAAAGAGGATGGATAAAGATGGTATGTGTATAAAGAATAATATTGATAAAATGGTATAACTAAAATGGTCCTTATAGACAATACACCTTAGCATTTAAGCATAGTACCACTTGAGATGAATAATATTCATTAACTCTAGAATTTTGTTTCCATCTAGTGTGACAAGCCTATATGCTCCTAATCCATAATCTACAATGATGATGAAAGGCCCTATCCATTTTGGTTTGAATTTATCTTTATGTTTCTTCTTGATCATGGTATTATTTTGGTTTTTTTTAAGAACAATATCACCAAGTTCAAATGTTCTATAATTAACATACTGATTATAGTGGCCTTTGAGTCGATTCTGATATGCTTGAAGATTGTTGAGTGTGGTTGTGAATTTTTCATCAAGTAGATCCAACTTTTGTAGGTAAACTACTCAATAGTTATGATCATCCAGGACATGCTTGAAAGAGATGCATAGTGAAGGCAACTCAACCTCAATGGGAAGGATGGCTTCAGTACCATAAACAAGTGAGTATGGAGTGGCTCATGTGGGGGTATGATGATTTTTATGGTATACCCAAAGGGAAAGGAATATTTGGAGGTGCCAATCATGACCAACATCATTAAAAATATTTTTGAGAATGTTGATAATGGTTTTGTTGGATGCCTCATCTTGGCCATTACCTTGAGGGTAATATGCTATAGAAAAATGTTGGGTGATGTTGTATTCAATACATAATTGATTTACATCGTTGTTCTTGAATGATCCTCTATTATCAGATATAATATCAGGGGATATCATAGAAATAGATGAGATGGTTGAAGATGAATTTAGAAATTTGATTTCCAATCACGTAAGGGAGGGGTATAGCTTCAACCCATTTAGTGAAATATTCGATGGTGGTAAGGATATGTTTATGGCCATAAAATGAAGTGGGTTTAATCTTCCCAATGAGGTCAAGTCCTCATGTAGAAAATGGCCATGGTGTCAACATTGGTTTTGGAGTTTTTTTGGGGGCATAAATCAAATTAGCATGCTCTTGTCATTTGTCACATTCATTTACATATACAGTGGCATCTACATCCATTATGGGCCAATACTAACTAGTACATAAGAGATTTTTGGATAGGACTACCCTGATAAAATGGGCTCCACATACTCCTTCATGAACTTCTTTTAATTCTAGCATAGACTCTATCAAATTTAAACAACGAAGTAGAGTTCCATCAAAATTATGATGGTAAAGAGTGGATCCAAGTAAAGTATAATGAGTGGAATGATGAATGAAGGTTTTGGTTTGTTTTTGAGATCAGTTAGGTAGTAGAACTTGGTCTTGAAGGTAGTTGTAAAGGTCTAAGTACCAAATAGAATTAGGACCAATAATATCATAATTTATGGTAATGATTGAAGTTCATGAGCTAGTGCTGACAAATTCTTGATGAATAACTGATACTCTCTAGCTTTATCTATTTATCAAATCAGAGAGCCAATATTAGCCATGGCATTTGTAGTTTTGTTACTAGTCCTCGGTATATGATCAAATTAAATGTTAGTAATTTATTTTTAAGAGTGCCAACCATGGCTTTATATAGACCCAATTTGTCATCTTTCGTCTAAAAATGATCTATGACCTGATTGATGATTAACGTAGAATCACCATAAACTTGAAGATGAGATATATTCTAATGCACTACTTCTTGAAGTCTTGCAACAAGTGCTTCATACTCAGCCATGTTATTTGTATAAGGAAAGTTGATTCTAAATGATTTAGGGATTAGATCCCCCTATGGTGTAATAAAAAATAGGCCTACCCTTGATCCATGTGCAGTGAATGAACCATCAAAATATAGATTCTAAGGATGCTCTTCAAGGGGTGTGTTAATGATGGTCATGATGGATTCATCAGGAAATTGAAATTTGAGTGGTTGTGTGTCTATAAGAGGTGCTTCAACAAGTTGATCCACAAGAACTTATCCCTTGATTACCTTCTGATTGACATACTCTATGTCAAATTCACTAAGAAGCATGATCTATTTAGCCATTCTACCTTGAAAATATATTTTAGATAGTAGATATTTAAGTGGATCTACTTTTTAAATGACCATAATTTTATTATTCTTCATGTAATGATGTAGTTTATGAGCTACAAAAATTATGGCTAGACAAGCTTTTTCAATAGGTGCATAGTTATGTTCATATGTAACTAAGGTATGACTTAGGTAGTATACAATATGATCCTTTCCTTTGTCATCATGTTGAGCCAAGAGTGCCCCTAGGGCATGATCAGTAGCTGATAAGTATAATAAGAATGGCTTTCTTGACATAGGAGGTAGTAAAATAGGTGAATTGACAAGATAATCTTTGAGCTATTGAAAAAATGTTTAGTAGTGATCATACCAGTGGAATGAAACTCCTTTCTTTAAAAGGCATGTAAATGGATGGCACTTATCTACTAATTGAGAGATGAAACGTTAGATTGACTAGATCTTACCCTTAAAACTATGGATTTGTTTTAAATAGGTTGGTGGTGGCATCTCAGTTATAACATGGACTACGACTTCAATACCTCTATGAGACATGATGAAGCCAAGTAATTTTCTTGAGGTTACACCAAACACACATTTATTTGGATTTAGTTTGACTTTGTACTCTTATATTCTTTCAAATATCTTGCACGGTACTATTGGATGGTCGACCCTAGTTTTATATTTTCTAATATATCATCGACATAGTCTTCAACAATATCATGCATCATATCATAGATTATGATAATCATGGCCCTTTTATATGTATCTCTAGCATTATTAAGGCCAAATGGCATTACCTGATAACAAAATGTTCTCCATGGAGTGGTGAATGCTATTTTATGCTGATCTTTTGGTACTATTCTAATTTGATTGTATCTTGAAAAGCTATCCATAAGTGAAATCATTTCATAACCTATCATGGAATCAATGATCATGTCAATATTAGGTAAGGGAAAATCATCTTTAGGACAAGGTTTGCTGATGTCTTAAGAATCAGAACAAATTTTGATCCCTTTAGGCTGTTTAATAATTAGTACAACATTAGAGATTCATTCAGAGTAGTCAATGGATCAGATACATCCTAATTCTAAGATTGTTCCCAACTCTTTCTTTACCAATACATCAATATGAGAATGCATCTTACATAGCTTTTGTTTTACTAGTTTAGCATTAGGATTAACCACAAGATGGTGTAGAACCAAGGTGGGGTCTAAACCTGGCATATCAGAATAGGCCCATGTAAAAATATCCATAAACTCTCTCAATAAAGATGTAAAGACATCACATTCATCTTTAGAGATGATCTTAATTTTATCCATTTTAGGTTTGATGGAGTCTTGATATTTACCTCTATTGTATCTTTGATTAGAAGGGTCAAACTATCTTATAAGATAGTAGGTAGTGACTTAAATTGTTGGACTATGTCATGGTCCTCTGTTAGGACTTGCTCTTCAACTTCTCATAGGCATGATGAATCTGAATCCCCTAATGGGAGATCTAGCCATGTAATAAAAATAGTCAAAAATTCTTGGAGAATTTGATCAAATACTTCTTTTTGCTCGAAACTGGACTCAAATCCATAGTGAAGTCAGTCATTGGTGGTTTCCTGGTCTAAATTTGAAGAATAATGAACACCCCCATATAATGATGCCTGAAATAGGTTTTCACCACTAGACTGGCCTTTATCTTTACTTTTTCCCTAGTCAAAAAGTGCCTCAAAGAGGTTTTTAATTTGGGACCTCAATGTTTTACTTATTTGTTTTTGGCTAAGGGTGTTCACATGCTCTCCAAAATAGGCTATGGGATTCAATGTGATTGAGAACCCTGATTTGTGATCTCCCAAATGGAATGTTGTCTCTAAGGCCCAAGAAGTCATAGAATGCCTCATCATTCTAGAACTCATTAATCGATAGATTGGATTCTTGTTATTCATAATCTATTAGATGGGGATAATATAATGGTAATGGATTGTAATGAATGGCTTAGGTAAGGATACAAATGGTATTGTTATCAAATAGATTGGTTTTAGCTAGGTCATCAAAAGTGAGGCTATGAGCAAACTCTGCTTCACTGTCGGCATCATCATCACTAGTCATTGGTGATGGATTTTGAATAAGATATGTGGGGTCAACCCTAGGTGGTTTAAATCTAAGTCCATAAGGTATTTCATACTTAGTCATGGAAATTGGCTTGATGGTTTCATGCCGATTTGGTCTGAGGCCTCTTCCTTTATAATTGTGACACTCCATGATCCTATTGGGAATAGGGTACTTTGAATTTTTATAATAATCAACTTGCTCATCATTATATAACCATGATTCATCCCCTTTAATAGGGTCAAGTCCTAGGCCAGATGCTAGTACAAATATGACAGGTCCCTTATCTTTGTTCTTTTGTTGCCAATGCATATGTGGTATGACTTTAGGTCGCCCAAAGGTTTTTAGATTCTAAGGAAGATTGGCAATATTAAATGTAGGGTCACATATTCTTTTGATCCATTATCTAAAATTGTGAAATGATTAAAAGCTTTAGGGGGTGGTATATGGGAAAGGGAATCCAAGGTATTAAGATCTATGCAATTATCTAATGAAAGATTAATAAGTATAGCTGTTCATCTATCCTACTTGGAACTTGGATTCATACCGTATTGATAATTATAGATTTAAAATTTAGCCTCAAGATGCTTGTAGTGTTTATATGGGTTTAAATCTCTTAGAATATTCACTTCCATCCTTGAGTGGGAAAACTTGATACATTGGTGCAGTGTTGACAGGATTGCATGAACCTCATGTAACCAAGGCATGCCTAGAAGCATATTGTATGATAACTCAAGATCAAGCATATAGAAAAGTGTATCATGGGTCAAAGGCCCAATGATAATTGGAAAACTAATGGTGTCTTATGACTCTCTTTCCTAATTATCATAGGCTTTAATAGTTATTGTTTCTAGTTGGAGATCTGTCATTGTGTACCCAAGAAGCTTGATGAGCTTTATAGACACTATGTTGAGTCCTGATCCATTGTCGATAAGGACACATTTCACTTTATGTCACTTTATATAAACCTCAATGTATAATGTATTATTATGGAGTGGGCCAAGGGAAGATATATTGCTTTGGTTGAATATGACTTGTTGGGTCAGAGCTAGGTGTCCAACCAAAGCTTGAAAGTTGTCAGGGGATATGTCACTAGCAATAGTGGATTGGGTCAAAACCTCATTCAAGATATTTTTTTGGACTATTGACATCCATATCAAATCTAAAATATAAATGTGTGATGGTGTCTTCTGCAATTATTCCATAATATCAAACTTCTTGTCTTGGTCAGTAGTGAATGGTTTATTTTGAGGCTAAATGGTTGGTTGGATGACAGGTAAAGTGGTAGATAGTTGTGGGCTTGGAATAGTAATCTTTGACCTCTAAGTTGTGATTTCATAATCAAGATTAAATACTTGACCATTATTACTAACCAATGCTAGGAATGGTGTGATCCAAATAGGACAAGTCTTGGTTTCCAGTGCAATTACATGTGGTCACATGGCAAGAACGAGTTATCACTATAAGATACAAAAGGGGAAGTCCTAGTTTGCTAGCTTGCCTATATGCACTCCTAGGTCAAATAAAGATTATCCATGTGATTTTATAAATATTATTATTTATCAATGGTCTAGGTTGATTAGTGTTTGGTTTGGGATTAATGGAGATGGTATGAATGCTACCCCCTACAATATGACCTACAACCCTATTATAGTCATGTGCAACTACATGGTAGGTTTGTTGGTTATTACCATTTTGACCTTAGTTTTGTCCATTATTTTATCATTGTGGGTTGTACTAATGATTTAGTTAGTTCTACTGGTTTAGCCTTTGATTTTGATACTACTGATTTTGTTGTTGCATTGGCCATTGTTATTGTTGCAGATTGTTCTACTGTTGTTGATTGTTATGTCAGGAAAAGGGGTTTTGATAGATCCCAAGATTTTTATTAGAAGTGGAATCACCATTATCCAATTTTATCTCCCCATTATCTAACATATTTTTAATTAAATGCTTGATCTAGACACATCTTCATAGATTATGCCCATTGACTCGATGATAGTCACAGAATTCATTTTCATGGTACCAATCAAGATAAGGAATGCCTTACAGATAATGTTTTGGCATGGTCCAAATAATAAAATTATCAGTAGTAATCTTGTGAAATATAGACTCAATAGGTTTTCCTAGGTCACTAAAGACATGATGTGTAGGTATGGTTCTCTTAAGAGGAGAGGTTTGCAATGGTAAGGTCTGATGTATTTATTGTGTAGGTTTTGGTTGTTGTGCTTGCAGCATTAGTTGGATAGGTTTTTGGGTAGGAGTAAGCTAAAAGGGTGATGCAGATGAAGTTTTCATAGTTTGAACATGATGATATTTGGTTACTCCATTTCCCATAACATTCTTATTGTGGTTGAATTGCTTTGATCTTTCATGGTTAATGGCTTGTGTCGGTTGTGATGCTTGCTCTTGGATGGGATGTTGGTCATTTTTTTGATTTGTACCTTGATTTTAATTAGTTAAATTGATCTTGTTGACTCCTTTATTGATGATCACTCTCTCGATCAACAAACATTTATCAATGATCTCTTTGAATGTATGCACACATTGTAGTTTCGGATGATAGGCTATTTCACTATGCACATTTTTGGTAAACATAAATAATTATTTATCTAATAAACTATGACTAAAATTGCTTGCAAGGGATATCCATCACTATAAATAACTCATAAAACTCTCCCCATCCTTTTGCTTTGCTTGTGTTAGGTCCACCAATGAAATCTCATGTTTGAGATTATAAGAAAAGTGCTACAAAAACTTATCAGAAAGATCATCAAAATCCATTACTAAATTTTTAGGAAACTTTAAAAATTACTCCAAGACTTGTCTAGCCAAGCTCTTTGGAAACAATAACAAAAGGTATATGTCACTATATGCCACTGGTTGACATGCGACAAAGAATTTGGTCAAATGAGCCTTAGGATCACCTTTCCCTTTGTATTTATCAAATTTTGGTGGTTCATATCCTAGAGGAAATGGTATCTAAAAATACTCCATATTGAATGGATTAGAACATATGTCATCCAATTTAAAAAATTTGGTCTACTTCCCAACTTAAATGGCATCAATTATATCCTTCATCTATTATAATTCTTGGGATAGAAAACTGGATGGAATATTGACTTGAGGGAGAATGTTAGTTTGGGTAAATGGCTAAGAGGTCACAAGTGGGACACTTTGACCATGGCATGATGGAGACACCTATTAAGGTATATTGGCCTAGTTGGGGAGTGGACCAGGAATACACATACGTGGATTAAGATGTACTTGAAATTACATGTTTGGCTATGCAATATTCTAGTTTGGGTTGGTGATAAAGATTTGACATAAGGGATTTTGTGGTTGCGATGGAGGGATATAATTATACTGTGCCTATTGTGGTTGAAAAGGGACATACTGCTAACTAATCAAACTTTATTGTTGAGTGGGAACTTGTGGACCAAGACCTTATCTCTAGATTTATGGTACATTTTGAACCAATGGTTGTCTAGTAGGTATCTGAGAAACATGAGGACCTCCTTGTTGCACAAATCCTTATGAGGAAGTGAAAGTAAGTTATAGATTCAACATCTGTCATTGACCAATATTTTCATGTTGTTGACTAGTCATTACTTGGTTTTGGATTAGCATATTATTTTATGATTGAAGAGGTGTGTTTGTCATTACGTGGTGAGATGGAATATTTGTTACCCCTAATTGCGGTGGCAATGTATTCATCCTTTGTTGTGTTGGTATACTAGACTATGTCTGCTATTTTGGAATACTACTCGCTATCTATTGAGGAGGAGTAGGATTCATCACATTTTGTCATTGAGGTGTGATATTGGTTATTATTTGGTTACCTAGCCTCATAGGTTGTATAGTTGAGGAAGTAGGTGGTTTAGGTTGGGGTGCAGAAACTCCTATCCATTGGTATGATGACCTATTCATAAGATTAACTATATGCACATGTTGTTGGCTAGTTGTTTGCATATTAGTACCACTTTGATCAGGACTAGACGTTACTTTCACATTATCTACTATGTTTGGATCACTATTTAGTGTAAAAGCTGAAGACACTTCTTCAATAATGGGCGTATAAATAAGGTTATCTATTGAAGTAGTTTGTATGAATGGGTCAGAATTTAAATTCTCTTGCCTAATTAACGCTATCATCACTCCTATTGAAGGAACTAGGTCAATGAGAGGCTTACTTACCATGTTCATTTGATTGAAATCATGTGCTATAGTCAAATATGTTTGATATGTTGTTTGTATTTGGTTAAAGTGCTCTTCCATGATGTTTTTACTTTGATCAGATATATTAAGATATTGGTATGTTGTTTAGACTAGAGCCATATGATTACTAGAAAAATCTTGTTGATAATAAATGATATTATGGGGCACTCTTATTAGACTTGGTTAATTTTCATGGAGGAAGTCTACTAGAAACTTAGCCCCTACCTCTATGGCTCTAAACAAAATATCATATTTGTTCTTTAAAAAATGTCACTCAAACAAAAATGGATCATATGTGGAAGTTATATTGGTAAAGTATGACTGTTGAAGAATTGGCTCATCCACTATTGGTATTGTAGCTAGGTATTGTGTGGTTTGTTCTTAGCCCTGCTCTGAATAAGGTGGTTGTTAACCAGATAGTTAGCTAACAGATCTTGGCTTTGTGCCCCTAATTGAGTATTATAAGAGGGATAATAATTCATCTCATAAGTAATGTTATCTGCATAGGGGTCTTGCACCATTTCTTCTTGCATAACTACATTACTAATTCCTGGATTGTACATGAGTCCACTACAAGTGTAGGAATACATGTTGGGATCCATAGTCAATTATTTGTGATAAAAGGTCAAAGAGTTCTACAAAATCTAAAAAGGATATAATCTAAAAAAAATGATGCCTTCAACTTGGTATAGATTGTCAAAAGGATCAAAAGGTTTATGAAAATATTTATGAGGAAATAAGCTAGCGTAAAGTATCTAACATTTCATCATTTACACAAAGGTAATCAAGTAAATGGACCAAAAAATTGAAATGTCAAACTCTAAGGTTGAAGTGTTTCAAATCAGTCTAATCTAAGAATTTAAAATTTTTTAGGTCTTTTGGCCAAATGTGACATCAAAAGCTATGCTCAAACAAGGCATGTGCTAGGATTCTTAGCCAAATGATGTCAAAATCTAGACTTTGAAAATGGATGAAAGTTTTAATCTAATGGATTTGAAACACTTCTAATAAACTCTAGGCATTTGATTCTTGGACATGAACTTGGTCAACTAGGTATAAGGTATGAAACAAAAGGCACTTTAACTATAGTTTATTTTCTCACAAAAAATGGTATAAAACTTAGTTCTATTGACAAACAAGCTAGACAAAGGTGATCAGTATAACTATTTTAGACAAAAGATCATAAAAGTACACTTAGACTAGTCTAAAAATGTAGGAACAAATTTGAAACTCTATGAAATAAGGTCTATGAAACAATATTTGAAATGATTTGGGTAGTGTAATGATGCTATACTACCCAAAAGGTGTAACAAAAAATTATTTCAAAAACTCTCTAAGGCAAAGACATTTTCCATAATTCTGACAGCATAACACTACTTTTCTTAACTCAAAATGTGGTGGTGTATAGACTTAAAGTGCAAGTGTTTAGCAAAAAATGGCTTAAGTCTATCAAGTGATGATAATGGTTATCAGTCTTAAACGGCCTTCAACCTAAATTGAAAATTAAACCTAAGTTCCCTCAAGTTTAGTGAAAATGGCAAACCCACTTAACACATCAACCCTATGAACTTGTAAAGGTGTAATTTTGAATTTAAAGTATAAGTGAAGGAATTAAACAACTTTGGTAAAGGTCTAGACTCAATTAGGCAACATAATAGTGCAAGAGTGGATGATATAACTCTCAAGCTTTTGATGAACTTTGAACAAGGCAAATGAATGATCTCACATGGGTAGTATAATGCCTCTTTATTCAAAGGAAAATTTGGACTATGTGTTTAGTTTATATTGTTTGTTTACACTACATTTTTGACTCCACACAAGACTTTAAACTAGGACAAGATCAACTAATTAATCACCCTTAGATCCTAAACTGACAAGGTTGCTTGGTATTATTGGAATCCATCAATATACACCATTTGAGAGGAGTTTTAAGTGTTTATCCAAATGTAAATGTGTATTATATAGTAGGGTTTTTACACCCCCCTTCTCTCAAATGATAGTACTATGACATGGACTTTGAGGCATACCTTTCACCAATAATACTTCCATAATAAGTAGGGATTTTTCTAAAATCTAACAAGTTTTTGAATGATATAGGGGAATCAATTGCACAATGACTTTCATGCTAAATAATACAAAATAAAAGTATGGATTTTGGGTTTGTATCACTTGGCTTGTTGCAAAAAGGTCTAGTCTTTTTTACAACCACTACATCATGTTGTTCGCTCAGTGTAGTGTGATGTCTAAAGTGCCACTACGTCCTATGCGTAACTCTAAAGGAGCCAAATAAAGTCAATGATGAGAGATGAAATCTTGGGTCAAAGCTTCCCTAAAGAACTTATGGGAGGTGATGAAGTCCCCCTTGCAGGCCAAGATACATAAATAAATAAATAAAGCATGAAAGTAGAAAGACTTTAAGGTCATTTTCAAGGTCACCCAAACTTTGACAAGTTTTTGGGGAGTGCTTTAGATGAATTTATTTCTAAGCCTTAGACTAGGCTATTTGCAATAGGAATGACACTTTTGATTCCAAGGGTTCCCTATAGGGGACAAATGGAAGAGCATACATGCAACATTCCTCTATTTTCCAAACAAAATATAACTAAACAACTATTGCAAACAAAAAATTGACAAGTGTGTTCAATTTTATACCCAAATGAAATATTTGGTGGTGTTCATTTGACCCCTTGGTCTCAGTTACAAAATTTGAAAAAAAATTAACCAAAAACATCTAAATTCTTTGTTAAACACCCAAAACAAGGTCCGAATTGATTTTTTAATCATGAAAAGGTGATTTACACATGTTTTGAATAAATATCAAGCTTGGTCCTACAACAAGATTATTAACATGTCCTTTAGCTTTTAAGATCTTTTTAATTTGAAACAATAAACTTTGGAAAAGTAGCTCTCAAGTTTGCATTTTTTGGAAAAAACATAGTGAATGAAGTCGGTTATTACCACCAACGTCGATTACTTGGCAATCTAACTGATGTCAGTTTTGTTGACCGATGTTGGTTAAGTAGGTAATCAATGTTGATATTTCTGTTGTTGTCGATTATTGTGTAAAAATCATGGCAACTAAAAATGGAAAAATAAAGTTATAAAATCAATTTGTAAGAGTTTTAAGAGCTCAAATAAATATTTTACAGTTGCAAAAGGATCTATTTTAGGTATGAGATGTGTCTATTCCCACTAGGTGTGTCATTATATGCTTTAGGAATTTGACTCAAAAGAGGATGGTTAGTATCATGTTAATTCAAAAATGAAAATAAAATGAAAGAAACACACTAACTAGCATAACATCTCTAGGCCTAAACACTAGGGACATCTTAGTTAACAAAAGTAAATGACAAGTACAACTAAAAATCAAGGAACTAAATACAAGAGTTCTTTCACCTTCATTGAATTCTCTAAATTCCTTTGTAGTAGTGGCTTGCTCGGCTTGTGCTCATGAAGTCCTTGGCAATAGAAGCTTGGCTACCTCCATCTCTCCTTAGTGCCTTTGGCTTGTAGCTTGGCTTGGAATCAATTTAGAATTATAACTTTAAATTATCAAGTCATTTGAAGATATTTGAGCATAATAAATTTGCACCAAAATATCTTAGAAATGATGTTCATGGCCTCTCTATTTATATATTCTTAGATTTGATCATAATCAACTTCAATCATCCATCTCAAGATTGAGATGTGTGGTTGAGGATTAATTAAATTTTTGGAATTAAGTTTGTAATTATCCTCATCATGACATTGGAAAAAGTGGCAATTAAGAGTCATGGAGGTTATCATGGAAGGCATTGATGAGGCATGGAGGGCATGAATCTTGATATTTGTGATATATATAGCCTAGGGATGTCTTCCCAAGAAATGAGGTCAATTAATGATGCAAATATTCAATATCCATTTCTAAAAATAAGTATTCAACAAGTTTCCATGGAATTTTTATTAGTCTTTGATCTGGGTTAATTAGCTCTTTAGCATGATTAAGCACATTATGCATAAATTACCGAAATTGATCAAAATGCCTTGTTATTAGTCCTAAATTTGACTAAATTAGAATTAAAAGGCACTATCAGATGTGTTGGAACCGTATTCCCATTTAGGATGTTTCCAATAATAAATAACAAAGGAATAAGTATTATGTAAAATATTTGATATGGAAGAGCAATCTAGAGTACCCAGGTGCAAATTTGGCATTTTGACTCAAAATGAACTGATCAAAGTTAGCTGGCCCATAAATTACATTGCCCCATTTAGCGATACCTTGGCCAAAATTGGCACCTAAATATGTCAATTTTACATCATTTAGCATTTTTTAGTGTTTTTAGGCCAAATTGTGCATTTTGAGTGGAAATTGGCCAAAAACTTGATTAGAGGTTATCAGTGGCCAGTTTTAGGTGTCTACACAATCAAAAATACACTGTGTCTATAAATAAATCCTATCTTGGAGAAGATAGAGCATACCTACACTTTTGATTGGGATACTCTTGTTAAGCGAGATCATGACCAATATGGAGATTTGTTAGACCCGATTAGGGGATCACTTGTCACAAAATATCATGCTAGGAAGGGTTTCAAAGCCTATAGTCTAAAATAATCGCACGACAACCTTAATGGAGTCCTAAAGTTTAAAACATTCACCTATTCTAATAATAATAAAGAAAATCTAATCTATTACACATCAAAGCTTATGGCATAAAGTGGGGGTTAACAACAATAAAAAATTAAACTAAACATGTATTAGAAGACATATACTCATGTCAATGTATACATAATCCTAATACATGGGATAAGAATACAAATTCATTATCTATCTACTCTTATAAAAGAGAAATAAAGTTAGGAATACTTACCTTTGAAGATGAACCCATTGAGCCTCAATATCTCCCTTGGCCAAGGTGCTTTGAAAAAGATTATTATAGTATATAAGGATAATGAATATAAATTATCTCTAGGATACACAACCTATCTAATCATCCATAATAATTCTCCATAAGACAAGATTTGTATCTCCAAAGGAAGTATGGCCCTAAGCTTTATTCCTCAAGTAGGATGGTTAAAAAACATATGTTCGTTTACACTTATTCACTATTAATTCTTCTCTTATGAAATGGTGGGAAATGAACTTGTATATATAGGTGTATCTTGCCCTAAATCCTCCTGGAAATGTCGATTGTATAAGGTCGACCCAGTTGACCCAATGTGTTTTGGGGGACAATTCACTAGGTTTGAGTTAGGTCGGTTGAAAGGCTAACAAGCTAAGAAAGTAAAAATACCCTTAAACTACACTGAGTCTGTAGACACCTAAATATAGCCACCAATAACCCCCAATCAGGTTTTTGGCAAATTTCCACCCAAAATGCACAATTTGGCCTTAAAACACTAAAACATGCTAAATGATGTGAAATTGACATATTCAAGTGCCAATTTTGGCTAGGGTATCCTTAAATGGGACAATGCAATTTATGAGCCAACTAACTTTGATCATATCATTTTGAATCAAAATGTTAATTTTGTACCTAGATGCTCTGGATTGCTTTTTCTTATCAAATATTTTGCATAAGATGCATGCCTTTATTATTTGTTTTTAGTAACATTCTAAATGGGAATATGGTTCCAATGGATCTAATAGTGCCTTCTAATTTCAATCCAATCAAAATTTGGACCAATAACAAGGCATTTTGACTAATTTGGGTAATTTGTGCATAATGTGCTTAATCATGCTTAAGATCTAATTAACCCAAATCAAGCCTAATCAAAAATTCCATGGAAACTTGTTGAATACTTATTTTTGGAAATGAATATGGAATATTTGCATCATCAAGTGACCTCATTTTTTGGGAAGACATCCCTAGGCCATAAATACCATAAATATTAGGATTCATGCCGCCCATGCCTCATCAATGCCTTTCATGATGCCCTCCATGCCTCTTAATTGCCCCTTTTTTCCAATTTCATGATGAGGATAATTACAAACTTAATTCTAAAAATTTAATTAATCCTCAACCACACATCTCAATCTTGAGATGGATGATTCAGGTTGATTCTGGTCAAATCCAAAAATCTATAAATAAGAGGCCTAACAACATCAATTCTAAGCTTTTTTGATGTAAAGTTATAATGCCAAATTGGTTCCAAAAGCTTCAAGAAATTAGTGTTACAATGCCAAATTGATTCCAAGCCAAGCCAAGCCATAAACCAAAGGTGCCAAGGAGAGATGGAAGTAGCCAAGCTTCCATTTTCAAGGACTTCATGAGCACAAGCCAAGCAAGCCACTACTACAAAGGCATTTAGAGCATCCAAGGAAGGTGAAATAACTCTTGTATTTGATCCCTTGATTTTTAGTTGTGCTTGTCATTTATTTTTGTTAACTATACTCTCCCTAGTGTCTAGGCCTAGAGATGTTATGCTATTAGTGTGTTTATTTCACTTTGTTTTCATTTTGGAACTAACACCATACTAACCATCCTCTCTTGAGTCAAATTTATAGATCACATATGGCATGTCTGGTGGGACTAGATGCATCCCACACATGAACAATATCATTTTACAACTCTAAAATATTTATTTGAGCCCTTAAAACTCTTGCAAATTGATCTTCTAACTTTATTTTTCTATTTTTGGTTGCCACAATTTTTACATAGTAACTGACATCAATAGGAAATAATGACATTGGTTACTAAATTAATTGATGTTGGTTTTTTAGAATTAACATTAGTTTGATCTCAGTTAGCTAAAATAACTGACATCGGTGGTAATAACCGATGTCGATCATTGTGTTTTTCCAAAAACATAGACTTGAGAGTTGTTTTTTCAAAATTCATTATTCTAAGATAAAAAGAGCTTCAAATATAAAGGACATGCTAATAATTTTTCTACAATACCAAGCTTGATATTTGTTCAAAACATGTTTAAATCACCTTTGCATGCTTAAAAATCAATTGGGAACTTTGTTTTGGGTGTTTAACAAAGAATTTTGATGTTTTGGTGAATGTTTTCAAATTTTGAAACTAAGACCAAGGGTTCAAATAAACACCACCAAACATTTCATTTGGGTTTAAAATTGAACACACTTGTCAATTCTTGTTTGCAATATTTGTTTAGTTATATTTTGTTTGGCAAAAAGAAGAATGTTATGTGTATGTTCTTTCATTTGTCCCTTATAGGGAACCTTTGGAATCAAAAGTACCTTTCCTACTGCAAGTAGCTTAGCCCAAGGCTTAGAAATAAATTCATCTAAAACACTCCCTAAAAACTCATCAAAGTTTGGGTGATCTTGAAAATGACCCTAAAGTCTTTCTATTTCCATACTTTATTTTTATGCATCTTGGCTTATGAGGGGGACTTCATCACCTCACACAAGTTCTTTAGGGAAGCTTTAACCTAGGGTTTCATCTCCTAGCATTGACTTCATTTAGCTCCTTTAGAGTTGCATAGGGGACGTAGTGGTACTTTGGACATCGCACTACACTGAATGAATAACAAAATGTAGTGGTTGAAAAAAAGACTAGACCTTTTTACAACAAGCCAAGTGATATAGACCTAAAATCCATGCTTTTCTTTTGCATTATTTAGTGTGAAAGTCATTGTGAAATTGATTCCCCTAGATCATTTGAAAACTTGTTAGATATTAGATAAATCCCCATTTGCCACAAAATTATTATTGGTGCAAGGTGTGCCTCAAGGTCTATGTCATAGTACCGGCATTTGAGAGAAGGTGGGGGTGTAAAACCCTACTATATAATATGAATTTACTTTTGGATGAACACTTAAAAATCTTCTCAAATGATATATATTGATGGATTCTAACAATACCAAGTAACCTTGTTAGTTTAGGATCTATGAACCATTAATTAGTTGGTCTTTTTCTAGATTAAAGTCTTGTTTGGAGTCAAAAGTTGGTGTAAACAAATTATCTAAAACCAAACACATGGTCTAAATTATCTTTTGAACAAAGAGGTGTTATGTTGCCCATGTGAGAATCATCAATTTGCCTTGTTTAAAAAGTTCATCCAAATCTTGAGGGTCATATCATCCACTTTGGTGCAATTATGCTGCCCAATTGAGTCTAGACCTTTACCAAAGTTGTTTAAGCCCTTCATTTATAATCTAGATGCATAATTACACATTTACAAGTTCATAAGGTTGATGTGTTAAGTGGATTCACCATTTTCACTAAACTTGAGGAAACTTATGTTTAATTTCCAATTTGAGTTGAAGGTAATTTAAGACTCATAATCATTATCATCACTTAATAGACTTAAGCCATTTTGTGCTAAACACTTGCACTTTAAGTCTATACACCATAACATTTTGAGTCAAGAAAGGTAGTGTTATGCTATCAAAATTATAGGAAAATGTCTTTGCCTTAGTGATCCGTAAACACTAGTAGGAACATCACTACTATTTAAAATATTTAAATGGATCTTTATAAATTCTCATTTCCAAAAATTTAACTGAATTGGGAGCAAAAAATTCTCAACTTTTTAACATTGGAGTATTTAGAAATTGATTAAAATCTGATCCAAGAATCATGTTTCAAAACTGAAATACAGATGAATTAAAAGTTCACATCATTTATCCTTTGAAACTATCAGATTTTCCAAATTCTTGATGTTATCCAATTTTTAATAAATGATCAAATGATTAAATTTTGCATTCTATTTTAAATCTGAATTATAATCTATAATTTAACTAAAATTGAAATGCAAAAATGAATCAAAAGATCAAAACACAAAAATTGTTTATAGGGTTCAGAATTCCTACGTCCCTGGGTTCTTATCGAATCGATCCATTAATGTTGCTCAAATTTTCAAGTTAAAATATACTTACAATCAATAATAGATCATTTCTCTCTGCAAAAATAGTGTTTTAGACCTTCAAAAGACCTTGGCTGACTCAGCACGTCCTTCACCTTCCTGAATCACACGTAGAGGCTTCTCTTAATCAAAATTGGCAAATTTTGTAGCTCAAAATGGCATCACCAATTTTCTAAAATGAGAAAATAAATATTCAATGTAGAGCATATTGGAATTTTAAGAAACTTTGTAGTTTACTCTGAGCTCTGATTTGGCCTCTAAGGGCTCCAAAATGACCAATTACTGCAAACGGGTCTATTTTGTTACAAAACACAGTCAATAATTTGTCCCCATTTAACTATAACATTGTGCCTTTATAAACATGTTTCCATGCACAGATCAAGTGGTCAGGGCTTATCCCTTTTGATGTGTTGTTCCCAAAATCAGCTATGCTCATTTTTGGAACAACCCCTATGAAACTTATCCGTTTCGTATTTTTCTCTCTAAGTTCATTTTTTGAGGCAAGTTTTTCTTGTTCTGGCATGTGCTCAACTGGCGTCATTCAAATTTCCTCACATTCCCTTATTGAATTTTCCCAAAAATATGAAAATCATTACAATCTCAATGCGGCCAGAAGATAAATTTTTTAATTTCTCAGAGTTAGTGTTTCCATGTAGGGGTGGCATTTTTTGCCGCCACTGCATTTGTTTTGTGTTTTCCATGCAAAGGCAAAATTTTTTTCCACCCTTGCATCCATCATGCAAGAGTGGAGAAATTTGCCACCTTTGCATTTTTTTTGCATTCTATGTAAGAGAGGTGATTTTTTCCACCCCTGCATCCATTTTCAACCTTCCATGCAGGAGCGATGATTTTTGCCTCCCCTACACAACCTCAATTTTTGTGCGTGGCATTTATGGCTGCTTGCATCGAGTGGTTGGGTGTGATTTTTGCCCCCATTTAATCTTTTTTCTCCCTCTTTCCACCTCATTCTTCCATTGCTTCTCTTACTCTCTGCCTCTGGATGATCAAGTGAGCAAGAGGAAGCGCATTTTTGCTGGATTCAAGCCTCGTTTTGTGTTGTTCTTCAAGTAAGGTTTTGTTTTTGTTTTTATTTTTGTTTTCCTTTCTCTTTTTAAGTTGTTTTCCTTTATTTTTATTTAAGGTTTTCTTTTTCTTCTTTTTCTTCTTCCCCTACCTCTTTTTTCCCATCAAACAAGGTGATCCTAGCCCCCTTCACCGTACCTCGACCCTCCTCTTCCCACCTTTCCCTTTCGGCCTTTTCACTCGTGTTATGGTGGCAAATTTTGCCGCCCTTGCATCCAACTACCAAACCTTGTGTTAGGGCAGCAAAATTTTCCACCCTTATGAAACTCGTTATTAAATCCTTACCTGTGTAAGGGTAGTGAATTTTGTTGCCCTATCATAGTCCCTAACCACTTGAACTCATGTACTGGCAGTAAATTTTGCCACCGATGCAATCTAACTTCCCCACTAGGTGTAAGGGTGGCAATTTTTGCCGCCCTTACACATTCAACCTTCTACATGCATCGACGATGATTTTTTCCATCGATACATCCTCCTTTTTAACTCAATGTGCATAGGCAGTAATTTTTGTTGCCTATGCACAAGAAACCCCTTCCACATGCAAGGATGACAATTTTTGCCACCCGTGCATACCTTTTCCCTATTTTTCATAACTCTAGAAAATTTTTATTTTTCTCATTTTCTAAACTCACTTCCCTTTCATTCTCCAACCTGCTCACACCTCAGCATTTTCAAACACATTTCCCTAGTCATGATCACCCAACGTGTAATTTTCCCATATTGTCAATATTTCCCCTAATTTTGTGATCATGACTCTTATCATAGTTTCTCTTTGAGATCCTTTTTCATCAACATATTTTCAACAAAGGCTCTTCTTAATGACTAAAGTTTCTCCAAAGAAGTTGAAGGTGATGAAGTACCAATATCAAGGTGTTTTCTCAATCACCTCAGTCACTTATAATGTTGATGACATTAAGAACACAGAGATCAGCTATGTAGATAAGGCTGAGTTTGTAGAGAGAACCAAGGCAAAAAATCCAAGATCTGAAATAAATAGGATAATTGAAAGCAATATTCATCTCCTCTCTTCTTTTCCTATGGTGGCACATCACACAGAGTTCATCCTCCAGTGCACCTAATTCTACAACAAAGAGACTAAAGTTGTGTCAAATACTAGTGGCAACGTGGTAATTCGACTAGAACCCGAGTTCATCGATAAATTTTTCATATTCCCTCTTGCTACTAAAGTATTGAAGATCAACTTTGTCAAAGCAAAAAAAGAATACGATAAATATCCCAAGAAGGTGAAGAAGGTGATCAACAATAGGTGGTTGAAGACTCCCAGAGCCAACTTATCCAGATGGCCACATAACATTCTGAGAAACAACTTTATAAAGGAAGTTGGTGACTTAATTAATCTTCTCAGTAGAGTAAGAGGTTTACCCTCTTCTTCTCAATTTCATGAATGGACGTATCCCTTCATCAAGATAATCCTCCAAGGAAAACAAGTCATCTTTTGGGGTGAACAGATCAGCAATGCTCTACATGAATAATTGACAAAGTGTCTACTACTTTGAAGTTCTATATGACTTCGTACCTGGTGTACATTGCAACTTCAATAAGAACCTTTCCATGTTTGACATCAGAGGGAGACAGAAAAACCACCCCTATATATCAATATTACCCTTAACTAACATTAAAGGGATCAATCCATCACTTTAGGAGGTAAATGATGCCTTTTTCATAGTAATTTTGTGTCTTTTTGACCCTCAATTAGAACAAAAGAGAGTATCAGATGAAGCCTAGACTGTTGTCAATGACTTTAGCTATATGATCTTATAGTTCCCTACCTTTTGCTATTTGTGGGTTGGCTTTTTCAAAGGCTATCCCTATATGCTCCCTAGATTTCTTTCTAATAAATTGGTCTTGATGGAGCTGTGTAGATAAATTATTGTCGTGCATAATAAATAGATGGAACTTAAGAAACCAAGCTTTAGGTTCCCCATTAAAATTGGCAGGTACTCAGTGTTGACCACTACAAAAGTAAGGGCAATGGAGATCTAAATGCAACTTGTCTCTATGAAGCATTTCAAAAGAAGGCCCAAATTTGATTACAGAGGTGTCAAAGACATGATTAGGAGAAAGACTCAGTTCCATGAGCCCATGATTGAAGACATCTAAATAGATTTAAGGACAGTGAAAGATATCAGGAAGATGGACTACAACAGACTATCTTGAGAACAAATTAAATATCTAGGGCTCATTGATATTCCTCTAAATCTAGTAGATGATAGAGATCTAGTCAATAACAGGTATCTATTTAAACAAGTCACTAATTCTCCTCTTCCTCCAATTCAATGGTCTCAAAAAGAGTTGACCTCTTTGAGGATGAGATTCGAATCAATATTGGCTAACACCAATGATTGGTTAGCAAATAAGGGGATCACATTAAAAGAATTCATCACGGGATCAGATGCCAAATTCCAAGAAGAGATAAGAAGGAGATTAGAAAATAGGACAAAGAATAAAAGTGATGTTCCTTCTCCTTCTAGGCCCCACAAGCCTAGGATCATCTTTGTGTCAAAGAAACCAAAGGTTGCCAAGAAAGAACTAGAGTCAATAGATATAAGGGTTGAGAAATAAAGTGCCCAAGAACAAGTGACAGAACATATGGAAACAGATGACAGGCTTGCAAGTCAATAGGAGATAGAAACTCTATCTCCACAAGAGGGGGCACAACCAGTCATAGGAATTTCTTCTTCTCCACCCCGCTCACTTGTTGTAACTCCTTCACCCATTTCTCCCATTAGTATTCCCTCTTTTGGAGCTGCCTCTCCTTCTAGAGTTATTTTTTGTGACCCTCAAGGCACTTCTAGAGATATTCTTCGATCATCAAGATCCATCCCCAGTCTTTCATCTCCTTTCAACATCAGAGATAATTCCACCTTTGATCAGTCAGTGGTCAGTGTAGTTTTGACCGATACTACATCCACTTCACCTGTTGTTCTTACCAATAGTGCAGATGTTACCCTAGTGACACCAACTACATGGATTGTTGCTACTGTAAGTGCTTCTGCTCTCCCACCTTGGTTATCGATTTTCACACTCAAAAGAAAAAAGCAAGCCATTTCTCTAGATGACTTTGATTTTGATAAAATAGGGCTAGTGAAAGCTAAGATCCCCAATAAGCCAAAAATCCTTTCAAAAATGATTGAGGATAAGAGGCACAAATTTTTGGAGATAGCCAAACTCCCATAGGATGCAACCCTTGAAAATTTTGATATGAGCAGCTACTCCATTTCTCGAGTTGAGTTGGGAAAAATAACTCATAAGGGCACCAAGAGTGATTTGCAGTCTACAATGGATATCATGGTCTAGAGATTTGATAGAGAAAGAGAGATGAAATATCATTACAAAGAAAAGGTAGAACAATTAACCGTGGTGATCAGGAGATTCACTTTTGCTCCAGAATTGGCAACTTTAGAGGCCTTCTCCGTAGATGATCATGTAATCCAAAAAGTAGAGAAGACCTATCTAAAAGGAAAAGTACTTGAAGATTACTTGGATAAGATGCATGCACAAGATATTTTCTTATTTACAGAGGTGGCTGAGAAGATAGGTAAAATAAAGAAAATGAGAATAGAGTTAGAAGAGCTTATCAATATTATTTCTCAAGATATTGATAGCACAAATAAATATCTTAGCAAGTGGATAGAGATGAAAGCACTAAGGAAACATACTTTAGTATCAATCACCATCATTGCCAATAGAGATTCTTATATTGAAATCAAAGAATCACTGATATACAAGATCTAAGTACTTAAGGAACTAATCAGCGACCTCGAATCTTCCAAAGATGCTAGTGAGGAAAGTGACACCAGTCTATTGAACAAATTAGAGGAATTGCCTTGTAGACTCACCTCTCGAGACAACAAATCTATTTCATCAGAGGAAATGATTCAAGAATTCAAAGGTATGATCCAAAGGGAATTCGAGGAGAAAGCCTTCTCAATGGCTTTTATGGATAATATTTTAGATAATCAATTAACCTTGGATAATCTAAGAACCAGATTAACTAGTCATGTGAAAGCAATCACAATAGTGAGAGATGCTATAGTCAAAGCTAAGGTGGTTTTTAAAAATAGTATTATGCCAGATAATATCAAGATATAGGCAGCTATCACCATGTACGATGCTCATATGAAGAAGTCTGGTGACAAAATTTGAACTATTCTTTCATACTTTCTTCTTCATTCTTCTCATGTACTTTGTAATTGACTTGGGACATTTTCACATGTACTTTTGTAATATGTAATTACATGTAAAAATTCAAAAAAGTCCCAAAGTCAACGGTGACTCAGCTTTGACTAGGTTTTCAATATTTAAGTTTTTTTCCAATTTTGAAGGTTTTCCCTATATATATAGAGGGACCCTCTTTTGTAATATATCCCTAGATAATTGAGAGAAAACACTCTGCCAAAATTGACATACTTCTTGAAACTTTGATCTCAGCTTGTAAATCAAATTTTCTTGAATGAATGAGAAGTAGATTATTTTTAGACTTTGTGTTGAAATAATTTGTGTTATTTAGGAGATCGTTCTTATATTCTCTTTCATAATAATCTCTCATCTATTTGATTAAATAAGCAAAGTGTGTGTAGAAATTATCTAAAGACATTCTAAAAGATATCAGAAAGACTTTAAACTACTTTTATCCTTTGTGATCTTGTTATATGTTGTAGTTTTAGGTGAAGACTTTGGGCTTTATTTCACTCTACTGTTACGTGCGTCTCAAATCAGTGAGAGAGGCAACAGAAGACTTTGTGATTTTATGGGTTTCTCATAGACCTTTTACAACCCAAAAATAATTCATGTTGTTTATTGCCTACCTTATGAAAGAAGAGAAGCACCTTCTGTCATTTCACTAGGATTTCTTCTACCTCTATGAACATCATCTCTAAAAAGAGAGATAGATGGTGTTATCCTACCCTGAGTGTTATTTTCTACTTACCTATATATATATATATATATATATATATATATTAGAATAGGGAACCTCCTCTTGATGAGAGGAGAGATTTATCTCACTGTGATGTGGTAAATCCACACTTTTTTCCATATAAATCTCCTTGTACTGTGGTTGATATACCCATTCTGACATCAGTTAGCTGACGACAAAATATTCACCCAATAACTTTTGGCAACCCCACTGGGAATTATGAATGTGTATGTTAAAGCATCAATCTTTAACTTGAAGCATCTCTAGTTCCTTTTTTATTTTACACTCTGGTAGATCCACTGTACACATGAAGCCAGAGAGCTCAAGTTATTGTTGATTCTGTATTCGAGTTGGTGTGACGAACTAACTTTGAGATTTCTCCTCCACCATCTCACCTTTAGTGAACTAGGAGTTTCCCTCCTACCAGCGTTAGATCTCCCATACTTGGTGAAGCTTCTAGTCTCAGTACTAGTAAGGTTTAATCTATACTAACCCCACCAAGATTTGTTATCCCACCATTCAATCGTCATATCATAAAGGCCCAAGGTCCTTGGGGCAACTCCTTTGGTCCTCTCAATCTGACCCCACCTTTATACTAACTACCTCATAGTTCAAGAAAGAATTTTTCTAAATTATATGGTGATGGGAAGGTTCATCCTGATGAGCATATTGTTGCCTTCTCTATAGCATGCGGTGTGATAGGTGTGGAATATGAAGATGTAACAGTGAGACTTTTTGTAAAAACTTTGCAAGGCACTATTTTGGATTGGTTTTACCACCTTTAAGCTTGAACTATAACTAACTAGAATACACTCAAAGCCAAGTTTGATGCTAGGTTTAAACTTGCTAAAGATGCACATGCTTTGTTAGCTCAGCTTACACAAATGAAGAAGGAACTTCATGAGACTATGAGGAATTTTATAGAAAAAATCAATAAGTTGAAGAACTAAATTCTTACAATTGCTTAGCCTACCTCAGAGAATCTCAAGTGTTTTTTTATCAACTCTCAACTCTCTGAAGTAAGTTTTCTATTGAGGCGGGTTGGTCCTATGGATCTCACTATGGCTCAAAATTTGGCTACTGAGATTGAGGATGATCTTATTTTGGCAGGTAAGATTAAGAAAGATTCCAATAAAAATAATGTTTCTTCATCTGTTGAAAGTTTTTCTACGAGCACCATAGATCCTATGGTGCAAAAGTTGATGAATGAACTACTAGCATTGAAAAAAAAATGGCCCAAGGTATTTCTACTCCTACTTATCGGGATATGCCAAGAAGGATGTTTCCCAATCAGTCATATCAAGGTAATGCTTCCAGAAATCAAGGGAAACTAAACTGCCTACCTCCTCCACATGGGAAACTTGCCATTGAAGCAACACTTGCTAATTTAGCAGTTGGTTACCTTGAAGCTAAACATGATTTCTCATTCCAACTTGAGTTGGACAAACAAGATGATGCTAATCTCTTTGTAGAAAAAGAAAAAGAATTAGCTAGCAAATCCAATATTGATTTCCTAGATTATTAAGATGAAGCTAGAAATAAGAGAGAAGTGTTTGATAGATCTTATGCTATTTTTATCAGATCCCAGAACCAGTCAACTCAACAAGTTGATAAAGAAAAAGCAAGAGAAGAACCTCAGCCGGTAGTTTCTATCACTAAACGAGGGACTTCATTGCCTTTTCAACCAAAGAATTAGGTAACTAACAAAAAAGTAAGTACCTCAGACTGTCCCATACCTTCTACTTCTATTTCTCAGACCAGTGCCACACCTAATAAAGATCAAGATGATGGGCTCCCTTCTTTTGTCTCTAACTCATTTCAATTATTTGATATAATTGATCATGCCAAAAAGACTAAGATTCAAATGATTGAGATTGAGTACTTGCGAGCCAATCTTGAATAGTTTGATAGGTTGGTTGAATACGTAAGAAGTAAGACTACCCCTATAGGACAAGATTCTTCAAAGGCAACTCATGATTCCTCCAAGAATAAATCCACCCAGAATAATCTTGTCGTTACTCCTCTTGTTGCTCCGAAGAAAATAGAACCTTTTTATGTTTCCATGTTGATAAATGGTTATAAATTGAGTAATTGCATAATAGACTCTGGAGCTTCTGATAACATTATGCTTGCCAAGGTAGCAGATTCTCTTGGTCTTACTTTGACTAAGACTTTTGGGAGGTGACTTTCTATGAAAAACAAGTAAGTCCCACTCTTAGGTCAAATTAAAGATGTCTTATTTGTGTTTGTAGCTTTTTCAGAAAAGAGAATCAAAATGACGGTCCTGGTGGCTGATGTTTCAGCCTCTTATGGCATCCTTCTTGGGCAAAATTTATGTAAGGATGTTGGTGGCAAATTAAGCATGGACCTATCTGAGGTGAAGATCCTAATCAAAGGTGTTATGAAAAAATTGCTCCTTGAGAAGGAAGTGAAATATGTGGTCACTCAAACATCAGCACTTGAAGCTCAAATTCTGTTTGAGTCTTCAGGCATGTGTAATTACTTTTTATCCATGGAAGAAGTCCATGAAACACCTTAAAAATTTTCTAAATGTGTCAACCTAAAAATTAGTTCAGATGGAACAATAGAAATATTGGTGGAGAGCAGTGCAAGTGTAGAAGAATCTCCCCCTCCAAATGAAGAAGAATCTAAGGAAAAATTAGTGTCTGATGAGGTATATATTCTGGAATTTGATGGCAGCTACTCCTCTACTAGTTCAGGAGCTAGAATTTGTTGATATCTCCTCAAGGAGATATTTTTTTCTCTTCATATAAGTTGTAGTTTAGCAATACCAACAACACAACTAAGTACAAATCCCTGCTACTTGGATTGAAGGTTTTTCGAGACAAAGGTGCCAAACTCCTCCATGCCAAAGGTGATGCTGAACTGGTGGTTTTTCAGGTAAGGAACCTATATCAAACTAAAAATAAGAAATTTTACCACTACCACAATTTAGTCTGAGATCAAATTGAAAGCTTTGATGCTTTCAGCATCTCAACCATACCTAGGGAATTCAATGACTGAGCTGATGCACTAGTTATTTCAGCAACTATATTAGTTCTTCACCCTGATTTTAGAAGAAATAGGTATACTATTAAACTGGTCTTTTGACCAAGTGTGCCTAACAATGCCAGCCATTGGCAAGTGTTTAACAATGATAACTAAATCATTTCCTTCCTGGAGTAAAAGAATAGCTTTGAACAACTTCATTTCGATGGCAGTGAGCCCTAGATGCTTAAACTAGCCCCTAAATCAAGTGCAAATGCAAGGGAAAAATTCTTGCAACTTAAAGGGAATAAAATCCCAAAAGGCCTAGTTTCCCTTGAGAAACTTTTTGACAAACATGATAGGTTCATTAAATAGTGGCAAAAAGATTCAAGCTCCTCCCAGGAGTTTGATCAAGTAAATTTAGGTACCAAGGAAAATCCTAAAGTGGTGAACATTGAGAAATGTTGCACTCAAGAAGAAAAGTTCAAGTTTACTACTCTGCTCTGCTAGTATATAGATGTCTTAGCTTACTTTATGATGATTTGAAGTCGCTCAGACCTAAAAAAATCTACCATGACATTCCTCTCAAAAGTGATTCAATGCCTTACAAGCAAAAATCTAGGTAGTACAATCCAAAGATATCAGGTACTATTCTATTTGAAATATAAAAAATGTTGAATGCTAGGATAATTTTTCCAATCCATCATTCCACATGGATTGCAAACATAGTCTTTGTAAAGAAGAAGAATGGCAAAATTTGCATCTGTGTAGATTTTAGAAACTTGAATCAGTCATCCTTAAAGGATAACTATCCTCTGCCTATCATGGATCAAGTTCTTCAGACGGTGACTAATTCAAAGATGTTATCAATGCTAGATGATTTATCAGGGTACAATCAAGTTGAAGTTAGAAAAGCAGACCATCATAAGACTACCTTCACCACACCTTGGGGCACTTTTGCCTATCGAAGAATGCCATTTGACCTGATAAATGCTGGTGCCACTTTTTAGAGAGCAATGGACCTTGCTTTCAAAGATGAAATGGGTAAGTTCATTATAGTATACCTGGATGATTTAACAATTTTTTCCAAGCATCATCCTAATCATGTGCATCATTTATAACAAGTGTTGGAATGCTGCCACTAGAATGACATTTCTCTAAATCCCAAGAAATCTATTTTTGGGGTAATAGAAAGGAAAATTCTCGAGCACATTATATCTTGATAAGGTATAAAAATTGACTCAAAAAGAGTCAAGCCCATCCAGCAGCTTACACTACCCACAAGTAAGACTGCAGTTCACTCTTTCTTTGGAAAAGTAAATTTTTTACGAAGATTTATTCTCGAGTTCGCTGAGAAGACTCACCACATCGTGAACATGATGAAGGGCAAAGCCACTTTCAGGTGGACTACAGAGGGTAAGTCAGCATTCAAAGACATCAAAAAAGCAATTACCTGTGCACCAATTTTGGTTTGTCTAGATTACACAAAAGACTTCATAATATATAGCTACACTTCTGAGCATACGACTATTTTGGTTCAACAGAACCAAGAAGGTGTGGAATCTCTCATATCCTTCATGAGCTATCCTCTCAAAACTTATGGGCTGAAGTATTCAAACATGGAGAAGCATACTTATGTAGTGGTCAAAGCAGTGAAGCATTTCAAGTTTTATATCTTGAATTCACATACTCTGATTTTGGTGCCTGACACAAAGGTGAAGTCTATTCTAATTCAATAGGAGTTTGGTACTAAAAGGGGCAATTGGATTGCTAAAATTTAGGAGTTTGATCTTGACATCAAACCTATGAAACTTGTGTAGGGAAAGGGCCTCTGCCAGTTGATTGTTGATAATATCCCCAAGGAGACAAAAAATAAATAAATAGAGGTCAAAGACGTTCCTATGGTCCTCTTCGTTGCTATTACTGATTAGTGGTATTCTAACATTGCTCATTTTCTAACCTATGGTGAGTGTCCTGCTCATTTATCCTACATAGAAAAATGGAATGTTAAGCTTAAGGTTGTTAGTTATGTCTTGTGGGACAATAGTTTATATAAGAGAAGCTTTGATGGGGTATATCTTCACTGCATCGATGAGGTGCAACAAGGTAAAATTTTGGAGTCCTTCCACAATTTGGCCTGTGGAGGACATTTCTCTGCACCAGTGTTAGCTCATAAAATTCTATGAGCGAGGTATTATTGGCCTACACTATTTCAAGATGCTTACAAATAGGTGCGTAGATGTGAATTTGTGTCAGCAGTTCATCGAGAAACTTAAATTGGCTGCATTACCCCTCAAGCCAGTGGTAATCAAAGAACTTTTTCAACAATGGGGTATTGACTTCATTGGTGCAGTCAACCCGTCTTCAAGTGCTAAGCATGATTATGTCCTCACTGCGACAGATTAATTTACCAAATGGGTGGAAGTCATTCCAACCAAACATGCTACTTTAGAAGTGGTATGTAATTTTATTAAGGAAAATATCATTTCCTGATTTGGGGTTCCAATTAAAATTGTAATAGATAATGCAACCTATTTCTCTTCTCATGAGATTACCCAGTTCTAATTTTATTATGGAATTACCCTCTCCCACACTTTTGATTATTTTCTACAAGAAAATGGCCAAGCAGAATCGAGTAATAAAAATTTGGTTACTATTATCAAAAAATTAGTAGATGATAATCAGAGGACTTGGCATAAAGCATTGTTTGACGCTTTGTGGGTAGATAGAATTACACCCAAGAGGGCCATAGGAATGTCACTATTTCAACTTCTATATGGCTTGAATGCAGAGATACCAATCACCCTAAAACTACCAGTGTTTAGATTAGCAAAGGCAATCAAAGATTCAACCTTCAAAAATTCTATTGATAAAAGGATCATGTGTCTAACTGAATTAAAAGAGCAACAAACCATGGTGGTGGACCGGATTACTACACATCAAAATTAGGTGAAGAAACTCTTTGACAAGAGGGACAAGATTCGTGATTTTCAAATTAGAGATCAAGTCTTGTTGTGGGACAAGAGGAGAGAACCAAAAGGAATGCATGACAAATTTGATTCTTTGTGGAGAGGTCCATTTACCATTCATTAGATCTATGGTGAGAATAGCTTCTTGCTGGAGTATCAAGATGGAATACCATTCTCATTGCCTCACAGTGGGTAGCATCTGAAGCACTTCAATTTTTGAAGTACTAGATGAGTTCACTTGTACATTTGTATAGTTTTTGTGTTTATTTTATTTTAGTTTTTTATGTCTTTTCTTTTTCTAGCTTGACTCCATATCCCAATGGCTTGGATGAAGGCACTTAGAGACTAGTTTTTACTCTCATCGACCGGTTCGATCAATGGAATTTCCCCAATAGGAGCCAGCTATTGTTTCCAAAATCAGCTATGCTTATTTTTGGAACAACCCCTATGAAACTTGTTTGTTTCATGTTTTTCTCTCTAAATTCATTTTTTGAGGCAAGTTTTTCTTGTTCTCACATGTGCTCAACTGGCATCATTTGAAGTTCATGACATTCCCTTATTACATTTTCTAAAAAATGTGAAAATCATTACAATCTCGATGCGGTTAGAGGACAAAGTTTTTTATTTCTCAGAGTTAGTGTTTTCTAGTGTTTCCATGCAAGGGCAGCATTTTTTGCTGCCACTGCATTTGTTTTGTGTTTTCCATGCAAAGGTGACATTTTTTACCACCCTTACATCCATTATACAAGAGCAGCAAAAAATTTTGCCTTTGCATTTTTTTGTGTTCCATGTAGAAGCGGCAATTTTTGCCACCCTACATCCTTTTTCAACCTTCCATGTACGAGTAGCAATTTTCACCACCCCTGCATGGCCTCAATTTTTGTGTGCATCATTTATGGCCATGCACATCGAGTGGTTGGGGGTGTTTTTTACCTCTATTTAATCTTTTTTCTCTCTCTTTCCACCTCATTCTTCTATTGCTTCTCCTCCTCTCTGCCCCTGGATGATCAAGCGAGTAAGAGGAAGCACATTTTCACTAGATTTGATCCTCATTTCATGTTGTTCTTTAGGTAGGGTTTTGTTTTTGTTTTTATTTTTGTTTTCCTTTCTCTTTTTAAGTTGTTTTCCTTTCTTTTTTTCTAGGTTTTTTTCTTCTTCTTCTTCTTCTTCTTATTCTTCTTCCCCTACCTCTTTTTCTCCATCAAATGATGTGATCCTAGCCCCCTTCACTTTGCCTTGACTCTCCTCTTCCCACCTTTTCCTTTCAGCCTTTTCACCCGTGTTAGGGTAGTGAATTTTGCCACCCTCACATCCAACCGCTAAACCTTGTGTTAGGGCGGCAAAATTTGCCACCCTTACATAACTCGGTACAAAATCCTTACCTATGTAAGGGTGGTTAATTTGGCCACCCTAACATAGTCCTTAACCACCTGAACTCGTGCACTGGTGGAAATTTTTGCCACTGATGCAATCCAACTTCCCCACCAAGGGCAAGGGCAATGATTTTTACTACCCTTACACATTCAACCTTCTACATGCATCAAAAATGATTTTTACCATCGATACATCCTCCTTTTTAACTCAACATGCACAGGTGAAAATTTTTGCCACCTATGCACAATAAACCCCTTCCACATGTAAGTGCGACAATTATTGCTGCCCGTGCATACCTTCTCCCCATTTTTCATAACTCTAGGAAATTTTTCTTTTTCTCATTTTTTGAGCCCACTTCCCTTTCATTCTCCAACCTTCTCATGTAGTAGCCTTTTCAAGCATATTTCCCTAGTCATAATCACTCAATGTGCAATTTTCTTAGATTGCTAATATTTCTCTTAATTGTGAGATCATGAATTTTATCATAGTTTCTCCATGAGATCTTTCTTCATCAACGTATTTTCAACAAACGCTCATCCTGATGACTAAAGCTTCTCCAAAGAAGTTGAAGGCAATGAAGTACCAATATCAAGGTGTTTTTACAATCACCTTGATCACTTCTAATGTCGACGACATTAGGGACACAGAGATTGACCATGTAGATATGGCCGACTTTGTAGAGAGAACCAAGGCAAAACATATAAGCTTCAAAATGAAGAGGATAATTGAAAGTAATATCCATTTAGTCTCCTCTTTTTATGTGGTAGCACATCACACAGAGTTTGTCCTCTAGTGCACCTAATTCTACAATAAAGAGATCAGAGCTGTGTCAAATACTAGTGGAAACGTGGTAATTCAACTAGACCCTGACTTCATTGATAAAGTTTTTATGTGCCCTCCTACTACTAAAGTATTAAAGATTGACTTTTTTCAAAGCACAAAAGGAATACGACAAAGATCTTGAGAACGCAAAGAAGGTGATCAACAATAAGTGGCTAAAGACTCCTAGAGCCAACTTATCTAGATGGCCATGGAACTTTCTGAGAAGTGACTTTATAGAAGAAGTTGGCAACTTAATTACTCTTCTTAGTAGAGTATGAGGTTTACCCTTTTATTTTCAATTTCATGAATGAATGTATCCCTTCATCAAGACAATCCTCTAAGGGAAACAAGTCATCTTTTGGAGTGAAATAATCAACAATCCTCTACATGAGCAATTGACAAAAGTGTCTACTACTTCAAAGTTCTATGACTTCGTACCTAATGTACATTGTAGCTTCAATGAGAAACTTTCCAAGTTTGATGCTAGAGGGAGATAGAAAAACCACCCTTGTATATCAATATTACCCTCAAAAAACATTAAAGGGATCAATCCATCACTTTAAGAGGGTAAATGATGCCTTCTTTGCAATATTTTTGTATTTTTTTGATCCTCAATTAGAATATAAGAGAGTATCAGATGAAGCCTGGACTATTGTCAATGACTTCATCTGTATGTTCTTATAGTTCCCTACCTTTTGCTATCTATGGATTGACTTTTTCCAAGGCTATCCCTATATGCTTCTTAGATTTCCTTTTGATAATTTGGTCTTGATGGAGCTGTGTAGACAAATTATTGTCGTGCACAATAAACAAATAGAATTTAAAAAACTAGGCTTCAGGTTCCCCATTGAAATTGGTAGGTACTTAGTGTTGACCATTACAAAAGCAAGGGCATTGGAGACTGAAATGCAACTCGTCACTATGAAGCATTTCAAAAGAAGGCCCAAATTTGATTACAGAGATGTCAAAGACATGATCAATAAAAAGATTCAGTTCCATGAGCCCATGATTGAAGACATCTAAATAGATTTAAGGACAGTGAAAGATATCAGGAAGATGGACTACAATAGACTATCTCTAGAACAAATTGAAATCTAGAGCTCGCTAATATTCCTCCAAATCTAGTAACTGACAAAGATCTAGTCAATAGCAAGTATCTTGCTGAATAAGTCACTAACTCTCCTCTTCCTCCAATTCAATAGTCTTAAAAAGAGTTGACCTCTTTGAGAATGAGATTCGAACCAATATTGGCTAACACCAATGATTGGTTAGCAAATAAGGGGATCACATTAAAAGAATTCATCACAGGATCAGAGGTCAAATTCTAAGAACAAGAGCAAAAAATAAGACAAAGAATAAAAGTGATGTTTCTTCTCCTTCTAGGCCCCACAAGCCTAGAATCATCTTGGTGTCAAAGAATCCAAAGGTTTTCAAGAAAGAACTAGAGTCAACAGATATGAGGGTTGAGAAACAAAGTGCCCAAGAACAAGTGACAAAATAGATGGAAATAGATGATAGACCTACAGGTCAATAGGGGATATAAACTCTATCTCCATAAGAGGGGCCATAGCTAGTCGCAAGAATTTCTTCTTCTCCACCCCACTCACTTGTTACAACTCCTTCACCCATTTCTCCCATCAATATTCCCTCTTCTGAAGTTGCCTCTCCTTCTAGAGTTATTTTTGGTGACCCTCAAGGTGCTTGTAGAGATGTTCTTCAATCATCAGGATCCATCCCCAGTCTTTCATCTCCTTATTTCAACATTGGAGATAGTTCCACCTTTAATCATTCAGAAGCCAGTGCAATTTTTCCTGATACTATGTCCACTTCACTTGTTGTTCCCACTAGTAGTGTAGATGTTACCCCAATGACACCAACTACAGGGACTGTTACTACTGTAAGTGCTTCTGCTCTCCCACCTTGATTTTTGACTTTCACACCCAAAATAAAAAAACAAGCCATCTCTCCAGATGACTTTGATTTTGGTAAAATAGTGCCAGTGAAAGCTAAGACCCCTAAGAAGCCAAAAATCCTTTTGAAAATGATTGGGGATAAGGGGCACAAACTTTTGGAGATATCCAAAACCCTATAGGATGTAACCCTTGAAAATTTTGATATGAGTAGCTACTCTATTTCTCAAGTTAAGTTGGGGAAAATAACTCACAAGGGTGCCAAGAGTGATTTTCAGTCTGTAATGGATATCATGGTCCAAAAATTTGATATAGAGAGAGAGATGAAAGATCATTACAAAGCAAAGGTGGAATAATTAACTGCATGATCAGGAGATTCACTTTTGCTCTAAAAGTGGAAACTCTAGAGGCCTTCTCCATAGATTATCTTGTAATCCAAAAAGTAGAGAAGACCTATCTAAAAGGAAATTACTTGAAGATTACCTAGATAAGATGCATGCACAAGGGATTTACTTGTTTACATAGGTGGTTGAGAAGATAGGTAAAATGATGAAAATGAGAACAGAGTTAGAAGACCTTATCAATATTATTTCTCAAGATATTGATAGCACAAATAAATATCTTAGTAAGTGGAAAAAGATAAAAATTCTAAAGAAACGTACCTTAGTATCAATCGACATCATTGTCAACAGAGATTCTTATATTGAAATCAAATAATCACTGATATACAAGATCTGGGTACTTAAGGAACTAATCAGTGACCTCCAATCTTCTAAGGATGTCAGTGAAGAAAGTGACACTATTCTATTGAAAAAATTGGAGTAATTGCCTTGCAGACTCACCTCTCAAGACAACCAATTCATTTCAATAGAGAAAATGACTTAAGAATTCAAAGGTATGATCTAAAGGGATTTTGAGGAGAAAGCCTTCTCAATGGCTTTTGTGGATAATATTTTAGATAATCAGTTAACCCTAGATAATTTAAGAACCAGGTTAACTAGTCATGCAAAAGCAATCATAGTAGTGAGAGATGCTATAGTCAGAACTAAGGTGGTTTTCAAAATTACTATTGCACTAAATAGTATCGAGATACAGGTAGCTATCGCCATGTACGATGCTCATTTGAAGAAGTCTGGTGACAAAAGTTGAACTATTCTTCCATGCTTTTTTTTTCATTCTTCTCATGTACTTTGTAATTGACTTAGGACATTTTCACATGTACTTTTGTAATATGTAATTACATGTAAAAATCCAAAAAAGTCCCAAAGTCAATGGTGACTCATCGTTAACTAGGTTTTCAATATTTAAGTCTTTTTTTAATTTTGAAGGGTTTTCCCTATATATATAGAGGGAGCCTCTTTTGTAATATATCCCTAGATAATTGAGAGAAAAAACTCTACCAAAATTGAGATACTTCTTGAGACTTTGATCTTAGCTTGTAAAACAAATTTTCTTGAATGAAAGAGAAGCATATTATTTTTAGACTTTGTGTTGAAATAATTTGTGTTATTTAGGAGATCGTTCTTATGTTATCTTTATTAATAAATTCTCATCTATTTGATTAAATAAGAAAAGTGTGTGTGGAAATTATCTGAAGACATTTTGAAGGATATCATAAAGATTTTGAACTACTTTTATCCTTTGTGATCTTGTTATCTATTGTAGTTTTAGGTGAAGACTTTGAGCTTTATTTCACTCTACAGTTACGTATGCCTCGAATTAGTGAGGGAGACAATGAAAGAATTTGTGCTTTATGGGTTTCTCGTAGACCTTTTACTACCCAAAAATAATTCTTGTTGTTTGTTGCAGACCACTTCTGAAAGAAGAGAAACACCTTTTGTCATTTCACCAAGATTTCTTCTATCTCTGTGAACATCATCTCTAAAAAAAGAGAGATGGATGGTGTTATCATACCCTGAGTGTTATTTTCTACTTATAAATATATAAGTATTTTATAATATGGAACCTCCCCTTGATGAAAGGAGAGATTTATCTCACTGTGATGTCGTAAACCCACACTTTTTGTATATAAATCTCCTTATACTATGGTTGATATACCTATTTTGCCATCAGTTAGCTGACGACAAAATATTCACCCAACATGATGGATAGGTCACGGGTTCTATTCCATCAGCATAGTTTTTGTTTGAAACTTTATCAAATATCCCACATACATGGGGATAGTAAGTTAAAAAGGCTTTTTATAGCCTTGTCTCCACCTTATGTATGTTGAGATAGCCTTTTGGCTAAGGCATGTAATAACTCGGCCCCCAACTTAGCACCTTAGCATGGGTGATTAGATGGAATATGTTGGTAAGGATTGTCATGAGCTACTCAACTTTTTGGTTGATTAAAACCTTCAGATATGGGCTCGTTCTCCTCGAGCTGGCATTAACAAGTTGTGAGCTGGCAGTGAACTCAAAAATGCATTGATATTAATTCGTACACACTGTCAAAGACAAAAATCAACCAAACCCAATTTTTTTTAACTCTCATTGACTGCCATGTGTCACCACTTGTCACATTTGTATTGCGACATGTCATCTTGTGACACCACATTTTACCTATCGCAAGAAAATTTCAACGGCCTATAACTTTTGCATACAGTGTCCATTTTGCAAACCGTGAAAAGCACTGGAAAGATTTTGACAAGATCTATGTTATGCAATCATTTTGATTATAATATGGAGACTTTATTTTTTTAACAAATGGAGAGATCCATCTAGATCAAACCTCTCCATTAATCACTTTTGGACCCCAAAAGCATGGTCTCCATTAAAATGCTTCTGCAAAAACATCACTGCAACATATCATGGTAACGATTCAAAATTAAAATTGAATCCTTGAAATGTTAGTGAAAAATAAATATCTACCCATTACCACATTGTGGATAGAAACACACTACTTGCTCAAATGTCGCATCTCAAAAATAGTGCATTTGCCAATCACTGCAAATTGTTCACCAAGTGTAACTGCAAACCAATTTGTTAGTGTAATAATTTTACATGTTATTTGTAACCACAATTAACAGTTATAATAAAATACCCAAAATAAATAAGGGTCTTATAGAATGTGCAAATATCATGCATGGATACAAATAGTTTGTATAATTAATACAATTACAAACGGTGCCCATAAAGGGTCTTATAAGCCTCTATTTGCACAATATAAAAGACAACATATAAACTACATTGCAAATTTATCAAAATAGACATATTGTTGATGCCCATATAAACTACATATACTATTTTCAAGGTTTAAAAATGAAGTTTCAAAATCCCAAACATGAGAAAATATTCCAAGTATGTTAAATCTTTCCCTTGGTTTTTCTCTACGGGCTACTCCAATAAACCATATCAACATTCAAATCATGGTAAATGTCCTTTATGCATACAACAAGGATCCCAAAATTGCTTTTCAACATGAATGCATTATCAATCCACTAATCATGACAACATGAAAGTCAAAATTTTTTTACCAACCCTCTTAATCAAATTTTCCTGATTAGTTGGTGAGATTTCTTTAGTGGATTTAATAACATTTGTATGGGTTGATTTAACTTCATTAATTACCATGTTGATAGGTTTATAGACCATCTTAATCTTACCATTACTAGGATGGTGTGATGGTTGAAGTCTCCAACACTTTTCAACCCGATGTCTACTTCTATTACAATGAGTACAAAACCTTTTGTCCACTCTTTTGGAAAACATATTTATATTGCTCCTCTCAGAACTCTGTCTAGGAGAATAGTCTTTCAAAATCTTTCCTGACAAATATTTACGTTTCTAAAATTTGGCTACACAATGATTAGACAATCCACAAAAATTGCATGGATAAATGTACCATAAATTTTATGTACCATAATCAAAAGGAACATTAGAATATTTATGTTGTCTAGTAGAATTAGAATCAACATGATTGCAAGTGTGATGAAAAGAATGTGTTTTATCTTCCATCCAAGATGATTTACACTTCTCCATAGCACACCTTGCTTTTGCTTTCTTAGAGCATTCACTTTCATTCTAAATACCAGATCTATATCCTAATCCTACATGATTAGGCTTATTCTCTAGCTGAATGGGGTTAGTATTACCTTGGCCATCTTTTCCTAGGCCTTTTCCATTAAATCCTATTTTAACAAGTAATTTTGAACCTATTCCTTTTGTATATTGTTTAAATTTACCAAAATCATTTTTAATAGATTCCTCATGGGAAGGAAAATCAATTGATGACATACATGCACTCACAATGTTTTCATCTGTCATAGTGCCTACATCTATAGTGGAAGGAAACTCCTTCACTTGTCCACCATTCTGTAGTTTGTCCACGAGCTCATCCTTGGCTTGTAACTCAATTTTAAAATGGGCAATCTCCTCATCCAAGGAGTACAATCTTACTCTCAGGAAAGCATTCTCTTTCTAGATCTGTTGGTTATATGCTTCAAGCTCATCAAGCTTGGCTCTATATGACAACTTGCCCATTGCACCTGTCAAATCACAAAAATTGAAACAAATGTTGAAATAGAAGCAAAAAAAAAACCAATTATTAAATCCCATTGATCAACTGCTATGATACTAAAATTTGATCTATAAACACCAGTAAGAACTTCACTACTATTTAAAATATTTAAATGGATCTTTTAAAATTCTCAATTCCAAAAATTTAACTAAATTGGGAGTGGAAAATTCTCAACTTTTTAATGTTGGAGTATTTATAAATTGATTAAAATTTGATCCAAGAATCATGTTTCAAAACTAAAATACAGATGAATTGAAAGTTCACATCATTTATCCTTTGAAACTATCAGATTTTCCAAATTCTTGATTTTATCCAATTTCTTGTAAATAATCAAATGATTAAATTTTGCATTCTATTTTAAATTTGAATTATAATCTACAATTTAACTAAAATTGAAATGTAGAAATAAATCAAAAGATCAAAACACAAATTTTTTTTACAGGGTTCAAAATTCCTACATCTCCGAGTTCTTATCGAACTGATCCATTAATGTTGCTCAAATTTTCAAGTTAAAATATACTTACAATCAATAGATCATTTCTCTCTACAAAAATAGTGTTTTAGACCTTTGAAAGACCTTGGCTAACTCAGCACATCCTTCACCTCCCTGAATCACACGTAGAGGCTTCTCCAAATCAAAATTGGCAACTTCTATAACTCAAAATGGCATCACCAATTCTCTGAAATGGGAAAATAAATATTCAATATAGATCATATCAAAATTCTAAGCAACTTTACAGTTTACTCTGAGCTCTGATTCAGCCTCTAAGGGCTCCAAAATGACCAATTACTACAAATGGGTCTATTCTGTTACAAAACACAGTCAATAATTTTTCCCCATTAAACTATAACATTGTGCCTTTATAAACATGTTGCCATGCACAGCTCAAGTGGTCAGCCTTATCCTTTTTGATGGATAGGTCATGGGTTCTATTCCATTGGCATATTTTTTGTTTGAAACTTTATCAAATATCCCACATACATGGGGATAGTAAGTTAAAAAGGCTTTTTATAGCCTTGTCTCCACCTTATTGTATACTGAGATAGCCTTTTGGCTAAGGCATGTAATAACTCGGCCCCCAACTTAGCAGCTTGGCATGGGTGGTTAGATGGAATATGTTGGTAAGGATTATCATGAGCTACTCAGCCATTTGGTTGCTTAGAACCTTCGAATATGGGCTTGTTCTCCTCAAGCTGGCATTAACAAGTTGTGAGCTAGCAGTGAACTGAAAAAAGCATCGATATTAATCTGTACACACTGTCAAAGACAAAAATCAACCAAACCCAATTTTTTTAACTCCCATTAACTGCCACATATCACCACTTGATTCATCCACTTGTCACATTTGCATTGCGACACATCATCTTGCGACACCACATTTTACCTGTCACAAGAAAACATCAACGGCCTATAACTTTTGCATACAACATCCATTTTGCAAACTGTAAAAAGTGACAAAAAGCTCTTGATGATCTCTACACTGTGTAATCATTTTGATCAAAATATGGAGACTTTATTTTTTTAACAAATGGAGAGATCCACCTGGATCACTTAGAGAGTCTTTGAAACAAACCTTTTTATTGTACCTTTTGGGTAGTATAGAATCGTTAGTTGCCCAAATTATTTCAAATATTATTTCATAAATATTCTTTCATAGAGATATAAATTTGATCCTACATTTTTATACCAATCCAAGTATACTTTTGTGATCCTTTATCTAAAGCACAATTATATTATTCACTTTTGTCTAGCCTGTTTGTCAAACAGAACCAAGTTTTATACCATTTTTTATGAGAAAATATACTATAGCTAAAGTGCCTTTGGTTTCATACCTCATACCTAGTTGACTAAGTTCATGTATAAGAATCAAATGCCTAGTATTTGTTATAAGTACTTCAAATTCATTAGATTAAAACTTTTGTCTATTTTCAAAGTCTAGATTTTATTGCCATTTGGCCAAGAGTCCTAACACATGCCTTGTTTGAGCCTAGATTTTGATGCCATGTTTGGCCAAAAGACCTAGTAACTTTTAATTTCCTAGATTAGACTAATTTGAAACACTTCAACCTTAGAGTTTGGCATTTTTATTTTAGGTTCATTTACTTGCTTATCTTTGTGTGAATAGTAAAATGTTAGATACTTCACGTTAGCTTGTTTCCTCACAAAGCTTTGCATAAACCTTTTGATCCTTTTGATAAATCTAGACCAAGTTGGGACATCATCTATTTTAGACATTGTCCTTTTTAGAGTTTTTAGAACTCTTTAACCTTTTATCACAAAAGCATTGACTATGGATCCCAACATGTATTCCTACACTCATAGTCGACTCATGTATAATCCAAGGATTAGTAATGTGGTTGCATAGGAATAAATGGTGCAAGACCCCTATGTGGATAATATTTCTTATGAAATGGATTCTTATCCCTCTTATAATACTCAATTAGGGGCACAAAGCCAAAATCTATTGGCTAACTATTTGGTTAACACACCACCTTACAAAAAATAGGACCAAGAATAAATTGTGTAATAATTAGCTACAATACCTGTAGTGGATGAGCCATTACTTCAATAGTCATATTCTACTAATATTTCATCCATGTATGATCCATTTTTATTTGAGCAAAATTTTTTAGAGAACAAATATGAAATTTTGGTTAGATCCATAGAGGTAGGGGCTAAGTTTCCAATAGACTTCCCCCATGAAAATTTACCAAGTCTAGTTAGAGTGCCCTGAAATATCATTTATGATCAACAGGGTTCTTCTAAAAATCCTATGGCTCTATTTTAAACAACATACCAAGATCCTAATATATCTGATTGAAGTAAAAACATCATGGAAGAGCACTTTAACCAAATGCAGACAGCATATCAAACATATATGAATCTAACACATGATTTCAATTAGATGAACATGGTAAGTAAGCCTCTCATTGACCTAGTTCCTTCAATAGGAGTGTTGATAGAGTTAACTAGACAAGATAATCTAAATTCCAACCCATTCATATAAACCATTTCAATAGATAATTTGATGCATATGCCCAATACTGAAGAAGTGTCTTCGGCCTCTACACTGAATAGTGAGCCAAACATAGTAGATAATGTGCAAATAACATCTAGTCTCAATCAAAATGGTACTAGTATGAAAAAAACTAGCCAAAAACATGTGTTTATAGTTAATCCCATGAGTAGATTATCATACTAGGGAGTAGGGGTTTTTACACCCTAGCCTCAACCAATTGCTTCCTCAAATGTATAACTTATGAGGTTAGGTAATAACAAAATGACCAATGTCACACCTCAATGATAGAATGTGATGAATCATACTCCCCCTGAATAAGTAGTGAGTAGTATTCCACAATAGCAAATATAGTCTAGTGTATCAACATAACAAAGGATGAATACATTACCACCTCAATCAAGGGCAACAAATGTTCCACCCTGCTAGGTAATTATGAACATACCTCTTCAATCATAGAATAATATGCCAATCCAAAACCAAGAAATTACTAGTCAACAACATGCAAATATTGGTCAATGACAGATTTCAAATCTATAACCTACTTTCACTTCCTCATAGGGATTCATGCAATAAGGAGGTCCTCATGTTTCTTAGGTACCTACTAGACAACCATTGGTTCAAAATGTGCCACAAATCTAGAGATAGGGTCTTGGTCCACAAATTCCCACTCAATAGCAAGGTTTGATTAGTTGGTAGCATGTCCCTATTCATCCACAATAGGCATAGTATAATTATATCCCTCCATCTCAACCAAAAAATCCCCCAATTCAAACCTTTATCGCCAACCCAAACCAAAATATCACATAGCTAAATGTGCAATTTCAAGTACATTCCAATCTTCATATGAGTAATCCTAGTCTATTCCCCAACTAAACTAATATACTTGATTAGGTATCTCCATCATACATTGGTCGAAGTGTTCTACTTGTGACCTCCTAAGCATCTATCCAAACCCAAATTCTCCTTAAAACCAATATTCCATCCAGTTTCCTATCTCAAGAATTACAAAAAGTGAAGGATGTAATTGCTACCATTCAAGCTAGGAAGCAGACTAAAAAGTTCAAATTAGATGATGTATGTTCCTATCCATTCAACATGGAGTATTTTTAGATACCATTTCTTCTAGGATATAAACCACCAAAATTTGATAAATACAAAGGGAAAGGTGATCCTAAGGCTCATTTAACCAAATTCTTTGTCACATATCAACTAGTGGCATATAGAAACATCTACCTTTTGGTTTTATTTCTAAAGAGCTTGGTTGGATAAGCCTTGGAGTGTTTTTTGAAGTTTCCCAAAAACTTATTAGTGGATTTTGATGATCTTTTTGATAAGTTTGTGCAGCACTTTTCCTATAATCTTGAACATGATATTTCATTAGTGGACTTGACACAAGCAAAGAAAAAATTTGGGGAGAGTTTTGTGAGTTATTTATAGTGATAGAGATCCCTTGCAAGCTATTTTACCCATAGTTTACTAGATAAAAAATTAGCCATTACATTTACCAAAAATTTGCATAGTGAGATAGCTTATCACTTCAAACTACAATGTGCACATACATTTAGGGAGATCATTGATAAAGGTTTGTTGATTGAGATGGAGCTCATAAATAAAGGATTCACAATCTTAATTCAATTAATCAAAATCAAGGTAACAATCAGGTAAATGACCAACATCCCATCCAAGCACAAGCATCACAACTAGCACAAGCCAATAACCATGAAAGACCAAAGTAATTCAACTACAATAGGAATATTATGGAAAATGAAGTAACCAAATCTCATCATGTCCAAACTATGCAAACATCATCTACACCACCTTTTTAGCTTATTCCTACCTAGCAACCTCTCTAACCAATGCCACAAGCACAACAACCAAGACCTTCATAACAAATACAATAGCCTTTACCATTACAAACCCCTCCTCCTAGAAAAACCATCCCTACACATCGTGTCTTTAGTGACCTAGGAGAACCTATTGAGTCTATATTTTGCAAGCTTGTTGTTGTTAATCTGATTAGTTGGCCCATACCAAAACATTATCCATAAGGCATTCCTTATCCTGATTGGTACCATAAAATTGAATTATGTGACTATCATTAGGTCAACAAGTGTAATCTATGAAGATATGTCTAAATCAAGCATTTAATCAAGAATATGTTGGAGAATGGGGAGATAAAATTGGATAATGGTGCTTCCACTTCTAATCAAACTCTTTGGATCTATCAAAACCCCTTTTTTTGGCATAGCAATCAACAACAACAATAACAATGGCTAATACAGTAGCAAAATCAAAGGCCGAACTAGTAGAATCAACAAAATTAGTAGCAAAACCCACAATGATAGAATAATGGAAAAACCAAGGTTAGAACAGTAACAACCAAAAAACCTACCATGCAGTTGCACATAACTACAACAAAGTTGTAGGTCATATTGTAGGGGGTAGCATTAATACCATCTCCATTAATCCTAGACCAAGTACTAATCAGCCTAGACCATTGCTAAATAATAATATTCAACCAAATAACATGGATAATCCTTCTTTAACCTAGGATGCATACAATCAAATGAATAAACTAAGAATTCCCCTTTTATATCTTATAACAACTTGTCCTTACCATGTGACCACATGCAAGTACACCAGCAATTGAGACTTGTCCTATCTGGTCCCACACCATTCCCAGCATCAATTAGCAATAATGGTCTAGTATTTAATCCCAATTGTGAAATCACAACTCAGAGGTTGAAGATTAATATCCTAGGCCCACAAATGTCTACCACTTTGCCTATCATTCAACCAATCATTTAACCTCAGAATAAACCATTCACTGCTAACCAAGACAAGAACTTTGATATTGTGGAATAATTGTAGAAGACATTAGCATAAATTTCTATCTTAGATTTACTATGAACATCAATAATCCAAAAAAACATCTTGAATGAGTTTTTGACCCAATCCACTATTGCTAGTGACAAGTCCCTTGATAACTTTCAAGCTTTGGTTGGACACCTAGCTCCAGCCCAATAAATCACATTTAACCAAAGCGATATGTCTTCCCTTGGCTCACTCCATAATAACCCATTGTACATAGAATTTTGTATCTTATGGCATAAAGTGAAATGTGTCTTTATCAACAATGGATCTGGCCTCAACATAGTGTCTCTAAAGCTCATCAAGCTTCTTGGGTACACAATGGTAGATCTCCACTAGAAATAATAACTATCAGAGCCTATGATAATCAAGAAAGAGAGTCATAGGGCACCATTAGTTTACTAGTTATCATTGGGCCTTTGACCCATGATACACTTTTCCATGTGCTTGATCTTGTGTTATCATACAACATGCTTCTAGGCAAGCCTTGGTTATATGAGATTCGTGTAGTCCTATCAACACTGCACCAATGTATCAAGTTTTCCCACTCAAGGATAGAAGTGAATATTCTAGGAGATTTACACCTATATGAACACTACAAACATCTTGAGGCCAAATTTTAAAGCTATAATTATCAATATGGTATGAATCCCAGTTCCAAATAAGAGAAAGGAAAGGCCATACTTATTGATCTTTCACCAGATAATTGCATAGACCCTAATACCTTAGATTCCCTTTCCCATATGTTACCTCCTGAAGCTTCTAATCATTTCACCATTTCATATAATAGATCAGAAGAGTATGTGACCCATGATGATGCTAAAAGTGAAGCAGAGTCTGATAATAGCCTTACCTTTGATAGCCTAGCTGAAACCAACATGTTTGATAATAATGCCATTTTCACCCTTACCCTAGCCATTCATCACAATCCATTGACATTATATTATCCCCAAATGATAGATTAGGACCAATAAGAATCCAATTTGTTGATTGATGAGTTCTAGAATGATGAGGCATTATGTGACTTCTTAGGCCTTAGAGATAATGTTCCATTGGGATATCATAAGTTAGAGTTCGCAATCACACTTGATCCTATAGCCTATTTTGGAGAGTGAGTGAACACCCTTATCCAAAAATAAATAAGTAAAATATTGAGGTCCCAAAGTGAAAACCTCTTTGAGGCACTTTTTGACCAAGGAAAAAGTAAAGATAAAGGCCAGTCTAGTGGTGAAAACCTATATCAGGTGCCATTAGATGGGCGCGTTCATTCTTCTTTGTTTTTAGACCAGATGACCACCAATGATGAACTTGCCTATGAATTTGATTTTAGTTTTGAGAAACAACAAGTATTTGATCAAATTCTCTAATAATTTCTAACTATTTTTGTTACATAGCCAGATCTCCCATTAGGGGATTTAGATTCATCATGCTAAGGAGAAGTTGAAGAGTAAGTCCTAATAGAGGACCCTGACATAGTCCAATAGTTCAAGTCATTGCCTACTATCCTAGAAGATGGTTCAACCCTTCTAGTTGAAGATATAATAGAGATAAATATCAAGACTCCATTAGACCTAAAATGGATAAAATTAGGAGCATCTCTCACTAAGGAGGAATGTACATCTTTGCAACTCTTTTGAGAGAGTTTATGGATATTTTTTCATGGGCCTATTTTGACATGCCAGGTTTAGACCCCACCTTGGTTCTACACCACCTTATGGTTAATCCTGATGCCAAACTAGTAAAACAAAAGCTACATAAGATGCATCTTTGCATTACTATATTGGTAAAGAAAGAGTTGGAAAAAATCTTAGAATCAGGATGTATCTGATCCATTGACTACTCTAAATGGATCTCTAATGTTGTACATATTAAAAAGCCTAAAGGGATTAGAATTTGTACTAATTTTTGAGACATCAACAAAGCTTTTCCTAAATATAATTTTCCTTTGCATTATATTAGCATGATCATTAATTGCATGGTAGGTTATGAAATGCTTTCACTTATGGATGGCTTTTCAGGATACAATCAGATCAGAATCGCACCAAAAGATCAACATAAAATAATGTTCACCACTTTGTGGGGAACATTTTATTATTAGGTGATGCCATTTGGCCTTAAGAATGTTTGAGCTACATATCAAAGGGCCATGACTATCATATTCCATGATATGATGCATGATATTATTGAAGACTATGTCGATGACATATTAGGAAAATCCAAAACCAGGGCTGACCATCCATCAACACTATGCAAGATATTTGAAAGACTATGAGAGTACAAAGTCATATTAAATCCAAATAAATGTGTGTTTGGTGTAACCCTAGGCAAATTATTTGGGTTCATCATGTCTCATATAGGTATTGAAGTTGATATGGCTAAATTCCATGATATAACCAAGATGCTGCCACCAACCAATTTAAAGTAACTCTATAGTTTTTAGGGTAAGATCCAGTCAATCCAATATTTCATCTCTCAATTAGTAGATAAGTGCCATCCATTTACACAAATTTTAAAGAAAAGAGTTGCATTTCACTGGGATGATCATTTTCAAACAACTTTTCAATAGCTTAAAGATTATCTTGTCAATCCCCTTATTTTATTACCTCCTATGCCAAGAAATCCATTCTTATTATACTTATTAGCTATCGACCATGCTCTGGGGGCACTCTTGGCTCAACATGATGATAAAGGAAAGGAGCTTGTTGTATACTACCTAAGTCATACCTTGGTTACATATGAACATAACTATGCACCTATTGAAAAAGCTTATCTAGCCATGGTTTTTGAAGCTCATAAACTACGTCATTACATGTTGAATAATAAAAGTATGGTCATTTCAAAAGTAGATCCACTCAAGTATCTACTATCTAAAATTGTTTTTCAAGGTAGAATGGCTAACTGGATCATTCTTCTCAATGAGTTTGACATAGAGTATGTCAATCAAAAGGCAATCAAAAGATAAGTTCTTGTAGATCAACTTGTTGAAACACCTCTCACAAACACCTAGCCACTCACATTTCAATTTCCTGATGAATATATCATGGCCATCATTGACACACCCCTTGATAAGTAGCCCTAAAAACTATATTTTGATGGTTCATTCACTACACATAGATTGGGGGTAGGCCTATTGTTTATTACACCATAGGGGGATCTAACCCCAAATCATTCAGAATCAACTTTCCTTGTACAAATAACGTAGCCATGTATGAATCACTTATTATAGGACTTTGACAAGTAGTGCATTGGGATATATCTCATCTTCAAGTTTATGGTGATTCTTAGTTAGTCATTAATTAGGTCACATATCATTTTCAGACCAAAGATGACAAGTTGGTTCCATATAAAGCCATAGTTGACACTCTTAAAAAGAAAATTTCCAACATTCAGTTTGAGCACATACTAAGGGCTAGTAACAAAACTGTAGATGCCATGGCTACTATTGGCTCTCTAATATGACAAACAAATAAAGCTAGAGAGTATCAGTTCCTCATCAAAAATTTATCAACACTAGCTCATGAACCTTCAATCATTGCCATGATTTGTGATATTGTTGGTCCTAATTCTATTTGGTACTTAGACCTTTACAACTACCTTCATGACCAATTTTTACCACATAACCTCTCTTAAAAACAAACCAAAGCCTTCATTCATCAATCTACTCATTATACTCTACTTGGATCCACTCTTTACTATCATAGTTTTGATGGAACTCTGATTCATTATTTAAATTCGATAGAGTTTACAATAGTGTGAAAAAAATTTCATGAAGGAGTATGTGGAGCTCATTCTAGAAGGGTAGTCTTATCCAAAAATCTCTTGTGTACTAGTTATTATTGGCCCACAATGGACGCAAATGCCACTGCATATGTAAATAAATGTGATAAATGTCAATGACATGCTAATCTGATTCATGCCCTAGAAAAAACTCTAAAACTAATGTTGACACCATGGACATTTTCTACATGTAGACTTGACCTCATTAGGAAGATTAACCCCACTTCATTTGATGGCCATAAACATATCCTTACCACCACCGAATATTCCACTAAGTAGGTTGAAGCTATACCCCTCACTTACATGACTAGAAAGCAAATTTCCAAATTCATCTTCAACCATCTCATCTACCACTATGGTATCCCCTCTAACATTATATCCGATAATGGAGGATCATTTAAGAAAAAAGATGTAGACTAGTTATGTACTAAATACAACATCACCCAACATTTTTATATAGCATATTACCCTCAAGGTAATGGCCAAGATGAGGCATCCAATAAAACCATTGTCAACATTTTAAAAAAGATTGTCAATGATGTCAGTCATGATTAGCATCTCCAGATATTCCCTACCCTTTAGGCATATTGTACCAATCATATACCCTCATAAGAGCCACTCTATACTCACTTGTTTATGGTACTGAAGCCATCCTTTTCATTGAGGTTGAATTGCCTTCACTACACATCTCTTTTAAGCATGTCTTGGATGATCATGATTATCAAGTAGCTTTACTATAAGAGCTAGATCTACTTGATGAAAAACACACAACCATGCTCAATAATATTTAAGCATATCAGAATCGACTCAAAGGCCACTAAAATCGGTGTGTTAAGTATAGAACATTTAAACTTGGTAATCTTGTTCTTAAATAAAACCAAAAGAAAACCATGACTAAGAAGAAACATAAAGGGAAATTAAAACCAAACTAGATAGGGTTTTTCATCATCACTATAGATTATGGATCAGGAGCATACAAGCTTTCCACACCAGATGATGATGAAACTCTAGAGCCAATGAATATTATTCATCTTAAATGGTATTATGCTTGAATGCTAAGGTGTATTGTTTGTAAGGACAATTTTAGTTATACCATTTTATCACTATTCTTCTTTGTAAAAATACCATCCTTATTTATCCTCTTCACCGTATCCACTTTCCACTTTTGTTCTATCAACCTAGTATGTCTTTAAAGTCTACCTTGTTTGACCTTGGTTTTTTCCATTCATTACATAGTTTTAGCATCAAGGTATTTGATCAATTCATCAATTAGTCAAGTAATTTAGGTAGGGATCATATTTTGGGATAGTGTAATATAATTTTTGATAGTTGCATCCTTTGTTTGTTAGTTCTTTCTTACCACCAGTCTTGCTACTAATTATAACTGCCTTTGGGAAAATTAGTACCATTAACCTATATCATTGTTTCCTAGTTATAACTGCCTATGGGAAAACCAGGTGAAACATTAAGCCTTGACTTACCAACTTGCCACTTCTTATGCCATACTGTGTCTTTTTACCAACTGTGCCCATTTTGTTTGAATTAACTACTACACTAGTCAAATTCCTTCACTATAAGCATAGAACTATAGTGACTTGAGGTCCTAATCTGGGACTATGTAGGCAGTGCTCAATAATTTTTGAGGTCAGCTCAGTCACCCTTTTCCCAATGCTCTTAACATTTTACAAGCAACCTACACCACATTCTCACCATTTTGTGAGCAACATAAGCCATGATCTCACCATTTTGTGAGCAACCTAAGCCATGCTCTCACCATTTTCTAAGCAACTTTAGTTTAAGTGCTCTCACCATTTTTTGAGCTTGAACCATTTAGTGTCTCATCATTCTTTATTGAGTTGAGACACTCTAAAACACTTTCAAAAATATTTTAAAAATCATTAGAAAAGAATAAAAATATTGACCATTTCTTTGCCTTAAAGATTTTGGGAACCCTTACTAAATTACAAGCAAGTCACTTGTCATTTAGTTTCCCCATCTTTTTTGGCCGTTTTCTCTCACACAGTTGCCATTTTTCAAGACCATTCATATTCTTATATCACATCCATTCTATTTGTTTTCATCAGTTATCACATTCTTCCCATTCCCTGGGAGAACTATATTTGGCTTGAATTTTTTTCTTGGATATTACATCCATGAAACTATGTAGGTAGCATCTACTTGCCTCGTGTATATGGAGATATCTCAGTAACCTCCTTCCTTTTATTTTATTCCCCCATTTTTTTCATTTGTTAAGTTATCACTTATTTTTTAAGGGTAATGTTTGTATGGTTTCTATTGCATTATTCTTTTTTTTATCTACTTATTTGTTTACTTTCAATGTTTTTGCCTTGATTCAATTTATGTGTACTCATTGGGTGATTCCTTGTCCACACTTATACTCTAATCCATCCATATTTATATGTTTACATTGCCATCATATTTTCTATCATTGGTGCATTATTTTCTATTGATTATTGGATTATGGGAGTCAGTCCTTGTGTATATTTTGGCCAATTATTTATGATGTTCTATTATAAATCCTACCATCACATGCTACAACAAACCTCAGCTTCAAGAAGTCCATTTAGTAATGGTGACATCTCTTTAGCACTGACATCTTGATTCTACTCCCAATCATATCCTAAACAAATTAAATTACCATGAAAGAATTTCAACTTTATTAGTTCAAACAAGCATCTCCCTACTAGTAAGTTATTCCAATTCATCATTACCCCCTATGTTAAGTTATCGTCATCTTCAGCCAAGTTTATCATGTTTTCCATAATCGAGGTCTAATGATTATAACTACCTATGGGTAAATCATTGCACATCATCCCACCTACATTTCTTAATGATTATAACCACCTTTGGGAAAATCATTGTGTTGTCACCACTTTACTTTCTCTACCTATACAGGGGCATGTTATTATCTTGTTTATCTATCCTAACTAGGTCAGCGCCATCTTCTCAATGATTATAACTACCTTTGGTCAAACCATTGTGTTATCATACCACATTGCCACTATCAGGGTACAATATTTATAACCACCTTTAGGTAAACCATTATACACCATCCCAATTGCATTCTTAATGATTATGAATACTTTTTCAATATCATTGGGTTTTCACCCCATAATATTTCCTCTCTTTGGTCCCCTCATTTCACTTCTTTCTTTTTCAAGGGACCATTTACCAACCTTCCTTGTGCCAATCGATCCCTCGAGGGGGCATCATACAGTTGGTATTCATCATTACACTTGTAGGCATGCAAGACCTTTTCATTCTTTGAGAATATATTACTGTGGTTATATCTTTCAATGCCTTCCCAAATAGGGGCAAATTATAGACATCTAAATCTAGCCACCAATAACCCCCAATCAAGATTTTGGCAAATTTCCACCCAAAATGCACAATTTGGCCTTAAAACACTAAAACATGCTAAATGATGTGAGACTGACATATTCAAGTGCCAATTTTGGCTAGGGTATCCCTAAATGGGGTAATACAATTTATGGGTTAGCTAACTTTGATCAGATCATTTCAAGTCAAAATGTCAATTTTGCACCTAAGTGCTCTGGATTGTTTTTTCCTATCAAATCTTTTACACAAAATGCATGCCTTTGTTATTTGTTTTTGGTAACATTCTAAATGATAATATGGTTCCAATGCATCTAACATCACCTTCCAATTCTAATCTAGTCAAATTTTGGACCAATAACAAGGCATTCTAACCAATTTGGGTAATTTGTGCACAATGTACTTAATTATGCTTAAGAGCTAATTAACCCAAATCAAGGGCTAATCAAAAATTATATGGAAACTTGTTGAATACTTACTTTTAGAAATGAATATGGAATATTTTCATCATCAAGTGACCTCATTTCTTGGGAAGACATCTCTAAGCCATAAATGCCATAAATATCAGGATTCATGCCTCCCATGCCTCATCAATGCCTTCTATGATGCCCTCCATTCCTCTTAATTGCCCCTTTTTATAATGTCATGATGAGGATAATTAAAAACTTAATTATAAAAATTAAATTAATCCTCAACCACACATCTCAATCTTGACATGGATGGTTGAGGTTGATTCTGGTCAAATCTAAAAATCTATAAATAAGAGGCCTCACAACATCATTTTTAAGCTTTTTTTATGTAAAGTTATAATGCCTAATTGGTTCCAAAAGATTAAAAAAAATAATTTTACCATGCCAAATTGATTTCAAGCCAAGCCAAGCCCCAAGCCAAAGGTGCTAAGGAGAGATGGAGGTAGCCAAGCTTCCATTGTTAAGGACTTCATGAGCATAAGCTGAGCAAGCCACTATTACAAAGGCATTTGGAGAATCCAAGGAAGGTGAAAGAACTCTTGTATTTGATCCCTTGATTTTTAGTTGTGTTTGTCATTTTTTTTGGTTAACTAAGCTCTTCCTAGTGTCTAGGCCTAGATATGTTATGTTATTAGTGTGTTTATTTCACTTTGTTTTCATTTTGGAACTAACACCATATTAACCATCCTCTCTTGAGTCAAATTCCTAGATCACATAGTCAACCCAGTTGACCAAGTATAGTTGACTAATCAAAAGGGGGTTAAGATAAGAAAAGGATGGATAAGGCATGACAATTTAGAGGAATGGGTAGGACTAAGGAGAATAAGATTAGGGTAAATGGTTTTATGAGACAAGTGTGTAGAAGGCAAGTGGCAAAAGGGACAACAATCTTATAAAGCATCGATGGTCTCCCACCCTTTTCCTAGTATACCCTTTAATACATGCACTTAGAGAGATTGAGACTCATTGTGTTACAAGATATAAAGTTTCAGTAATTAATAAAAGTTTGAAAATATTATGTGTATATATATGCCCCACTCAAAGCTCATCATGTGTCATGTAAGTGTAACACATATTGTTGCTTTGGGATAGAACATGATAACACACAATGTTGATGCTAATTAAAGTGAAGTAAGTAAAAAATAATATAAATTAAAGGATTGAATTTAAAAATACATACCTTTATTTACCTTAGTGTTATAGATAAAGAAGTGAATTGTAAGAAATGTTAAAGTGTCCAATGCAGAGAACACTAGCTGAACCTATAGAAGTTAGTACAAAAAATAGACAAAAATAAAAAAAATAGAAGATATACATATAATATTTTTAAAATATTCTCTACATCATCATGAATCTAACTCATTTTATGGTTTACAAAATAGATGAGTAGAAACAAAGATATAAGCAAAATAAGGAATTTGCTAAAAAATATTTGAAGAATTGGACTTTAAAAAGTGTTTTTAAATAGGTTAAAAGATAAGTCATTTGTTATTTGATTTGAGAGAGGGGAAAAAGAGATCTAGAGACAAAAATGATCTAGGATGGTAAGGAGATGACATGTTGGGCAAGGAAGAGCCCCAAAGGTAGTAGTAGGATAAAGGTGGTTGGATACTATTTCTGGTAGAGAGAGCCACATATAGTGGCATGGGTGCCAGGGTAGATGGGCCTACCTCATCTAGAGACATTGATATTGATGCTCTATTAGTGGTTTCATCATTTGAGGGAGCTATGAAGGAGGAGAGGATTGGGGCCACTAGTGGTAAGATTGACACTGAGGCCACATCGAGAGTGACCATAGACTGGTCAAGCATGATGAAGAGCTAAGTAGGAGGATAGGGATATGGAGGCAGAGATACTAGATGTACCATTACCAACTCTATAGTGAGATGAGAAGCAACCATTGATGACATGATATTGATAGAGGTAGGAGGAGCAAGAGAGAGTGGAGACTATTGCTATCCTAGATGACCCCATAGGTGAGCAAGAGGAGATGACAGAGAGATCAGTCAAACATAGGCTAAGATAAACATGATCCATGATAGTCAGGTTTGAGTTGAGGAAGTGACCTGTAGAGGATATGTTAGGAGGTCATACATATGGGGAGACTATGCTAGGTGGTTGTGCAAATGGAAATACCATAATAGTTGAGACATAAATAGGTAAGAAAATGTGGTTGAATATTATTACCTAGGTTTTAATTTGGAATTACATATAGATAGATATTTTGAGATATAATACTGATATAATATCCATCTAGTGGTATTTTTTATGTGTAAATGGGGATGAGGAGGAGAGATGGGGGTCCCTGGTGAATGTAACACTCCATGACATATTAGATGAGACTCTACAGCCATACGACCCCAAGAAATTGGAAGATCCAAGTGTACCATCTGTCACAGCTCAGGCAAGTTATTTTAGATTAATTGGAGAGGTAGCAAGGTAGATATGGATATAGAGAAAGGATGCATCAGCTAGTAGTGATGGGTGTAGGGGAGTTATAGGTATGGTAAGCCCTAGTAAATGAGAGATCCATACATCTGCATATAGTAACATAGATGATAGAGATTTGGAACTAGATGGTGGAGTTATAGGTGTGGGTAGTGCACCTAAAAGGATAGGTAGAGGGATTGAGATCTTGGATAGCCTCCTTACAATGTACTATTTGGATGATTCAGATCGATGCCTCAATAGGCAGCATGGCTATGCCATGAGATAGATAAGATGGGACCCAGTCATAGAGCTAGAGAATTGTATATGTTGTATATGTTATATTAAACTCATTTTATATATATATATATATATATATATATATGATGGATCATTTTTGCATACTGATTTTGGATGTGTATGTTTTCATTATAATGGTTATGTTTTTGGATGCTTTGGATATATTTATTTCTATCACATGTATTTAGCTTTGTTGTATATGCTATAGGAAATATATGTGATGTGGTTTATTTTCTAGCATTATGTAGGACACATGCATGATTAAAAAGAAACAAGAAAAAAGACTTGGAAAAATATAATCAAGCAAAAAATAATGTACTACACACTATTTCAAGATGGGAAATGTGTAATAACAATAAATGATTAAGTATAAAGATCCAAGATATAGTAAAATAAGATGGTAAAAAGGAATTTGTTTTTAAACCAATGTGAAAGGATTTTGCACCACATTAAAAAAGGTAAAATCATACTAATATCATGTTGGGAAGTATGAAATCAATGTAATAAAATGGAAGGTATGTAAAAGGGAATAAATGGTAATAAAAACAAATTAATTAAATCAAACAATCATACTAAATCATGTTGGGAAGTATGAAATAAAAATAAAATTGTAAAAGTTTGGTCTTAAGTTGGTCATACTAATTCAAGCTGGGAAGTATGAAAAATTCATGAAATGGTTGTAATCTTACACACACTCAAAAAAATAAGAAGATTAAAAAAGTGAAATAAAAATGAAGTAAGCATAAAACATACTAAATCAATATGGGAAGCATGTAAAATAACATGTAACTTCATAATCGATCAAACATGTAATTTGGATGGTGACTTGGGTATTGGAAAATTTTGTGAGGAAGGTCAGGTCCTATCCACAGTCTTACAATGTAACTCAAAAAAGATAACACCACTAGGGTATAATAAATACGAATATCAGGTAATAAAGGATGTGGATAATAGGAAGGAAAAGATGGTAATTTGTGAGGAATGTCAAGTCTTATCCAAAGTCTTACAAAGCAACTCATAAATGAAATCCCAAGGGGAGTGATCAATAGACAAAACAATATTTCTCAATAGGAATTATAATGGATATAAAGAGTGAAAAAGGGTGCTTAAAAATAAATACTTATGCATCTTATGAGAATAATTTAGGGTACAAGAGGCATATTAAGGACATGAGAAGACACTAAGTGACTAGTAGTCATGTATGTATAAAGGAAACCTATTCACTATAAACACAAAGCTTTGTAGGCAAATAAGTGTGCTACTAAGATTAACTCATGAAGGTATATTGGCACAAGGAAAATTAAAATATACCTATCTTCCCATGATGCGTTCCCCATTCTTTAACACCCCTTACAGAGACATTAATCTATTGCAAAAATTGGGTACTTGTGTGAGAAATTAGGTATCACTAAAATATTTTTTATTATCTTCTTCTAATCTATTAGTCTACCACACCCTAAAAGACCTCATCTATATCATGAGGCTAGCTGTGGAGTTTGAGCTTTGAATAGAAGGAGATGTGATTTGAATCATGTCTTTTAGTGTGACTAGACTTTTAATAATATTTTTTCCTTTTGATATCATTGCGTTTTATTTAAATGATTTGGATTTTAAATTTATTTTTAAGTATTTTTAATATTCTTCCTCCATATGGATTTTAAATGACTAATCATGAGAGAGATAGTGATACACATGAATGAGTTATAAGTTAAGGCTAAAGGAAGCTAAGTAACCAAAAATAAAGACTGACTAGGACACCTAGGCTTGACAATGAACTAGCATGTGATCTCAAGTCTCAGCCATGTATATGCTTAGTTTTTAGAAAAAGGAAGATGGAAAAAGGAGATCTAAAGTGGATTGGTACAAGGAGGTAATAATAAGATAGATTTTTTGCTAACTGATCACATAGTAAAGGAAGATAATAACCAAAGGGAGTAGGGTTTGTATAACCAAGTCAACATGATAAATTATCTGCAAAAAAGAGGGAGAAGAAAGAAAAATAATCATAAATATGCAAGAAAGAGAGTTTTGAGAAAAAATCTAGGGAAAAATGGAAATCAATGATAAAATACAACCATATGTAAATATAAATGATAGTATAAGCAAGATATAGTACAACAAGTAAGATCATGATATAAGATAATAAAAAATTTGACATAGTGTCAAATGATATAATAGATATAAATAAGATTGGATCACATTTATAATAAAATATAAATGTGAAATAACCATGCATGTGCTCATAAATATCGTTAAATGTATCCACACACATTATCTAATACATCAGATAAGTCTTTATGAATCTGGATACACATTATTGCTAAAGTTTCATCAAACTTCAATGAATACTAGGAAAATACTTCTTTTTTGATCTCCTCAACTGAAAAATTAGGAATACTCGATGGATTATTCTGAGGAGGAAAATTAGGCAAAGGATGGTCAAGAGAATGGGTGGGAATGGGATCTACTGGAGATGTAGAAATCATCAATGGATAAAAATCCACAAGTGAGGGAAGGTCCATAGGTGGAGGCACATAAGATAGTGAAGGGACCATAAGAGGGGATGGAACCACTGGAGGTGTATCCATGGGAAAAGGATAAGCCTTCTTGTGGGAATGACCTATGGTAGGAATATAATAAGGTCCAATAATGGCTATAAGATTATCTTTGGGATGTTCTTGTTGGATGTGATAATGATTGGTGTGATGGGTGCCACATAGATGCCATAGTCAATATACCTCACCATACTTGGGTAGATATTTCAAAATTACCTTCAAGTGAGGTATGGATGTTTTTGATGATATGGAAAAAGGATTCAAGATATTAATATATTATCACAACTTGTGATAATAAGTAGAAGAACAGGTGTCTATCTTATGGAAGCAATAAATATGATTATGAGTGGTTTTAAAAGAATAACTCATGGAAAGAGGTATAATAAGTGTAAGAAGCTAGAGCTAACTTGTCATCCCATTTGGTGGTTAGAGAAGCCATCTTAGGAAAGGTAAGGAAACCATCACCAAGGGAGGGTGATGATGAGGAAAGAATAGAACTAGGCTCAATAAAAGGAGTGATAGCATCAGAAATAGGAGTAGCCTCAGCAACCATAGGAGTAAAAATAGGATCAACTATAGAAGGAGTGAGAATTGTCTCAAATATACTAGGCCCTACTAAGGGAGGAGAATAATCTTGACATATTAATTCTCACCTTATGAAATGGTGGGAAATGAACTTGTATATATAGGTAGGTCTTGCCCTAAATCCTTCCAAAAATATTAGTTATACCAGATTGACCCAATCAACCCACTATGTTTTTAGGGACAATTTAATAGGTTTGGTGAGATAGGTTATTTTAAATTCTAATAAGCTAATAAAGTGAAAAATACATGTAAATTGTACTGGGTTGACCTAGTTGACCTAGTACAATCGACTAACCAAAAAGGGTTTAAGATAAGAAAAGGAGGGATGGAAAGAGGAAAAGACTGGTGGAATATTCAAAGGAGGAGAAATAGATTAAATAATGGTTTTAGGAGTTTTTTGGATTTTTAATAATGTGGAAAAAAGAGATAACATTCTGATGAAGCACCAAAAGTCTACCCACCCCTTTCTCAGTGCACCCCTTAACGCGTACACTCAGAGAGATTGAGTCACGATGGGTTCCTACACAATGTAAAGCATTAGTATTTGATAAAATGTTGAAAATATTATGTGTATACATATACCCCACTTGAAGCTCATCATGTGTCACTAAGGTGCAATATGGGATGGTGCTTTGATAAAGAACATAGTAACACAACGTTGATGCTAAAAAAAAGTTGCAATATTTTAAAGAAAAAATAACTAAAAGTAAATGACTAAAATGGAAACTAATCTAAAAATTAAATAATTTAAAAGTATCTGTAATGTGTACCTTTATTTACCTTTATTTTGAGATGGTTATCTAATATGTTGTTAGTTTTGATTGTGTAGGGCATAGAAACTGCTTTTGTTTAACCCAAGAATACAAAACTAAATAGCAAAAACAAATAAATGGAAGAAAAGCCAAGATAGTTTATGTTATAAGGATGGGATGTACTTGGTAAATTTGGCAAGATAGGGTGACAAGTGATATGTTATACCAAATAACCAAGTCAAAAACAAGAGTAAATCAAGTAACCGAAAAGCCAAGGCTACTAAAGACTGAAAACTCAAACAAACTATTCTTAAGTAAGAAAGGCAAACTCACCAAGTTAAACCAAGGATACATGTCAAATAGGATGGTAAAATAAAATAAATCAATGGTAAAAGACTAAGAAAAATGGTAAAAAAACATTGATGAGTGAGTAGTAACAATACACATCTCACTCAACAATAGAAAAAGGTGCATAGAAAGGAAAACAACATTGATGAGTGAAAAGTAATAGGTCAACCTCACTCAACAATGGAAAAAGGGTATGAACTTAGGTGTCCATAATAGCAGGAAAGTACAATCAATGACAAATATTAAAAGAAAGTAAAGAAAGTCTAGGAAATGTAAAATTATGGTGTAAAGAAAGGTAATCTATAGTTACTCAAACATGTTATGTTGCTTTTAAGGATAGATAAAGCTGAAAGAAAGTAGTGCTAGCATGTTTTTAAGAGGTAAAGATGAAGTAGAGAAGAAGGGAAAATAGATTTGGAATCATAATTTTTCTATCAAGTGGGGAAAATGAAATGGGTGGAGGGGACAATGAAGGAAAAACCAAGGTATGGAAACCCTTTATCAAAGTCAAGACACTCAAATTAGGTTTGTCAAAACAAGAGGACTTTTGACCTTAAGGACTATGAAGAACTTCTCTTAGTGACACAAGTCTTAGGTCAACAAATGGAGTATATATATCATCCCATGAAGGATATATGCATAAAAATTAAAATGGGCCTACCTCCCTATGACATGTTCCCCATTCTTTCAGACCCCTTACAGAGCCATCTCAAGGAGGCTTGCGAGAACAAGGTTGCAAGGAAGTAGGAAGCTATGAGATGAGATGCAGTGAGAGATAGAAAGCATTGATCTTTAAGTTAATGTCATTAGGTTCATCATTATCAGAGTCTAAGAGGTTGAGAGGAATGTTACCAATGAGCTTACAATGCCCACTATAACCTTAGGTTGAGTTATTAAGAAATTTGAGATGCTTAGACTCATTAAATGGAATGCTAGGCAAAGACTCAAGAGTAGGAATCTTGAAGATACCACGATCTTGGAATTATTTTAAATTACAAGGGTTATTTTCACCTTGAATCCTGTAAATGGATCCATTATGAGGAAACTTAACACATTGGCAAGCAGAGGAAGCAATATCTCTCATATGGTGAGTCCATGGCTTACCAAGCAAGATGTTATAAGAAAGGGGGAAGTTAAAGATCATTACCTTCACATGGATGGTGATAGATGGGATGGTAATGAGAATCCACATGCAACCTAGAGGAGGCATTTTCCTTCTATCTTATCTTTGGTAGGTGTTTCATGTAGACATGAGATTATATTCATAATATTTAAGGTTTTTAATGAAATTGAGAGGCAACACATGTGTTAGAACCCTCATCAATCAATGCATGCTTGACTTGGATATCACCTATTTAGATAATAATTAATAAGGAAGGATCATCACATGAATTAGAATGTTGTTAGGAATCATAGATGTGATAGGAAATTTTAAGGAAAGATAAGTGTCTATAGTTTCATCAACATTGATACATCTCTTCACATTATTGTAATATACGATCTTCAGATCCAGAAAAAGTTAGCTCTCGGAGGATGAGGGACATTTATCTTGAATAATAGTTGTATAAGGCATTTTATCTAATGTGGATAATTCCTCATAAGCTCAAAGAACATAATTTGGGATGGGAGATTAGTGATTTCTGCAATGAGATCCCGTTCATCATAACCCATAAGAATGTTTCTAGATAAAGGTAAATAGAAATTAAGGTTATCCTTAAAAGGAGGAGTTAAATTACATTGAAATTTATGTTGATATGAAGGAGAATGTTTTGGACAAGGTGGTAAATCATGTTGAGATGATGAACTAGTTGGTTAAATTTGTTATTGAGAATTGGAAGAAGAAGTGTTAGTAGAAGCTTGGTTATCATTAGTATTGGAATATGATGGAAGAGTGGTAGAAATAGAATGGGAAATGTTATCCAAGGGAGAATCATAAATTAGATCATCAAAAGTAATAAGGTCATCTTGACCCAACTCATTTAAATGAGTTGGAGAAGAATCCTAGATAACATGATATGTCTTATGTAAAAGAAGATTGTAGATAGGTCATGAATCAATGAAAGCCACCACTCTTTGTATATTAGTCATGCTAACCATATTCTCTTTAGAAGTTGGTTCAACAAGAATTTTTATGTTATTAGTGGAAGGGGTAGACTTGTCTTAATTTTTTTGGATAGGTTAATGATTCGGTAAAGGATCTTTGTAGATAGCCAAATAAGCATTGGCTTGATTCAAGGCTTGAGTTTTTTCATGTGATTTATAGTCCTTGAAATAAATATCATAAACTTGTTGATGCCTGAAAATAATGGAATCATGATTAAAAGTAGGGCCAAGAATAAAATCCATAGCTAAATTATGAATTTGTCTACAGGTCTCATAATAATGACCCCAACTAGCGTGAAACCAACAAAACTTGTTAGGACTATACCAGGATTTCATAGGATGGCTAGGTTCAAGCTCTCGTGGAAGAGGCTTGGGTAGATGTTTAATCAATTTAGCTAAGGATAGAGGTTTTTAAATTTTGATGTTATTTGGTGAATAAAAATGAGGATTGGTATATTTTTGAAAAAGGGGAGCTAGTTTCGATAAAGGGGTAGGGAAAGACATCTTGAACATTGTGAATGGTGTCATAAGAATCGATAACACCATCATTATTGATATTGCAATTTTGTTTTTTGATTAAGAGATGAGGACCTACAGAAGGTTAGGGTGGCTCAAATTGAAGCATTAGGAAATCTTGTCTTTTATCTTGGTCAATAGCTTCCTCCAAAGTGCGTGGATAAAGGGTGTGGACTTGATATTGTAATTTAGGAAAGAGAGAATTTGTAAATAAATGAAGAAGATTATCATCCACCATGTTATGTTCACATTTGTTTAACAAATTTTTCCATCTCTTAAAAAAGGCTTGGGGAATTTCATTTTCATGTTGTTTGCAATTAATTAAATGGGCCAAAGTGTTTTCAGGAAGATCATTAGTTTGGAATTCTTACACCAAAGCATTTACTAAGTCCTCCAAACTAGAAATGGAATGAGATCTAATTTCATTGTACAAATCCAAGGCATCACCCATGAGGGTTTTGTCTAGGATCTTTGTAGCATCAAAGGTGTTTAATTTGACCCAATCCTTGTAAAGATTTCCAAATGTTTTGAGGTGAAGGGTAGGATTGGTTGACCCATTATAAGAAATTATATGTGTTATACCTCTTATATCAATGTTGGCAGTTTGAGTAGTGAGAGGTTCATTTTGTAGATGCTTGATAATTTTATTGACTAAAGGAGGTTGAGGAATGATATAGCCTTGAGAATATCAAAGAGGAGGAAGGGGAATATTTTGGTTATGTATCCCAAGCCATTGGTTATGGATGAGATTGAAGATTAAGAAGGTGGTTTTGCATTCTCATCATTTGATTTATGTTATGTGTTTGAAAGGTATTCATTTGATCGAGAGTTTTCAATAAAATTTGATGTGTTTTATTAACATTAGAAGCATTAGAATTGGTATTTATGTTGGTATTAGTGGATTGGGTACCACTATTAGTGTTGATATGAGCTTGAGATGAATTATGAGAATGTGAGGCACTAGTGGCAAAATTTGCTTGTGTAGAAAAGGATGGACTAGTGAATGGTTGAGAAGAAGAAGCACTAGAAGAATGATTGCCTTGGGTATCAAAAAATGAACTAGTGGAAGGATTAAGGATAGTGGATATTATGAGAGACCCACTAGATGTATAACCTATCATGTTAGTTGAGATGCTAGACATGGAGGTAAAAGAGGTTAGAGAAGAAGATGTCATGGTATAAGGAGTCAAAATGGAAGGAAGAAGATGAGAATTAAAGAAAGTTATACCCCCAAATATAGTATTAAATTTAGGAGTACATGAATGAGGTTCTTTGGTTTGACCACTAATCATGAGGTTATAAATGGCAGAAGGATCCTTTCCTGAATGTTGAGGAAATCTAGAAATAAAGAAGAGCATTTTGGGATTATACTCTAACTCATGTTAAAAAATAAGAAAAGAGGAGGATTATGTTTCAAAGAGGTATTTGGATAGATCCCATAGGTCATTATGTGACTATAAATATAAACATTACTAGCATCTAAACTAGGAGCCCTAATCTGTATATGGGAGACCTTATTAGGATTGGTAAATTTCATCAATTCTACTAAATGTAACTCAATGTCATCACCAAATAAAAGGTCCATGATAAAGGGAAAATAAGAGAGATGAGAAATAAAAGGACAAAGAGGTGACTAAAATAGTACAGGATTGACTAGGTTGACCTAGTACAAAAATAGGGACTATAAAACTATACAGGGTTGACTGGGTTGATCTAGTACAGTGTACAAAAGGAAGAAAAGGTATTGGGTTGATTGGGTTGATCTATTATAATATATAGGGAATTCAAGAATATTAAAAATGGATTGTGAAAATGAAACAAGATAATTTTTCAAGTAATGAAAAATTAGTAATTACTAAAATGAAACATACAATCAATTAAATTAACATTGGTCAATATAATTAAATCACACAAAACAAAAACTTGTACTAACACTAGCTAATGTAAGATTTTTTTCACACAATTAAACAAAGAGAAAGTAATCAACTTGAAAATTAAAGAGCTAACTAATTGGTCAACCTGGATGTTTATTAGATTATTAAGATATGATTTTTAATCTGATTGGAACTTTGTTATAAGTAAGGTACTAAATATCAATCTAAGGATGGTTTCAAGTAGTTTGGGATGAAAGGGACTGTATTAGAAATGATATAGGATTGGTATTGGGGCCTACCACCTCACTTCACATACTGTAGTGATAAAGGTGTCAGGTGCTTATCCAAAATATACCATTAACCACGCTTTATACTTTACCAAAGCATCAAGTCAGCTTCCCCCTTGGTGATGAAATCCAAGTAGGTTGGCCTTGGTTAGACAAAATTTTAAAGTTATTATTCATATTTTTATGATTTGGTCATGTGTGCATAAAATATAAATAGTGAAATTAAGTGATTAATTAAAAATCTCATAATTAAACTATGTGAGTTATTCCAAGCATGCAAACAATAGGAAAAGAAATGTTTGATCTAATTAATAAAAGATATGAGGTTAATTACAACTTGAAACAAGGTATAGTGTTGACAATATATGCATAAAATATATAAAAAAGTTGATACAATCAAACTTTTACTACAAAATCAAGGTTTGAAAATGAACTGGGTCGACAAGGTCGACGTAGTTACTTCAGATAGCACACAAAACACAGAGCTAGGTCAGTAGGGTCAATCTAATTGATTGTGCAAGGGTAGTTTTAAAGACTAAAAAATATGAAAGGAAAGATATAAAATAAATAAACAAAAAGGTATAAAGGAACCTTGGTGGATCAAAGATGAAATGAAGAAATATTTTTGATAAATAACCTTGAAGTATGTTACAAAACCTACAAACTGGGTTGATAAGATCGATCAAGCTATGCAAGAACCTACTGTAGAGTGATAAAAATGTATAGGGTCAACTAGGTTGACTAGGTCGATCCAATTACCTATTCCTGGAAACTTATGCATAAAAGCCAAAAAATTGGGTCGATAGAGTCGATCTAGTATGAAAAAATAATGACTAAAAGAATGAAAATAAGTGAAATAAATCCTGTAAGGGTTAGTTTCACATCAATTTCACCAAAATGTATGCAATAAAAAATTCATCATGTCTATAAATCAATCCTATTTCAGAGAGACACTTTCGATTAGGATACACTTGTTAAATAGGAGCATGACCAATATGGGGATCTGCTAGACCCGATTAGGGGATCACTTGTCACAACATATCATGTTAGGAAGGGTTCCAAAGCCTACAGTATAACACAATCACACAATAACTCTAATGTATTCCTAAGGTTTAAAACATTCACCTATTCTAATAACAAAAAAGTAAACCTATTCTAGTACACACCAAATCTTATGGCACAAAGTGGGGATTATAAACAATTAAAAAAACTAAACTAGACATGTATTATAATAAATATACTCACATTAATTTATATATAATCTTAATACATGGAATAATAATACAAATGTATTATCTATCTACTCTTACAAAGGATAAATAAGGTTAGGAATACTTACACTTGAAGACTAACCCATCAAGCCTCAATCTCTCCCTTGGCCAAGGTGCTTCATAAGAGATTGTTGTGGTATGTAAGGATAAGAAAGATAAATTAGCTCTAAGATACACAACCTATCTATATATCCAAAATAATTCTCCACAAGATAAGATCCATATCTCCAAAGAAAGTATGTAATCCTAAGTTTTATTCTTCAAGTATAATGGTCAATAAGTAGATGTTCATTCACACTTCTTTTCTATTAATTCTTCTCTTATGAAATGGTGGGAAATTAAAATTTATATATAGGTGGATCTTTCCCTAAATCCTCCTAAAAATGTCAGATATACAAGTTTGACCCAGTCAACCTAGTATATTTTTGAGGATAATTTACTAGGTATGAGCTAGGTCAGTTGAAAGGCTAACAAGCTAAGAAAATGAAAAAAACCCTAAACTATACTGGGTCGACCCAGTCAACTGAGTATAGCCAACTGACTAAAAGGGGGTTAAGTTAAGAAATATATGGATAAGGCATGACAACTAATAATAATGGGTAAGACTGAGGAGAATAAGCTTAGGATAAATGGTTTTAGGAGACAAGTGTGTAGATGATAAGTGGAAAAAAGGACAACAATATTATGAAGCATCGATGGTCTACCCACCCCTTTCTTGGTGCACCCTCTAAGGCATGCACTCAAAGAGATTGAGACTTGACAAGTTCCTATAATATATAAAGTGTTAATGATCAATTAAAGTTTGAAAATATTATGTGTATACAAGTTGTGGCTTTGTACCAAGTAAGAGTGGATTTTATAAATTAGCAACATTGAATAGTTAGTAACATCTTTGTAAAATATGTGATCATTTTTAAAAATATTTAAAGCTAATAACAAATTTGAAAAATCTAGTATCAGCTTTGCAAAGTGGTTAGTGGCTTTGTAAAATAAATCTACGAATATGGATAATTAAAAAAAATGGATTTGTGGCTAGGAGTAGTGAATTTGAAAAGTCACTAATGGGTGGATGATAGAATAGAGGCTTTGTAACAAATCCATTGATGGATAAAAACACAAGGTGGCTACCTTGTGTTGATGAGTAATGAATTTTCACAAGGGGGGATCAAAGAGTTCAAGGTTACAGATGATGATGATGCAAAGTTGGAAAGATACAAATTAGATTTAGTGATGTAGGAATTTAGTTACAGTGAGTTGATAGGCTAATCGTTTGTTATGTAGGAGAGACTATCTATCTTGGCATCATGTTGTCATTGATTAGAGGTATTACACAAGTTGAATTGACTGACAATTAAGGAGTTTGTCTATTTAGAGTTGATGGACCTTTATTATGTTACCTTCATGTTGACTATCTATATAAACATGGCATTGATCACAACTTTAGTAAAACATCAAATTTTTGAGACCAACACTTTCCACTTTGTGATGGGTGAGATGACCGTCACATTGGAGGACATATGGCACATATTCCATCTCCCAATGTGAAGGGACATGATCTATTAGCATTCAAGGACTCTAATGTTGACAATACATTGGCTTGTAAAACATGTGATGGTTGGTTTATACTGAGGTTAGATTTATATTGATATGTGCTTGGAGGATGGCATGATCGATCAACTAACTTTCACTTTCATGGATATTATTAGTGACTTATTGTTGCCTAACAAGAGTGGCAATTTTTTTAGATTAGACTTGGTGATATTATTGAAGATATGGTCAAGATACATAGAGTGTTTGCTTGGGGACCAATTATATTGGCACGCTTGTATCAAGAGATACACTTTAGTACCTAAAAGGATGGGTGAGCATTGGGTAAGTGTTACTAATCCAAATTTAGTCATGGGAGACATAACAATGGAGCACCCAATGGCTATGAGGTAGGTGTAGGACCCTAATGAGGCAATAGTTTATGGGTGGGTAGTATTGGGTGTACACAAAGTTCATGTAGGAGATGTGGTATTTTATAAGTCTACATTTAATGATTTTAAAGATGAATATATTACTTGGATGCCTTACCAATAAGTACAGTGGGGATGGCATGAGGATGTGGACTATACCAGTTTCATAATGACTAAGTGTTATTTCATGGGTCGATAGGAACTGGTTATAGAGATAAAAAGTCTAGATAAAGTATTATGATAGTTTGGATGATAGTAGGGGTACTAGTAGGGCCTCACTTATTTTCCAAGAGTGTTTGGGAGAGAGGTTAGTGGGGTACCATAGTAGACATAGTTGTATCCCAGATGGACTATGATAATTTGATGTATGTAGTATGGGACTATCAAACACTTATGGTGGATCTAGAGGTTAATATTTCTTATAACTTATGGTGGGCATTGAGAGTGCTAGTTTTATGAAACAAATTAAGATAGATCTATAATTTATCTTACTTAGTAAATCTGAGATCAGATAAATCAATCAACTAATTCTATTTAAAATATTTATATCAAGATCATGACCAAATTGGATCCACTAAACCTAACCAAGGGATCTCTTATCACACAATACCAAATGATAGGGTTTTAAATCCTATAGGCAAATAATATTATGAAATAACCTTAGCTAGGTCTAAGTATATACAATAAAACTAATATAGTGCTCACCAAAGTTTTAGCATAAAGGAGGATGGTTAAGCAAATAAAAAAAATTAAAGGTTACATTACACAAATGGGGGTCTTGATCACCTAAGGTAGAATATGACAAGAAAATAAAACCCTATATTTATACTAAGTCTAAGTATGGAGGTGATCTAAGAAATGATCTATACATTCAAAACATATTAGTTTATACAATATCTATCTATCAAATGAAATAGATTTTGACCACTTTCTAGTCCCAAAATTATAAAGGGGTCAACCTAATGCCTTGAGTCTTGATTCATCATTGTTACCATGGTTGTCATTCACCTTATGTGTTGTGAAGGTTGTTTGAATAGTTTACTAATTTGTCATGCCAAACCTTTATTTTGTTAGCTTTCATTCCTTCTATCCAACTTGAATCAGGTAGTGTCATGATTATCAAACATGCTTAGATGGTCCTTTATCACTTTAAAGGGTCCCCAACATGTGAAAGATGCCACGGTGAAGGTAAACTAAGGAGACAATTTGATAGAGGCTCATAAACACATTGGTTCTACCTAATAACTTGAGGTATGTCCAATTTTTATCTTTCAAATAACATCATATAATGTGTCTTAGGGTTTAATTGAGGTTTCATAGGTAATAAAGGTCATTTATATGCATTAACATGATAATTCAATTGATATACCCACTTTTAAGGTCATAACATGTGCAAAGTCAATGCTTTTGGTTATAATGAGAACTAATATGGCATTAATAGACCACTAAATCACCCCACATGCCTTGAATGGACCTCATTAACCTCATCAAGCCATCACTAGACTGTTTGATGCCTTACTGAATCCACTAACACCATGGTCAATGCTTAATTCCTCCCAAATAGACCCCACACATGCCAAATAGTGACATTTCAAATCCCTCAATTCATACCATCAATTTAAAAGTGCCATTTGATTCCTATTTTCCCTTTGAAACACCCGATAATGATGTTTTAGGTCTAAAATAAGAAGAATTTATAGAGAAAATGGTAGGTTGTAGAGGTTTCTTGAGTAATATAGATCCATATAGTATGGACCAGCACATATGGCATCATATTTTTATAGAGGGAGGTCAATAAGGTCAAATGGATAAAAAAAATTTAGTGTCATGGTAACTCAAAATCATTCCATCTCTCTTTTGAGTTCATTGGTAGGCTCAAAGATCTCCTCAGGTTCATGCTTGTACTATATAGAGGAGAGATAATGCATGCCCAAGCTCATAACTAGAGAAAGTGAACTCATGAAGATTTTATCGATGGGAATTTATTTATGGATTGGTATCCTAATATTTATGATAATTCCTTAATAATTTAAGGAATCCATATGCCCCTCTCATCTGTACATGCCAACTTAGATTGAATGGTTTTCAATGATTTTTTATTTATTTGTTCAAACTAGTAATGGATGTTGTTTCTTAGGGTTTTGAAGGATCCTCCCATAGTAATTTCATCACTTAACCACACATGTGATCTCATATTATTTTAAAACATTCATGACTATCTCCTATGTATGAATTGTAGACAAGTCTATGCAAAGGACAAAGGTTTGATGCCTTCATCAAAGGTTGTGGACTGGGATGAAGAGTTTGTAGAGGTTTTTCAAGGTTTCCAATGCCTCATTACTTAGGATGAATGTTCAATGACCTTTTGTCACTATTGTCACTTGAACTTTCACCCAATGAGGATATGGGAAAAGCTTCTCCTCATTTACGTGAGACAATGGAAGCACCTCAGGGCTATGGGTATCCCTATTGGGATGTGGATCTCTAGATTAGGGGCTCGCTCCCCTTGATGCATCATTTAAGCTCATATCCTACTATTAACAACTTGGGGGGATTAAAAGGGTTAGAAAAACTAAAATTCAACCTATTATAATGGAGTTGATTCACCAAAATATGTGTTCTACTCACACTCTTGACATGTACTTTGAACCAAGAGAAGCCTAACATACACTCCATCCAATGATAGCCTTCTTCTTACATCAATGTTTCAACATGGGGTCTTGGAATTGGATTAGGATAGGAATACTTAGATAATAGGAATTATAATACACACTATTGAATGAGATATTCACTACACCTGCAACTCCATTTGACACTTCTTGTTGACCTACAAAGAGAAGTCTTTAAACTCATAAGGTACTAGGAAAATGGACATGTGAAGGTAAGCTGACATACACTTGCACAAGACAATAACCATCAAATACTCTTAGAGTATTCTTGAATGAAGTAAAAAATAGATATCTTTATTAATTCAAGACAACATTTTGGTAGGGATTCACCATACCCAAGTGGAGTCATCCATACAATACCCAAAAGGCCAAAATTTATAGAACTTGGAGGAAGAGAGAGAGAAGGGGAGTCTAAAAGTCACAAGGACATGTGTCACCAAGTGAATATTGGTTAAAATTACATTTGGAAGATATTTGGGGTGAGATATTCCATTTAATAAAGGTTAATTTGTACAAAAAAGTCATAAGAATAGTGAAAAGTGGCATAAACCCTATAATTTTGGCATAAGAAACTACCCTTATGATTTTCCTTCCAAAACTACCTTTATTTATACATATGGTCAAGTCTTATGGTTGGTATAAATAATAAGGGATAAAAATAAGTCCCCACATTCATTTCATTGACCTCTAACAATCCCTAATCTTTTTTACATGCAAAATCATTCTTAGTAGTCTCAAAAAGGATCTTTTCCATGCGCCTTTTCCACTTGGCATTCAAAACTTCTCAATTTTACAAACTTATCCATACACAAGAGTTCATGACACTTTTCAAAGGTTTTCATATCATTAGTTTCAATAAAAAATCTTTAAAAGGCCTCCCTAATTTATTTTCACTACTTTCCCCAAGTGTTCACTACCTGGCTCACTAGACTGGCTGAAAGTGAGGAACTAGTTGGGGTATGTAGAGGATGATTAATGAGATGAGGTTAATTTTGGGAGTTATATCAAGTGTAAATCTTCCTCCCAAATTTTTTTTCATCTCCTAAATCCTCATGTAGCATGAACACCACTCAAAATGGTTAAAAAAATATTTGTTTCCCTCTAATCTATACAATTATGTAAAATTAAATCACATGTTTAGGATCCTCTACAACTTCCAAGTGGTTTCATGGCCATTCCCTTGCATCTAGATACCTCAATTGCTTCCTTTCTCCAATCGGGTCTCTATAAGGGTTTTACAAGGATTTTGAGTGGCCTAGACTCTTAACATTTGTTCATAAAGTTAAAATGTTTAAACCCTAGAAAAAATACATTTTTGGCCTCTTAATAACCCCCTCTAACTTATATAAATGTCTCAAGGTCCCATGCAAACATCCATGAAAGATATGAGTGATGGAAGTTGACATTAAAGATGTTCATGTGCATCCTGTGAGGGTTTCAGTAGGTCTGGGGTTAGAGATGGGTTCCTATGGATTTTCCTCACCAACCAAAATATTCCTCACCTATCAACATGTTCAAATAATTTTTATATCTCAATAAGAGGTAAAAATGGGAATGACCTTTGTTTTAGGATAAGAGTTATGCCTTGACAACAGGCTTGTTAGCACCTTGTGAACCAAAAGATAATAATTCTCACCTTTAATACATTCCTTCAGCATTAAAACATAATATTTTACCCCCATAGGCATCATAAAAACATCATAGTTCTTGAATAGGGTTATAACTTAAAGTGACCTCCTATTTAGGGTTGGGTTTACATGCTTTTATATTAGGTCTGCCTATAAACCTACTTGTCTAGACCATATCCTTGGCATTCCAATAATATAATATAGTTTTTTATGTCCCCCTAGGTCTTTTAGATCTTAAAAAAACTCAACTTCAACCCTCCTTACCTTTGGCCCATGATTTCATCACTTTTCCCAAAATTGGCACCTCATGCACCCTAAAAGTGACCCTGCTTTGAGACAAAATAGAGGATTTTTTCACTATTTAACTTGGAAAATTTATGGTTGGATAGTTTTATTTAGGTCATAATTGTAATCTTTAGCAAAATTGAGCTCCCAACTCCTCCATTTGGTCCTCCAACTCTCCATTTTTCCAAGGCAGACTTTTGACTAAGCAGGGTTTATGGGTAGGCAAGGTATAAAATTGTATTTGGAGGTCCTAGGGTTTGAATTGAGATTTATTGTGATGTTTAAGGATCTTAAATTCTTTAAAAAACCCATTAAATACCTATCTATCCTTCTTTCCCTTTTAAACACCTTCCATGCCATGGAACCTAGCATTAGGCTTAAAACTACCTATAAAGGAAATCATTATCTTGTGCTTGCTATAGGTCTTATTGAGATAGGTTTGGATTTAAATGAACCATATAAACCTATTATATGATTTTAAAAATCCAATAAATGTTTCCATTTACTATATTTTTGTTTGAGTTTCATCTTTTTACCCTAGCTCATTCTTTGCTTTCCAAAATAGGCCTCTGCCCCTTAAGGACTAAGATAGTCCCCTTAAGTCATGTCTGTAGGTGTGTTTGAGGTTTTATTAGAGTATGGAATGAATTTTTATACCATACACTACCTATTTAAACCACTTACAATTTATTTTCTTTTCAAACACCTTTTCCCATGCTTCACTAGCCCCATCTCATGTATTGCTTCACTATACTGCCTATACAGACTGAGACATAATTTTCATTTTTTTAAGCTCTAATGGATGAATTTAGCCTCAAAATGTTTTTATAAAACCTTTTGGTAACATTCCTAGAATCACATATTCATCTCATCCATTTGAATTCACTTTTTGACCTCAAAAGACATCCTAACTCTTGATTGTTACAAATTCCTCATACTAGTCTATAGGTGCATGTTCCCAGTCCTATAGGTACATCTTGATAGGTGTTCAAGATTAAAAATGGGTTATAAAACCTTATATTATTCTCTAACTTCACATTATCCTCAATCCAACATCTACATGCTTCATGTTTATCATAAAGACCCCTTTTCACCTTGATTAGGTTAATATTCCATTGCCATTAGTTGTAGGTACATGTTCCCAGCCCTGTAGGTTACAATGAGATTGATTCAGATCATGTTCACCTTTTTTAGGGGATTTTTAAACTATAATTTATCCTTTTAGAATTCACATTTGGATTATATTATTATTTAGGAGTCCTTACACCATCCTTTTGTGTTAATCCTTGAAACACTGCCCTCACTACCTCTTTGCCTTGTGTACAGATAGGGGATGGTCCAAAAGGTCATTTCATGAAATATCCCCCTTCTCCATTTCCTAAGTGCTCAAGAATAATTTTTATATCCCTTGGAATTGTTTCCTAAACTTGGACAATGTCTAGGATTATCATATCTAGTGCAAGTTGACAACCTCCATCAATATCATGTAGACATCACTATTGCAAATCAATGATTTTTAGCCATTTTGGGAGGTCTCAAAACCTATGTTCCACTCCTTTTACCCTCAAACTTGTCATGCTTGTTATTGTAGGATATGGATAAAATATGAACCAAACAATTATTTTGGAAACCTATTATAACATGGCACACATCATCTCAAAAAACCCTCAAGACCTTTGTTTGGTCAATTTTGGGGCTGAGAACCCAAAACACTCAACTCTCTTTTTTGGAGTGAACAATCCACTTTTATAATCCTCTAAACCTTCCTAGCATGGAAACAAGGAATCTTGGATATGATAGGTATTAATCATGAGTTCCACCATGTTTTTTACCATTCATGCTCCGTAAAAACCTCCTAGAGCTCAAGTGTAAGGTAACTGTAACAAGCTAGGTAGTGAACAATTGTGTATAGTTTAGGCCTTAAGATCTCTTATTTGATAATAAAATTCCATTATAATGTTTCCAAGGAATTTAAAACCTTACCAAGACTTTCTTAAAATTAAGATGACTTAGCATGCTCTTGTAAATGAAACTTTGACTATTATATGCAAGGAAAACATGAGAGAGCAAGAAAAATGCAAGTCAAGGCCTTCCAAATACCACAAAACACTTTTAAACCCTTTAATATATAGCCAAAAAAAATATAATCATAAAAAAATCACTAAATACCTTGTTCTAATGTGGAGAAACCATTCACAAAGCAACTAAGCTAACTGCCAATGTAAACTAAGCCATTTGCAAGCATGTACAAGCCTAAAAGAGGCTTTCCTGAGTGTTTGAAACTTTAAACACCCAAATAATAATAAAATATTTAAAAACACTTTTAATCACTTTAAACAAACCATTCCATCAATCCAAAGTAATAAAATTTGAAACAAATTCAAAAAGAGGCCCCCTCATGGTTGAATAGGCATAACAAGATGACTGGAGTGTTAACGATCATTAATAAATGAGGAGGTACCAAATTTTAAATTATTATTATGTATTTGAATCATACTCATATAAATATCCACCCCCAAGATAATTTACTCCAACTCAAATTTTACGGCCCATAGTGAGCACTTGAAGTTGACCTTTCTTTGTATGCCAAGAGGAAAAGGGATAAAAATGAGTTACAAATGAAATTTTTTTATGAAATTTATTTAATTAAAACATGTAAATGACATTTTTGGAGGTTAAAATTCACACCACCATGTTTTCTAAGTGGTACGCTTCCCAAGGTAGTTGTACAAGTGCCCATTTCTCTCTACTTGGCCAAGAAAATTGCATGTTGTCTAAATAACCTACAAATTTTAGTTAATGAAAGTTGATAAAGACCTCCTAGGACACATTTCACATGATAAAACTCCTTAAAACTTTCACAATTCCCAAGAAACCTATACAAAGCATTAAATTCACTATTTAGACCTCTTAAAATGACTTAAAATGATAAATGGACCTAGAGAACACTTAACCAAATCTATTAAAACATTAATTAACACTAATTAACCTATGAAACACCTTATAAAAACATATTACATTCCTCTAAATTCTTAAAAGTGATTTTTTTTACTAGGGGTGCCCTATTTTGACCTAAAAGTCAAAATTGGTCAACAGATTAGTGACTCATAGGGGTAGTATGCCTGCTATACTAACTAGACCAATAGTCATATCACTCCATTGTAATTATGGATTCATATAAGGACTATGGTAAATGAGATACATTGACTATTGACTCTAATCTTAATCAACAAGACAACCATTGAATACCTCAAACACACAAAGGAAAGAGACACACAACAAATACTAAAGCCAACACACATGTGCTACTTAGCACTTAGGGAAAACAAACACAGTATAAAGGAAACAAATATGTAAATTTTTCTTGCTCATACCTCCCTTCCTAGATCAAAAGGTAAGTATCTTACGTCTCCTTCCTTACTAGATGATTGTGGATGCCATGCATGTTTATTCTTCAATGGGATATTAGATGACTCTTGCTTCCTCTTTGCTCTTTGATTTTGTAAATCATTCAATGGAGTCATCTCCCATGCATTATAAAATTAGTTAAGGTCCTCTTGAACTTCAAATCATGCCTCAAACTACTGTCCCTTCATCTTGTCATGACAAATCTAAAAATCCATGTATGGGATAGCTTGTTGCAAGTTCATCTCTCCTTCAAGGATCTGATCATCCTTTTCTATTCCCATAATCTCTTCAAAATATTCAAGGAGAATTGTATCAAAACCATTTGAAGGTGTTTCTCTATTTCATTATTCATGAATATTGTTGGAGGTGGTTGCATAGGTGGATGTAGAAACAAGCTCCAAGTTACTTTCAAAAGGCCTAAAATCATCATAGATTGCTCTATTATGATCTAGGGTCTCTCCATGATGTTTCTCTTCAACATGTATTTTCTCTCCCTCCTCTTGAGATTTTTTGTTCATGAGCTTAGTATTTTTATCCTCCTCATATTTTTGGAACATTTGCATGTAAATCTACCACATGTCCTCCTTTTGAACCACATCTTCTTGTTTATCATGATTGGTCAGCTCCAAGGAATTTGTATGTTCTTTGAGAGCTTCAACTTCATTACATATGCTCTCAAATCTTTACCATAGGTCATCATCCTTTAGCTTTCCTACATCATGGAAAGGAGAGACAAAAAAGGCCATTTTTTCCTCATCCTTAGAGTCCAAGAGAACTTGTTCCAAGGCATCTTTCCCAACACAAGGGGAATCTTATTTCATGTCCTCACAACTTGACTTCTCCTCACCATCACTCAACCTTTATTCATCCTCAATCCAATCTGATATTTCAATCTCATCCTCCCTCCTAGTGACATCAATGTTAGGCACTTCAAAAATAGGGAGCTTGGCCAAAGGGGATTCCCAAGTAGCAAGACAATTCTCCACATTAGGAAGGCAACCTTGATCAGTTGGAGGGGATGGAAGGATGGATTAAATGTTCTCTTAAGGAGGGGTGGGAGGGTGATTAATGGCTCCAAATTTGGCTTTCCTAACAACCTCTCCATTTAAACATGACTTGTTCTTTTCCTCATGAGTTGCCTTCACATCTTTCCATCTAGGGAAGGTGGGTTCGAGGCATGGGATTGAGGCGTTGATAAAGGGGGAAAAGATATCTCTAGGAAACCTATAGTTTCCTTGGTATTTTCACTTTGATTGCAAGTTGGAGAAGTAGGTCTAGATAATTGTCCATCCATTGCCATGATGGACGGCCTCAAGGCCTGATTGGCCAATTCAAACTCCCTTCCAAGATGAGCTTCAAATTTATAGCTATCCCTCTCAAAATCCTCCCCAAACAAAGGAACCTACTCAACCATGATGTTTTCCTCCCTTGGGTTGATTTCTTGGATGGATTTCCAAGAAGGGAAACTTGGGGAAGAAGTATACAAGGGATTTTGGGTATTAAAAAACATGGTTGGACTAGCTTTTTTAAGGAATAAGGATGGCACACTTGAAGGTGAATGTGGGGAGTTTTGAGGTTTCTGAGATGGGATTTGTTCATAAACTCTCAATCTCTCCTTTAGATTAAATATCAAACCATACACATCAAGAATTTCATAGGTAAGATTTGGCCAATTATCCCCCTCTATAGGTATCCACTCCATGATTTATTCCAAGCCATTCCTTACACTCTAAATACAAACACTAGGTATGATTTCACCATAACCATGTCTAGTGTCAAGGTCTAGCATGTATTCTTGGTAACCAAGGAGAGTTCTTTAGAAACTAGAAATGGAATGGCTTGAAAGAGAGTTATATGGGCTAGATGGAGCATAAACTTGATAGTTTTGGTCATTTTCAGCATATGCTTGATGTGTATCATGACAAGGCTAGACAAGAACTTGCTCATAATCAAGAGGAAGAGGCAAAGTTGGACATAACTCCTCAACTTATGTTAAAACAAGCTCAAACTCACAAATCTCCATGAATCACTTCACAAAAGAGTATGAAATAATAAAATAAATTCAATTGGTATACTTGGGCTGATAAAATAGCAGATATGTACATGGATTAGCCATTGATGTTTATTAGAATTTCCTCCAAAGGCTAATTTATTAAGGATAACACCAAAACTCCTTGAGGAATGGACTCAATAGTCCCATTAGGCATGCCAAAAACTATTATCACTTGAACTTGCACCCAATGAGGATATGGTAAAAGCTTCTCCTCATTCAAGTGAGACATTGGAACCAACTCAGGGTTGTGGGTATCCCTATTAGGAGGTGGATCTCTAGATTAGGGGCTAGCTCCCCTTGATGCATCATTTAAGCTCATATCCTAATACTAAAAACTTGGGGGGATGAAAAGGTTTTAGATCAACTAAAATTAAACCTATTCTACTGGAGGTGATGCACCAAAATATTTTCTCTACTCACACTCTTGACATGTACTTTGAACCAAGAGAATCTTAAGATACACTCCATCCAATGATAGCCTTCTTCTTGCATCAATGTTTCAACATTGGGTCTTGGAATTGGCTTAGGCTAGGAAGACTTAGATAATAGGCATTCTAAGAGTCATTATTGAATGAGCTATTAACTACACCTAAAAATCCATTTGACACTTCTTGCTGACCTACAAAGAGAAGTCTTTGAACTCACAAGGTACTAGGAAAATTGACATGTGAAAGTAAGCTAAGATACACTTACACAAGACAATAACAATCACATACACTTAGATAATTATTGAATGAGGTAAAAAATATCTATCTTTATTGATTCAAGACAAAAAAAAATTTAGGGTTTTTCCAGACCCAAGTGGATCCATCCATACAATAGCTAAAAGGCTAGAATTTATAGAATTTAGAGTAAGAGAGAGAAAAGGGGAGTCTAAAAGGCACAAAAACATGTGTCACCAAGTGAATATCAGTTAAAACTATATGTTCAAGATAGGTGGGGTGATCTATGCTAGATCATAAAGGTCAACTTGTCCAAATAAGTCATAAGAATAGTGAAAAGTGGCATAAAACTTGCAATTTTGGCATAAGAAACTGCCCTTATGATTTGCCTTCCAAAAATACCTTTATCTCTACTTATGGTCAGGTCTGATGGTTGGTATAAACAATAATGGTTACAAAAAAGTCCCCACATTCATTGGATTGACCTCTAACCATACCTATTCTTTTGGACATGCAAAATCATTCCTAGTAGTCTCAAAAAGGCTCTTTTCCATGTACCTTCTCCACTTGGCATTCAAAAATTCCCAATTTTACAAATTTACCAATACACAAGAGGGAATTAAAATTTTCCCATATCATCATTTTCAAGAAAAAAACATTTAAAAGGTTTCCTAAATTGCTTTTCAGCACTTTCCCCAAGTGTTCACTAGTTGGCTCACTAGACTAGCTAAAAGTGAGGACATAGTTGGAGCACCTAGAGGATGATTCATGAGATTAAGTGAATTTTTGGATTTATCTCAAGTGATAAATCTTCCTCCCAAAATTTTTTCATCTCCTAACTCCTCATGTAGCATGTACACCACTCAAAATGGTCAAAACAACCCATGTTTCCCTCTGATTCATATAGTTCCATACAATAAAATAATATTTTTAGGATCCTTCAAGAGTCCTCTACAACTTCCATGTGGTTTCATGACCATTACCTTTCAATTGGATGCCTCATTTTCTTCTTTTCTCTAATCAGGTCTCTATAAGGGTTTTATAAGGGCTTTGAGTGGCCTAGACTCTTAACCTTTGTTCATAAATTTCAAACGTTGAAAACCTATAAAAATTAAATTTGTTTCCTCTTAATAAACCCCTATAACTTATCTTAATGGCTTATGGTCCCATACAAACATCCATGAAAGATATGAGTGATGGAAGTTGACCTTGTAATTGCTCTTATGCTTCATGGGAGGGTTTCAGTAGGTTTAGGATTAGATATGGATTATTTTGGAGTTTACTCACCAAAAAAAATCTTCCTCACTTCTATATCTGACCTACCAACATGTTCATATCATTTTTAGATCTCACCAAGAGGAAAAAATGGGAATGACCCCTATGTTGGGACAAGAGTTATGCCTTACCAACAGGCATATTAGCACCTTGTGAAAAAAAAGACAATAATTCTCACCTTCAGTACATTCCTTTAGAATTAAAAAATAATATTTTACCCCATAGTTATCATACAAACATTAGAGTTCTTGGAGAAGGTTATAACTTGAAGTGACCTCTCATTTGGGGTTGGGTTTGCATGCTTTTATACTAGGTCTACCTGAAGACCTAGTTGTCCAAACCATCTCCTTCGAATTACAATCCTAAAATCTGGTTTTTTATGTCCCCAAAGGTGTTTTATATCTTTAAAAAACTTAACTTCAACCCTTATTACCTTTTGGTCCATGATTTCATCACTTTTCCCGAAATTGGCACCTTCATACACACTAAAAGTGACCCTACTTTGAGACAAAATAGAGAGTGTTTTCACTATTTACCATGGAAAATTTATGGTTTTATAGTGTTATATATTTCCTAAGGGTACTATATACCAAAATTTATCTCCCAAATCCTCCATTTTCTCATCTAACTCTCCATTATTCCAAGGTAGACTTTTGACTAGGCAAGGTTTGTGAGGAGGCAAGGTATAAAACTATATTTGGAGGTCCTAGGGTTTTAATTGAGATTTATTGTGATGTGGAAAGATAATCCATAATTTAAAAAATCCATTAAAACCCTATATATCCTTATTTCCCTTTCAAACACCTTCCATGCCATGGAACCTAACATTAGGCCTAAAACTAACTACAAAGGAAATCATTGTCTTGTGCTTGTTGTAGGTATTATTGAGCTAGGTTTGGATTTAAATGCACCATATAAACCTATTATATTATTTTCAAAATATAATAAAGGTTTCCATTTACTATCTTTCTCTTTGATTTTCATCTTTTTTCCCTAGCTCATTCTTTTCTTTCCAAAATAGGCCTCTACCCCTTAAGGACTGAAATAGTCCCCTTAAGTCATGCCTGTAGGTGTGTTTGAGTGTTGATTGGAGTATGGAATGAATATTTGTACCATACACAACCTATTTCAACCACTTAATTTTTTTTTTCTTTTCAAACACCTTTTTGCATGCTTCACTAGCCCCATCTCATGTATTGCTTCACTATACTACCTGTACAGACTGAGACATAATTTTCATTATTTGTAACCTCTAATGGATGAATTTAGCTTAAAAATTTGTACAAAAAACCTTATAATGACCTTCCTATCATATCATATTCATCTCATCCTTTTTAATTCACTTTTTGACCTCAAAATGGATTCTAACTCTTGATTGCTACCAATTCCTCATACTAGGTTGTAGGTGCATGTTCCCAGTCCTATAGGTACATCTTGATAGGTGTTAAAGCTTAAAAATGGGGTATACAACCTTATCTTATGATATAAATTCACATTATCCTCACTCCACCATCTAAATTCTTCATTTTTATCACAAATACCCGTTTTCACCTTGATTAGGCTAATCTTCCATTGTCCTTCGTTGTAGGTACATGTTCTCAGGCTTGTAGGTTATAATGAGCTTGATTTGGATCATGTTCACCTTGTCTAGGGTATTTTTTAACTTTAATTTAGCCTTGTATAATTCAAATTTGTATTATCTTATTATTTAGGATTTCTTACACCATCCTTTTGTGCTAATCCTTGAAACACTGCCTTCACTACCTCTCTGCCCTATGTACAGATAGGGGATGGTCCAAAAGGTCATTTCATGAAATATCCCCCTTCTCTACTACCTAAGTGCTCAGGTCTTATTTTTATATCCCATGGAAGTGTTTCCTTAACTTGGACAAGGTATATGATTCTCATATTTAGTGCAATTTGACAACCTTCATCAATATCTTGTAGACATCACTGTTACAACAAATCAGTGATTTTTAGCCATTTTGGGAGGTCCCAAAACCTATGTTCCACTCCTCCTTTTTCCCTAAAACTTTGAATTATTATTCTTGGAGGATATATATTCAATATGAAAAAAAACAAATATGTTGGAAACCTCTTATAACATGGCACACATCATCTCAAAAACCCCTCAAGACCTCTGTTTGGTCAATTTTGGACTGAGAACCCAAAACACTCAACTCTATTTTTTAGAGTGAACAATCCACTTATAGAATCCTATAAACCTTCCTATCATGGAAAAAAATACTCTTGTATATGATAGGTATCAATCATGAGTTCCACCATGTTTACCATTCAAGCTCTATACAAACCTCCTAGAGCTCAAGTGCAAGGTGACTGTAACAAGCTAGGCAGTCAACAATTGTGTATAGTTTAGGCCTTAAGATCTCTTATTTTATAATCAAATTACATTCTGATTTTTCCAAGGAATTTAAAACCTTACCAAGATTTTCTTCAAACTAGATGACTCAGCATGCCTCAGTAAGTGAAACTTTGACTGTTATATGCAAGGAAAATATGAGAGAGCAAGAAAAATGCATGTCAAGGCCTTCTAAATACCACAAAACACTTGTGAAACCTTTAATATATTAAAAAACATTAGGATAATAATCAAAACAAGCATCAAATCCCTTATTTTAATGTGGATAAACCATTCACAAAGCAACTGAGCTGATTGCTAATGCAAACTAGGCCATTTACAAGCATGTATAAACCTAAAGGAGTCTTTCCCAAGTATTAGAAACTTAAAACACCCAAATAACAATAATAAAATATTTAAAAACATGTGGAATCACCTAAAATTAACCATTACATCAATCCAAAGCAATAAAAGTTGAAATAGATTCAAAAGGAGACCCCCTCATGGTTGAATAGGCATAAAAAGCTACCTAAAGTGTTAACAATTTTTCATAAAGGAGGAGGTAGAAAATTTAAAATTATTATTATGGATGTTAATTATAATTAAATCACTATCCACCCCCAAGATCATTTCTTCCAACTCAAACTATACGGCCCATAGTGAGCACTTGAAGTTGACCTTTTTTTGCATGCCAAGAGGAAAAGAGAGAAAAAAGAGTTGTAGATGCAAGTTTTTATGAAATTTATTCAATTCAAATGTGTTAATGACCTATGGGAGGTGAATATTCACACCACCAAATTTTCCAAGTAGGATACTTCCCAAGGTAGTCAAACAAGTGCCCATTTCTCTCTCTTTGGCCAAGAAAATTGCCTTTTATCTGAACAACCTAAAAATTTTAGTTAATGACAGTTGCACGTGGCACATGATAAAACTCCTTGAAACTTTCAAAATTCCCAATAAACCTATACAAAGCATTAAATTCATTATTTATACCCCTTAAAATGACTTAAAATGATAAATGGACCTAAAGAACACTTAACCAAAGCTAGTACAACATCAATTAACACTAATTAACCTATGAAACACCTTATAACAACATATTACACCCCTTTAAATGCCTGTAAGTGAATTTCTTTACTAGGGGTGCCCTATTTTGACCTAAAAGTCAAAATTGGTCATTAGTCACCTCAAAATATCCCAAGGAATAAGGACCTATGTATATTTGAAGACCATCGTATGATAAAGACTATTTGTATGGCTTAGTGACATATATAAAGTCTCAAATGCAGCTCAAAATATGTGATGTGGTGTTGGAGTGATAGTGGAGTGCCATCATAGTTTTCAAAGAAACTTTCTCAACCTTCATGGTGGCCTCATAGGCCTAAAAACCATCTCCTTTGTCTACAAACCCATACAGTGCCTTTTTAGCAAAGTTTAAGGTCTTTTATGAAAGTTAAGGCCTTCTAAGTTTCTGAGGTTTCAATTTAGAAATATATATGCTTCATCTCTACCTCCAAACTTTCATATTTGCCTAGGTACATGTATAAAGGTCTACAAGGTTTATGTGAGTGGTCTTAGAAAGTTCTTACCCTCCATTTCATGTCTTTTCCATACTCATGTTGTTTCACTATGTTGTCACTACTATTTACACTGTGTTACCCATGTTTTCATAAACCATACTCCATATATCTCCACTGCCACCCTCCTCCACTCATCAACCCTTCACTCCAAGTCTATATCATGTCAATAGACCTCCATACTCCCTTATAACCATTAGAACTAATGAGATCATAAGATGTTGGACCTACATGTCTACATAGTGCACTGAGAATGCAAATGTGCACCTACAGCCAGCCATTTTAGGCCTATTTTAGTAGGGTCTCCCAAAAAGCATAGTGTATACCATCCAAAGGCATGGATATTGATGTGAACACTAGAATATAAGCATTGTATGATATGAGTGGAGATATAAAGGTGTCATTAGTGTTTGAACAAATATGGATCACTCTCTTACATACAACATGACACGTACACCCTGCACATAGTCAACATGAATAAGTATACACTTATAGTAGATCAATACATATCAGATACCATACTATACTTTTAATAGAATGGAAACATTCATAAAAATATGATTGAGGTTAATATTTAATGAGAAATAAATATTTATGTACATTGCCTCTAATAAGACATAAGAACACCAACACATAATTGAAACCACACAGGCATATGCAGACATGAGACCTAAGCCTAAGTAGGGGGTAAAGTATACAAAGAAATGGACATTTTAAAATTACCACCTAATCATGATAATGACTCTAAGAACATGAAGGACATCCCCATGGTCCCAAATACCTCAAGAGACAGTGTTGAAATCCATACTCAAAATTTGTATGCCTAAATACATAGTCAACGGGTAGTTTACTACTAGTTTGAGCCAAAATGGTGATTTTAGATCTCTTTAGGCATGGATAAGTATTTAAAATTATTAAAAATTATCATCATGACCTATTTAATGCACTCATGTATTCACTTTTTCTATACAAATAGTTGGTATACCCACCATTTTATCTCAGACCAAGGCTTATCTGTCATTGTTGTTCAGTGAGTTGAAACTGCATCCATGTTAGATAGGGTCTATAGATATGTTGCAACCCCCAACAGGTTTTATTTTAATTAATTATAATTCTCAAGGTGTCCCAAACATCCTCCAAAGGTCTAACACCTAGAGATATAGCCAAAATCCTTAGAGATAAGCTAACATAGTCAAGAACACAAGCTTGCACACAGACCCTAGTCCCATCTTGAAGTTCATTCAAGATATTGTAATAAGTTGAATGGCCAATGTGAGGTGTATAAGAATTATTAATACTTTTTAATAAGTTTTAAAGTACCAAAAGGTGATAAAGTTGATCAAAGTGTCTTCAAACCCTGCTCGAGCCAATCAGTCTACATATAGGCAATTCGAAGACCATCTTCAAATGCTCACTCACTCCACCACATGCATGATCATGTCAAAAGATTATATGGAAGTGTAAGTCTCCTTATGGACAAAAATTTCAAGAAGTATTTATTGGTAATTAGGGGCTAACCTTTATGAATGAACATTAAGAACATAAGCACTCAAACTTGTTTGCAAACAACCCTAACCTCATCTTCTAACATATATATCTCTAAGCACCCTCTACATGGGAACCCAACCCATTCATGTAAGATTATAAGGTTAGTACCCTATAAATTCATGGCATTTATTCTTAGTTTGTATGTTCATACTCTATGAACCATTGTTAAGATGGTGTATGTCTCAAACCCTGCACAAATCCCAGAAGTGACCCAATGTTAGAGTTTGACCTTAAAACCCATCTAGATGAGATAATTTGACCATGAAATGACCTTTAAGGTATCCTAAGGTCCTATAAGCATCATAGTGACCCACTATTTGGCATGTGTAGGAGTCAAAATATACATAATGGGCTTAGAAATGCTAGTTTAAGCTCAAAATCAAGGAGATTGGGAGTATTTGTCTACAAAATTAGTTAAAAGAGGGATAATGGGTCCTTGAGCATCTTAAAAAACCCTCTATCAACCTCCATGTTGACCTCCATGATTGGTTCAACAACTAGAAAGGTACAGGTGTTGAAATTGATGGATGTATACACTCAAAAAGAGTCAAAAAAATTGATCAAGTTAGTGTTGTTATCTCTTGAGGTCTCTAAGGTAATGTTTAGGTTGGGGATGATGTAATATTACCTTGTAACCTTAGGGTTTAGGCCAATGTTCATAATTCAGGTCTATAGGTAGAACAATTCACAACCTCCACCATGACTGTGCCATCAAAAGGTGAATTAGAGATAAAGTTGGGAAGTGTGAACATTTCCAACCTAGGTGTTGAGAGAAATCATAGTGTTTTAATTCCCTTTGGATAGTTTAGACCCCTAGATAAGCCATGATAGTAGACCATTCTACCTACAGACACACATAGGTGACTCTGAAGGCATGTTATTATCACAAAAATCATCTTCAAGGGCTCATCATACCTTGAATCTTATGCTTGGTAAGATCAACACTTCATGGAATGTAAGGAAGCATGTGGGATTAAATTTGGTGCAAGTGGTTCAGATGTCCAATCTCTAATCTATATGAACAACCCTTAAGACCCATAAGCACTCATAAACCTCCCTTAAACCCTAATAGTGATTCAACTGGGAAGGTTTAAGGAAAAATGCATTCAAATTCTTAGGACCTACTTACCTAATACTTGGATCATGTTTCCAACTCAAAGGGGATCATATGCATGGCTTTTGATGGTATGAAAATTATATGAACACTTCCTGAAAAGGTAAGTTTGTAGGGTTTTAGGAATAAATTTTGTTTTAGAGCCTAAATAAAAGTTTGAAATGATGGAAAGGATAATTTGAGGATTTATTATACTCATTAAATGCTAATATGATCCATATAAGTGCCTATAAATAACTTTGTTATCTCTTTATAAATTTATAGTCTGTGAAGCAGTCTAAATGGCCTAATCATACAAGGATAATGAGTTTGTAGGTGAATAATATTTGAGAGATTCAAACTCAAATGCATAATGGGTTAACCTAAGAATGATTTAAGTCTTTTTCAATGATTTGAGATCCTATTTCAACTATTGATCATTCAAACAGTGAATATAAGCATAAGGTTAAAGGACAAGCGAAATAGGTCTACTTATATTATAAGAAGAAGAGTCTATAAGGAAAAATGTGGTGTGTTATAATTGATTGACCATTTTAAAACATTGGTAACAATCATTTAGGTGAGAACACCCCAAAATGAAGGCCATTATGACATGTTAGAGGCAATTTCAAGGACCATTTTGTATGCACATTGAAGTGAGGCTGCCCAAAACCTCTTGGAGGCTTATCCACACTCAATTTTCATTGTATAAATACCATTGGAGGGAATATTAGTCTATTTTAAAAATAATTAAGGCCTAATTAAATTCAAATGAGTGATTTATAGCCTCCATATTTCTGGGAAATACCAAAGTGGACTCATTGAATACATGTCAATGCTTGAGGATGAGGAGCAAGCCTCTTGTAACTTTCATATGACACATTGGCCTCATTCATAGCCTCTCCCATGCCTATAATATTCTCTTTTATCCTTCAAAATTTACATTTAATAATGCATTAAGCTCTTGCTTTTGTATCCCTCGGTTGGGTTTAGAAAATCTTTGCCAAAATTTCCCTGTAACTCTTTTGAATCAAGAGAAGACAGTTGTAGATTCTTGTTGAATGATAGTGTTATTATTAAGAGTTTGATTTTCATAATTTATGCATTATGTTGTCATATGTATGTATTTTCATGAACCTAAATTAAGGTTACTACTCTATTTCAGGTTGTATGAAGTGTTGGCAAGAAAGAGTATTCTTGAAGTGTCACAAGTCACTAGTATCTTATGTAGATCTAAGATTACTCCTTCAAGATTCAGAATCCTATTCAGCTTGCATACAAAATATTCATGCTTATAACACCATCAAGTAATCTAATCATTCATTGTCTTCATTAGGTTCATTATTAGGTTTCAAAGGATATAACTAAGCGTGGATATTGAATCAATTGATGCATCACCAATTATAGTAGGTTCTTTCATTAGTTTTCATATCTCTTTCCCTTTTTATTATGATAAGTTTTGGTACTAAAGAGAGAGTTAAAATGAAAAATTAGGGGAGCTAGCCCCATTAAATCTACAATTTTAACTTGAATATTAGGTAACCCACAGTCTATAATTCATTCCAATGTTGGACTAGGTTTAAGGTAAACATGAACAATCTTTTCCTCTATAAAGGTGCAACCTAGATCACTAATAGTTCTAGCATGCCTAGTAGTACTAGATATCAAGGGAATTGGAGACATACATTGAAAATATTTATAATGTGGAGGATATCTAGAAGGCTAAGGATAATCAGGAGTAGATTGGAAGGAAGTTTTATGCACCAAGTTTCTACTAGGTCAGCTTCAAAAGGTAAGCAAATTGATTTTTCTAAATTATATTTGGATATAACAAGGAGAAATAGGGTCCACAGAGTTAATATAAATCCCACACACCCAAATTCTCTCAATTATCCTAACCCTACCAATTCTATCCATACATAGCCTACTACAAGTCCACCAAACCTAATGACAAGGCCTAAATTACAATCATTTGTACCCTTCAATGGTGTCATCCCTCTTAACCTCAACCAATTTGATGATATCCAAACTAATACCTTGAATATTTTTCCATATTTCATATGGGAAAACTCCACCACTCCTTTATAACCTTTAGATGATATAGAAAACCTATGTTCAGTACACAACATCAACCAAGAGAAGCTAGCCAGAAGGCTCTTAGCAATTTCCTTGAGAGGCAAAGCTCTTAAGTGGTATATAGGTCTCACTCCTACCTCTATAAACACTTGTGATGAATTTGGTGAGTGCCTATTTAAACACTTTTAATATATAAGTGACCATATGTCACTAATTAAATAACTCACTTGAATTAAAAAGGCACCCCAAGAATCTATGGTTAATTTCAACTATAGATTTCAAAAGACTTGGGAGATAATCCCTATTATCATCAAACCTACACCCAATTATACTTTATTATACTACCTTAGCACCTTAAATTTTGATGTTGTTATAATGATACAGTCCATGGGTTGGAATATTACCAGAGGCATATGAAATCACCATCAAGGCAAAAAATTTCTTGATACAAGCAGGAAAGTTAACTCTTAAACCCCTCATGCCCTTATTTCCTGAGGTCAAACCTACTACCCCCACCATTGCTCCATTTCCTACTCCACATAATCAAGGACAATCTAATGATAGCCAAGTGAATAGGCTTGGCAAGATTGAATGTTTACTGAAATCACCAAAAAATAAGTTGATGGCCTTAAAGAGGTAGCAACAAACCTCTTACAGAACCTATCAACCCCGTATCAAGCTCCATATCCATCTTATCATTAAAATAGAACCCATTATGAACCATATCAACAAACCCAAGGTCAGATCACATAGGAAAGACCCTAAAATAAATACAACCCTAATGTTTCAAGTAGATCAAGGGCATTGATGCCAATACAAAATAATCTTACACAAGAAGGTTAATGGTATTCTCCATGGGGGAAATCAAATGAGATGGTGATGTCTACAAGTGGGGAATCATATCATAATTATTTTTTTTAACAAGCTCTTCCATATCAAGCTCATGACACTATACCTCCTCCACCACAAGGTCCTCCAATACCTCATGGTGACATGCCTACCATGACACTAGTAGACGTTCCAAGATAACAACAAGGAATTATGAGTAAGGCACCTACTGACACCACCTTTGTAAATTTTCATGAAGGAGAGCAAACCTTTGAGCATGTGGAAATAAACTTGGGGAAGAATATACCAAATCTAGATGATTCAGTGGTAACCCACATAAAGGCTAAAAGGAGACTAGTTGATGATAACTTGGGGAATTTTAAGGTCTCCCCCACACATCCCCAAGTGACTCAATAGCTTGTTAATAAAAGTATAGTCAATAATACCTATCCAACTTAATAGACATATCAAGCACATGGGCAGTATCAGAAAGGTCCATTCATTACACAAGTCACTCAAGTTAAAAATGATGCCTCCACCTCCAAGTTGTAGTCCAAGAGTGCCAATTATCCATTCAATATTGTGGACTACATGAAGAGATCAAATGTTAGCCTTCCTATGTGGTATGATGTACTCATTCTAAGGTAAAAAGACATTCTCTAACAAGAGCTCTCTAAGCTCTCTGTCTCATAAACAAGTAAGCTGATAAGGTGAGTACAGTTTATGTTAATGATAATCAACCTAGTGAGGTCTAAGATCCCAAGGTTGTTAAGCCACCTCCATTTTACTTATCAGTCTTAATAGGAGATTGTCTTATCCATAATTTTATGATAGATAGTGGTGCCTCAACCTCAATCATGCCAAAGGCCATAGATGATAATAAAGAACTCAAGTATGATCTTAATGAGAAAGGAGTCTTGAAATTAGATGGTTCCCCACCAAGATAGTAGGTTTCTTAAAGTATCTCAAAATTGTGTTAGTAGCCTGCCCTAATTATACCATCTCACAAGACGTTATGGTTGTTGATCTACCTCCATACTTTGAGCTATGACTATATAGGGACTACACTAAAAATATTGGGGGATACCTTTTATTTGACTGGTCATATATGGTCTTTAGGACTAGATATGGGACAAGGGTCACTATTAGGTCTAAAATTATTTCTATGTTCCACTTAGAACCTATATGCCCAATCTCTCTAATGTAAACTGCACTATACTTGATGAGGATGAGAATGTTATTAAGAAATAACCCAAGGATCATCTTAAAGGCATATTATATATACCCGTGATGAATGGGTAGCTGATAACCATGGATTTTACCCCTAAAATACCATTGAGGAGATAGGTCTAGGGGTATACTACATACATGAAGAAGGAGCTATTGTTTCTAGTCTAACAAGCCCAACTCAAGAACATGATGGCATATGGACCTTATTATTTGATGGATCAAGGTCAAAGAATGGTAGTGGGGCAATATTAATGCTTGTTTCCCCTTCAAATTAGAATTACTATGTATCAAGAATGTTCAAATTTAGTTTCACTTCAAACACAACATAGTATGAATCCCTTATACATGGGCTACAAGAAGCAAGAAGGAGAGGCATGAAACTTATGAAAGTAAAAGGTGATAATGAGATTTTAGTGCATCAAGTGAGGGGTGTTAGTGTAGTCAAGAAATATTTATTGAATTCATACAAGCACTAAGTATGGGAGCTCTTGGAGGACTTATTGGCATTTGACATATGTTCCATACCAAGGGAGTCCAATCACCATGTAGATAGACTTGAAGTTACTGGTGCCCAATATGACATTGTAGATGGAGTCAAAGGAACTTGAGGACAATCACAAATCAAGGTCATATGAATTCCATATATACTTGATAATGAGTTGAGTTGGTAGGTATTTTATAGTGATGAACAAATTGTGTGTTTTCTCATGTAAGAGGCAGAATTTTGCCACAAAAATCAAGGTAAGTTGCAGAATAAATTTGATAATAAAATAGTATAACTAAGGTTTAATAAATTTATAAAGGGACTAGTGACATAATAGATCATATTCATTAAATATTATTAGATGATAAGGGATAAGGTAGGCATCTCAACTAGATAATATCAATATGATAAGATAGTCATCTTTAAGGATAAACTACTTAAGTTTGGAAAAGTAAACACAATAGAAGAGAGAGATGCCTTCATTTCCTTAACATAATAGAAGAGAGAGATTCCTTCATTTCCTTGTGAAAAGAGTATATAGATGTTTTTTTCATGTGAGTACCATGATCTAAAGGTCTTTGACCCCAAGCTTCCCCAACACATCATAAAATTGGAAAACAATGCAAAACTAATAAGGCAAAAGCAAAGGCCAGTCAACCCTAAGGTTGAAGAGATCATGAGAAGGGAATTATTCAAATTTATTGAATATAAGATAATATTCCCCATCAAACATTCCTCATGGGTATAAAACCTTGTGCCTATGAGGAATAATAATGGAGAGATACACCTATATGTTGACTTTTGAGACCTTAATAAGGTGTCTTTGAGGGATCATTACCCACTACCCTCCATGGATCAGATACTTTAAAAGGTTTTAGTCTCTCAAATATTTTCCTTACTTTATGGTTACTCTATTTACAATTATATCTTGGTCAAATAGGAATATATACATAAGATTTCCTTCACTACAAATTAGGGCACTTATGCATACATAAAAATGCCCTTTGAACTGTTTAATGCAGGGGTAACTTTTTAAAGGGAAATAGATGTTGCCTTTGAGGGGTTGATTAATGATATGGTGATAATATATCTTGATGACATCACCATGTTCTCAAAGAATACAATATACCACATGGCACATTTTAAGTTGGTCTTTGATAGGTGCAAATAGTTTGGAGTGTCCTTGAATTCCAAGAAATGCATCTTCATTGTTCATGAGGGCAAATTGTTTAGACATGTGGTATCAAAGGATGTTCTTTATATAGACCTTGAGATAGTTGAATCAATCTTGGCCTTACACATGTCAAAGCATAAGAAATTTTTGTAGAGATTCATAAGAAAGATCAAATTTATAAGGATATTTATCCTAGGTTTTGCAGAATTGGTTAAGCCTCTTACTCACATGCTTAAGAAGCACAAAGAGTTCACATGGATCAAGGAATGAAAGAGAATATTTGAATACATAAAATAATAAATCTCTCAAGCACATACACTCCTTAATCCTTATTTTAGCAAATATTTCTTCTTGTATGATTTATCTACATCAAATGCAATTTTTGATATACTTATGCAGTAGAATGGTGAAGGCCTAAAACAGCTAATTGCCTTCTTTAGTCAGGCCTTAAAAGGATATGAGGAAAGATATACTTTTTTATATAAGTATGTGTTTTTTGTGATGAAATTATTTAATAAGTTTAGGCACATGGTGTCTAACAACAAGGTCATAGTTATGGTGGTATACCCAAGCATCAAATAATTCATACTCAACAGAGATCTAAGTGAGAAGAGAGCTGGGTGGGTAAAAAAATGTAAAAAATATGACATTGAGGTGATGATGACAAAGATAATCAGAGATAGATTTATATGAGAGCATATTTTAGTAGAGGTAAAGGAAGATAAATACCAAGTGTTGGTAGTCTATGGCAATCATTAAGTAGTTAAAAGTATCAGTCCCCTTAGCTAGACCAATGATGTGGTCAAATTCCTTCAAACAGGCCAATGTACTATGGGTTTAGATAGGACCAAAAGGAGGCACTATATATTTCATACCATACCCTATGTCTTAATAGATGGAGTGGTCTTTAATAAATACATAGGAGGCATGCTTTTGAGATGGGTTGAATCAAGCCAAGTTGATAAGCTACTTGAATAATTTCATTATGGCCCTACTAGTGGGAACTTTGCTACCAAGACCACATCCTCAAAAATCATTAGAGATGGGTACTTTTAGAATACAATTTTTAGAGATTCACATGATTGGGTCAAAAGGTGTTTAAAGTGTGCCTTGTTCAATGGAAAATAGAAGTTAGTTTCCCTTCCCTTGCAAACCAATCTAAGTTGAAAAACCTTTCATATAGTGGGGCTTATATTTCATAGCAATTATCCATCCCCATTCTAGTGTTGGACACAAGTGGGTCATCACAACCATTGACTACTTCACAAGGTGGGTAGAGGCATCTGCACTTAAGGAAGCCAATGAGAACTCAGTCTTGAAGTTTTATGATAATCTTGTGACTATATTTGGTGTGCCTTCAATAATCACCTTTGATAATGTCTTGGCCTTCAATAGTACTAAGGTATGTGAGTGGGATTTTTTACATAACATCTACCTCAAAGCATCATCTAACTATTACCCATATGGAAATGGACTAGAAGAGTCCATAAATAATAATTTGATAAGGATAATCAAGAGAACCATGGAGGATAGCCAAAGAGAGTGGGATACAAGATTGAGAATTTCCTTATGGGAAGATAGAGTGACACCTAAGAGGTATACTGGACACTCTTCATACCTCCTTATCTATGGTAGAGAGGTAAGACTTCTTATTTCCCTTAAACTACCTACCTTAGAGCTTATTAATCAACTTGAGCTCTTAAAATATGATGCATTATAAGTGAGGATGAATGAGTTAAGACAGTTAGAGGAGATAAGGGATAGTGTCATGCATACAATGTGTTCTAATCAGAATCAAGTTAAGAATTAATTTGACAAAAGAGCTTCATCTAGGACATTCCAATAGGGGGATGTAGTCCTAAAATATGATGAGGACCATGAAAATCTAGGAAAACACTCCAAATTTGATAGCATTTGTAGTGGACCTTACATCATCACCTGCTATAAATAAAGTAATGCCTTCAAACTTTCTATATTGAATGGTGAAGAAATTCCCATCCCTATCAATAGGAGGTTTCTCCAATTATATTATTAGTTTCACCATGTTTCTCTTGTACATAGGTAGTGTTGTCTCCAAATATTGTACCCTAGAAGAGGATGTTCAGGCCTCTTCAAGATTTGGGAAATATGGGAATACCTCCAGGTGTGTGGGGCACCTATGATGGAGGTATACCTCTAATATTATGAGGGTTAGCTCCCTAGATATGAATTGATGTGATTATGATCCTAAGACTACCTATCATGGTTGAAAATGGAGAGAGAGATACATAAAACAAACCTAAACTAGGAGGTGATACACCAAGGATTTGGTTCCACATACCCTTGCAGCTTGCCTAATGGACTAAGATAGTTAAACTAGACTCAACACCATTGATGGAGCTCCTAACTTTAGTGTTTCTCATGAAGGAAAAGATATTCACTTTAAAAAATTAATGTTCACACTTCAAGAGCCTACTGTGATAGCATACACTTCATGAGACTTGCTAAGAAAGCCATTTTGCAACAACATATTCAAGGATTGTATGAAAGTAAGATGAACTAAATCTATACTTGACATTCAAAAAGGTCACTTCAACACATAGATGCAAATATAATTTGATTAAAAATAGCTTGCTTCTAATTAATATAAGTACAAATCAAGGTAAAAATTTTGTAGGGATTTTCCATACAAAGGTTGGAATCCTTTACAAAGCTAAAATGGCTTTCATTTATAGCATTTGGAGGAAGAGAGAGAGAGAGGAAAGTTGAAGGGGCACAAAGACATGTGTCACCATGATAAGAGATATTAAAATTCATGTGTATGAGGTGTATGAAGATTCATGAAACTAATCTGGACCTACAAACATTCCAAACTAAGCATCTTCCCTCCATGTGGCATATAAACCCTTCATAAGCATCTTTAAACTTTGAAACTCTTTCTTGACAAGTGGTGAAATGAAAGAATTGGGTCATGAGACATCTTGGGTTGTTATTTATGCATCCCAAGGACACTTATGGATCCTATTGAAACATCTTAGACTATCACACCACCTACAAATATCAGTTACCCTCATAGGTGTCACTAGGCCTCTTCACCTCACTAGGCCCAATTTGGCCAAAATAGCTAAAATTGGGATTTAGCTTCATTTATGACAAGATTCTTCATGGAAGTCCTAATATCATCATTTTGGACTGGAAAAATTCCACTTGGAGCCATCAAACTCTCTCCAAGTCCCCAATTTGACCACAAAGCCTTCACTAGGCCTTATCTCCTTGTATCCCTATTTTGGCATAAATCCACCTACATAGGAAAATGTACAGACCTATAGGACTTAGTGAAAACACTTTTGATGACCCATTTCTATCCTTAATCATTGTGCCAATTTTATAGGTCCAAATCCCAAGACAAGTATGCTTTTTAATCCATTAGCCTCCCTAATTAGGCCTCTTTAGCCTAAAAAGCCAAAATTGCATGTTTGGGGATTTTGCTTGTAAAACCTAGGACAAATGGCACCTAATTTAGTTTTTATACCCCCTCAAAATACTCCATGTTTAATTTTATCCTCTAACCATCTATATGGACCCTTGTTCTAGCATTAAATTCCCTTCTTTGGCCTATTTCATACAACGTTGTACCTATAAGTGAAGACCAGTGGCATGAGATGATCACCAGGAGAGTTCTCAAGGATTACATGGTGGTTTTCCATCTTAAAACATCCATTTGGGTGAATAAAACTACCTTTTCCTCTAATCAGGTTCCAAAATAATCATTTAGAGGGTTTGAAGCATCTTAACCCTTTTTGGTTCATTCATACAATTCACATGTGGGAGATCCCTAAAAATCACATTAAAAGATACTTAAGGAACCTACCTAACACCTCCTATCATCTTAGGTTCCCATGCAATAGTTCATGGGATTTGTGAGCATTAAAACTTTAGCGTTCGAGCTTTTCTTTGCATTCTATGAGGTCTATTGGAGGTTTCAAGCTTAAGATGATCAATAAAAGAACAAACCTACAAAAATATAGTTCAAACACCTATTTAATCATCCTACCAACATGTTTCAACCACTGGAATGGCTTCTTTGATCAAAAAATTAAAGATGACCCTACCTTGCTCACTAGGCCAAATGCTTGCATAACTAGATACACCTGCAACCTTAGTAGTTCCAGACATTTGGCATGGATTAAACCTCTAAAATCAGTTTTATTCAATGTTTATAAGAATGGTAAAGCTCACCAAAAAAAAATTTCAACCCTCCATTCACTATGATGCATGATTTGACCAAGTTTTCCCATTTTTCCATGACTATGCAATGGAAAATTGACCCATATCTTAGACAAAATAGGGGACACTTCCCTTTTGTTAATTAGTAAAAAAAATATTGTTCATGGTATTAGGGGTTGTGAACATTATCTCTACTAATTTTTAGATCTCTATTCCAAGGAACAACCCACTAACTGACCTAAAACTCAAGATTGAGTTTTCCTGTGATAGCCTATAGGGTCAAAAAGAAGGTGACTATATTTTACATTGAATGGAGGCTTGTAAGTCGTACCTAGAATGGGTTTAAAGTTCATGGCTTTCCTCTATATTATATCTTAGGTCTGAGAACCATCTCCATTCTTGAATTCACTCAAAGACCTCTCATACACATCAACTTATTTTGGTCCCAAATTGATTGTGTCACTACTATTTGTTGGCTAAGACAGTTATGATTCTGCCCCTACCTTGCATTTATTGGGAAAGGTGTGGTGGTTTTATACTCTTTCCCTATGCCTTCTCAGTCCACACACCACTTTCATGCCTTGTCTTTTCTTAGGATCTCTCATCCTACAACTTGTTCCTTAGTCCTTAGAGGACTGTGTTTGCTGTACTAACTATCTCAATCTACCCCTATTCTTGGGGTGTTTAGGCATTGTTTCGAGTTTGTGAGCATCTCCTTCATGTTTTCTAGCTGATGCTACCACTTCACAAATCCAAATTTACCTTGGAGGCTTCAAAATCTTAACCCCAATCTCATATCTATTGCATGTCTATCAAGTTGACTGTCACTATTAACTGACTGAGACAATCATCTTATTGGTTGAGTCTAGAGTTGTTTGGCGTGGTTTAGTGTATGTGAGGATGGTTTGATGGTACTTTAATCTTACTTGAGGTTATTTTAGGTTAGAATACTCTTCAATGCACCATGAATCCACCTTAGATACCTTAAAGGATGCCCAAACCTCAAACTTTCTACCCCACTACCATAATTGTTGTAGATGGATGTTTGTAAGCACTATACAGATAGGATCTTAGTATTAGAGGTCATCAATACATTGAATTTTTTTTGATGAACTTCTCATGTCATGAATGTTCATTCCCTTGATTTAAAACTATTCTAGTGCTATTCCAAGGTGTATGACTCGTATTGAGTGATAAAGGTTTTCTCAAACTTCAAACCCTGTAGACAACACTATGCACATTTAGTGATTTTCAGTCAACTTTGCACTTGTCAAAACTCATCCTCCTTCCCTACATTTGCCTTGAAATTTGGCATGTTGGTATCTTATGGATAAGGGTACAAGACCCAATCAACAAGAGGTCATAATAACATCTCTTTCTATGATTTATTACATCCCCAAAAAGCACTTGGATCTTTATTTGGGCAGTTTTGGGACTGAGACCCCAAAATTTGCAGTCAACTCCTTTTGCTTGGGAACTTGCCCATTAGGCCACCTTGCTTACACCTATGAACTTGGAATTTAGAGAGGCATTAAAGGAGAGTTTGAATCTTTGATATTGAAGTAAGCTGGGAACTCCACTTTGATTGCAACTTGCTAAATAAGGCAGTAACTGGTTTCTTCTTTGTATGATCAAATTAAGGAGATTTGAATGATGAAACAAAAATTTAAATGACCTCCATTATACCTCCCACACATGTGTTAAACCATTCCTTCTCACTCATTTTTGAGCTACTGCAATAGAAGCAAGCATGGACCCCTCATGGATGAACAAGCCATAAGAAGCACTTTAACTTCTTAACGATCATTAATAAAGCTCAAAGCATGGATTTGTTAACTATTTTCACTAAATTAGAGCCCACTAGACCTTATAACATCCCATTCAACCATTCCTTTCAATTTTACCTGTATAACCTGTAGTGAGCAAAAGATTGACTATTTTTACCTCATTGAGTGATGAGCAAGTGGAGATAAAAACTAAACTTTATAAAGCCACCAAAGCCATTTGATCATGGAAGTGAATAGGAGTAAGATCAAGGGATGTTACAAAAGTGTTTTCAATTACAAGAGTCTGAAAAAATCTATATAAGTGGCTTAAAACTATCCTTTTTAAGTGATTTCTTGATTGTAACTGAAACCTACAAACTTTATCAGCTACCAGTAGTTACATAAGACATCTTAAGACACCTATGATGTGACATCACCATTTTAAACTTGAAAAAATCCCAAAACCCTAGTCTAAAGCTTAAATGCCCAATTTTGACCTTAGAAATGACTTTAAAAGACATGTAACATTAATATAAAAGGTGACCAAGGCTAATATGACCCTTATAGGCATAAAATGACCTATTAAAAACTTTAAGACAAAGTTTTTTACCTATGGGGTTGACCCAATTTGACCAGGGGGTTAAATTGGTCAACAGGTAGATAGAGTTGTCTTTTTTCTCCATGTGCTTCTGCACATATGTCATGTTTGTTGCTTAGTCTTGTTATTTGGTAGTTGTGTGTTATCTTTCTTGTTTTTATTTGTTTTTTTGTTGTCTCATTATTTCAAGAGTAGGCAAGGTACCAGGCAGAATCCATATATAGTTAGGTCCCATTTATTAAGCCTAAATCAATATTAGGTTCAAAATTTCTACATTTTTTGACTAGCAACCTGGTCAATCTAGTTGAGTCACCATAAATGTTGACCACTTTATAGTACCAAAATTAGAAAGGATTTAGCCTAATGCCTTGAGTCCTGATTCATCATTGTTACCATGGTTGTCATTCACCTTATTAGTTTTGAAGGTTGTTTGAATAGTTCACTATTTTTTCATGCCCCACCTTTGTTTTTGTAGCTTTCATTGCTTCTATCCAACTTGAATCGGGTAGTTTTATAATGATCAAACCTTTTTAGATGGTCTTTTATCACTTTGAAGGGTCCCCAACATGTGAAAGATGCCATGGTTAAGTAAACCAAGGAGGCAATTTGATAAAAGCTCATAAACACATTGATTCTACCTAATAACATGAGGTATGTCCATTTTTAAAGATTATAAGGAACATCATAGAAGGTATCTTAAGGTTAAATTGAGGTTTCATAGGTCATAAAGGTCTTTTATATGCATTAACATGATAATTCAATTGATATACCCCCTTTTAAGGTCATAATGTGTGCAAAGTCAATGCTTTTGGTCATAATGAGACCTAATATAGCCTTAGTGGACCATTAAGTCACCCCACACACCTGTAATAGACCTCATAAACCTCATCAATCCATCACTATACTATTTCATGCCTCATTGAATCCACTAACACCATGATCAATGCTTAATTCCTCCTAAATGGACCCCACACATTCCAAATAGTGACCCTCCAACTCCCTCAATTCATACCATCAAGTTGAAAGTACCATTTGATTCCTATTTTCCCTCCACAACACTTGATAATGATGTTTTAGGCCTGAAACAAGAAGAATTTGCATAGAAAATGGTAAATTATAGAGGTTTCTTAAGTAGTACAGATTCGTACAATACAAACCAACTTAGATGGTGTCATATTTTTGTAGAGGGAGGTCAAAAAGGTCAAATGGAGAATATTTCAATGTTTTTTAATGTCATGGGATCTCAAAACCATTCCATCTCTCCCTCGAGCTCATTGGCAGGCTCAGAGAGCTCCTTAGGTTCATGCTCATATCGTACATAGGAGAGAGAATGAGGGCCCAAGCTCATAACCAAAGAAAGTGAACTCAGGTATATTCCACCCATGGGAATTTATCTAGGTATTTGTCTCCTAATATTTATGAACATTCCTTAATAATTTAATCAATCCCTATGCCCCTCTCATCTGTACAGGCAAACTTGGACTAAACAATTTTTAGTGATTTTTTATTTGTCTACTCAAACTAGTAATGGATGTTGTTTCCTAGGGTCTTGAAAGATCTCCCATAGTATTTTTATCACTCTACTCACATTTTTGAGCTCATATGACTTGTAAACCTTCATGACTAGATCTTGTGTATGATTTTTAGACAAGTATGTGTAAAAGATAAAGGTTTTATGCCTTCATTAAAGGTTGTAGACTAAGTTGAAGAGTTTGTTAAGGTGTATCAAGGATTCCAATGCCTTATTTCTTAGGATGGAATTTCAATGTCCTTTTTTCACCTTAAAATATCCTAAATATTAAGGACATGAGCATATTAAAAGACCATTGTATGATAAATATTATGTCTATTGCTTAGTGAAATCTATATATTCTCAAATGCAGCTCAAAACATGTAATGTGGTGTTGAAGTAATAGTGGAGTGACATCATATCCTTCAAAGCAACTTTCCCATTCTTCATGGTGGCCTCATAGGCCTAGAAACCATATCCTTTGTCTGCAAACCCATACTATCCCTTTTTAGCAAATATTAAGGTCTTTTATGAAAGTTAAAGTCTTTCTGAGTTTTAAGGGTTTCGATTTAGGATTGTTTATGGTTCATCTCTAACTCCAAACTTCTAGGTTTACTTAGGTATGTGTATAAATGGTTACAAGGTTTATGTGATTGGTCTTATAAGGGTTATTACCCTACATTTCATGTCATTTCCATACTCATGTTTAACTATATTGTCACTACCATTTACACTATGTTACCCCTATTTTCATACACCATACTCCATATATCTTCACTGCCACCCTCCTCTACTTATTCACCCTTAAATTTAGGTATAGACCATGTTAATATACCTTCATATTCCCTTATAACCATAAAAATCAATAAGACCATAGTATGTCAGAACTACATGGCTACATAGTGAATTGAGAATGCAAATGTGTACCTACAGCTAGCCCTTTTAAGCCTACTGTAGCAAGGTCTCCCAAAAATCACTGTGTATGCCATCCAAAGGCATGGAGACTAATTTTAACACTATAATATGTGCATTCTAGGAGATGAGTGGATATATAAAGGTGTCATTATGGTTTGAACAGCTATGGATCACTCTCCTTCATGCAACATGACACCTAGACCCTGCACACAATCAACATGAATAAGTATACACCTATAGTAGATCAATGCATATTAGAGATGATAATTTTATTGTGATATAATGGAAACATTCATAAAAATATTACTTAGGTTTAGATTTAATGATAAATCAATATTGATTTTCATCACCTTTGAGAAGGTAAAAGAACACCAATGCAAGCTTGAAACCACACAACATATACAGATACAAAACCTAACCCTGAGTAGTGGGTAATGTATACAAAGAAAGGGACATTGTAAAATCACCACCTATGATTGATAATGACTCTAAACACATTAAGTACATCCTCATGGTTCCAAGCACCTCAAGAGATAGTGTTAAATCCCATACTCAAAATTTGCATGCCTGAGTGCAAAGTCAACATGTAATTTACTACCAGTTTGAGCCAAAATGGTTATTTGAGACCTCTTTAGGTATGGATAAGTCTTAAAATTTATTAAAAATGGTCATGATGACCCATTAAATTCACTCATGTATTCACTTTGGCTAGACAAATAATAGGTATACCCACTATTTTATCTCAGACCAAGGCTTGTCTATAATAGATGTTCAATGAGTTCAAAGGTGCATCCATGTTATATAGGGTTTGAAGAAATTTTGGGACATAGATAAGGTTTTTTTTTATTTAAGGATGATGTTCAAGGTTTTCCAAACCTTTTCCAAATGTCTAACACCTAGATCTACAGTCAAAAGTCTTGGAGATAAGCCAACATAGTCAAGCACACAAACTTACACACAGACCCTAGTCCCATCTTAAGGTTCCTTCAAGATATTATAACAAGTTGAATGGCCAATGTGGGGTGTATGGTAATTATTAATACTTGTTAACGAGGTTTCAAGTACCAAAAGGTGATAAATTTGATCAAAGTGTCTTCAAACCCTACTCGAGTCAGTCAGTCTACACACAAGCAATTCAAAGACCATATTTTTTCACTTACTCCACCACATACATGCTAAGGTCCAAATATTATAGTGAAGTTTAATTCTCCCTATAGACCAAAATTTCATGAAGGATTGGTTGGAAGTTAGGGGCTAACCTTTATGAACAAACCTTAAGAAAATAAGCACTTAGAATGGTCTGTAAACAACCCTAACCTCATCTTCTAACATTCATATCTCTAATAACCTTCTACATGGGAACCCAACCCATTCATGGAATATGAGGAGGTCAGTGCCCTAAAAATTCATGGCATTTTTTCCTAGTTTGGATTTTTATACTCTATGAACCATCGTTAAGATGGTGGATTTCTCAAACCCTGCACAAACCCCAAAAGTGACCTAATGGTGGATTTTGACCTCAAAAACCATCTAGATGAGATAATTTGACCATGAGATGACCTTTAAGGTCTCTTAAGCTCCTATAAGCATCATAGTGATCCACTGGTTGGCACATGTAGGGGTCAAATTGCATGGAATGGGCCTAGAAATGTTAGTTTGAGATCAAAAGCAAGGAGATTGGGAGTATATATGTGCATAATGAGTTTGAAGAGGGAGAATGGGTCCTAAAACATATAAATAAACCCTTTATTAGCATCCATGTTAACATCCATGACAGGTTCAACAAATATAAGGGTACAAGTGTTGGAATACATAGCTATATGGACTCAAAGTTAGTCAAAAAGCTTGATCAAGTCAGTGTTGTTGCCTCTTGAGGTCCCTAAGGTAATGTTCAGGTTTGGGATGATGCAATAGTACCTTGAAACCTTAGGATTTATGTCAATGTTCATAATTTAGGTCTATAGGTAGAATAATCCATAACCTCCTCCATGACTATGCCATCAAAAGGTGAAGCATATATCAATTTGGGAAGTGTGAATGTTTCCAACCTAGGTGTTGAGGGCCATCATAGTGTTTTAAATCCCTTTAGATATTTTATACCCCTAAAGAAGCCATGATAGTAGACCATTCTACCTATAGACACATAGAGGTCACTTAGAAGGCATGTTCTTCTCATAAATATCATCTTAAAGTGCTCATCATAGATTGAATATTATGCATGGGAAGCTCAAAACTTCATGGAAGGTAAGGAAGCCTATGGGCTTGAATTTGGTGTAAGTGGTTAAGAGATCCAAGATTTGCTCTTTATGAACCACCCTTAAGACCCCCAAATGCTCCTAAACCTCCCTTAAACCCTAATAGTCACTTGACTAAGAAGGTTTAAGTAAAAATGCATTTAAATGCTCAGGACCTACATACCTAACACTTGGATCATGCTACCAACTCAGAGGGATTCATAACCATAGCTTTTGGTGGTATAGAAACTATACAGACACTTATTAAAAAGGTAAGTTTGTAGTATTTTAGGAATAAATTATGTTGTAGAGCCTAACTAGAAGTTATAAACTATGGAAAGGGTAAGTTATAGATTATTCTACTCATTCAATTCTAATATGATCCATGGAAGTGCCTATAAATAACTCTTCTATCTCTTTCTAAACTATCGGTCTATAAAGTAGTCCAAATGGCCTAATCATACTAGGCTAATGAGTTTGTAGGTCAATAATATTTAAGAGATTAAAATTCTAATTCATAAAGGGCTAACCTAATAATTATCTAAGTTTTTTCCAATGAGTTTAGATCTTAATTTAGTTGTTGGATCATTCAAACAATGAATATGAGTAGATAGTTGAAGGACAAGCAAAATATATCTAATTATCTTGCAAGTAGAAGAATCTAGGATTCAAAAGGTGGCATGGTAACATTGACTGACCATTTTCAAACATTTATAACTATCATCTAGACAATCACACCCCAAAATGAAGTCCATTATGACAAGTTAGAGGTAGTTTCAAGGACCATTATGCATGCACATTGAAGTGAGGCTACCCAATGCCTTTTAGAGGCCTATCCACATTCAATTTACATTGTATAAATGCCATTGGAGGGAATATTAATCTATTTTAAGCATGGTTAAGTCCTAATTAAATTCAAATGACGGAGTTATAGCCTTCATATCTCCCCAAAATTCCAAAGTAGACTCATTTAATGTATGTCAACGCTTGAGGATGAGGAGCAGGCTTGTTGTAACTTCCATATGCCACATTGGCCTCATTTATGGCCTTTTATATGCCTATAATATTCTCTCTTCTAATTCAAAATTTCTATTTAATCAAGCATTGAGATCTTGCTTTTGTATCCCTCGGTTGGGTGTAGCAAAGTTATACCAAAATTGCCTTGTAACTCTTTTAAATCAAGAGAAGACATTTACAAATTATTGTTGAATGATAGTGTGCTTTTTGAGAGTTTGATTTTTAGAATGTATACATTATGTTTTCATCTATAGGTCATTTCATGCACCTAACTTTAGGTTACTAGTCTATTTTAATTTGTATGAAGTGTTAACAAGTATGAGTGTTCTTGAAGTGTCATAAATCACTAGTATCTTGTGTAGATCTAAGCTTAGTCCTTCAAGTTGTATAATCCTATTCAACCTCCATACAAAATAGTCATGTTTATAACACCATCAAGGAGTCTGATCATTCATTTTATCCATCAGGTTCATTAGTAGGTTTCAAAGGATATAACTAAGAGTGGATCTTTAATCAATTGGTGAATCACCATTTAGAGTATGTTCTTTCATTGGTTTTTATATCTATTTCCCTTTTCATTGTGATAAGTTTAGGTCTTGAAGAGAGCATTGAATTGACAAATTAGGGGATCTAGACCCATGAAATACATATTTTTTAATTGAATATTAGGCAGCCCATAGTCTATACATCATTCCAATGTTGGACTAGGTTTGAGGTAGACATGAACAATATTTTACTCAACAAGGGTGGAACCTAGATCACCCAAAATAATAAGAGTTAGTAATACTTACCTTTGGCTGAACCCATTGAGTCTCAATCTCTCTCTTGGCCAATGATGTTTTATAAGAGGTTGTTGTGGCTTTGTAAGGAACATGCTATAGAAATAAAATCTAGGCTAAAATACTTATACTTTGCATTCAAGACTTCCCACAATATAATTTATCTTCACTCAAAGGAAAAACCTAAATAATGGTTCCTTAAAATACAAATTTAGCAGAATTTCAAAATATAATGATGTAAAAATAAATGTTACTCTCTATTGGATTGAAATGGGTATTATATTAAAAATCAAATATTAAGTCCTAACCCTTATGAAATTTTAGTCAACAAGGTTAGTCAGCACAACCCAATTTTAAAATTTATTATCTAGCATTGAACTAGGTTAGCCTAGCTAACTTAGTTGCCTAATATTCCATAACTTTATCAACTGGGTCGCCCAGGGCCAACCTTATAGGAAAAACACTCAACTAGGTCAGCGATGACCAACCTAGTAGCAAAAAGAGTCAGAAATAGTAGGTTAGCTGACCATGTACTGGGTTGCCAACTTAGTAGAAGAGTATTATGGCCACCACCCTTGTACAAGGTTGGACAAAGTTGACCAATATGAATTTGTATGAAAATTAGCCAACCTATTTTGGGGCTATTAAAAAAGGATATTGTTTAGGGGATTAAGACATAAAATATGCTAAGTTGACATTTAAACATGGACATATAGTCTATTATACTTAAGTTATATTTTATATATACTTACAGGATGTTTAAGAGTGGTTTTAGAACTCTAGGAGATATAATACATATTATAGGTTTTGGAGAGTCCTACTAGATTTAAGACATAGCTATATTTTATGATGTCAGTATTTTAGACTTACCCATATTTTAGGGTTTTGATATTTCAAGATTTTTGGGAGACATCATAGGATGTAAATGTATAAACACTCTAATGAAGTTGGATTAATAGTAGGAATGCCATGGTTGAACAATAATCTTGTGAATCACCATTGGTCTGCCCACCCCTTTCTTAATGCACCCTTTAAGGCATGCACTTAGAGAGACTGAAACTCAATAGGTTCTTACAAGAGATAAAGTATCAATAAATGATCAATTTTAAAAATATTGTGTGTATACATAGTCCCCACTTGAATCTCATCACATGCCATGAAAGTGTAATAGGAGATGGTGCTTCAAGAAAGAACATAACAATGAACAAAATTGAGATAACTAAAAATAAAATAATGAAATAAATGTTGAAAGTAAATAAACATAATTTAAAGTACCATATACATACCTTGACTTACCTTTCTATTGAATGAATGCATGCAAATAACATAGTCTCAATTGTGGAGGGTGCATTACCTATATTTGAGAAACCTTAGGGATACAAGACTATTAATAGAAGAAATGTGTACGTACGTAGGATGATCAAAGTGGAAATGGAAAACTCTCAAAAATTATTAAGTTACTTAGAAATTGGCAAGCCAAGATTGTTAAGGCTAGGTTAGAATACAAATACCAATCATGTAAAAAATGATGACAAATGAATGAACAACACACTAAATCATGTGAAAAAATCATTTAAAACATTATAATTAAATGAAATATCAATGCAATAAAAATCAAACTAAGATAAGTAAGTAAATGAATGTAAGCCCATGTAAGATAAGCATGGTAAATGAAGCATGAATAAAGCATAAATGACTGAATAATGAAAATGTAAATAAAAATGTAAGACAAGCATGTCAAATGAATGATGAAGAAAGCATAAATGACTAAAAATAATATTTAAGTCAAGATGTAATACAAGCATGTCAAGTCATACATAAATAAAAACATGTAAGAATGTAAAATGTCTTGTGTAAGATAAGTAAAGTCCACAAAAAATCAAACAATAACATGATGGATAGATGAAAATGAGAGGATCCTCCTACAACAATTAATAAAAAATGCATAAATAACATGAATTAACAGCATGAATTAAATCTAAAAGAACACTTGAAAAGATTGAATTGATCATAGACCACTTCAAGGGGGCAACCTCCTTTGAGCAAGCTCAATACAATAATTTCGTGGATGCCTTCAATGGCCTCAACACTTATATATGAATTCTAATCTAAGAAACTACTACTTCCTATTAATGTGGGATAAAATAAAATGCTCACAGGATGATTAAAAAAAAATATGCATCCAAAGAAACTATTAAAAAAACAAATTAAAGAGAAGAGATATCACAGGTTCATAACATCCCCTCCCTCTTAGAAAAATATTTGTCCTCAAAACTTCAAACGTGAGAATTGGTGTTGAATATAAAATAGTGGTTTTTATGTTTCATCCTTTGGTTGCATTCCATGCCATTGAATTAAAACCTTGGTGTTGGAGCGAGAGCGAAGTTCGTGTGTGTGCCCTTCTAGGATTGCCTCCAGCTCAATAATAATTGATCCTTCATTATCAAGTTCAGGTAAAATAGTCTACACTCTAATGTTTGTGCGAAGAACTTTCTTCAAACAAGAGACATGAAATATTGGGTGAACTCGGGAAGAAGGTGGGAGCTCCAACTTATAAGCAACTAACCTAATCTTCTGAAGAACCTTATAGGGCCCATAGAACTTGGAAGCTAGATTATGATGCCCTTTGAGTTTTAGGGAGGATTACTTATAGGGATACAAGTGAAGAAAAACCATATCGCCTACTTGAAAAGTGTGCTTAGAATGGTGTTGATCAGCCTGTTGTTTCATTCAATTTTGTGTCATATGAAGATTTCCCCACAGGGTACTGAGTATCTGATTTTGGGTTCAGAGAATCATGTCAACTATTTGGACTAATGAACTGTTAGGGTTATATGTAAGGAGCACTAGTGGTGCTTAACCATAGACTATTTCATATGGATTCATTTTCATTAAAGTGTGGTAGGAAGTATTGTACCATTATTTGATGAGAGGTAGCCACTTTGTCCACTGATGTTGTTGTTCTAAGGTGAAGCAATGGAACAAAGTTTCTAAGCATTTGTTAACAATTTTAGTTTGGCCATCTATTTGTGAATGATACCCAAAACTCATATTTAGTTGAGTATTGGTACATAAAAATAGTTCTATCCAAAAAAAAATTGTGAAGGTTACATCATGATCTAAGACAATGGATGAAGGAATGCCATGAAGATAGAAAATCTGGTCCAAGAAAATTTGTGCAACTATGGAGGTGGTATAAGGATGGTTGAGGGCATAAAAATGACTATATTTAGAGAGGTTATAAACCATAACCAATATCACCATTTTCCCTCCAAATTTAGGGATCCCCTTAATGAAATCCATAGAAATATCTTCCCAAATCCTGGTAGGGATGGGCAAGGGTTTGAGCAACCCAAGGATGAGTGTTGTTTCACCCTTATGGAATTGGCAAGTATCACATTCAGCCATCATATGTTGAATTAATTTTTTCATTCCCTTATAAAATAAGTTACATCATGCCCACTCATAAGTTTTTAGAAACCCTGAGTGCCCTGTGGATGGAGAAGTATGGAGTTCATAGAATACAGCCTGCTAGAGATCTATGCTCTGAGGTATCACCAAATGACCTTTATATCACAGACAAGCACCATCCCAAGAATAATGTGGTATAGTCAAGGGGTTAGTGGCCAACTATTGAATGATTTGAGATAATGATGAGTCATTGACATACCCCTATTGTACAGTGTCTAACCAATTCAAAATAGGCATGAAAATAACTGAAAGGGAAGCTTTATCCATAAATGTGCAAGATAGAGCATCAGTGAAAATATTCTCTTTACCTTTCTTGTAAGTTATATCATAGTCATAATCCATGAGTTTGATGACCCATTTCTATTGTGATGGGGTAGAGACCCATTGTTCCATTAAATATTTTAGACTATGGTGATCAATTTTGATGCAAAAATGATTACCTAATAGGTATGGTTGCCACTTTTATACTACATGTAAAATGGCCATCATTTCCCTCTCATAAGTAGAGAGCATTAAATTATTTATAGAAATGGCTTTACTGGTGAATGAAATGGAGCATCCTTCTTGAAGGAGAATAGCACCTAGTCCATTACCACAAGCATCACTCTTAATAGTGAAGGTCTTGGTAAAATTTGGCATAGTTAGAAAAGGTGTAGTACATAGCTTATTCCAATGCTTCAAATGCAAACTCAGCATCTTTTATCTAAGTAAAATCATCCATTTTCAACATAGTTGTTAGTGGAGCTACAATGTTCCTGTAATCCTTGACAAAATTGTGATAGTATCCAATTAGCCCCAAAAAACCATGGAGGCTCTTGAGTGTTTGAAGATGCAGCCAATTTGTCATAGAAATTCTTTTCAAGATCCACCCTAACCCCTTGGGCTAAAACAATATGCTCAGATACTCCACTTAATCCTAGCAAAAATCACATTTGGACTATATTGCAAAAATATGATGGTCAAAGAGAAGTTGAAATGTGAGTTCTAAATGTTGGAGATGCTCAGACCATATTTTACTATAGATGAGAATATCATCAAAGAAGACCAGAATAAATTTCTATAGGTAAGGTCAAAATATTTTATTCATCAATGCCTGGAATGTTGAAGGAGTATTAGTGAGGCCAAAGGGTATGACAAAGAACTCATAGTGGCCATCATGCATGTCAAAATCTATCTTAGGGATATCATCCTCATGAAGCCAGATCTAATGATATCCAGAGCAGAGATCCAACTTAGAGAAAAAGTGAGAACCATGAAGCTCATCAAGAAGCTTATCAATAATAGGGATCAAGAACTTATCCTTGATTATGAGGTGATTAAGTACACAAAAATCAATGCAGAGGTGTCATGACAAATATTTTTTATAGATAAGGAGAACTGGGGAATAATATGGGCTAGTATTAGGGTGAATAATGTCTTGCTGCAATAAGTCTTGAATGAGCATCTTGATCTTAATATTTTGCTAAAATGGGTAGTGTTAAGGCCTAATGTTGGGAGGAACACTTCCTAAAAGGAGATGAATATGATGGTACTCCAGTCATGAAGGTGGCAATCCCACTAGTTTAGTAAAGACAAGTGCATACCTCTGTAGAATGGTTTGGAGGTCAGAAGGAGTAATGGAGACAGTTCAGGGTTGTATTTGAATGGAATGGAGCTGGGCAATGACACCATGTGAATTCTTCTTAAGAATATTTTCCATGTGATGTGAACTTATGATGCTGAGAGATCTAGGTTTTAAGCCTTTTAATGTGTGTTTTTACCCATTATCTAAGAACTACATCTAAAGTTCAGCAAAATCCCATAAGATGGGTTCAAGTGTGCATAACCATTGGGTTCTCAAAATAGCATCACATCCACCTAAGGGTAAGGCAAACAAATTGGATCACAAGGTATAATATCCAGTAGAGATACACACATTATGACACTTCCCTTTGTAAGGTAATGTGCCCCCATTGGCGATCATGACTTCAAAGTTGGAATAAGTATGGATAAAACAATCAACCTATTTGGTGATCTGAGGGTCAATGAAGTTATAGTGCTTCCCAAATTATTGAGTATTATGAGAGGGATATTTTTGAAGTAACCCCTGACCTTCATGGTTTGTGGGGTAGTGAATCCTACTAAGGCATGGAGAGAGTTCTCTGGTTGATCTTCTTGAGAATTAGCTTCCATAATTAGTTGAGATTTTTCTAGATCATGTGTTGTATCTTAAACATCTTCCCAATCTTTAGTTTTAGGTGGAGAGTTCATATCCAATAGGTAGACCTTTTACTCAACACATCAATGTCCTTGAGTTAATTTATCATCATATTTATAACGTAATCCTTTTTCTCTATGGGATTACATCTCTACTTCAATCAAATGCTTGATAGGAGTGGTTATATGGGTTGGTGTTGTTTGAGATAATTGTGGAGCTATATTTTTTAATGGAACAAAATTAGATTTGAATCAATGCTTATCTATGATTTTATCCTCTACCAATTGTAGACATCAAAATTATGTCACACACACATGCATAACTCCCTGTGTTGAAACCCCCCTAAACCCATTTTAATAATAACAATTAATCTCCTTAACCCATATTTTTACCCCTCACACATTTAATTATTTTAAATACTTAATTAAGTTAATCAAAAACTCCTATTACCACCTTACCTGACCACCTCACCCTATAACTAATTCTCCCCTGATGAATCACCTCAAGACCTAATCCCCTCATCCTAACTACCTAAGACTTATTCCCACTTCCTAACTAAATTCCTAAACAACTACTTCCTTCCTAACCTCTTATTTTTACCATTTTATAATGGGTATCACACTTGGCATGCACAACAATAGAAAATAGACCAAAAATAGAAAGGTTTACCTATTCTAGGCTACCGACGTCGGTCAACCCATGGCTGACATTAGTGGGATCACGGTAGATGTTGGTGGGATCACCAATGTTGGCAATATAAGCCAAACTCCAACCTATAGTTTAGGTCAGCATAAATTAAGAAAATCAATTCTTACTCTCATCAGACTCTTGGCATTCTTTTTTTTGACATCCAAGCTTACAATCATCCTACATAAGTCAATCACAATTAGCAACTAAGCTCTTAAGGACCAATAACTCATGCTTGTTTTCTCTGTTTAGGTACTCAGGTTTGGACTCCCTAATAGGGACCATCAACTTGGCAGTTATCATTTAGTGATCATCACAGCTAAGTATATCACTGACATTATAGTTTATTTAAATATTTATTCTTCTATTTCTTTATATCTACCTAGCACTGCTTTATGCACTTCTGACCGTACCCTCATGAGGGAGTTAAAATTCTTTATTTATTGTTTCCCCTTTACCTGACATACCAAACCTCTGACTAGACTTAACCAAGCCATAATCTCCCTCTCATATCTCTCTCAACTTCCCTGACCTGATCCAAACTATTTTCTAGACTCAAGAAAGCCTTCTGCAACTTTATAGACAATTATTAACCCTATCGACCTCGGCATCCTAATTGACATTAGTCACCTCACTACCGACCTCAACATTATAACTAATATCAATCACACTCCTACCAACTTTGGTGACTATTAATTTCCTAGCCTCTTCAAAACCTACCTAGATAACTTCTAAAACACAAATAAAGTGCCTCACTTGCACCCTGTCACTCTTTGCTATGTACAAGTTGTTAATAATGATAATTTTATCTCTCTTTTACTCTCTCTTTACCTCTCTTTCAGTTATTTGTTATTATTTTACCTCTCAAAAGTGGATTGTCATCTCTAGGGAAGTTTCACACTTCCTAGAATAAGTGCATAGCTTGGCAGCCCACTCATTTATCTGCTAACAAACATCTTATGGTAGTGTTTTATTATTTTTAGGTAGTCCTCCCCAACCAAATAGGAGTTCTCAAAACATCTGGATATGGCATGCAAATTAAATCTAGGTTCATTATAATCACTTATCCCTATCATTCTTTCTATTTTCCTTTAGACTTAAAATAGACAAAATTGAGTGAAACATTTCCGGCACACCTGGTGGGACCCTAGAGTTTTCATTGGGTTAATTTCTTGTTTTAAACATTCATATAGGTGCATTATAGTGAAAAATTCATTTCTTACACTTCTTCCTCCTCTTTTATCTTAAAAACAGAAAATTCAATATCCTATTCTCTATTCAAAAAGCATTAAAACTAAAATCTTTTTTCTTTTCTACTTGCCTCTAAAAGTATTTGTCATTTTATTTTACAAAATAAAAGAGAATCCCTTGTTTACTTCCTCTTGCATGCACATTAGGATAGTCAAATTCATACTCTATTCATATTTCCTCTCTATTTTTTTTTAATCTAAACATTTTAGATTTGGGTTTAAAACTTACTATATTTCATAGTTTTCTTGATGCATATTAACTCACCTAATTAATTACAAGCATTTTAAATAAATCATAGTACACCTATGTTACACAACCAAATCACATTCACATAAACAAGCATCTAAAATCACCTAAGAAAAAGCCCATCAGGATTTCACCACCTGGTGGATCACCTTACCCTACCCAGCTATCCTACTTAGATTTCACCACTAAGGGGAGAACCCACTTTGTTCTCTGGTGGAGTATAATCTCTAGACATAAGGTATATTTTGGCTAAGAAGCCTAGATTGGCTCCAAGTTCATGAAGTGTGGAGAGCAAGCTCTTATAACAAGCCATGTACCTAATCTAACATAGATTTCTTCTTGAGCACCAAAACTAATCTGAAACCAGCTCTAGATTACTTTCTAGTACCTTCGACAACCAAATTCTCTTCTCACTATGTGATTAAGGCATAAGCCAACACAAGACTAAAATTAATCTCTAAGACTTAATACTTACTAGTTGAATGTTCTTTTTTCAATTTTCAATTATCTTCTATATTTTTGAGTTGGTAAGAATGCTTTTCTATTGATTCACAAATTCAATACTATTTCTAAATCTTAGTTTGTATAACCTATTATCTCAAGTTTTTTGAGTGTTATTCCTTCTTACATAGACCTTTTACATCCACTATTTTACCTATTTTTAGCCTCTAATTTATTAAAACATTAGATCTTCCATTTCTCAGGATTTTATAGTGATCGACATCGGTTAACACTATCGGTATTGACAAACTTTACCTATTGACATTGGTTATTATAATGATGTTGGTGAACTTTTCCTACTGATATCAATCATCCCTACCGATGTTGGTGACTGTGTAGTTTCATTTACTCAAAATAACAAGCCAAAATAACCCATTTACCTCCACACAAACCTAGTTTTTCTTTATTTTATTTCAAATATAGGGTAGTAAGACTATTTAAACCACCTCTTGCATGGTATTGACATGAGCTTAGGGTAAAATTATTACCGATTACCCAAGTTGACAACCTATTCCACCTTCCCCTCTCACTTCTAGTTTTGTCATGGAACATACTTTAGATACAAATCATACTCCTAGCCCTAACCAAATTCCCATTGTGCCTGAGGGAGATCAAGATTTTGATAAATTTCTTGATCACAATGTGTCAGCCCTTCAACATTACCTTATTATTAGCCAAACCCATAATTCTTTGGGTGACCCAATCTATGGTATGTCAATATCTTTAATGGAGACAACCTCTGTTTTAGTTGCCTCCACTATTTTCCCCATGGTTACCCAAACCACCACTTTGATGAGTAACCTAACTATAAATAATGTCTAAAATGTGGCATCCCCAACTACTTAATCCCACATAAACACTGGTGTAACTTCCCTACTTTAAAAACCACAACCAGTTCAGTGAATTCACACCCCATTCTAGAATTTAGTGGTACCTATTCTATCCACCCTCGCACCTATAATTACCTGAGTTATGACTCATGCTTCATCTAGTCTAACCATGTCAATAATTCAACCTACAAAAACAATAACCAACCAAGGCATAATCTCCAACACAATGGGACAAGTCCCTTTTCTTTCCACACCTCAACCTATGACTCATTATACTTATGTTACCCTGACACAACCTCAAAAACTTATGTTATATGCTCCCTATACTTCCTATCAGCTTCCCTATAACTTAAGAGGAATCCCCCAAACTAATCCACCTCTAGACCTCATTAAGATGCTAATTGATAAGATGTATAATCCAGAGACATCTATTTCTAGTTCAAATCATGTATTATCTTATGATTAGATATGTAATGAACCAATCCATCCTTTTGTGCCTATTCTCCCTTATCCAATCCAATGGGAGCTCCCTAAATTTACTTTTTTCTAGAGTAAAGAGGACCCACAATAGCACTCGTGAGAATTTAGGCATGCTTATTATTTAATAAGGCATGATGATGCATTACTAATTCACACTTTCCCTATGTCTCTTTTAAGTGCTACCTTGGATTGGTATAGCTCTATACCTCGGCACTCCCTTTTCTCATTTACCCAACTTGCACAAATATTCCTAGATCATTTCTCTATTAACATTTCTAAGAAGGTTTCTATAACAGACCTATATTCTATCAGATAATTTGATGATGAATCTATTATAGATTTTGTCGCTCATTGGAGAAGCTTGATCAATCAAATCTCCTTCTCCTTACCCCAACCTGAGCTTATTGATCTTTTCTCAAAGGCATGTGTGCAGCACATCTCATCCACACTCTAGGTACAAACTTTCCACATATTTAATGAAGTTTTTACAATGGCACATAAATTAGAGGTTCACATTATTGATGAAGGCAAAGTCAAGTTGCATAGTAAGAATCCCAATATCAAGACAAATGGCTCCTCCTCCTCTAAAAATTCTCCTTCTAACCAAAAGGCTAAAGGCTCAACCAATGTGGTGGTTGTTAAGTTAGCCTCTTCCACAACCATAAACTAATTAAATTCTTCAACGTCTCAAAATCTAACCAAGCAATTCCAACAATGGTATGAACAAAGACAATACACTCCCATTAGGGAATCATATGCATCCATCTTGGAGAAATTATTTCAACAAGGTGTCATAACCCTTCCGTAGATTAAACCTCATATATATTTTGACCCTTCCCATCCTATCCCAACTTGGTAGAAGGAAGATGAGTTTTGCAATTACCATCAAGTTAAAGGCCACAACTCTAATAATTACAAGACACTCAAGAACATTGTTCAAGTTATACTTGATAGAGGTGAACTCATCTTGGATAATCCTAATGAACCTCTTAATCAAAGTATGGATGTGTTCAAACACCCCTTTCCTAACCATTCACCAAATCAAAATATTATCCAATCCACAGGCAACTTAGGTAATCTTAATATCCATACAGTTAATATGGTTTTTCCTTTACCTTTAGTTCAACCTTCCTCTCAACAAGAGACATCTATTTCATAGACTCCTCCCCTACATTCCATGGCATCTATTTTGCCCATTTTTCCTCCTCAAGTAGAATAGCCTATTTCACCCATTCCACTCCCTTGAGAGGAAGAGCCTCCTTTGCCACTCCTTTTGCCACCTAAGGAGCCTATAATCCCACTTCTGTTTGCACCAATATTACATATCCTCTTATCACTTGAAGACCACACCCTACCTATTCTTCAACTACATGTTGAAGGGAACATCATTCCTACATTATACTCTCTTAAGGAACCTTATTCCCCTACCTCTCCTCTACCTATAAAGAGTATTACCCCACCCACTTTGCTTTTGCACCTAGAAGAGTCCATATCTTCTCCCATAATAAATGAGAGACCTATTGTGCCTACTCCAATTGCACCACTCTTACCCCTTCTTTTAACTATGGAGGATCATACTTTACCCATGCCTCACCCACATTTTTATGGAGCCATAATACCTATGTTTTACCCTCTTAAGGAACCTACTTCACCTACCTCTCCTCCACCAATGGTAGACCAAGTCTCTTCCCCTGTCTTTGATGAAGAAAACCTCATTGGGGTTCTTTCTCATCTTTAGCCTGAAGTAGCAGAATTCCATAATTTCCCTCTTTCCCAAACACCATAGATTTCTAAAGACACAACCATAAGTCCTACGTCAACTTCATAAAAACCCTTCTCACGTTTGGTGAAAATTTTAGAAATTCTTGAATCTACGAAGCTTGACCATGCAACATTTTGGGACTGGCTCAAGACTCCATATCCAACACAATGAATGTTAACCTTTACCGCCAATCCCCTTACTACTCTTTACCCTAAGTTATTTGACAAATATAGAGTTTCTTCACTAAAATCACCAAAATTTTAGTCATCTATGTTAGAACCCTCATCCTCATAGGAATCTGTTACATTAAAGCAAATCAGGCCCTTAGGTTTATGCCCCATTTTTAATTTAATTCATCCACACGTAAAATTAGATTTAACTCCTCAACCACAAGTTGGATTTTCTCACCCTAAAATATAAAAGAATGTTAAGCCTCCTAAATCTCATCAATCCATTCTTCAACCCTTAATTTTACCATCCATTTTCATGCCACAATGTTAACCTTTACCGCCAATCCCCTTACTACTCTTTACCCTAAGTTATTTGACAAATATAGAGTTTCTCCACTAAAATCACCAAAATTTTAGTCATCTATGTTATAACCCTCATCCTCATAGGAATCTGTTACATTAAAGCAAATCAGGCCCTTAGGTTTATGCCCTATTTATAATTTAATTCATCCACAGGTAAAATTAGATTTAACTCCTCAACCACAAGTTAGATTTTCTCACCCTAAAATATAAAAGAATGTTAAGCCTCCTAAATCTCATCAATCCATTCTTCAACCCTTAATTTTACCATCCATTTTCATGCCACACCCTTATACTTTAGTTGGAATATCATCTAACCAAGCCAAAATAATGGTTAAGCTACCTCTACTCCTACCTTTACCATCAGTAGGCCTCTCACATCTGACACTAAGAAAGTGATATCAAAACACATAACTCCACCATCACCAAATTAGACACCACATAAAATTACCTTTCCAACACTAAAACAAAATAAGGTGTCCACTCATATTAGTACAACAAGTGCAAGCCCACTTACAGGCTCTCAAAGCTTTTTCTTACATCAGTTATTACAATCTTTGGTAATAAATCTTCCTCCTATTAATCCCTATGGTTCTCTTAGAATGAATACATCTTGGTTTGATGATACACAAGTGTGTTTATATCGTCATTCATTTAGACATGATACTAAGAACTGTTAAGCCCTTATAATGCTTATTCAGTAATACTTCAATGTTGACACTCTTTTCGATGACACTACTATTAACCTTATTATTATTCCACCTTTGGAATATATAGTGCCTTCTACTATTCCACTTAAATCCAAACCTAAAGATGTCATCATAACCCCTTTACCACCTCCTTCACCAATTTTTCAAATCAACACAATTAATGTGGCCACATGGTCACAAAACCAAAAGGATAAAGCTAAGGAAAAGGTCACTACACCTTGGACCCATCCCTTCACCAAAGATACTCCCCCTTCTAATCCTAAGATTTCCATCTTGGGTGTTCCTAAAATAACATCTTTAGATGTTATTCAAAGCTCAATAGTGAAAGAGCTTCACCAAACTCCTATGAAATTGTCTTTGTATGAGTTAATCCAAAGCTCATCCCAACACTATAAAACTTTGACTAGTACTTTGTAAGTAATTGAGGTACAATCAAATGATCCACAACCTCTTGTAGCTTTGGTTGGCTCCCTTAATTTTGTTTCTCTTATTTATTTCAGTGATTCAAAAATTCCACTTCAACACCCTGAAGATCAAGAGTCTACCCTTTTTATTACCACATATATTTATCAAACTCATATCAAGAGAGTTATGATCAATGGGGAAGATAATATTAATATTATTTCCACCCATGCCTACAAATAAATAGCCCTTCTTGACAATTTCATGTCTCAAACTAGTGTATTACTCCATTACTTTAATGATACTACAATTACTATGGTGGGCATTATTGTCTTACATATTCACATAGGTCCTCACATAATTATCAAGCTCTTCTATGTTGTGGAAAGAGAGTTCCAATATAACATACTTCTTAGATGACCTTGTATACATGTTATGGCATGTATACCCTCAAATTTACACCGTTGTGTCAAGTTTGAATATGATGGATAAGTACATGTTATACATGTTGACCCACCTCTATTTAAAACATGTAGTATGACATATAGTCCCTATGATGTTCTCATCCCATTGAAAACATCATCTTCTTTACATGATGCTTCTGAAGCTTCCACAAGCTCCACTCCTATGGTTACATAGATACCGATAACACAAATTCTTGATAAAGATCCCATGGAGGAGACCTTTCAACGTTTGTCACATAGGTGAATATTGTTTGTTGATGCTTGACATGTTATATACTCCATAAGAGTATGGAAGGCTTCACATGCACCCAAATTATGATCCCTGTATTGGGATGGTCATCCCTTATGGGCCCCCTAACCTTTGAACCAATTTTACATATAGGGGAATTGATCAAGCTCCCACTACTAGCAATCCATCTTATTCACCACAAATATTTACTTATGACTTCTCTTTCTTGAGTAACCCTAGATTCACTCACACCTGTCTCTATAGGTGTGCCTGGAAAGGATTTGGTTTGGGTCATGATGAACAAGGTGTCCATATGCCTATTGAATATTCTACTAGAAACACCATTAAAAATGCCAAAAAGAGGTATGGGGTGGGATATGATGAACCAAATAAGCTCACTAAAACCTTCCATGAACCAATTGTCGAAGAACTAATCTCTCCTTCTCCACCTTATTCTCCATCATCACCTACCAAATTAGATGTATCTATACCTCCTAACTTTTTTTAAATAAATGCCATCTATTTAGGGCCTCTCACCTATTTTTAGGGTAAGAAAATAAGGTCCCTTCCTCTCATTCATCCTAAAATAATTGATGAAGATTCTCCCATTATTAACACTATCCAATGTCAAGATGATGATGAAATTCTCACCTACATAGGTGTGGATGATTCCTATATCCAATGATCACTCCCATCTGAAATTCAAGCTATGTTAAATGAATCAACCATTTACATCAACTTTCCCTCCCATGATAACCCTCACATCCTCAAATTGGCCAATCTTTAGACTCCTCTGAGCAAGTTGATTATGCCATGTTTATTAATGACCATAGCAAAGCCTTCGCTTGGTCTTATAATGACATGCCTGGTATTGACCCCTCTATCATCACCCATAACATTATCACCAATCGAGATGTTAAACCTGTTATCAAATCTATAACCAATTTTGGTGATTCTCAACTTGTAGTTAACCAATTTAATGGTTCCTACCTATGAAAAAATGAAATTCTATACTAGTATAAACATCATGTAGATACACTATTGGGATCATTTGACTCTTATCTCATGCAAACTATTCTTGGATCTACAAACAAGTTTACTAACATGATGGCTTCACTTGCTTCATACATACCCTCTTCATCCTCCTCTTCGAGAATTTATGTCACCATGTATTACTTAACATTACCTTCCTATGTCTCAGCTAACATCCTCTTTGACATAAATGTAACAACCAACCCACAAGACTTATGATATAAACAACTCATGAATTATCTTTCTTTCTTTATTAACCCTCTTGATATTTCTAATAATGGGAAATGGGCCTTCATAAAACATACCGCTTGTTACACTATACTAGGGGGACTTCTCTATAAGTGAAATTTTTATGGTCTTCTCCTTAAATGTCTAACTAGTAATAAGACTCCATTTTATATTAAGGAAGTTCATGATGGGATTTGTGGTGGGCATTTTAATGGTCACATAGTTGCTAAACGTATTCTTTGACTTGTCTATTATTGGCCCACACTTCATCAAAATTGCATTGATTACGTTTGACGTTGTGTCAAGTTTCAAAAACATGCTAACATCCTTCACGTTCCCAGTCATGTATTACAAGTTTTCAAATAATTTTGTCCCTTCTCCTAATGGGGCTTAGATTTAATCTAAGAGATTAACCCTCATTCATTTCTCTATCATCATTATATCATTACTGCCACTGAATACTTCACCAAGTGGGTCGAGGCCATTCCTCTCATTTTCACTAAAGCTGACAAAATTGTTGACTTCATTAACCATCACATCATCTATCATTTTGGTATACCTCACAAGATTATAACTGATAATGGCAAGTCTTTTAAAAACAAGACTATTCAAGGTCTTTGTGATGCATTTGGAATCAAATTAATCTTCTCATCACCATACTATCCCCAAGCTAATGGATAGGTGGAAGCTTCTAACAAAACTTTGACCAAAATTCTCATGAAGGTAGTCAACGATACAAGCAAGGATTGGCACACTCACATTCCTTTTTCTTTATGGGCTTACCGCACTAGCATTCAAACCCCTATGGGTGCTACAACTTTTTCATTGGTAAATGGGATAGAGGCTATTTTACCTCTTAAGGTCTAGATTCCTTCTCTTCACATTTCTCTACATGACATACTTACTAACGATGACTTTTTCCAAGAACATTTGGCTCAGCTTGAATTGCTTGATGAATGTCATTTCATAGCCCTCAACCACCTCCAAATCTATCAAGAGCGTATCAAATGCGCTTATAAGAAAAACCTCAAAGAGTGAGATTTAAATATAGGAGATCTCATCTTAAAAGAAAATCAACATGTAACTAACATGGAGAAAAGCAAAGAGGTTAAGTTTTCTCCTAATTGGCTTGGACCTTATATCATAACTCACAAGTATGGTTCAAGAACTTATCACTTGTCTTCTCTTAAAAGAAGGCCAGAATAGCCTTTAAATGCCTTACATCTATGACCATTATTTTGTTAAACCAACATCACTTTATTTCATGTTTAACTTGAGCTCATCCCTTGAGAATCCCTAAGCCTCTATAGTCTTGTCCATGACTAAAAGCAAAAAAAAAAAGGGGATATTTGAAAAGGTTATAAAATATCATGTCATGTTTTTCATCGTAGACTGCTCCCTTGAAGGACAGCTATGTAACTTCTATTTATTACTATTAATAGACTACTCCCTTGAAGGATAGCTATTTAAAATTAAAAATAAATTCTTAGACCATTCCCTTGAAGGATGGCTAAGCCAAGATTTGTTCTCAAAGGGAAAAATAAATGCAAAGGGCTCCTCGCCTCTTTGCACAACCTTAACCTATACAAAATCCCATTGTAGGCTTCCCACATTGATCATATTACACAGAAAAAAAAAAGCTTTAAGTCATGGACTTGCCTATATTAGCTCTCAAGTCATCCATAAAATGGACATATCATTTCTACTTAGTATGTTATGTTATCTAAATATTTTTTTCTCATTCTACCCTTTTTCCTCTTTCAAGAGACTATGAATCTCACTTAACATAAGGTAAACATGATGCTTCTCTAACAAACATAATGGTTCAAATATATAAGGCATGAAAGAAGCTCATTTTCTTGAGCCTATTTATGTTTTAAATTATGGTCTTTTCCAATGCATGAGCATTATGCCTCTTTATTTTCCCATCCACATCACCTGTCGATATCTATATCTAAGATGAAGAAACAATGTCATATCAACACTAACCTAATCAACCTATTTATTTTATGCATACACCATCATAAATATGGAAAAATGTTAAAATAAACTAATATAACCAATCTATTCATTTTAAGTATACACCATCACAAATATGGAAAAATGCTAAGATGAAACTAACCAATCAACTATGCACATACCATCACATAAATGGGAAATGCAAGTCTAAACTCAAATAACATGATCAATATTAAAATCCAAATTAACATAGCATAAAATAAATATTATCCATATCATCATCATAATCATAATCAATGCATCTCAAATAAACACATGCAATAAATGAACATCTCATATATATATAATATGTGATCAAAACATATGTTTAGCATCTACATCATCATAACATCATAAATCTCTCCCAAAATGTATATCTCACATGTTTAGCTCATAGGTCAGTATACATGTAACATATTTAAAAATAAATTGGCAAACATGATACTCAAGGTCCTCGAGGCTCTCCCTGAGGTCATTAGGATGTAGTATCATCACCACTCTCTATCCATCTACATCGATGTGAGTTAGAAGCTATCAAATGTGACATCGACCTCTCCTACTCTCTAAACTCTAAATAACTTTGTATCTATGAGAACTCTCTAATTTCCCTCTCATAGTAAGCAATCTCATCTAGGGCAATTGAATACCTTACCATTGATATAGTCTATGGAGGACCCATAGCACCTGATGATGGCCCAGCCTATACTAGTGCTTGTGGTGGTCTAGGAGGAGGAGTGGCCTAGCCTACTACTCTCAGACTATCTCTCTATGTTGTCACTGCAATCACTTGACCCTATAAAATAATCACCTAACCCTGAAGTGTTATAACCTGACCCTATAGAGCCCCAATCTGACCCTACAACATCACCACCTACCCTTATAAGGCTAAAACCTCTACTTAGGATATCTCTTGAGCCTATACAACTACATCTCAAGCCTATACTACTATATCTTGAGCCTATAGCATTGCATCTCTCTCCTTGACTAACCCCTATAAGTCTATTAGTGGCCTCCTGACCTCCACTATTGGATGTAACCCTACCCACCAAGCTATATAGGCCACTATACACCCTAGGTTCCCAACACCTAGCCCTATTGGTAGCTCCTCAAACTCTATTTTATCAATCTCCTGGGGCAATGGTAAGGGTGCCTCTATATCATCCTACCTATATCAAGGGAAGGCTAGTAGAATATCCTACAATAGTCCAAATTACCTCCTGACCCATATTATGGGTACCATCTCTAACTCACCAAGCTATCTCCTCCTGACCCATAGTGCACTCTAAAACCTAACAAGCTACTCTACCTACCCTCTAAAAATTGGGTATGTCAGATATGGTCTCCACATGATATTTGTAGGGATCAGGCCCTTGATCATGTGCCTATAATAGGAAATATCTTGCATGATGCCATTCACTTGGGTTTGTGCCATCCCATCTCTCCACCATCTAAATCCAGCCCTGACATTGGCTAGGATAGTGATAGGTAGCCCTGGTGTTCATGTCACCATGATGTGCTCATACACCCAACAGTGCAAAAGATGGCTGACACATGAACTATATCGTCGATGTAGCCTCAAACCCCATAACTCTCTGTATAATTATGCCAAAAATATTAGACCCTAGGTAAAAATGGTCCACTAATTAATCATCTGCATAAGCACACCTATCAAAGTAATCATAAATCTCCCTCCATTTACATCAGGTAATGCATACATCATGGTCTTGATCATCATCAAGATACTCAGATGATGTTGCTCCTTGTCAGCTATATAGAGTGGCTCGTATGCAAAACTCATCAAGTGGTAGGTCATCTCATTAACATGTTCCCCATATAGAGTGACCACATGTATATTATGTTCCTCTCTCAAGGATGAAAAAATTTCCTCACCCTACAGAGGTAGCCTCAAAATATTATATACATCCTCCTGTGTCACTGTCAACTCCCCAGTCGGCAAATGGAAAGTGTTGGTGGTATGATCCCACCTTTCAATCAAATTTATCATCAGTGACACATCTTACATGACATGATAGTATAGTCACACTCCTCTTAAACCCATAGCCATCATATGCTCCCACTCTTCTAGAGTAACATCTCTCCTCATACATGTCAATAACATCAGCAGATGATCTCATAGTGTAAGCTCCATCCTAGCCTACATCCATACACAAAAAACTCAAGTTACATCCTTTTTAATTTACTCTATCACCACCTTTTTCCCTTCTCACTAGGATAATTGCATTGGCTTGAGGCCCTAAACTCGGCTATGTAGGTAACACTTAGATGAAAAGGGGTCTTCTAAGGTTAGTTTAGCCATATACCTGCCTTACTAATCACCCTAGGCTTCATTGCCTCTCTCTCTACCCTAGGCTTCACTTCCTCTCTCTCTCTCTACCCTAGGCCTATCCACCTATCCCAACTCTAGGCCTCACTACCTATATTCTTGACTCTTAACACTTTGACCTGTATTTTAAGCCCTAGACCTCTCTAACCATATCAACTTACCTTTTTATTTAAAACATACATTTTTAGATCTTTTTCCTAGAATCTGAGAGAACTACATTGGCCTAAGGCCCTAAACTAGGCTATGTAGGTAGCACTCAGATGACACAGGATCTTCTGAGGCTAGCTCAACCATTAGGATTGATCCAAAATTTGAAAGCTTTGGTTGAAAGATAATTCAAGAAACAAGAACAAAATAATTCAAATAATGTTATCTTTGATAAGAGATGTTTTATTGATCAAATTTATAGACCCAAACATATGCTTATCTTTGAGAAGAGATGTCTAATTTCCATTTTAGGTTACATCTTAATTTATACATATTTTGAAGGTGTGGGGAGGATGTGGAAGGTCACCAATCTCAAGGGAGATGAATTGGTTTGACTTCCATGATTTACAACAATACAAAATTTGAGGAATTACTATTTTTAGTAACTTACTATTTTTCGACTACACTATTAAAATTGAAATTTGGGACACTTCCATTGGGTTTTATGGGGTCAAACTTCATCAAGTGGAGATGCCATCTCATGATGTTCCCCTCATTATTATCTTTCCAACAGTTCAAATGGTGAGTTAATTAGAGCTACGGTGCAAAAGTTATGGCTCCTAAAAGTTTCATCATCAATTGGGGTGGACCCATCACCTAAATTATCATCTGAATTGTTGTCCAGATCATTCCTCCCTCCTTGAGAAGCAATGGTCCCCATTACATCAAGATTTTTCATCAAGTGTGGTAGTTATACTTTGATTTGATTCCTGATGCATACTTGGAAGGGACTGTGATTTATGGAACTGTGCAGGGCCCGATTGTTCACTATTTTTGTTTGACCATCAGTTTGTTGATGGAAGGCCATGAACTTCTTCAGCTCGGCATCTATTTTCTTCTATTGTTGTGTTGTTTGTGTATTTAGGGCTATAACATTGGCCCTTTTGGATTCTTGTGGCTTGACCACCATGAGAACAAATTTATTGGCACTAATCAGAGAGAGATGTAAAAGGTGGTACTTCTGGTACCCTGTAGCACCATGTTCCAAGAGTGAAAGTGATCCTTCTAGTTCTTGATTCATATATACCATGTTTATCATACATGAATGGCTGACCAAAGAGTACATCACAAACATCTAGATTGACCACATCACATAAGACCTCATCTTGGAAAGGTTGTATTGCATATGAGAGAAGACATTGGTGGGTGACACGAAGGTTTCTCCCTGGATGCAACCATCCAATACTGTATGGTTTTGGGTGAGGTTTCATGGACAGATTTAGGCTTTTCACAATATTAGCAAAGATTAAATTCTATTGACTTCCATTATCAAGAATGAAATGCAGAGGCTTACTTTTCACCCATAACTTAGAGTGAAACAACCTTTCCTTGTCATCTAGCATCTCATCGTGTGTCTGTGATGAAGCAAAAATGGCTTCAAGATCAGCATCTATAATTTCTTCTTCAACCTCTTCAACTGTAGGGTTTCTATGAGGTAGAGTATTAGATGTTGAGGATTGTGACTCAAAAAGTAGTGATTTGATAGCTCGACATTATTCTTTAGAGTGAGTTCCAGATTTGTGATAATCACACCACTTCCTAGTCTTTCCTTCCTTTTGCTTCCAATTTTGGCCTCATGTTTGACCTTCTTTGTCACTTTTCCATTTTGAAGACTGATTCTTTATATTCATTCTTCCATGCTTCTACTCAATTTTCACTATGAACTTATATGCTTCACTGATAGTTTCCAAATTGAAGAGTTCCATTTCTCACCATATGTACCATTATAGTCCGCCATGATATTTGAGAACCTTGTGTTTCTCACTTTCTTGATGCCCAATCTCACAGATAGAGAATGAAAAATGTCAGTGTAATTTTGAATAGATTTTTTCTTACCTTGGTGAAGTTGTTTCCACTCTATATACAGATCGTCATATGCTCCAATGGGGTAGTATTCTTCCTTTACAGCATCTATGAAATCATCCCATGTAGGTTCCACCTCAAGGCCAATATCACCTACAGTGAATCTCTTTTTGTAAACTTCCCACCAATTTTTGATAGGCAATGATGTTTTCAGAAGAGAAAAAGTAATCTTCTCTTTATCAATGAATTTATTTACAAAAAAGTAAGATGACAATTGATCCCACCAATTTTCTACTGCGTTAGCATTGATTTTACCTTCAAATGTAGGGATATCAAAATTCACCTAAACCTTGAAGGGTGTTAGGGCAATGAAAGGATGTGTGGATGTGGATGAGGAGCCAAAATCTCCCATCAAGATTTGTTGGAGAATTTGAGTGAATTGTTGTAGCATCTGCACTTTTTATTGTTGGAGGGCTTCATTCACCATTTCCTTGAAAGGATCGGATTCCTCGGTGTTGCTAGTTTTATTTTCCACCCAAGCTTCATGCAACCTAACCTCATCCTCAGGATCATACACTCTAAAGACAAACCAATCTTATACCACTAATTCAAAACTCAAAAGCTTTGGTTGAAAGATAATTCAAGAAATAAGAACAAAATAATTCAAATAATGTTATCTCTAAAAGAGATGTTTTATTGATCAAATTTGCAGACCCAAACATATGCTTATCTCTGAGAAGAGATGTCTAATTTCCATTTCATGTTACATCTTAATTTATACATGTTTTTAAGGTGTGGGGAGGATATGGAAGGTCACCAATCTTGAGGAAGATGAATTGGTTCGACTTCCATGATTTATAACAATACAAAATTTAAGGAATTACTATTTTTAGTAACTTACTATTTTTAGACTACATTATTAAAATTGAAAATTTGGACACTTCCATTGGGTTTTATGGGGTCAAACTTCATTAATCAAAGCTCGATTCCATCTCATGACATTCCCCTCATTATTATCTTTTCAATGGTTCATACGGTGAGTCAATTGGAGCTACGGTGCAAAAGTTATGGCTCCCAAAAGTTTCGTCATCAATTGGGGTGGACCCATCACCCAAATTATCATCTAAATTTGAAAATGTGTGATTAGAGAGAACAAATAGAGCATATTGACCATTAGAGTTATAAATTTGATTGATTTTACCTATTATCTCTCACTTACAAGTTGTTATTTGGTTACTTCTATCTGAGTCCTTGACTTTGCCTATTCTTGACTCTATCAACTATAGCTCATTGTGGCCTACACATATGAAGTGATGTTTAACTCTCTCTAAGTCACCCAATTACCTTTTTATCAAACCAGTACCTGATTCTAGTTTCTCCTCCCTTGATTCCCATTTTGAGGGGGGATACCTCATCCAATACTTGGAACATCTAACTCTTATTTTTGTCTTACAACATGTCAATATAAATTACAAGACAAATAAGGGAAAATGTAGAAACCAAAATCATGTCACACACACATGTGTAACTCCCTATGTTGAAACCACCCTAAACCCATTTTAATAATAATAATTAATCTCCTTAACCCATAATTTTACCCCTCACACATTTAATTAATTTAAAATACTTAAGTTAATTAAAAACTCATATTGCCACCTTACCTAGCCACCTCACCCTATGACTAATTCTCCCCTGGTGAGTCAACTCAAGACTTGTTCCCCTCATCCTAACTACCCAAGACTTATTCCCACTTCCAAACTAAATTCCCAAACAACTACTTCCTTCCTAACCTCTTATTTTAACCATTTTATAATGGGTGTCATAGTTGGCATGCACAACAATAGAAAATAGGCTGAAAATAGAAAGGTTTACCTATTCTAGGGCCACTAACATTGATCAACCCAGGGTTGACGTCAGTGGGATCGCTAATGTTGGCAATATAAGCCAAATTCCAACCTATAGTTTAGATCAACAAAAATTAAGAAAATTAGTTCTTACTCTTATTTAGGCTCTCATCATTCTATTTTTTGACATCCAGGCTTACAATCACCCTACATAATTCAATCATAATCAACAATTGAGCTATTGAGGACCAACAACACCCACTTGTTCTCTCTATTTAGGCACTCAAGTTTGGACTCCTTGATAAGAACCATCAACCTAGCACTTATCATTCAATGATCATCACAGCAAAGTATATCACTGATATTATAGGTCATTTAAATATTTATTCTTCTATTTCTTTATAGCTACCCTGTACTTCTTTATGCATTTTTTATCACACCCCTACGAGGGAGTTATAAATCTTATTTACTTATTTCCCCTCTACCTGACATACCAAACCTCTGACCAGACTTAACCAAGCCATAATCTCCCTCTCATAACTCTCTCAACTTCCCTGAACTGATCCAAACCATTTTCTAGACTCGAGAAATCCTTTTATAACTTTCTAGACAATTATTGCCCCTATCAACCTAAACATCCTAACCAAAATTAGTCACCTCACTATCAACCTCGGTAGTATAATCGATATCAGTCACACTCCTACCAATGTCAGTGACTGTCAATTTCCTAGCCTCTTCAAAACCTACCCAAACAACTTCTAAAACACAAAAAAAGTGCCTCACCTACACCCTATCACTCTCTACTATGTACAGGTTGTTAATAATGGTAATTTTATCTCTCTTTTACTCTCTCTCTTTACCTTTCTTTTAGTTATTTATTATTCTTTTGCCTCTCAAAAGTGGATTGTCATCTCTAAGGAAGTTTCACACTTCCTAGAACAAGCGTGTAGCTTGGCAACCCACTCATTTATCTACTAACAAGCATCTTTTGGTAATGTTTTCTTATTTACAAGTAGTCTTCCCTAGTTAAAGAAGAGTGTTTACAACATCTGGATATGATGCACAAACCAAATCCAAGTTTATTCTAATTGCTTATCCCCATCCTTCTTTCTATTTTCCTTTAGACTTAAAATAGACAAAATTTAATGAAACACCAACTTAGCCAACCCTAAAGCTTCCATCATCATGTTGGGCTAAAAGATTTTGACCTCAGATCTAATTACATCCTTTAGTCCACCAATAAAGTAACTCCTAAAGAATTCATCAGACAATCTTTATGATTAGCTAGTTTTTCAAATTCAGTTTGATATTCTCTCACCATTCTTGTTTGGTGTAGTTTAGTGAGTGCTCCAGTGAAGTCATCAAAATCAGTAGGGCCAAACCATTACAAAATGAGGGTACAAAATCGGTCCATATGGGTTCATCATAAGCCTTGGTATACCAATGATACCAATGAAGGGCTTCAATTTCCAAGTGAAAAGATGCAAGTGGAACATTATTGGAATCAAAAGTATCATACAGACTAAAATATTCTTCTACCTGATAGATCCATCTAGTTGAATCTGTGCCATTAAATCAAGGAAAATTAAGCTTTAGCCCACAATAATTTCTAGAAGAAGAAAACGTAGTGTTTGAAGAAGACTCTGGATGTCATCTATTGTTCTTGGTGGTATGTTGAAGACTAAAGGCTGAGAATTTTTCATCAAGATCTTTGATGTGGGTTTTGAGGTTGGAAATTTCATCCTCCATGGTTTTTACTCCTATTCGGGTTACTACCATGACTTGAATAATAATTTATTTTTTTTGCAATGGATAGAAAAACTAGAGTTAAGACATGTTTAGTACAAAAGGTTTTGAATTTGGATGAAAATGGAAGGGGTAAAGGGGATTTTAATTATTTTTTTGCATAGTGGGAGTATGATTGATGAAGGCAAAAAAAAATTTACGAGTGAAAATGGAAAAACTAGAAAATTGGTCAAAGTGGGACAAAGGAGTAGAACGAGACAATGAACATAGTGAAAAAATTTCAAGGCAAACAGATAGAAATAGAAGTTATGACAAAACCCAAAAAAAGGGAAATTTGTGATTTACGGGAATTAGGAGTGGAATTACGATATGGGACCTCAAATAATAAAATGTAGGGAATAGAATTTTAGGTGTTTGGGTAAATTTTTAGGATAAACAGGGCTACAGATGAAGAGATATTACAAAAAAATGAAAAAAAATTACTTTTTTTTGTTTGTGTATGTTTTCTAGTTATTATGTTCTATTAAACATGTCTATTGGGAATATGTTAAAACAAGTTTGTAGATCTACTATGGTGATTTTTGGATACTCTGTTGGTATTTCTATTACTAATTTTCTAATACTTTGTTGGTATTTTATGATACTCTACTGGTATTTTTGAAATTGATAGAAATGGACCCCAAGTTTTAATGGCTACCTAAGGGTTTAAAGATGTCACTCTAGCCACAAATATCATCTAAATGAGTTTTGATCTCTATAAATTTTTTGGCCATGAATTTATCTCTCAACGATAGCTCTTGGTTTTCCTCGAAGATGGGAACTACTCAATTAGGAAGGGGTCATTGCCCATTTTGCTAGCAGGTCCTCTCAATGGGCCAACTACTTTGGGGTTCCTATGGTATTCCTCACAATGAGTTTTAGGTATTTCACCCAAGCACTTCCCATATTTATGTAGTTAGGTTTTACCTTGATCCAAAAAATATTATTGTGATATAGAACAGATTTATATAGTAGAACAGAGTTAGGAATTCTAAAAAAAATACTGTAAAGAAATTATGTAACAGAACAGAGTTTAAGCTTTCTATAAAAAAATTGTGGCCCTGTAAAGTACTCTGATACCAAATGAGAGGATCCTCCTACAATAATTAATAAAAATGCACAAATAACAAGAATTAACAGCATGAATTAAGTTTGAAAGAACACTTGAAAATATTGAATTGATTGCAGACCACTTCAAGGGGGCAACCTCCTTTGAGTAAGCTCAATACAATAATTTTGTGGATGCCTTCAATGGCCTCAACACTTACTTATATATGAATTCTAATCTAAGAAACTACTACTTTCCATTAATGTGGGATAAAACAAAATGCTCACAGGATGACTTACAAAGCATATGCATCCAAAACAACTACTAAATGAATAAAGTAAAGAGAAGAGATATCATAGGTTCATAATAGAAAATCAAAAGATCTAAAATATGACAATTCAAATGTATTTATTGTTCTAAAATTTGATATAAGAAAATAAAACCACCTAATGACATGAATAGTATGATAATAAAATGGTGTGGTGAGCACAATGTAAAGGGATGTTTGTGAGGAAAACCTGGTCCTATCTGAAGTATTATAATGAAACTCATAAACTAGAAGCCAAAAGGTAAAAGAAGGAAAATGTGATTAATGATGTGATCAAATAAATCAATATCCATCAAGGCAAATATTTGGAAAATATGAGCAAATAATAAGTGTGAGGCACCACATGGGTGATGTGAACATCCTTAGTAAGAATGAGACACACTAGACAAGTGAGCAAGGCTAAGAACTATCGACATCAAGGACTTAGGGCGCTCTGACTAATGAACACAAAGCTTGGAATAACAAGTGAATTACATATATCATCCCATGAAGGCTATATGCATGAAAACTAAAATGTACATACCTTGCCACAACATGTTTCACACTCTTTAGGATGTCTTATAGATTCATTGGTGTATTATAAAGATTGGGTACTTGTGTGATAAAGTAGGTGGAACTATAATTATATGATATAATAAGACCTCCTACCCTAGTTTATTGGCCTATCATACCCAAATAAACCTTAGCTCTATCATGAGGCCAACTATAGAGTTTGAGATTTGACTAATATAAGAGATATGTCAAATAAATATCATCTTTTAGTGTGATTAGACTTTTAATATTGTATTTGGATTTTAATCATTGCCTTTTGTTTCTTTTATGATTTATCTTCTAACTCTTTTATATTTTTCTATTCCTCCTCCATACGGATTTAGAGAACCAATAATGAGTGAAATAAGTGATGAATATATGAGATTGGTCACTAGAGAAAAGGACATAAAGAACATGGTGTCTAAATACTCCTAGACTTACCCACAAGTAACTATGCAATCTCAAAATTGACCTATGTGTGCCTCAAATGAAGAAAATAATAGAAATATGAGGATCATGAGAGATCCATCTATGTAATAAGGGATACAATAATGAATATGACCGTAGTTGATCACAAGGAAGTAAAATAGTGATATGAAATGGGTGGGGATATATTGTGATAATAATGTCACTAAGGAAGTCATACTAACCTATAATGGATCTAGCACAAGCACCAATGAAAGTAGTAGTCACTCCAAAAGAGGGGGAAAGTAAATGCTCATCCCAAAAAAGAGGGAAATAAAATAAGGACCAAAAAATCATAAATATACTAAGGGAAAGAATGACATAAATGTGATAAAATAAAAATCAATGAAAAGCTCAAAGGTGTCTACCTAATAACCACAAGGGAAACAAATTCTAAACGTAATGTGATATAAAACCAAAGAATCTAAAAGGAAAAAATGGTGTAAGTAAAATGAGACTAAATGAAATAAAATGTACAAAAATAAAGAAACATGAAAAAAAATAACAATAAAAACCTATGCTAACATCTATATCAAATATGAGCATGTGAAATACAATCCTATATGTCTTGGAAGGTTTCTTTAAGTTCAATTTGTTTGTTATTGTGCAATGTAGAAGAAGAGTGGGCATCATAGGATGCCCCAAAGGGTAATTAGATGTAGGTATGGGCATCATAATATGCCCCAAGATATGAAGGGGTATATGTATGGGCATTTCAAGATGCCCCAACATTTGATATGGAATGAGGTGAAGTGTCACTATTAGAATAAACTACATTGGGCTTGCCGATATAGTTTGAGACATGTAAATGTGTTAATATGTTAGATTTTAAGGATGTTGAAATTAAATAACTTGTATGATAAATATGAACATGTCTATAAGGTAAATTAGGACCATTTATTATGTGTTTTGGAAAAAGGATTTAAACTAGGTTATCTATGGTTCATGTGACCAAAGTGTTTGAACATTAATAAATGCAACCACCCATTTGAATTTGTTCATGTTAGTTATCCTTTCCTTATTGGTATAGGAAGAAGGACCAGTTATAATTTGGAAAACATTATTGGATGTGGTGGATGTATGATATAATTATTATTAATCATCATTTATGTGATGTTGATGTGATTATGATTATTTATATTGGGCTTGCGAGGCTTGAAGATATTAGTGATAATATTATTTTGTAAGAGTATCAAGATTGATATGTGGGCCAAGCAAGATAGTAAGGAATAATCAATGAAGATCAAAAAAATTATCATGACAATGACCTATCATAACATTCCACCAAAAAAACTTATTAGGATTGAGCCATTTGGGAGGAGGTTTGGAAGGATCAAAGCTCATGGGTTTAGAGGGTGGCAATTTCTTCTTAAGTTCCCCTAGACTCAAGGAAGGGTGGGTTGGGTTAAAATTGGTTGAATTGGATTCTCCCTTTTTAATTTAGGGAGGATTAGATGAATCAATTTTAGGATAGAATGATTGTAAATATTTCTTAGTAGCTGTTTGAGGTGATTCAAATTGACTCAGAATAAAGTCTTGCCTTTTTTCTTGGTCTAAGGCTTCTTCTAGAGTTTTAGGGGAAAATATCTAAATATTGTATTGAATAGAAGATTTAAGAGTGGTAACAAATATTTTTAAAATATTATCATCACTCGTGTTATGGTTTGATTTGTGAGCTATAGCCTTCCATCATTTGATGAAAGTGTGAGCATATTTGTTTGAAAGTTTTTTGGCATTGATGAAATGGATAAGGTAATTTTCATGAAAGTCATTGAGTTGAAATTATTTGACTAGAGCATTAACTAAATCCCCTAGTTGTAAGATGGAATGTTGAGGTATTTGATTATACCATTCTAAAGCATCTCTAGTGAATGTTTTGACAAAAAAATTTAGTAGTAGCAAAAGTGTTAGTTTGGACCCATTCCTTATAGAAATTACCAAAATATTTAAGAAAAATAGTGTGGTCCTTAGTTCCATCATATGTGATATTTGGAGAAATGTTTCCAATATCTATGGATATAATGAATGGAACTAAAGGTTCATTTTGAAGATAATAAATCATTTTTTATGCATAAGAGGTTGAGGGATGATATGCCCATTGACGTCTCTAAGTCGAGAAGGAAAATTTATTTGATTTGGTTGAGTCATGATGACTTGAGATGGTTGACTAGTCATTTATAATATATGATATTAATTTTGTGTCATTTGATTATTATGAGTGATTTGTATATTAGTCATTTGTTAAAGTATTTGATCAATTAATTGAGTAGTATCAATAGGAAGAATATGATTTTGGGATAGAGGAGGATTTCCAACATTGGTAGAAGGAGGAGGATTAGGGTGAGTAACTTTGACTATATATATTGTGGTTGCCTTGAGGATGCAAAATTTAGGTTGCATGATGTATTAATTAGCTTTGGATTAGGAAGACTTGAAGGAAGGAATTTAATAGTTTCATCCAAAGTGATAATATAAGTGAGGTTATAATATAAATCCTTGATTATGTAGTGTTATTGACTGATTAGAAGTTGGAAAGAAAACATAATTATGAAATAAAACTAGGTCAGACACATACTAAACTAAGTCAATCACCTATTGAACTAAATAAAAAACATAGTAAAATAAACTAGGTTAGCAATGTACTAAAATAAATTAGACAAATAATAAACTAGGATAATAATAATAATAGGGAAAGCAAGCTAGGTCGGCCACCTATTGAACTAAGTCAACCTTCTAATGAACCAGGGTAAAAATAGGTCAAAAAAAACTAGGTCAGCTATCTAATAAACTAATTCAGCCACTTAATGGGTTAGTAGTCTAAAATGATTTTAGGTCAGCCAAGACCTATAGGGTTGCCCTAGTTAATCTAGTTAGTTTTTTGAAGGAAAAGCAGTGGTCTAAAATTATACTAGGTCAGCTAAGACCTACAAGATTAATCAGGTTGATATAGTTAAATTATGGAAAGAAAAATAGTAATAATAAATTTTATAGGTCAGCCATGACCTACAAGGTCAGCTAGGTTGACTTACTTTATTGGCAGGGCAAACAAACATAGATCTAAGTTAGCCAGGTCAACTCAATTAATTGGCATAGCAAATAGACACATAACTAGGTTAGCCAAATTGACTTAGATTATTATCATGGTAATTAGACACATAACTAAGTTGGCTAAGTCAACTTAGTTTTTTGGCATGGTAAATAAACACAACTAAATTAGCTAGGTCAACTTGGTTTATTGGTAGGGTAAATAGACACAAAATTGAGTTGGCTAGGTCGACATAGTTGATTATGTGATATAGTTTTATAGAACTAAAAAATTGGAAAAAAATAAAAAATAAATTTGAAGTGATAAGTAATTTTACTAAAAAATAAAAATAGTAAACTAAGATAATTGATAAAATTGAAGTACTAAGCTAGATAAAATGAACCTAAGCAATATAACTAAGTCAACTAGGTTGACTTAGTTGACTGACTGAGAATGTTGAGTATATGAATGTTTTAGATTAAGGTAAAAATAGGTTTTGAAGGGGCCCCGAAACCTTGTATAGATAAAGAAAGATAAGCATTACAAACACACTAAAAAATAGTAATTAAACCAGGTTTTACAAGGACCTGAAACCTTCAAAATAAACCAGATAAAGCTCCCCAAGTTTTACAAGGCCCTGGAACCTAAACAAAACCAGGTAAACAACCTAAAAAATAGCACCCCCCAAAACACAGTCAAGGGAGATGCTCACAAATGGCCACCATCAGAATATCCTTAGCGAGGCCCGCCATCCTCCCTTAGCGCCAAAACGACTTAGGCAAAACCGCCATACTCATCAATTTAATGAGCAGGGCTCCTCCACGGCTTAGGGTTTCTCCATCAATCCCTAAAAAGGGCATCGTGGCTCGAACACAAACCATCGAGGGAATAGAGTTACCCTCATTCGAACACTATTTTACCAAAGTAAAATAAATAACACCCAAAAAGAAATACCTCAGCATTTAAGCGTTGCATTCCAACACACTGCCCAAACCAAATAACACCACCAACAAAAAGACAACCCCCGGACCCATCGCTACCACCGCCTAACCCATCCACCCAAAAGTCTGCAAAGATCTCCCCCTTTACACAGAGGAATCACCACCATGGCATTCAAATTTGCTCCAAAAAATCCTTGAGGATATGAATGTTGACTGGGTCATTTAGGCTTGATTTAGTCTTTTAGAGACAAAAATATTTAAAACACATAGGTTAAACAGTGTTGAATAGGTTGACTTATTATGTTATAAATCTAAAAATTTTAAAAATTAAAATAAGACTAGGTAGACCAACATGACCTAGTTGGCTGAAAACTAAAAAAAAAATTTATAGAAATGAACTAGGTCAACCAACCCAACCTAGTTGGCTATAAATAAAAATTAAAAAAATAGGCAAAAAAACTACACTGACTAGCATGATCTAGTTTACTAAAGATAAACCCCTATAAGTAAAGGACAAAACTAAGTTGACCAGCATGGCATAATTGATAGTAGATTTTAAATCTACAAATAGAGAAAATGACTAGGTCGACTAGTGCAGCATAGTTAACTATGGAATAAACCCTGTAAATAGAGGATAAAACTAGATCGACTAGTGAAACCTAGTTGAATGTGGATCTTGAATCTACAAACAAATATTAAAATTAGATCAACCAATGTGACCTAATTGGCTATAAATGAAAAATACAAGGGTTAGATTCATGTCGAGTTCACTAAAATGTATGAAATAAATTAAGATAGATCTACATCTTATCTTACTTAGTAAATCCAAGATCAGATAAGGTAATCAAGTAAAATTTATTGTAATACTAATTACATCAAGATCTGCTAAACATAACCAAGGGATCTCTTATCACACAATACCAAAGGAGAGGGTTCTAAATCCTCTAGGCAAGATATATTGTGCAATAACCCTAACTAGATCTAAGTACATAAAATAAAACTAATATAGTGCTCATCAAAGATTTTGGTACAAAGGGGGATGGTTAAACAAACACAAAAAATTAAGGGATCATAGTAGGCAAATGGGGGCCTAGATCACCTAAGATGGAAGATAAAAAGAAAAAAAACCATATATATATATATATATATATATATATACTAAGTCTAAGTATAGAGGTGATCTAAGCAAGGAGTTATCCATTCAAAACAAATTACTTTATACACTATCTATCTATCAAATGAAATAGCAAGAGTTGGGAATACTTACATTTGGGCAAACCTATCGAGTCTCAATCTCTCCGTTGGCCAATGGTGCTTTGCAAAAGGTTGTTATGGATTTGTAAGGATCACACTATAGAAATAAGATCTAGGTTAAAAGACTCTTATTTTGCATCCAAGACTTCCCACAAGATAATTTACCTTACCTTTAAGGTAAAACCTAAGTAATGGCTCCTTCAAATACAAATTTATCAAAATTATGTATTGTGATAATGTGAAAATGAATGTTCATCTCTATTGGATTGAAATGAGCCTTGTATTTATAGCAAAGAATAAGTCTTGAACCTTTCAAAATTTTAGCTAACAACATTGGCTAACATGACCCAATTTTAAAATTTATTGTTCGACATGGCTGACCTAGTTGTCTAATATGCCATAAATTTCTCAATTGGGTTAGTGATGACCGACTTAATAGGAAAAATACTCAACTAGGTTAGCCATGGCTGACCTGAAAGGAAAAATATATAGAAATAGCATTATGATCAACTTAGTAGAAGTTTGGCCGACCTTGTATAAGGTGGCTGAATTAGTATGAAATAGTGGGTGACATAGTCAATTAGATTGACTTTGTAGAAAAATTGGTTGACCTAATTAGGGCCTATTGAAAAGGGAGATTATTTAAGGCATTAAGGCATGAAAGGTGTTGAAATAGGGAGTATATAAAAGTTGACATTTGACATGGGCATATAATTTATTATACTTTAAGTTATATTATATATAATTTTAAAATGTTTGAGAGTGGTTTCAGACCTCTAGGAGCTATAATGCAAATTTTAGGTTTTGGAGGGTCCTACTAGATTTTAGACAACCATATTTCAAGATGTCAGTATTTTAGACTTAGACATATTTCAAGGTTTCATGATTTTAGGGAGATATAATAGGAGTTAAATGGATAGACACTATAAGTAAGTTGGAATAATAGTAGGAATGTTATGGCTAAATAACAATCTTGTGAAGCACCAATGTTATGCCCACCCCTTTCCTAGTAAACCCTTTAAAGTGTGCACTCATACAGATTAAAACTCGATAGGTTCTTGTAAGAGATAAAGTGTCAGTGAATGATTAAGTTTAAAAATATTTTGTATATACACTGGTTAGGTTGATGATCCCTATTATTTTATGGTAGAGATGGAGAGTAGAACCTAACGGTTGGTTTAGATGTAGGCCTAAATTCAAAAATGGTAGAGGACAGTTACTGAGGTATAATTTCTATTACATTTGGTTGTAGGAGGAGATGATGATGGAGGGAGACAAATTTTTATGAATGTGTATGGAGGCCATGGGATGGGGAGGGACATAGGGAAATGAAGGAGGAGGTAGAGATTCCCAAACACATGTTACTCAGCCTCAAGGAGGGGATCAATCAGGGTCATCTCATCCCCCTAGAGTAGAGGCAGATAAGAAGACTATTGACTGACTATAAAGAGAGATTTAGGACCAAATTTTGGAGATATTAGGGGTGATTTAGGAGAGGGATGGTCTACAAACATGAGTGGTGAATCTTTAGGTAGAGGTGGCTAGATTACATTGATAATTGATATAGATAAATACCCAGATGGCCTTAGTATAGGTGACTACTTTGCTAGGCCAAGTGACCACCTTATAGGCTCAAATATCATATCATGATATGTAGATTGTTACACTATAGGGCCATGTCACATAGTTATAAATATTGCATGATCAGATGACTAATTTTTAGATATTGGTAGAGAAAAAGTATGCAGATATGCATACCTTATAGGTGTAGTGAGATGTAGCTTTAGATTCTAAAGGATTGGGTCTATTGGCTAGATAGATGATGAGGGATGGTGCTGAGATACATTACTATACAAGTAGCTGGTGCCTATAGGTTAGATGGTACCTTCATACTAAGAGATCGGCCAATCTTGGTCATCCCCTACATTTTGGGCATCTACTCATTTAGTGCATCTACCATCAAGACCACCATAACCACTACTACCAGATAACCAGAGTGGCCTGTGATTTATTGATGTATATTTTATTTTGAAACATGGGGGTCCATGATCCATGTTGTATATACCTATTTCAATGTATTCATGGACACATTCAATTTATATATGTATATGATGATTTGTTTTGAGTATATGATGGACTTATGGATGTACATGATTATTTGATGTGTATGGATTATATGTTATGAGTATGAATTTATGGTTTATGTTTATGGATTATGGATGATTACATGATTATATGGATTTAATTAGTTATGTGATAGATGGATGTTGGATTTTTTTATTTGATTTTATTATTGATAGATGATTATGTGGCTTAGTGTAAATGATATTATTGATAAAGGATGAGGTATATGATGCAATTTTATTTTTAACATGTGATGTTATGGATGTGATGTTTGCTATATAATATATTTAGTGTGTATGGATGATCATGTGATTTGAGATTATGGCATGTGATGTTATATGTGCATAGATTAGTCATGATTTAATATGTGAAGATAGAGATATGATGAAAATGGTTTTAAATATGTATATGTGTTATTCTAATGGATATACATGTTAAATGGATGAAATGTTAAGATTTTAGTTTTTTATAATTATGTGGGACATGCATACATTATCTATTTATGGATGAGGCTAAATGTTTTTGTGGATATATGATATGGGTTAATAATAAGCAAATGACTTAGATGATATTGATTATGATTATCCATGTGCCATTTTTTTCTTATCCATCTATTAAATATATTGATCCTATTGCACGTGACATGATGTCAGGTTGTCTATGTGAGGATAGGGATGTGGTGTTGTTAATCTTAGATGATAGAATTATGGGAGACGGGTTATGTTATTTAAATAACATTAGATTTAGATGATGGGAGATAAGGGAGATTAGTTTATATGGGGTTTGACTTTGGATTAGATGAGATTATATGATAGGGTACAACAGATGAATAGGGGGATGTGGTGAAGTCTTGAGCCATATATATCTAAGCAATCATATTTAATGTTGCACTAGGTAGTATGAACCATGACATCCATGTGGTCATGATGATGTTGTGATAAAGTGTTAGACTGATCGGATGTTGGAAAAATATAAACATGTGCAAGTGACATTTCATGGGATCTATGTATGGCCAAAGTAACATCATGACATGATGTCCATTGCCCAAAAGATAAGACAAGATAAGCAATTAAAACATATATTTATAAAGACAAAAGATATAAAGACATTTAAAACATATAATTAAATAAAATTTCACAAAGCAAACACACCATGTAAGTATGTACAAAGCACTTTTAGTGTTATGAGTTTATTATATCCACAATGTGGGAAATAAGGTGAGCAACCTAGGATTTTGTTATGCCTGTGATTGTTGTTTCTTACCCTAAGTAGAAACGGAGACATAATGATGATGTTTTGAATAATGATGGGAGATGGGTGGATGCAAGAAGAGGGGATGATGGGATTTGGAATAGAGTCATTAGAATTTTTAGGATAAATGTTGAAGGATAAATAGTGGATTGTTTAGGCTAAAAAGGAAATCCATAAGGAATAACTAAGATGAAAGGATTGTGATTAGGGATTGTGAGACAAGGGAATAAAGTATAAGTGAGGGGAGGGAAGGAAAAGAAACTCTAGATAGCTCTCTAATATTATTTTTCTCTTGCCCTTACTTCATTTATTGAATTCCCATTTTGGCAAAGAAGTCACTATCACACTATACATATCTTCCCCAAAGTATCTTATGATTTTGGGGCCAAAGTCAATAGGAGAAATGAGATAAGGCTTGGACATAATGGATGAAATGATAAAAATAGAATAGAAGGGATGAAGTGACATGGAAAAATATGCCCCCAAATACTCAAGGTATTTAGGAATGAGGCAATTATAGATGAAGGATCATCATGAGTGGCACTGGAGATCCATTTTTCATCACCATGTTTATCCAAGGCACCAGAACCCTGATTTTCACCATTGGATGATGTTTTTTTATTTTTTGGATTTTTTTTGATTTTTTGGATTAAGACTATGTACAGTAATATACAAGGAAGAGATGGGCTTGATTTAGGTATATAATTTATTCAAATGCATGATATTGATTGGTTCATCTAGCTCGTGACCTTCCTAGGTAGCTAGTTTATATGCCCCTAAACCAAACTTGGTGATAATGACATATGGTATAATCCAATTAGGCTCTAACTTTCCATTTTTCTCATGATATGTAGTTGTATTCCTATGGTATTATTTAAGGACTAATTCATCAATCTCAAACTCACATTATTAAACCTTCTTATTGTATTGATTTCATAGCCTATCCTGATAAAATTTCAAATGTTCAAGGGCATGTAAATGCTTCTCATCCAAAAGTTTTATCTCCTATAATTGTTCATCCTATAGAATTCTTAATTTATTAGGGCTTGATTTAATATGTGAAAATAAGGGAGTTTGACCTCAATTGGAAGGATGGCCTCAGTGCCAATGACTAATGAATATGGGGTTATGCTAGTTAGAGTATGAATACTGGTATGATAAGCCCATAATATTGGATATAACTATTGATGCCAATAATGCCCAACATCATTGGTGATATTCTTGATGATTTGATGAGTGTCTTATTAGTTTCTTTTGCTTGACCACTACCTTGTAGTTAATATGGCATAGATCATTTGTGATGGATACGAAAGTGATAACCAAAGTGCCTCAATGTATTTATTCTTAAAGGATTTATTGTTATCTAAAATGATGACAGAGAGGATTCCATATTTCCAAATGATGTGGTTAAGAATGACCTTTGATATTTACCTACCATTGACATAAGTGAGTGGCGTGGCTTCCACCCACTTGGTGAAATATTATGTGGTAGTGATTATATATTTATGGCCATCATACGAGGAAGGGTTAATCTCAACAACGAGGTCTAATCCCTAAGTCATGGAATAGTTATTAGATATAACTCTTGAAATGAATCATGAATTATATATCCATGCTTCTTTCAAGCCATACATTTTCTTACATATTGAAAGGCATCTCGGTCTATGGTGGGCAAATAAATCTAACTCAGAGGAGTTTTTTGACTAGGATCAACCCAATAGTATGGGCTCCATAAATGCCATTATGGACCTCCTTGATTGTAAAAGGAGCCTTGTCTAATTTTAGACATCTTAACAAGGTTTTATCATACCCTCACTTATAGAACCTGTTGCCAAATATGGTATAATGGGATAAATTTTTAATGAGGGTATTGAAGTAGTGACAATTATGGTTTTGGGGGAGGGCATTGTCATGAAAATACTCATATATTTCCTTCTTCCATGTGCTTAGATGAAAATGTTGGATAGGTTGGTGATAATATTTGTTTCACTAAAAAGTGGCTTTTATATATCACAAGGAAAGAACCAATAGTATCCATTGTGTATGTAGATTTATTGCTACCTCTTGGTACTTGCTCAAAAGAGATATGTTGAAAATTTTCCTTCAAAATGTTAACCATTTTCTTGTAAGGGATTAATTTGTCATCCTTTACCTAAACTCATTACTAACATGTTTGATTATTAATTGATAATCATTGTAATCTTGTAGATATTGAATATTCCACTAATAAGCCAACTAAAAACCTGCTATTAGAGCTTCATATTTTGTAATGTTATTAGTGGATGAATAAGCAATCTTGAAAGTTCTGGGAATGATATCACCTTGAGGAGTGATGAGGAGAATGATATATCTTGATCCATTAGTAGTGAAAGAGTCATCAAAATAGATCTCCTATGATGGTGATTCTTATGTTGTCAGGATTGACTCATCTAGAAATGTCATGGCCAATGGTGTTGTATCAAACAAGGGAACTTATGCTAGTTTATCATTCAAAACTTGTCCTTTAATTACTTTCTGAATAATTTAAGTGATCATGATCCATTTATCCATTCTTATTGTAAGGGTTAAATTTGATAGAAGGTATTTAAGAGGATCAATTTTAGTAATCATCTTGACTTGATTATTTAACATGTAGTGCCTGAGTTTTTATGATGAAAAAATAATTGACAAACATGCCTTCTCAATTGGAGTATAATTTAGCCCATATGAAACTAGAGTCCTGAAAAGATAATAGATAGTTCATTCTTTTCCATTCCCATTGTGTTTATCCAAGAAGCCTCCCAAAGCACACTAAGTTGTTGTGATGCACGGAAGTAATTTTTTTTCAAATGTTGGTGGTGTCAAAATTAGAGGATTAATTAAATATTGTATGAGATCTTCAAAATATTTTTGACATTCTGGACTCTAGTATAATTACATCCCTTTATATAGGAGATGAGTGAATGGTTGACACTTGTTGGCTAGTTGTGAAATGAATCTATGGATGGCCTATAATTTACCTTTTAGACTATGAAATTATTTAAGATTATTTAGAGGAAGCATTTATGTAATGGCTTTGACTTTATCTAGGTCAAATTCAATGCCTTGATGAGATATAATAAAACCTAAGAGTTTTTTAATGTTACTCTAAAAACCACTTCTTAGGGTTGAGTTTGACTTGATATTCTCTTAGACATTCAAATATCCTCTATAGCACTATTGGATGTCCATCTTGTGTTTTAGACTTTCCCATCATGTCATCAACATAATATTCAACTATGTCATGCACCATATGATGGAATATAACTATCATGGTTCTCTAATAGGTGGTGTAAACATTATTGAATTCAAAAGGAATGACTTCATAGCAAAAAGTGCCCCACCGAGTGGTGAAGACAGTTTTATGTTGATCTTCAAGCATGATATGAATTTGATTATAGCCAAAAATCCCATCCATGAGTGATAGCATCTCATAGCCAATAGTGGAATCCATGATCATGTCAATATTAGGTAATGTAACGTCATATTTGGGGCAAGCCTTATTAATATCCCTAAAGAAGGTGTAAATATAGATTCTATATACACAATATTTTTGAACTTTATAAATTACTGATGTTGTCTCTCTTGCAAGAACTTGTTAAATCTCAATCTCTCTGAGTGCATGCCTTAAAGGGTACACTAGGAAAGGGGTTGGTAGACTTTTGGTGCTTTGTAGTATTTTTTACCCCTATAACACCACTTCAAACAATAAAATCTACTCATATCCATTCCCTAAGCTTTTAAACCCCACTTATATACTTTTCTAAGCAACTCACTACCCAAAATAGGCAACATAGTTCAAGACCTAATGGCTCTATTTCCTACCTAACGAGGTCAATAGGGATGATTTCATTAGCTTAATTTTTGGGAGGTTTTAGGGTCAATCCATGGATATATATACCCCCTTTCATTTCATTTCTAAGAGAGGATCAATCAATTATGCATCATTACTGCTCACAAATTTGCTTACACAATCAATAAGAGGTTTCATTGCTTAGGTTTTTACCATTGAAGTAGTAACACTTGTCTTGTGTAAGTCTTAGATGCATAGGAGAGGTCTTGTAGCCTAGAATATATTTATATTTGTGATCCTTACAAGTTTACAACAACCTCTTTCAAAGCACCATTAGCCAAGGGAGATATTGAGGTGCGACAAGTTCACTTCAACAAAGGTAATGATATTCCTAAGCCCTTCATATGTTAGTAGGTAGATATTGTAGAGTTAATATATATTGATTTGTATCTCTCCTTGCTTATATCTTCTCTATGTTATATATTGATTTGTCTTTTCATGTTTATAATCTTCCCCATTTGTGCCACAAGCTTTGGTGAGCACTAGATTAGCTTGAATATGCATTTACTAGATTAGCTTACATAGTTGTTTAGTAGATTAGCTTTCTTAAAATCATTTAAAACCATAATGACCTAGCTAGGGTTATCATAAGATGGCATTTTCCTAGAGCCCTTGGAAACCTCTCCTTTGTCATAGTGTGATAAGAGATCCTTTGTATAGGTTTAGTGGATCTATTATTGGTCATGACCCCGATTTAAATGTATCCCTAAGTGTACTTATTAGTTGATTACCTTCTTTAAGTTTTAATATTATTAAGTAGGATGTTAAGGTGTGGAGCCTAAAAGCTTCACATATGAGCGCATTACCAAAGTTGTAGGTTTACACAGTCATCGGCGTCGATCAGGAGCGACCGACGTCGGTCCAGTGCAGTTGAAGAGACGCCAACATCGGTAGAGGATCGGCCGACGTCGGTCACAGGCAAGTAGGTAGGAACCGGCATCAGTTAACTGTGCATCCAGAATGCTATTTCTGAGGACAGAAGTGAGTGTTTGCATGATGAGTTTAAGTCTTAGTCTTAAGTTCGCGTTTCTATTATTAGTAAGATTGTTTTTAGAGCCCTTGTTCAAGAGGCTTAACTGTTGGTTGTAAGTGCATGCGCAAGTTTCCTAATTCTATATGTAGAATTAGATCTTCTTAGCTTTGTGTGATTATTGTAGTAGTTCATTGTATGTGAATGTTGAAGAGTAGTACAGAGTTGTATCAATCCAGGTTGTTGGAATTGATTGTACTTGAGAGAGAGAGCTCTTAAGGAACAGAGATCCAGAGAGAGACCTTGTGCATCTGAGAGAGGTGTGGAAGAAATAAGTTTCTTCAATTGTATTCCTTTTGTAAAGAGTTTAATACAAGTTTTCAGGGTGGTTTCTTGTATCTCTTGTTCTTTGCTATTATCTGATTCTAGTTACTTATCTATCTGATTTAATTCTGCGGTTTATTGCTTTCATAAGTGTAATCATATTGTTGGTTGATCCCCAACAAGTGGTATTAGAGCCTTGGTTGTAGGTTTAGAGTTTGATATCCAATAATTGGTATCAAAGCTCAGGTTCACTAACAGGTGGTTCAGATCTGTGTAGTGTGTATTAATTACAGGTTGCTCATAGGAGTTTCTGTAGGGATTTTTGTTTGAGTGGAAGAAGCAATGGCAGATGAAAGTAAACTGAGAATGGAGAAGTTTAATGGCAAAAACTATCAACATTAGAGAATGCAGATAGAGGACTATCTGTATCAGAAGGATTTATACTTACCGTTAGGTGGGATTGCAAAGAAGCCCACAGACATGGAGGATGAAGAATGGGAAGTTCTTGACAGAAAGGCTCTGGGGTCTATAAGACTGAGTCTAGCATCTACTGTGATATCTAATTTATCACAAGCAAAAACAATGGTAGAGTTGATGACTACTCTAGAAAATTTGTATGAAAAACCCTTGGCTTCTAATAAGGTATATCTTATGAAGCAGCTATTCAATTTGCATATGCAGGAAGGTGGATCTGTATCTAATCACCTGAATGATTTCCATGGTATTGTAAATCAATTAAGTTCAGTCAAAATTGTATTTGATGATGAAATAAAAGCTCTCTTAATATTATGTTCTTTGCCTAAAAGCTGGCATAGCTTAGTAATGGCAGTTAGCAATACTGCATCTGCATCAAATATTTTAAAAGTAGAGGATGTTGTTAGTGTTATCTTGAATGAGGAAATTCGCAGGAAAAGCACAGAAGAGACATCTGGGAACGCTTTAAGTTTTGAGAGCAGGGGAAGGAAAAAAGAGAAGAGCAAGAAAGGGAGATCAAGATCCAAGTCTAAGGGGAAAGGCAGATCCAAATCCAGAAATGGCAGAAGGCCACAATGCTGGAATTGTGGAAAGATGGGGCACATAAGCAGAGATTGTTGGTCAAAGCCTAAGGAGGACAATCACCACGAAGGAAAAGAAGAAGCAAAGGTTGCAAGTATTGCACAAGATGCTTTAATATTCTATTTGCACAATAATATAAAATCTTGGGTGTTAGATTCTAGTGCATCTTTTCATGCTACCCCTAATAGGGAATATTTTTGTGACTATATCCATGGAGATTTTGGAATAGTATATCTAGGGGATGATGAACCCTGTAAAATTATTGGCAAAGGTAAAGTGCAGCTGAAAATGTAGAATGGCAACACATGGGTGTTGAGAGAAGTTATGCATGTTCCTAGCTTGAAGAGAAATTTGATTTCTACAGGAAAGTTAGGGGATGAGGGTTGTACAGTAACTCTCACAGCAGAATCTTGGAAGGTGACCAAGGGTGCACTTGTTATGGCCAGAGGTAAGAGAGTAGGTACTCTCTATTTGTGTAATTGTGTTACTAACAATTCTCCTTCTGTATTATCTACCTCAGATGTGGATGCAAAATTGTGGCACTCAAGTCTTGGCCACATGAGTGAGAAGGGGATGTCAATTCTTAAGTCTAAAGGTAAGCTTTCAGATTTGAAAAGCATGGATCTAGAATTTTGTGAGCACTGTGTATTTGGAAAATAGAAAAGGGTTAGTTTTCTCAAGACTGGGTCTACAAAGAAGAAGCATAAGTTGCAGCTTGTTCACATAGACGTGTGGGGACCGGCTCAGGTAACTTCTATTGGAGGATCACAGTACTATGTTTCGTTCATAGATGATGCTACAAGAAAGGTATGGATCTACTGTATTAAGAAGAAATTTGATGTATTTGAGAATTTTAAGATTTGGAAAGCTATGGTTGAGAATGAAACAGGAAAAAGATTAAAGTGCCTGAGATCTGACAATGGTGGAGAGTTCTACAGTTATAAGTTCAACTGGTATTGTTACATGCATGGAATCCATAGGCAAAGAACGGTTCCAAGGACACCTCAGCAGAATGGAATTACTGAAAGGATGAATAGAATAATCATGGAGCGTGCAAGATGTATGAGATTGCATGTTGGTTTGCCTTTAGAGTTTTGGGCAGAAGCTGTTGACACTGTAGTGTACCTAATTAACAGAGGACCCTCTACAGCTCTGGATGGTGGAATTCCAGAAGAGGCTTAGACAGGTAAAAAGCTAGATCTCTCTTTTCTCAAAGTTTTTGGTTGTGAAGCCTTTGTGCACGTAGATAAGGAAAATAGAAAGAAGGTCGATGCTAAGTCTATGAGGTGCACATTTATTGGCTATGGCTCAGATGATTTTGGTTTCAGATTTTGGAATCTAGGAACTAACAAGGTAATTAGGAGCCGTGACGTTGTTTTCAATGAAAAAGTGATCTATAGTGATCAGCTGAAGAAGTTGAATCAATCTGGGCAGAGCAATAGTGAATTAGACGAGGTGATGGTCCAAAATGAGCTCACGGGAAAAAGAAATAATCACTTGCAGGAAAACACAGAGATCGACGTTGGCAATATAGGAACCGGCGTCGGCAGAATAGAAACTGATGTCGGTCACATAGAGACCGATGTCGGCAGGACAGGCACCGGCGTCGGTCAGGAAGAACCGGCATCGGCCAGTAACAGGTCTGGTGGTGACCGAGGTCAGTCACTGTCAGAGAATTTGGGTGGACAGCATGTTGTGAACGAGTCTCAGACACCCATCAGGAGGTCTGAAAGGGTAAATAAGCCTCCAATTAGATATTCTCCTTCATTATTCTATTTATTGCTAACTGATGGTGGAGAAAAGTTTTTAAGAAGCAATACAGGTGGAGTCCAAAAGTCAGTGGGAGTGTGGCATGGTTGAGGAGATGGAGTCCTTAAGAGAGAACCAAACATGGGATTTGGTTGAATTGCCAGCTGGTAAGAGGACACTAAAGAACAGATGGACCTACAGGTTGAAAGAAGGTGAGAATGGACAGATGAGATATAAGGCCAGATTGGTAGTGAAAGGATTTGCACAAAATCCAGGTATTGATTTTGGTGAGATTTTTTCTCCTGTTGTTAAAATGACTTCTATACGGATTGTATTGTCTTTGGTTGTTGTTGAGGATTTGTATCTTGAGCAGCTAGATGTTAAGACAGCATTTCTTCATGGAGATTTGGATGAGGAAATTTATATGGAATAGCCAGAAGGATTTGAGGTCAAGGGTAAGGAGAAGTTAGTGTATAGATTGAAGAAAAGCTTGTATGGCCTCAAGCAAGCTCCTAGACAGTGGTATTTGAAATTTGACAGGTTTATGACTGAGCATGGCTACAGTAGGTGTCAATCTGACCATTGTGTGTATTTTAAGATATTGGACAATGGTAGATATATTATTCTATTGTTGTATGTAGATGATATGTTGGTTTTAGGATCACACATGCAGGATATCTGTGAGCTTAAGGTGAAATTAGCTCAAACATTTGCTATGAAGGATTTGGGAGCAGCAAAGAAAATCCTTGGCATGAGCATTAAGAGAGACAGGAAAAATCACAAGTTGATATTGTCTCAAGAGGATTATGTGGACAAGGTATTGAAATGGTTCAATATGCAGGATGCTAAACCGGTAAGCACACCTTTGGCTGGACATTTTAAGTTGAGCAAAGAACAATGTCCTAATTCACATGATGAGGTAGAGTACATGAGTAAGGTTCCATATTCTTCCACAGTAGGGAGTTTGATGTATGCAATGGTGTGTACTACACTGGATATTGCCCAAGCAGTGGGAATTGTAAGTAAGTATATGGCCAATCCAGGTAAGGAACATTGGAAAGCAGTTCAATGGATCCTTAGATATCTGAGAGGAACCAGCAGTAGGCACTTGTGCTATGGAGGTTCAGATACTTCTCTACATGGCTATGTAGATTCAGATATGGCAGGTGATTTGGATGGTAGGAGGAGCACTACAGGTTATGTTTTCACTGTAGGTGGAACGGCGGTTAGCTGGATATCTAAGTTGTAGAAGGTTGTTGCCTTGTCAACTACAGAAGCAGAGTTTATTACAGCCACAGAAGCTAGCAAAGAGATGATATGGATGACATGGTTCATGGAAGAGCTTGGAAGGGAGCATGGGAGGTGCAGATTGTATAGTGACAGTCAGAGTGCAATCCATTTGGCTAAGAACTCAGCTTTTCACTCAAGAACCAAGCACATACAGCTAAGGTACCACTTCATACGGCAGGTATTGGAAGATGGTGATTTGAAGCTAGAAAAGATCCATACATATAGGAATCCTGCTGATATGTTAACCAAGTCGGTTACAAAGGAGAAGTTGAATCTTCATTCAACTTCTGTTGGTCTTCATGATTGAGTTGAAGATGGAGGAGCTAGAAGATGTTGCTGTACAGGTATTGGTGCAGTTGTTTATCTCCAAGTGGGAGATTGTTAAGGTGTGGAGCCTAAAAGCTTCACATATGAGCGCATTACCAAAGTTACAGGTTTACACAGTCATCGGCGTTGGTCAGGAGTGATCGACGTCGGTTCGGTGCAGTTGAAGAGACGCCAGCATCGGCAGAGGATCAGTCGACGTCGATCACAGGCAAGCAGGCAGGAACTGGTGTCGGTTACCTGTGCATCCAGAATGCTATTTCTGAGGATAGAAGCGAGTGTTTGCATGATGATTTTAAGTCTTAGTCTTAAGTTCACATTTCTATTATTAGTAAGATTGTTTTTAGAGCCCTTGTTCAAGAGGCTTAACTGTTGGTTGTAAGTGCATGCGCAAGTTTCCTAATTCTATATGTAGAATTAGATCTTCTTAGCTTTGTGTGATTATTGTAGTTCATTGTATGTGAATGTTGAAGAACAGTACAGAGTTGTATCAATCCAGGTTGTTGGAATTGATTGTACTTGAGAGAGAGAGCTCTTAAGGGACAGAGATCTAGAGAGAGATCTTGTGCATCTGAGAGAGGTGTGGAAGAAAGAAGTTTCTTCAATTGTATTCCTTTTGTAAAGAGTTTAATACAAGTTTTCAGGGTGGTTTCTTGTATCTCTTGTTCTTTCCTATTATCTGATTCTAGTTACTTATCTATCTGATTTAATTCCATGGTTTATTGCTTTCATAAGTGTAATCATATTGTTGGTTGATCCCCAACATAGGATAAGTTATAGTATTTTCTATTTTCAATTGCATATATTCTAGTGAACCAAACATGAATCTAACCCTTTCATATTTTATTAATTTATCTTTATATACAATTGGATTGAGCTTTTTGACCTAGTTTAATATTTTGTGCACATGTTTTCACACTCTGTCAACCCTGTAGACCTAGTTTAATACTCTATGTGTATATTTTTATACTCAATAAACCTTGTCAACTTTGTTCATATTTGTGAGCAGGTTTGTACAGTTGCATCAACCCAATTGACCTACTTAGGGCACTTTTTCATAGTTTTATAGTCTATTAAGTTAACCAGCTCAACTTAATTATGTATTTATTTTTTATCCAAGAAACTAAGTCGACCAACTTGACTTTCTTCTTTTTGGATTGAATTTCAATAAACTGAGTTGACCAACTCGACTCTATTATGTTCTATTTTCACAACTAGTCAACTAGCTTGACTTCATTCTATTTATTTTTCTCTTAGTTCAAGCGATGGGAATTAAACTACATAGATAATAATAAAAGTCACTTTACTTTTTATCTAGTTGATTGTTTATTTATATTCTAAAAATTGTAAAATAACTTTTGAAACTTTGATTTTTGCCTTTATTTTTCACTTTATTTGGTTTTCCCTAGAAATTATGTATCGATAGTTTTCAAACTACTTTGCAACTATTATGAAGGGCTACTCAATACTCTGTTTATGGTCATTGTCTATCATTTACAGATATCATGATGTGATGGGCTTTCCCTAATACTCATAGCCATAGTCCAGAGATAATTATGATCTTTAGTTTCCCCTAGCTCAAGGTATTTGAGAAATGCTTATGAGTTTCCTCTTTATTAGACCTTAGGAATTCAACCATCTATTTGCTTATGTGGTGCATCATTAGCAGTTAACACCAATAAGTTAATTTTAGCTTACCTTTAAAACTAGATTTAATGGGTTCTGAGAATAGTACTTCATAGTTAGTGCTCTAAAATATTGGGCCAACACTATCCAATAGACAAGAAAGTATCTTTGAGAACCTATAATTTCAAATAAAACCCTTAATACAACTTCCTAAAATTTTTTTCAAGAAATTAATTAGTTAGCTTCTAAAAATCACTATTGTTATTTTTTGTTTTCAAATTCTATGTTGTATTAAAAACTTGAATTAGTTAGCATTGATACAATATTTATGTTGTGTGTTATAACTAGAATGACTTAGTTGCCTATGTGTTTAGTTATATTTTTTGTAAATAAAAACTACATTATCCAAATTCAGAACTATTTTCTTCTTTTTCTACCTATAGAACTAGGTCAACCACCTTGACCCATCATTTTATAGGTTCTATTTATATTCCTATATAACTAGGTCGACCACCTCAACCCAGTCTTTTACAAGGTATTATTTATGTATTCATACATAACTAGGTCAACCACCTTGACCCAGTATTTTACACACTATTATGTTTATATTCCTACAAAACTTAGTCAACCAGATAGATCCAGTTCCTTTTAAGACTATTTTATTTTCCATGGTACTATGTTGACATTGTCAATTTTGTATTTATTGGCTAATTTAGTTATATATAACACTGAATTAAATAGTATTTATTGATGTAGTCGATTTGGTATTACCTTGATGATCTCATCTTTTATGCCCCTTATCTGATTGCACTAGTATTTGGCTAACCTAGTTATGTATCTAAATGACTTCATTTTATTCCCATAATTCTCATCCTTTAAAAATAATTTATACTTTCTTAGCTTTCCTTTTACCTTGTTTAGACATCATAAAATCACCTATCCAATTATTTATTGATAATCTCAACCCTTTTAGAGGATACATGGGTTGTTCATTCTTACCTAATTTTTCCACCCAAGAGAATAACCACTCTTGGTATACTTATTCCCATCCTTCATCTATTGATTGCAATATGGTTAAAATTATCCAAACTGATGAGGTGGATAGTTTTGATCCACTTCACACTTCTTAGGATACTACCTTATCCAAATTACCTTATTACACTATTGGATAAATTGATACAAGCTTGATGAATAACCCTACAATGAATCCCCTAATAATCAATACCCCTACCCCTAATAATGGGAAGGTTCCTCCTAAAAATCCTAATATCCCACCTTCAAATACTAATAATCAAAATACACAAGTTGACATTACTTAAATTCTTATGCAAATCATCCACTAAATGAATGTTATGCCAACAACTAACACCTCTCAAATGATGCAAATTTAAGATCATCTTTTTAAAATGTCTAATCAACCTCCTCTGATACTACCTCAAAATAATCAAAACTTTATTCCTCCCCCTCTTAGAGATATAAACGATAATCTTATTCCCCAACCCCTTATGCATAATAAGATGCTAAAAAATATCCAAAAGAAACCTTTAGCTCCTTTCATTATTTTCATTGCTATTGGAAACATTTCTCCAACTATTAAATATGATGGAACTAAAGACCTTGCATCTTTTATTAAAACATTTGGTAATCTCTATAAGAAATGGATCCAAACAAATACCTTTGCTACCATTAAACTATTAGTTAACTCATTTATAGGTGACATTTTAGAATGTTATAATAAATTATCATAAAAGTTCATAACATAATTATAAGATTTGTTTAATTCTATTGTCAAAGAATTTCAACAAAATGATCTTTTATAAAATTGTCTTAGTCATTTTATCAATGTTAAGCAATCAATTTTAGAATCATCCCATGATTTTATCAAATGATGGAAATCATTGGATCACAAAGAAAAGAATAACATGAATGATGATAATCTCTTTAAATTATTTATTACTACTTTAACACCTTCACTTTAGTATAAAGTTTGAACTTTCTCCCCACAAAATTTAAATGAAGCATTTGATCAAGCCAAGAGACAAGATTTCCTTATGAAATAATTAGAGCCAAGTCATAGAACAATTAAGGAATATTTTCAAACCACAACTAATGTAATTATGAGTAAAACCCCTCAAATGAAATTGGAAATAACCAAATCATATTATCAACTCACTTTTTACCCACCATTAATGGTCCCACAAATTAAGTAGTTATTATCTCCATCTAAACCTTTCACCTATAATAATTCCATACCTTCATGGTATGATCCTAATAATTTTTTTTGATTTCATGCTAATGTGCTTCATTCTCACAAAACATGTTGTGGACTTATCAAATTTGTTGTTTCTTTCATATTGAGAGACACATGTGATCATGATACTATGATCAAATTATGCCATCATGATTATGTCAAAGCTTCTCAAAATAAATAGGTTACCAATCCTACACCTGCTAAACCTCAAAAAACTTATTCTACTAATATATAACATTCTAATGATAATATTTAGACAATTGATGATGATTATGATCAATATTAAACCAATTTTTAATATGTGAATGTAGAAAAAGTCAATTATAGACAAAACCTTGCTCACAAGTATCATGTTACTAAACATAAGTAACCTTCCACCGAATAATAACTAATTAAAGATACTAAAACTACTACACCCACACCACCTAAATCAAATTAGGAAACACTTCCATAACTAGAACTCTAACCTAGTTCTTATACTAGTTTGAAGAATATTGATCCTCACAAACCTCATGTTGGTACTTCATCCTCTAAATCACATTGAAATTTTTTGGAAGAACCTAATTCAATGCCTTGTAAAATTTAAGTTGTGGAGTTAGTTCTCACTTCTCCATATCACCATAAATTCTTTATGCAACAATTATAATATATTGAATAACCACCATCACATGATTCAAAAATTCATTCTAAAGATCCTTCACTTAAATAAGTACATATAATTAAAACCATTTTCACATCCTCTAAGCCATCCACAAAATTCCTCTAAGAGGATATGATTAATAATGAATTTCATTTTAGAGGTGATTTTCCACCCATGTTTATTAAAATTATGATCAATACTGCCCTTATTTGAAAAGTCTTAGTAGATGAAGGATCCAATATTAATGTTGCTTATCTTTGGTTAATACAATAACTTGGACACACTAAAGAGAACCTTAAACAAACACATTTAACATGTAGAGGATTTGATAAAACAAATTTAAAACCACTTAGTTGTATTTGGCTCCCACTTACTACTGGATCCAAAAAAATATGTACTAAGGTCATGGTTCTTGATTTACCATTATCTTACAACATACTCCTTGGTCTCCCATGGATGCATCGTATGTGGGCCATTGCCTCTTCAAGTAGTCAATGTATTAAATTCATTCATAATGGTAAATTTTATAAACATGAGGTTGATCCCAATCCATGGAGTATACAAATACCAAATCCTAAATCTCAATATCGCATTCCTACCATCCCATATAACAATAATGCACCTCTCCCTGAATTTGTTAACATGAACTCTAATTTACATGTTACTCTCACTGATTCAAATATTGATGAACCTAATTAATTAAAAAACACTTTTAATGCCACTAGATTACCTCCTTATATTGTGGAATGTATTCCTCCTTCTTTTCTTTCATGTGATTGAACCATTCCTCTAATTGATGATATTACTAAAATTCCTCATCCATGCAATGAATATGAAGCTTATTACACAAAGATGAATTTTCATGTGATGAATATGGAGTGGCCAAATTGTTTCAAGACCCTTTAGCTTTGTCTCCTCAAAAATTTAGCAATCTATGTGTTTTAAATAATGATTCTCCCATAGAAAAAGAAGCATCCACTATTTATCACACTTATGATGATAATTATATAATGGCCCAATCCCAATCATGATATTTAGATGTACAACATTACCAAAAGACATTATCAAAAATACATGACTTTAACTATGATGTACATGTCATTCATATATTACTTGGTATTGAATAAGAACCTAAAGGTTATGTATCTCCCATTAATCCTCCATTAATAGATACCCCATGGGAAATTGAAGAAATTTTGACCCAAGAATATTTTGAACTTTATACACAACCTCTTCCTCCTTTTATGATCACATCAATACCACTAAAGTTAAACCACATAATAAGAATTAAATTTTACCCACTGAATAAACTAAAATAGACAATAACAACTCAGTTAACTCTATTCAACCCAATACTTCCAATATATAATCTATAAACATTCAACTAAGAAATTACCTTAGATGTTAAAGCAACTAAAGTCTAAAAAATACATTATGAATATGAACGTAATGGTAATCAAATCATTGATTTATAATTATATGTTTAATATTATGGACCATTACCTACACTTCCTAGTGATGAAGATATACTTGAACTACTCCATGCTAGAGAACCTCAGCTTCCACGCCAACACCATAAACTTGGTAACTTTAAACAAAAGGTTCCTTGTTTTGATAATTTCATTTCTAGTGTTGATCTTAAAATACACCCTATTTTTTCCCTCCCTCTTGCTCCATACCATTTCCAAGATGGAAATGTTATGCTCATTGAATAAAACACAAAACTAGAATATGTTACACTAATGTGTCCTTGACTTATTACCTTCTCTAAAGAGCTTACTCCACAAGATTATGATAAATTTAGTTTATTCTTTGACACATATTATGAATTATTTTCTTGGTCATATGAATATATGTTGGGTATTGACCTTAGCATCGTTGTTCATAATATCATCACTTATCCATATACTAAACCTGTTAGAAAAAATCAATGAAAATTTACACATAAAATTTATACCTCATGTCACAAAGAAATCATTAAACTTTTGGATGATAAATTCATCAAACCCATTGATTATTTTAAATGGGTATCAAACATTATTCTCGTTCATAAAAAAATCACCATGGTTATTTGTATATACATGGATTTTTGTAATCTTAACTTAGCATGTCTAAAATACAACTTTCCCTTACCTTCAATAGATGCTATCGCTGATTCCACTATTGGGTATGAAATTTTATCACTTATAGATGGTTTTTCAGGTTATAACCAAATTCATATAGCTCCTAAAGAGCAACAAAAAATAATATTTATTACAGAGTGGGGCACCTATTACTATGTTAAAATTATCTTTGGTCTTAAAAATGTTGGGGCCTATTTTCAATGTGCAATAACCCATATTTTTCATGATCTTATTCACAAGATAGTTTAAACTTATGTGGATGACCTCATTACTAAATATAAAAGTCATAAAACTCACCTCAATGATATAGCTATCATTTTATATTGCCTAATTAAATATAAAGTTAGACTTAATCCATATAAATATTTCTTAGTTTCTCTTTGGGGCATTGATGTTGATCATGCTAAAATTAAGACTATCATCAACATGCCTATTCCTCATTATATTATTGACATATAGACATTCCTTGGGAAACTTGGGGAAATTCATCACTTTGTCCTAGAAATGGCTTACCATATATACTTGATCAATTTGCATCTTTAAAAAGGTAATACTCTATAATGGAAATATTCATGCCAAAAATCATTTGATAATATGAAGGAATATCTGATCCATCTTCCTATGCTTTGACCACCTTTAAATGATTATCTTTTATTCTATATACATCTTCTACCCTATATTAGTTGGGGCAATGCTTGCCCAACAAGATGACACTGGTAGATGGTATGTTATTTACTATATTATTTGAGGTTTAACCGATTATAAAAAATGTTATACTAGGGTTGAATGTGATTGTCTTGTTATATATTTCATAGCTAAAAAGCTCTATCATTATATGGTTTATCAAAGTACCTATGACATTGTCCATTCTGATCCGCTTCATTATTTATTCTCTAAAGCTTTCTTAACTGGAGATAAAATTGGCAAGTGGATGGTCCTATTAATGGAATTTGACTTACAAATTATTACACAAAAATCCATTAAAGAATAAGTCATCACAAATCAACTTGTGATAGCTTCCCTACCATCTATAAATCACCTTCAATATACTCTCCTTGATGAAGATATTCTTTATATAGAAGGTCTTAACCAAATAATTTCTCTCAAAGATTATTTTCACAATTTCACTGTTGATTTAGAAGCAAATAATCTAGAAGAAAAGGATTATACTCCTACCAATAATTCTAAAGTAGTTGTTAAATAATTACCAGAAGTTATAATTGACTTACATGAATATACGTGAACACTTCACTTTGATGGTTCAAAATGCCTCCAAGGCATTGGGGCAGGATGTATCCTAACCAACCCATATGGTAAAATTATAACCTCAACTTTTTGATTAAATTTTGATGTTACAAATAATATGGATGAATATGAAGCTCTAATTCTAGGCATACAAGTTGTAATTAATTTAGACTTCCCATATGTACATGTGTTTGGTGATTCATAACTCATATCTCATCAAGTTAGTGGTGATTATCAATGCAAAAGTGAAAAATTGATCACATATCATCAAATTACTACTACACTTGCCAAAGAATATACCTCTTTCATCATTAAACCAATTCTAGGAGATCAAAATGATATATCTAAATCTCTCACTTCATCAACATCCTTATTTTACCCTCACCAAGTACTTCATGATTCTTAATTTCTTATCCAAATAAGAAAAACACTTTGTTTACAAAATCAAAATGATTTGATAAACTGTAACATTGAGGCATTAATATTCACTAAATCCCATGGTATAAAAATGTAATTCAATTTATTGAACATCAAATTTACCCTTCAGACATTGATTCCTGTGAAAATACATGGATACATAAACAAGCTTTCAATTACATACTTCGAATACAACACCCTTTACTATCATAATGCAAAAGGAACATTACTATGTTTTTTAATTCAAGAGGAAGTTCCTACTCTCTTAGAGCAAGCTCATGGGGGAATTTGTAATGGTAATTGTAGCAGTCATGTTACATCTCAAAAATGCTTATGCATGGATTAATTTTGGCCTACTCTAGAAAATGATGCTATTAAATTTGATAAAAAAAATGTAATCCTTGTCAACTCCATGATGATCTAATTCACTCCCCGCTAGATGAACTCCAAATAGTGGAGTCTCTTTGGCCAATTTCTATGTGGGGACTAGATCTCATTGGCAAATTATCTCGATCATAAGATGGACATATATTTATTATCACTGCTACCAAATAGGTAGAAGCCATGCCTCTTGTCAATGTCACTAGAATCACTATTTCAAAATTTATTCTCAATCAAATCATCTATCATTTTGGAGCCCCCCATACCTTTTAAGCATGGTCGTTGATGTTAGGTTACCATTAATGTCAAAGAGAGCATGAGATACCAGTACATGAATGACAAATAAGTTGTGTTTGATATCTTGGAGATTATATGGCACATGTATAATTTTGTAAGGATAAATAAGAATTTGTGAGGCATCCATAGATGTCTTGGTAAAATTTTGGTGTGTCATTTGATCATTTAGAAAGATAAAAATGCATCTTTTAGCTTAAAATAACCCAAATTGTCACTACACGGCATGCAGATATGAATGAACTAGCAAGTTTGCGTATTTAATTAAGGTATTCAAAAAGTTAATAGTGGTCAAAGGTTTTCATGGAGATGTTTTCTATAGTGCTAAGAAGGTACCCTAAAGATTTGGACTCTTGAAGTTTTGTATAGCTCGAGTTATAAACCTTCAAACTTGCTCTTACAGACTCTGATGTATCAGAGACTGTCAAGTTTAACTATGTTTAATTTTGAGGTCAAATAGTTGAGATAAATCTAACGGTGAGCATTTAAGTAGTAGATGAATATCTATGGTGAGCATGAAACCTATCAAATAGAGATCAACATTGAGCACATGATCATATAGTTATAATCCAAAAAATTGTGTGAAGTCAAATAGTCAATGAGAGCATGTGGAACTGCCAAGTGGCACAAGCATGTTGACTAAATGGTATAAGGTGTGTAGAAGGCACGTGAGGATGCCAAGTGGCTTAATCATAGAAGTAAGGATCTAAGATCAACAGTGAGAAATGGAAGATAAATATCAGGATACTTCTAAGGAGATTGATGGAGAACATTTGTTCAAAATTACTAAGGAGCATGAGATGATGTTAAAGTGTATAATGTTTAGCATTTACACAATGCCCATTGGAATTTGAATATTCAAATTAACAAGAGAAAACTAGTCTCTAGTTTCTAAGCTATATATTTTGATCCAGGATGAATTTCATAATATTTTAAAATGTAAAGTTGTATAAGACTTCAATATACATCTATAAAACATAATTAGAAGGTTTGATTTTCTATACAGTTAAAGTTGTGGAGCTTCAAAGTTGACTACTTATTCATTCATGGTGTTACTTTGTACATAATAGTGTTTAAGAAATTTGTGCTTTAGCATAAGAGTGTTTTGGCAGGATTATTCAATTTAATATGTCTTAGAGGTCATATAGAGTGGACCCATGTATTTAAAAGTGATCTTGTGTTCTTTTTTTGCTTGATGAAGTGCTAAAAGGGTAATAGGTCTCTATGAAACCTATAAGGACTACTAAGGCCTGATTGAAAGGTGTAGCTACCTAAGTGTGATGCATAGATGTTATGGCCGACCTATGAGGATGGTATTAAGATATGTGTTAGCATGATAAAATTCTTAAGGGTTAAGGCAAGTATTATGGCCAATCGAGAAGTTGATACTTCATGAATACTCTACAAAGAGTGGAGGCCAAGATAATGGATTTGAGACTTGATGTGAATGCATTGAGAGAGTAGAAAATAGAAGTAAAGGAAAGAGATCATAGTGAGTGTAATTAGTGGATAGACTAAATTATAGAGAAGATTGAGGATGAGTGAAGAATCCTAGAGTGATCCAAAAGGGTGTTTTGATGCATTACTTGTATGATCAAGTTTGAGTGTGTGTGATGAGTTGAAAGAGATGTGTTAAACATTGTTTATCCAATTAAATTGACCTACAATCAGAGTTATGGAGTTGTTGATTTCATAAGGTGTTGTATGGGTGCTCAACATCTAGAAAAAGTGGGTACATGATCATACTTAGGGGTGGGTGCTATTTGTGAAGTGTGTGTTTCACTAAAAGGTCTCTTGTTTGTGATCATCTTATAGGACAAGTAGTTCATGTGTTTGTAGGCTTGAGAGTGTATTTTATTCTCTAAGAGTGTTTCACACGTAGATCTTGTGTTATGTGTGTGATCTTGCATCATCTTTCTTATTCATTGTTATGAACATCTTGTATGCTTTATGAATGTTTGTGGTCATTGATTAAGAGTTTAAAAGGATTACAATTGAAGTTTGAAATATCTTGGATCACTGATTCACCCCCCCTCTCAGTGATTGTACCTCCAAAAATTGGTATCAGAGTATAACCTTCATTTCAAGTTTAACCACTTGAAGGTGATAATAGGTAAAATGAAAGGCAAAGAGGCTGAGATTTTTCTTCAAGGTGAACTAATATGTGGTTTATTAGAACTCAAAAGTTCAAGGTAAAAATATGAATGTCTAAAATAAAAGTATGAAAGATTGAATAACATGATAGGGATTAAAAATTTAGACATGACTTCCTTTATATATCATGAGATGCTTGCAATCATTGATAGTGGGAAGACACAGACAGGAATAATAGAGGCAATAGTCAAAAAAATTCAAGTTGTGGTTGATCAAGTTTGAATCAAAGAATGGATCAATTGGAAGGTAAATTTGTGACTTATATTGATGCTCTGTTATCTAAAGATAAGCAAAAATCTAGCTCTACAAAAGAATATGTGGATGAGATGTCTTGGGGTATTGATGATCAAACAAAAGGGGTGATTAACATGAACAACTATAGTTATGTTTTCAATGGACATTGTTATACTTGTAATGACTATGGTCACAAATATAAGGACTATACTACTCTTCAAGGAGAAAAAATGAGGTTCTTTGCTATAACTTCAATCAACAGGAACATATAACCAAGTATTGCAAAAGGGAATTTTAGAAAAAGGACTTTCAAGTTATTAACACCATCAAATGGTTCAAGAAAAAACCAAGATTCAAAGAAAGAAGGAGCATGACTCAAAGGAAGAATCCATATTTGTACAAACTACCTTACATACTGAAAAAGATGAAAATAAGAAATGGCACATAGACAGTGGATGCTCAAGTCATATGAAAGGAGACAAGAGTAAGTTTATTTCTCTCAAAAAACACAATTCAGGTTCAGTAAGTTTTGGTGATAACAACTATGTTAACATAGCTGGGAAAGGCTCTATAAGTTTGGATAATGGTCATGCTAGAACTAAAATTGTTTTATATGTAAAAGGTTTGAAACACAATCTTCTAAGTGTTATACAAATGTGTAAACAAATAAATGTTGTGACTTTTCATGACAAAGGGTGTGAAGTGAGAAGTTCCAAGTCTGAAAAATTAATTACAAACATTCACAAGGCAAATAAAAACTTGTATTTGTTCCATGAATCCATAAATAAAAGTGCCTCATGAATCAATTAGAGGAAAGTTGTATTTGGCATAGAATACTTGGAATTATGAACTTTGATAATTTAGTAAGGATAAGTTCAAAAGGATTAGTGAGGCATATACCTAAAATCACTAAGATTCCCCATACTCTCTGCAACTCATGCCTTCATAGAAAGCAAGTCAAAAGAAGATATAAATCTAAGGAGCACTCTACCATAATACCACTGGATTTGATCCACACATACCTTTGTGGACCTATAAGAGCCCAAGAAATTAAAGGTAATAGTTACTTTATGTTATTAATTGATGACTTCACTAGAATGACTTGGATTTTTATCTTAAAAAGAAATTAGAAGCTTTTGAAAAATTTAAAGCATTCCAAGCTCTTGCTGAAAATGAAAAAGGATCAAGAATCAAGTGTGTTAGATCAAACAGAGGAGGTGAAGTTTGGTCTTATGAGTTTGATTACTTTTATGAGGAACAAGGAATTAGAAGATAATACTCTGCTACTAGGACACCCCAATAGAATGGGGTAGTTGAGAGGAAAAACAAAACTATCCAAGAGATGACTAGAACCATGCTTCAAGATTCCAAATTTCAGATGGATTTTGGGAAGAGGCTTCCAATACTTTTGTTTATATCTTAAATAGATGCCAAGTTAGATTAAATGGTGATAATACTCCATATGAGCTATGGAAAAATAGGGCAGCTAATGTCAAACACTTTAGAGTGTTTAGGAGCAAGTGAAAAGGAATGAAAAAAATATTAGAAAATTTGACTCAAGATCTGATGAGGGCATCTTCTTGGGTTATTCCTCCATAAGTTTTGCTTATAGATGTTTCAATAAGAGACTCCACAAATTTATTGAAATATCTAATGTGATAGTTGAAGAGGCAAGTGACATCAAGAAGCTCAGCTTATAGATAATTGATACTACTAAGGATGTTATTTCAAATAATGAAAGCATTTTTGATCAATCAGATGATGAAGAGGAAGAAGTAAGATAGGATAATAAATCCCCCTCTATAGAATACAAAAAGATCGTCTAGTTTCCTAAGTTATTAGAGATGTGAATGCTAGTTTGCAGACTAGGAGGAAAAGGTTGATCAATCATAATCAATAAGACATAGCTTTATTCTCCAAGATTGAACCCAAAACTTTCTTAGAAGCTATCAAAGATGATAATTGGACATTTGCCATAAAGGAGGAACTTTATCAAATAGTAAAAATGAAATATGGGATTTGGTTCCTGGGCCAAAAGATAAAAATGTGATAGGAACTAAGTGGGTTTTTAGAAACAATATGAATGAGAAAGGATAGGTCACAAGAAATAAGGCTAGACTAGTGTGTAAATGATATGCTCAAGTTGAAGGGATAGTCTTTGATGAGACATTTGCTCTTGTAGAAAGAATGGAAGCAATTAGACTCTTTCTATCATATGCAAGCTTCAAAGGTTCCAAAGTTTACCAAATGGATGTGCAATCTACATTTTTGAATGGCAACTTAGATGAAGAAGTTTAGTGAACCACCTAGAATTTTTTTAATGACAAGTAATCAAGACTGTGTTTACAAACTAAAGAAGGTTTTATATGGTCTTAAACAAGCTCCTAGATCTTGGTATGACAAATTAGACAAGTATATATTGAGCCAAGGCTTCAAAAGAGGGATAGTTGATAGTAATTTATATATCAAGACAAATGGCACTCATCAATTACTAATCGTAGTCTATGTTGATGACATAATATTTGGTTCTGACAATGACAACATGAGCAGAGAGTTTACAGATGCTATGAAGAGTGAGTTTGAAATTTCAATGTTAAGATAACTTTATTTCTTCTTAGGATTAAAAATTAACCAACTTAATGAAAGGATATTCATTTCATAGATAAAATACATCAAATATATGCTAAGAAAGTTGGACATGTTGGATTATAATCCAATGAGTACTCCAATGATCACTAGATGAAAGTTAAGTAAAAAAGATGACTCACCAAAATTTGATAAAGTTTTATATATATCCATGATCACAAGTCTCTTATACTCTCCTACTTATAGGCCTGATATCATGCAAGCAATGGGCCTTGTAGGAAGGTTTCAAGTTGATCCCAGAGAATCTCACTTGAAAGCAGTCAAAAGGATATAAAGACATCTCAAGAGCACAATAGAGTATGGTTTATGGTACCTCAGAAGTAAATAATTTACTCTAAAGACATACTAATGCAGATTGGGCAGGATGTGTAAATGATAGGAGTACCAGTGGTGGTGTCTTCTTCATAGGTGAATGCTTAGTGTCTTGGCTAAGCAAGAAGCAAGCCTTTGTATCTCTATCAACTGTAGAAGCTAAGTATATAGTTGTTCCTTCTTATTGTACTCAAGTAATGTGGATGAAACAAACCTTGGAAGATTATAAGCTAAGATAAAATGGACCTTGTCCTATCTATTGTGACAATACTAGTGCAATTAGTATCTCTAAGAACTTTGTTATGCACTCAAAAACTAAGCACATTCCTATTAGATATCATTTCTTAAGAGAACAAGTAAGTAATAAAATTATTAATTTGGAATATGTGTCTACAAAAGAACAACTTGTAGACATTATGACTAAACCATTGGCAAAGGCCACATTTGAGCATCTACGATAAAGCTTGGGAGTCATCTCCTTGTTTATGAACCATTAAAAGGTCATTGGAGTTAATAAGCTAACTCAGTTAGCTTGAGTGGATTGAAGAAGATGTGCATGGTGTAAGGGGGAGCGTATGTGAATATGTTTTATGTCAGAATTAGGAGCACAATTGATTACCTTGTATAAGCAACTAAACACGGAATTTAACCAGAAGTAACAAGTAACAAGAAATCAGAAACAACACAGAATTTGAGAGACAATACAATCTTGTATTCAACTCATCCAGAAAGAAAATACAATAAAGAAGATGCCACACTCTTCTCACACCTCTGAGGCTTCCCACACCTCTAGGGCTCCCAGTAATTCTCGATCAAGAGTTCTCTCTCTCAATTACGGTCACGACAATCAACTCAAACACAGAGTTATTGTTCACCTCCACCAGTCAGTAACAATACTGCCAGTACACAAGTACTCAAAGTACTTCAAGTAGATCTCCCATGAACTTGCAACAACTTACAACTCAAATGATCTTACTTACCATGTAGATCTAACATGATCTTGCACAACTTGTAGATCAACTTGGTTTTGCACACCTGCAAACCTAGATCTTACAATCAGAAGGATCTCTTCCTTGTCCTTGATTACAATACAGCCCCATGAGTCTATTATATAGATCCCATGCAAACAATAATTAGACTTCCTAATTACAATAATTAGGCACGCATCTCCAAGACTAAAAGTAGTTTTTACATGCAAACTGGTAATTCAACAAACTAACTATTCGTGCAACAAATAGTTTTGGAATGCATAAGCGACTGACATTGGTCCCTGTCTGTCTGGAGGTGACCGATGTCAGCCAACTTCTGACCGATGTCAGTTGCTCTTGTAACTAGATATGACCGATGTCGGTTGCACTATCGACGTCAGTTTTTGTAACACTGAGCAACCTCCTCTATTTGCATTTGTGAAGCTTTTAGCTCCACAACCTAACAATCTCGCACTTGGAGATAAATAGCTACACTTGTACCTAAACCTGTACATCATCTAATTTGTTTCCTAGCTTATATCCCTCTTCAAGATCAACCTTGAAGACCAACCACCACACGACTTGTGGTGCAATGCCTGTCATCCAAGTCCCCTGCCACATATGATTCTACATACCCATGTAGAGAAGTGTTTGACCCTGCATCGCATGTATACCTGCTGCTGGTCCCTCTCAGATACTTGAGAATCCACTGAACAACTTTCCAGTGCTTCTTTCTCAGATTGACCCCAAACTTGCTGACAACACCCACTGCTTGGGCAAACTCAAGTCTAGTACATACCATGCACTTAACCTCATTATGTGAATTGGGACACTGTTCTGTGAATTATCCATCCATAGGTGTGCAAACTAGTTTTGCATCCTGCATCTTGAACCTCGCCACTACCTTATTCACACAATCATCTGGAGACAAAATCAACTTGTGACCTTCCATGTCTCTAGACATTCTCATGCCAAAGAATCTTACTGCTCCCAGATTCCTCATGACACACCTCTGAACTAACTTTACCTTTAGCTCAACAACTCCCTGCATGTGTGACCCTGCAACAAGCATACACACCACATATAGTAACAGGATAATGTAGCTAATATTATCTAACTTGGTAAAGTAAACACAATGGTTAAACCTCCATTGTTCTGCAGCTTTCTCAATACCATATACCCTGGCCTTCCATCTCACGTGTCCATTCTCTCTCTTCTTTGACCTAGGAATCCGTTCGTCTCTCAGTGCTTTCTCTCTGGCTGGCAACTTTACCAAATCTCCCATTTGGTTCTCATCCAAGGAATCAAATTCTTCATTCATGCCATGCTCCCACTATTTCCTGGATTCTACCTGCTCTGCTTCTTTAAAACTTCTTGGTTCTTGACCATCAGTGAGAAACAAGTAATCTAAAGAAGGGGAACAATGAATTTGAGGCTTACTTACACTTTTAGTCCTCCTCATGGGCATTTGAGACTCCTTGACAGCTTGCTATCCACCCAAAATCTATTCTAACAGTGACCGACCTCGATCACCCCTCAGTCTGCATCCAAACGACATCGGTTCCCTGTTACTGACCTGACTGAGAACGTCAGTTCCCTGACCGATGTCGGTCTTAACCTTCCTGACACCACTGACTCTAGTTTGCACATGACTGACATTGGTACCTACCTGTTTGATGTTGATTCTACCTGACTGACATCGGTACCTGTGTTTACCTGTGAGTGATGACTTTTTATCCACGAGCTTACCTTGGATCATACCCTTGTCCAAACTTCCATACTCAAAATTATTCATCCCCTGTGACTGATCTCTATTCGTCATCTTCTCCTTGAACACCAAGGCTTTCATGTTCTTGTCAAAAACATCAGATTTTCTCTTTGTGCAATAGACCCAATCCTTTCTTGTAGCATGTGTTTCAAGAAACCTCACTTTTTTTGTTGCTTACAGAAATATTGATCTATGCTCTCTGGATTTGAACTCTTACCCTTTGACTCAAGAACATGCATCCCCTTTTTATTCATGTGACCAAGCCTACAGAGCCACATCTTCAAATCTATAGCTGAAGTAGATAAACCAAAAGGAGAATCAGTAATACAAGTAGATAGATAAAGAGTACCTACTTTCTTATCTCTTACTAAAACAAGTGCACCCTTAGAAACTTTCCAAGAGTCTTCTGTGAGAGTTATTGTGCATCCCTCATCACCCAACTTTTCAATAGAAATCAAGTTTCACTTCAGGACTGGGACATGCATGACCTCCTTCAACACCCATGTGTTGCCCGTCTGCAATTTCAGCTGCACTTTCCCTTTGCCAACCATTTGACAAGGCTTACCATCCCCTAAATAAATATCTCCAAAGTTCCCTTGAACATAATCATGAAAATATGCTCTATTTGAGGTTGCATGGAAAGAGGCACCAGAATCTAACACCCAAGATTCCACTTTATCAAAGTAACATACAAGAGCATCCTATGCAATAATACCTGTAACATCTGCTTCTTCATTTCCTTCATACTGATCTTCAACCAATCTGCAATCTTTTTTTATGTGCCCTGCCTTTCCACAATTCTAGCAGATTACTCTGCCAAATCTGGACTTGGATCTCCTGCCTATCTTTGACCTTGATTTTCCTTGCTCGATCTTCTCTCTTTGCCTTCCCCTGCTTTCAACACTTAAATCATTTCTTGATGATTCACTTATGCTTTTCTTGTGAATTTTTTCATTCAAGATTACACTAACAACATCATCCACTTTTAAGATATTTGAAGTAGATGCAGTATTACTAACTGCCATTACCAAACTATCCCAACTTTTAGGCAATGAGCATAAGATTAAGAGAGCCTTAATTTCATCATCAAAAAAATATTGACTGAAACTAACTGGTTTACCAAACCATGGAAATCACTAAGATGACTATGTACAAATCCACCTTCCAACATTTGCAAATTAAATAACTGCTTCATAAGAAATACCTTATTCGAAGCTGAGGGTTTTTCATATAAATTTGCTAAAGATTCAATTAACTCTACCGTTGTCTTAGCCTGTGATAAGCTAAAAATCACAGACAATGCCAGGCTCAACCTTATAGATCCCAGAGCCTTCCGATCAAGAACCTTCCATTCTTCATCTTTCATATCTGTGGGCTTGCATGCAACCCCACCCACCGGTAAGTACAGATCTTTCTGATATAGATAATATTCTATCTGCATCCTCCATAAATGATAATTCTTGCCATTAAACTTCTCCATTTTAAGCTTACTTTCTTCTGCCATTGCTATACTCCCACTCAATCAGAAACCCCTGAGAGTGACCTGTAATCAAAAAACACTTAACACACTCTAAAACCAAGGTGTTAGTAAACCTGCTCTAAACCAGGCTCTATGAACTTGCAACTCTAGCTCTGATACCACTTGTTAGGATCTAGAACATAAAGCTTTGATACCACTTTGTCAGGATTAGGAGCACAATTGATTACCTTGTATAAGCAACTAAACACGAAATTTAACCAGAAGTAACAAGTAACAAGAAATCAGAAACAACACAAAATTTGAGAGATAATACAATCTTGTATTCAACTCATCTAGAAAGAAAATACAATAAAGAAGATGCCACACTCTTCTCACACCTCTAAGGCTCCCAGTAATTCTCGATCAAGAGTTCTCTCTCTCAATTACGGTCACAACAATCAATTCAAACACAGAGTTGTTGTTCACCTCCACCAGTCAGTAACAATACTGTCAATCACAAGTACTCAAAGTACTTCAAGAAGATCTCCCATAAACTTGCAACAACTTACAACTCAAATGATCTTACTTACCATGTAGATCTAACATGATCTTACACAACCTACAGATCAACCTGGTTTTGCACACCTGCAAACCTAGATCTTACAATCAAAAGGATCTCTTCCTTGTCCTTGATTACAATACAGCCCCATGAGTCTATTATATAGATCCCATGCAAACAATAATTAGACTTCCTAATTACAATAATTAGACACGCAGCTCCAAGACTAAAATTAGTCTTTACATGCAAACTGGTCATTCAACAAACTAATTGTTCGTGCAACAAATAGTTTTGGAATGCACAGGTGATCGACGTCAGTCCCTGTCTATCTAGAGGTGACTGACGTTGGTCGACTTCTGACCGATGTCAGTTGCTCTTGTAACTGGATATGACTAACGTCGATTGCACTGTCGACGTCAATTTCTGTAACACTGAGCAACCTCCTCCATTTGTATTTGTGAAGCTTTTAGCTCCACAACCTAACATTTTAGTCATGATAGAAGTGTGAAGATATCTGCTACAGTTGTGAATTCAAGAAGATTGACATGATGACTTGATCAAACCAAGTCATGTATTTTGACAAGGTATTGAATCTTCATGCATGAGAAAAGAGAGCTTATAAGTTTTGTAGGTAGACAGGTCCAAGGATTAGAAAATCCCAAGTTTAGATTGGTGTATATAAAATAACATATGACATATGATGGAGCATGATGTTAGGGGGAGCTTTCTAAACTTTGTGAGTGGTTTGTCAAGTCCAAGGATCAAAGAAATCAAAATTCAGATTAGTGCATGTCAAAGGGGGAGAAATTTATTCATATGCTTAAAATAATGGAAGTATATTGAGCATCTTAAATAAGTATTTGAATGATGTTGAGGAATGATTGTTGGCATGTTGAAGAAGAGACCCTTTGTCATTAATGTCAAAGGAAGAGAAAGATCAGAATGAAGGAGTTCAAATAAGTAAGAAGTCATTTTGAGGGTGTTTTTACATCAATGACAAAGGGGGAGATTATTGTGCATGGTCATTGATGTTAGGTTGTCATTGATGTCAAAGAGATCATGAGATACCAGCATGGAATGACAAAGAAGTTGTGTTTGATAGCTTGTAGAGTATATGGCACATGTACAGTGTTGTAAAGACAAAGAATAAGTTGTGAGGCATCCATGGATGTCTTGGTAAAGCTTTAGTGTGTCATTTGATTATTTAGAAAGAGAAACATGCATCTTTTAGTTTAAGAGAAGCTAGACCATCACTCTAAATCATGTAAATATGAATGAACCAGCAAGTTTATGCATTTAATAAAGGTACACAAAAAGTCAATAGTGATCACATATTTTCATGGAGATGTTGTCTATAGTCCCAAGAAGGTATCGTAAAGATTTGGACTCTTGAATTTTTTTATAAATCAATTTATAAACCTTCAAAGGTGCTCTTGTATATTTTGATGTGCTAGACACCATCAATTTTAACTACATTGAAGTTTGGGTTCAAATAGTCAAGACAAATCTAATGGTGAGCATTTCATCGAATGATGAAGATCTAAGATGAGCACCTGTCAGATAGAGATCAATGGTGAGTGTGTGATCATGTAGTTATGATCCAATGGAGTGTGTGAAGTCAAATAATCAATGAGAGCATGTGAAACTTCCAAGTGGTAGAAGCACGTTGATTGAATGGTGTAGGGTATGTAGAAGGCACGCGGGGCTACCAAGTGGATTAATTGCATAAGCAAGGATATGAGATCAATAGTGAGCAATGCAAGATAAATATTAGGATACTTATAAGGAGATCGATGGAGTGTGTTTGTTCAAAAATTATAGGGAGCATGAGATGATGACAAAGTGATCGATGTTTAGCATTTACACAGTGACCGTTGGAATTTGAATATTCAAATTAACAAGGGAAAACTAGTATGTAGTTTTTGAGCTATATATTTTGATTCAGGGTGAATTTCATAATGGTGTAAAAGGTAAAGTTGTAGAGGACTTCAAGATGCATCCAAAGAACTTGGTTAGAAGGTTTGACTATCTATACAGTCAAAGTTATTGACATTTAAAGTTGATTATTTGTTCATTCATGGTGTTACTATGTATAGAATATTGTTTAAGCAATTTATGCTTTATCAAAAAAGTGTTTTGGTGGGAGTATTCATTTGAAGATGTCTTAGAAGTCATATAGAGTGGACCCATGTATTTTAAAGTGATCTTGTGTTATTTTTTTGCTCGATGAAGTGCCAAAATGGTAATAGGCATCCATGAGACCTATAAGGGCTACTAAGGCCTAATTGAAAGGCATAACTTCTTAAGTGTGACCCATAGATGCTATGGCCGACTTGTGAGGATGGTATCGAGCTATGTGTTAGAATGTATAATTCTTAAGGGTTAAGTCAAGTATTATGGATGACCTAGATGTTGATATTTCATGAAGACTCTATAAAGAGTGGAGACCAAGGCAATGATTTTAAGACTTAATGTGAATGCATTGATAGAGCAGAAGATAGAATCAAAGGAAATAGATTGGAGTGAGTGTGTTCATTGGATGGACTGAATTAAAAAGCAAATTGAGGATGAGTGAAGAAGCCTAGACTGATCCAAAAAGGTGTTTGGATGCATTACTTTCATGAGCAAGTTTGATTGTGTGTGATGAGTTGAAAGAGATGTGTTAAACATTGTTTCTCTAATCAAATTGATCTATAATCAAAGTTATGGAGTTGTTGATTTCATAAGGTGTTATGTGGGTGCTCAACTTATAGAACAAGTGGGTGCTTATTCATACTTAGGGGTAGGTGTTCCTTGTGAAGTGGGCACTTCACTAAAAGGTCTCATGTTTGTGATCATCTTATAGGACAAGTAGTCCATGTGTTTACAAGCTTGAGAGTGGGTTTTATTCCCCAACAGGGTTTCCCATGTAGATCTTGTGTTATGTGTGTGATCTTGCATCATCTTTCTTATTCATTGTTATGAGCATCTTGTATGCTTTATGAATGTTTGTGGTCATTGATTAAGAGTTTGAAAGGATTACAATTAAAGTTTGAAATATCTTTCATCACTGATTCACCCCCCCTCTCAGTGATTGTACCTCTAACAATACCATCATCTCTGATAATGGTGTCAATTTCAAAAATAAAGATATGAAACAATTGTGTTTAAAATTTAAAATTTCTCACAAATTCTCAACACCTTACCATCCCTAATGTAATGGCCAAGTAGAGGCCACCCACAAAATTTTGAACAAAATCTTACAAAAATCTATTAGACAAACTCGTACTAATTGGCACCTCCATCTATATCCCACACTTTGAGCTTACCTCACTAGCATACACAGTGATACTAGGGTAACATCATTTTCACTTGTATATGGGTCAAAATTAGTAGTACAATTAGAGATTGAACTCCCATCTCTAGGTATATCTATTCTAGTATTATTCCTCATGAAGAATTATGTGAAACTCATATTTTATGCTTTAGACTTTCTTGATGAACACCATATGGCTACTTTACATCATAATCACCAATACAAGGCTCACATTGCTAAAAAACATAATAAAAAGGTCAATGTCTAAACTTTCAATGTTGGTGATTTAGTCCTCAAATTAGATAATACACATGATAAAGAAGGAAAATATTCTCAAAAATGGTGGGGTCCTTAGTAAAAGATATCCTTGGTCCTATTACCTATCGATTACAAACTAATGGACATGTTTCCAAAGAACCTACCAATGTTCAAATCTTAGATAAATATTTTGCTTGAACATTTCTTTTCTTGGCATATTTCCATATATCATAAATACTAACACTGTTTGTGGGTCTCCTACAGATAATCTCTAATTTTCAACAGTACATTCTACATACCAACCTTAGTCCCTATCATTGGTCCTCAAGTTTCCATTTTATTTCTACCATTTAATTCATGGGTTGCATTGTAAGACTATGGATAGGACCCGGCCTTTCTCATGAATATTTATTTTACTTCATAAATCCATTTTTAAATTTTCTTCTCTTTGACCATAAGTTTGTCATTTTACAAGTTTATTCCTTTTTTTTTTTTTTGTGAGTTGTAGTGTAAGACCTTGGATAGGATGAGGCCTTCCTCACAAGATCATTTCTCTTTACCCTATTGTAGCTTATTTTCATTCTTTATTTTTTGAAGTGTAATATAAGACCTTTGATAGGACCAGGCCTTCCTTACAATAGAATTTTTACCCACCTTTGGTTTATATTTTATGAGTTGTAGTGTAAAACATTGGATAGGACCAGTCTTTCCTCATAAAGTCTATTAATTTTTCAAAACTATCATAAATTGTAGTGCTTATCTTAGAATTTAAGGCATTATTTAAGGTTTGTGATCTCATACTATCAAAATCAATTTTATTTCTTTTAAGGTAACATCTTTAGAACAAACTATTTTGGCATGTTCCCTACACATCCATTACTTCTTATGATATGGAGTCATACTTACCTATCATTATACCTTTTTCACATTGTCACATTTTTAGCGATTTGAGGTAACTTATCATTTTATGTTCATTCTCCTTGATTTCCCTACTTTCATTCCACTATGGGCATACCCAAGGTCGATTTCAAGATAGCATTCTTATTTAACATGCAAATACAAAACTATTAGATGCCATGCTCTCTAAATTCTTTTCCTTAACCATTAGGTCTAAGTTTTCTAGTGATAGTAATTTTTAACACCCATGTTGGTTTTTCAAATCCGTATGGAAGAGGAATCAAAAAATCCATAAAAAAGTTAAAATCCAAATCATTTAAAACCAAAGGAAATGATAAAAAGGCAATTACAAATCTAAAAAGTCAAAATCACATCAAAAGATGTGATTGTAAATCGCACCTTCTATTCTAGGTGAAGCTCAAACTCTACAGTTAGCCTCATCATAGAGCTAAGTTCCATTGGGGTGTGGGAGGCCAATAGACTAGGATAGAAGATTCAAAATTATATATAATGCTACTACTTTCTCACACAAGTACCCAATCTTTGTAGTATACCGACGACTCTATAAGGGGTCCTGAATAACATGAAACATATTGTGGGAAGCTAGGCCCATTTTAATTTTCATGCATATAGCATTCAAAGGATGATATTTATACTTCATTTGTTAACCCAAATTTGTGTGGCTAAGGTTAGTTATCTCAAGTCCTTAATGTCAAAAATCCTCTTGTTATGCCAACTTACTTTGAGTGTCTTGATTTTGATAAAGATTTTTTAACTTGACATCGCCTACACTTCCCTCACCACCCATTTCATCCCCCCTTGATAGGAAAGTTTGTTTCTAAATCTGTTTTCCCAACTTCTTGAAACTTTCTCCTTCACATCTTATTAAAAACATGCTACTCATAGTTCTAATTTGGTTATGTTTACCTTATGAATATAATTGTATTTTTGAGTGGCTATGAATTACTTTCTTATATCACTGCTTTATTCTTCTTGGATTTATTTAGTTTCTTCTAAAAATTATAAACATTATTTAACAATCTTTTTGTGAATCATATTGCTTCGTTGTTATATTTAACTTTTTCCTTTGTTCAATGAGTTTGAATTGTTACTTCTCACTCATCGATGTTGTTTAACTTTATGTTCCCTTGTCATCTTTGTTTAGTTTTGGTTTGTTACTTATTTTACATTGATGTTAGACTTGTCATTTTACTTTCACATGTCTTTAGTTTGATCTGTTTTGTTACTCTTCTTACTTAAGGTACATTTTTTGTTTGAGTTTTTCAGTCATTTAGTAGCCTTGGCTTTTTCAGTTACCCAATTTTACTCTCAATTTGCTTTGGTCATTTTATCTCTAACTTAGCATATATCACCCTAGCTTACCAATTGACCAATTAATCTATTTTTGATTATTTTGATTTCCCTATATTTTCTTATTTTTAATCTTTAATTTTGTATCCATAGGGTTTGTCCAAAGAAATTGATGCGCCTTCCCAATCAAAATTACAAATATATCAAAACAACCATTCAACAATAATGGTAAGTCAAGGTAAGTCTATGATACTTTTATATTACTTCAGTTATTTATTTAATGCCATTTCAAGTTATGTTTTTAATGCAAGTTACTAGCTCAACATTATGGATTGCTATGTTCTTTCTCGAAGCACCATACCATGTTACAACTACATGACGTGTGATGAGATTTGAGTGGGGCATTTGTATACACATAATATTCTTAAATTTTATCAATTATTGATCTTGTCTCTCTTGCAAGAAATTTTTCAATCTCATTTTCTCTGAGTGCACATCTTAAAGGGTGCACCAAGAAAGGGGTTACCATACCTATGATAATTCTTAGGATTGTTGTCCCCTATACCACCACTTAAAATCAATATAAGATACTCCTATCTATTTTCTAGGCTTTAAAATCCCACTTATACACTTTCCTATGCAACCCACTACCCGAAATATCCCCTAACTAAGCAAAAAACCCCTTTTACCATGTATCCTACTAGGTCAACCAGTTCGACCCCATTTTGGGATTTACCACACTTTAAAAAACTAGGTTGGCCCAAGTAGACATAGTTCAAGACCTAAAAACTCTATTTTATGTCTAACAAGGTTGACCATGCTGACTCCATTGGTTTAATTTTAGAGAGGGTTTAGGGTCAATCTGTGGCTATAGATAGCCCCTTTCATTTCATTTCTAAGAGAGAATCAATCAATTGCACATCATTAATGCTCACAAATCTACTTATATAATCAATAGGAGGTTTCATTGCTTAGGTTTTTTCCCTTGGATAAGTATCTTAGCTCCTAATAGGTGGTTTAGTAGATTATCTTGCTTAAAATCATTTACAACCATAGAGACCTATCTAGGGTTATCACAAGATGGCATTTGCCTAGAAACCTTGGAAACCTCTCCTTTGCTATAGTGTGACAAGAGATCCCTTAATATAGGTTTAGAAAATCGATTATTGGTCATGACCTCGATTTAAACGTATTCCCAAGCATACTTGTTAGTTGATTACCTTCTCCAAGCTTGAATATTATTAGGTAGGATAAGTTATAGAACTGTCTAGTTTTGCTTGCATACAGATTCCTCCTTGAGGCTTACTAATAGGCACAATGTTATAGATTCAATTGGAATAATTAATTGGATAGATGAATGCAACCTCTACGAATTTTTGGAGCTCTTATTTGATTAGGAGTGCCACCTTTGGATGCATTTGATGAAGTTTTTTCTTAATCAATTTAGCATCTAGATGGACCACTAAATGGTGAACAACCAAAGCTAGGTTGAAGCCTGGCATATCATCATAGCACCATGAGAATATATCAATGAACACCTTGATAAGATCAATAAGGATTTCTATTTCTTTGAGGATTAAAGTGGTTCCAAGCTTCATAATCTAAGGTTTGTCTTCGGTGCCCATGTTGACATCAATAGTTTCTTTGACCAAGGATGAAGACTGATCCTATAAATAAGATAGAGGAGAAGGCAACTAGTATTCTTCAAGTGATTGAAAAATATTTGGGAATTATTCAAACAATTCACCATATGCCTTATGTTATTCTGGACTAATAGAAACTCTAGAGAATATAGTTGGGGTTTGTTTTGTTTTACCAATGTTGTTTTTAAGAGACAAATTATCTAGACTTTATCATGATCCTTATGATTCTATTTGATTAAGAGATTCAATATGTTCTCTAAAATATATACCATGTTCTAGATTTATTCTAAACCATTTCCTATGGTCTCCTTTGCAATGGCTTCATCATTTTGAAAGATATCAAGAAAAGTTTCATTTTGCTGATCCCAGTCATGAGAAATGGATGGCAAAGGTTGAGGCTGATGGTGAAAATGGAGGTGCTACTAAAAAGGTTTGTGGCAGCAAGATCTTCATAGAGATCATAAGAAGAACCTATTTCGACATCCTCATCAGAAAAATACTCCCCAAAAACTGAAGAAGTATCTGAAATGACATCATAGGGATCACCACCAAGTGGTTTGTATCCCAAACCTCGAAACAACCTATGACATTTGATCAAGATTGGTTATAGGATGCCTTGTTTATGAATCCCTAGTCATTTCCCTTTATAATCCATATTTTTACAGGTGATTGGCCTTAGGGTATTTTAAATCTTTGAAACAAGCAGCAAAACCCTCTTTTGTCAACTAGGAGTCGATCTTTCAAGTTATTCCTCTGACAATAGCCCTAATTTGGAAAATGATGTTGATCCAAACTTGTAGGTATTTGACTTAACCTTCTTCATGGTGGGGGACCCATAGTTGTGGGATGACAAGGGGAGGTTACCAACATTGAAAATTTGGTATTTGTACACTCCACATCCCTTGGAAGTGATTTTGATGCTAGTGGATGCAGGTAGATTGGAAGACATGGATGGCAATTCATTAGGGTGGATAAATTTCTTAGGCTTGGCATCATAGGGGGTACTCTCAGTGCTAGGAAAATATAAACTATGATCAAGTCCTTCCATCACTTGAAAACTGCATAAGATTTACGAATCACCTGGGATATTGACTTCCATCCTTTAGTGTGGAAATTTTAAGCATTGGTGGAGAGTGGAAGGAACAACTCACATTTCATGGATCCAAGGATGGCTCAAGAGGATGTTATAAGGTAAGTCAAAATTAACTACATGGATAAGTGTTTGATATAAAATAATCCCCACAATGATAGGAAGGTAGATGATTCTAGCCGACTATCTCTCATTATCATCATAAACCTTGATTACAATGAGTTGGGGCCCAAGCTGATTTTGAATATCTCAATTTTTTGATAAAAATAATATTACAAAGATTCACAACTGACCCTCTATCTACAATCACTCAAGGTTTCTTTTGGTTTGCGATGGATACCTCTATATATAGGGGTAGTTGTGATTAGGGCCAACTGGTGGCATATCCTAGGGGTTAAAAGTAATTTGTTTTGATGAAGACAAGTGACCAAAAAGGGCTTGAAATTGACTGGCATCAATGTCTGTGGGGTCTTTGGACTTATGAAGGATTTTGTTTAGAATGTTATGGTGGATAGATAAGGACTCAATAAAATCCATATAGAGATCTAGGTTGGGGTATTCTCAATCTATTGGATCATGTCATAATTACCTTCAGGAGTGTTTGATAGAGTCTTGTAAATATTGAGCTTAGAACGAACCCTTTAAGGCAGGTCCTTGAGAGGTGTCCCTAGGACAATGATTTTTCCACATCGGGTGGTGAAAACACAATCAAAATATACCCTTTTGACTTTGATAATGAGATGTTATGAGACTTGGGGTTCTTCAGGTATATTTTGGCCCTAATTTTAATGGTAGTGTTATGATGGTTATGTTGGTAAGGGGTTTGACAATAATTGACTCGATTGGAGGATGAAGGTTGACCTTGATCCCTAGTCGTACCCTTGGGATTTTGATCATGCTTGAGGAAGGGATCTTGTTAAATACCCAATTTTTTATTCTTTTAATAAGATGCTTCTCCTTCCTCATCTATTTTAGATTAGATCTTGAATGTAGTTTCTTAGTTGTATGCACCTATGAGTATCATGTCTTTGACACGATGATAATGTCAGTTAAAATTTTCCTTGTTCCAATTTGGATGAACTTTAATTTCATCAAGGGGTTGAATTTATGGTAGGGTAATCATGTTTCTAGTGTTTAATTTCTTCAAGACATCTTAGATCAGCTCACCAAAATTACTATAGTGTTGCTTTCCTAAAGTGGTCCTTGACCTTCCTCGTAGAATGTTAATATTTGATGTATGTTATTGTGATTTGGAGAAAGAGGTAGGGCTTTGGAATGTTTCAACATGTCGAGTATATAATACGTCTCCAACAATGTTCTTATTCTTGTTAAAGAATTTGGGCTTATCCTAAGGTGTATTATTACTTTGATTGTGATCTTTCTTGGAATAGAGCTTGATGACCCCTTTTTTTATAAGAGCTTTCTCTATCTGAATGCCTTTCTCAACAATTTCATCGAAAGTAGTAGCATAATGAAGTTTCAAGTGATGGCCTAATTCTGAATTAAGGTTGTTAATGAAGATGTTTACTAATTACTTTTTTAGGAATCGAACAAAGGAACTGACTTGCCAAACTCCACAATCGCTAGAGGAATGGTGTCAGACTTTCTCCATTTCTTTATTTTAGCATTATATAGATCCAACATGGCAATTTCATGTTCAAAATTATAGGATAAATACTTGATGAATTTCTCAATTAAATCCCCAAATGATGTAATAGATCCCTTAAGCAAGTGCATGAACCATTATAATGTTGGTCCACCAAGGCTTCGTGGGGATAACTGAAGCATATAGGCATCATTATAGGCAACTTCATGGCAAGAAATGAATAATTATTTGACATGGTCACGTGGGTACCCTTTTCCTTTATACTTATCAACTTTGGGGGTTCAAAATGAGAAGGAAAAGGTACACGAAGAATGCTCATGTCAAGGGGATAGTAGCATAAGTCTTCATATTTGTATCTTTTTGAATGTGCTCTCATATCCATGTTTTCGAGAGCCTCCTTCATAGCTTGCCATTTTTGAGCGAAGGTGGGGTCCAACAAAGGATTTGAAGTGGATGTTGGATTAAGTTTAAACTTGAATTGATCTTGGTGAATATGTGATGGGATGGTTTTAATAGGTCTCCCAGGTGAAGTGGGTGTTTGCATCGCCCCCTAGGGTGTGAATGTCACTAACGTTTTCTTTAGGATCCATGGATTTCTCACCCAAGTTCCTAGGGTTATTGTAAATTTGGTTTGAGGCTTGTCCAACTTTCATTTTTGGTCACAGGTAAGGGGTGCCATGCAAATTGATGGATTAGATGAGTAGATGGTAGATGAAGCTTGCCTTCAAGGTGATTGGTTGGATATGAGAGATGACCAGAGGTTCAACGGTTGTGATCCTGAGCAAATAAGTTTACAATATTTTGAGGTAGTACGAGTGGCTTATATAACAACAAGCATGTGTTTCCCTAAATTTGGACTAGATGAGACGTAATGGATATGGTTTTGGATTAACGATAGGTGTCAAATTTAGGCTGGCAGTATGATAGGTGTTATTAAGGTATCGACAAGTGCTAGGTTCAAACCCAAAAAATGATTTGATAATGATGAGTACCAATTTAAAAAGAACAAAGTAATAGGATAATGATAGGGGCTAGATTTAAACCAACAGAGTGACAAGATATAATATGACAAGTGTTGTGTTTAAACTAGCAATGTGATAGGTTGCTAGCAAAATGACAACAAGGTGATGACAAGTGCATCTTCTTATGCAATGATAGTAAAGAGATGATGGGTGCCTAGTCCAACAAAGTGATAGGTAGTTAAAAATATGACGGCAAGTTTAGACAAGAGTTTTGACTAATGGAAAGGCATCCATGTGAATGGAGTTTGACTAGCTCAAAATTTATACAAGTTTCCTTGCTCAAGATGAATGGGGTGGACAAGTGTGTTTTGATTAGGTTATAAATGGGTGATGTAGATTGATTGGACTTATGTCTAGGATGTAAGGAGGGGTTTAGATTATGGGGGAAGACTAAGGTAAGATTTTTGGAATTTGGACAAGATGAAATGATGGTTAAGTCAAGCTAAAGTAAAATGATGGGATGATAGGATGTGTGTAAGATGATTTTAAGATGGACGAGGATGATCTATGAAAGTGTTCTTGTTTTACCCTAGAGTTAAGTGTTGACTAGGGTTGGTTTGTGTGTAAGCTATAAATTTTGCAAATAATATTGGCCTCAACAACACACAAACAAGAGAAAACAACCCAAATCCCAAAACTAGTGACTGACACGAGAGTGCAACTTGACACCCAGTCCATCGAATGAATTACGATGAGAGGCAACTAGATTGGTCTCCCAACCCTCTCTCACTGTTCGTACCTAGTGAGTGATCTCTTGTAATGTTGTTTTCCTTGCCTTCGATGCATGTTTCACCCAAAGGGTCCTATTCTAGGTCTGACTGGCTCTCTAAGGGAGTCCCCTAAGCACCTTGCATTATGTGGGCCCTGAGTCTGTGTAGGGTGCTGTCTGATGCCTATGTATTGGAGTGTTACCTCCTCACTTCATGAAATCTTATATGGGGAGTTCCACTTAGCTTAACGATAGTTGTGCATGACATTTATATTTTGTCAAAACATAGAGTGTGGTCTTGTCCATGGTGATAATATCCACGTCACAATCCCCCTAAGACCATGGAAAATGTATCTGTGTCAATTCCACGTCATGTTGACCCATAGAAAATAAAAATGTAGAGGTTTATTAACAGTTTTCGATCCCCAAGAATCGTCCTATGGGTACAAGGGAGAGCATATGCCGTCGTAGTCTTGGATAACAAACATGCAACCAAAAAATATACTAAATTAATTAAAATTCAAACAAGCAAGCAAGTTAATTAACTCTGATTAAGATGTGATCAAAATATATCAAAACGGTTTCAAAATGCCAAGCCTTTGACATGCAGCATGCAAAACAGATTGTTAGTAGTTTTGAAATTGGCTCTTCAAGGGTAAAACCTGCAAACAAGTGTTAGACCAAACACAAAGTGTTATACAGAACAAAACCACTTATGTAGTCAACAAGGTCGCTTCTATGCAGAACAGACTAGAATCAGAGAAAGGTCAGTTTGACAAAACCGCTACTATAGTTGACAAAGTCACTAGTCTACAAAACAAATCTGTTAATTGTGAAAAACCAAAGTATCAACTTTGTAAAAAATATAAATGATTATACCTAAAAATGTCGTTGGTCACTTAGACAAGGTCCCTAGTGTAACAGACTCGCTTATGTCGACCACTTCAGAGTAGTGACTTTGTGTAAATCTGCACAAAACAAAAAATAGAAGCAAAATAGAGATGGAGATTGCTCAAAACAGATGAGAAACTGGTTAGCGATTGCTCAGAAATAGGTTATATTCAAAGACAAAAAATAGAAGTGTGTAGAGAGTCTTAAATATGCCCAACAAATTCCATTGTGTCAATTTCATCTAATAATGACTTTGTATTTCCTTAGAATATGAATTTAAATATGAAAATCAAACTAGAAACAATCTTATATCAGTTATGACTAACATACGAATAGCTATTGATCAGGAGCTAACTAAAAACTGATTAAGAACCAATGAATTACGGATTTGAGAACTAGGTTTTGGAATAGGTTATACACAGAACACAAAGTCTCTATTGTCTATAAAAAAATCGTTGGTCTCAGATTAACGTAATTGGCAACTTTGTAAAACTTGCAGAAGAATAGAGTATAACAAAAACAGATCATAACCGTATCATAAACAAGTTATATGTGAATTAACAACAGATTAAAGTTGATTAGAAACTGATTAGGAGCAGGTAATAAATATATGACAAAGCCATTGATTAGATTAACAAAGTCACTGATTTCGAAGCCAAGGTTGTTACTGCACCGTAGCATCTTTGTAAGACCTGCACACAGACCAAAAATATAAACAAGTCAAGGACAATAATAGTGGCTTTGTAATACAACACAATAAAGTCATGATTAGATATTGGCAAAGTCGCTACTACAGGCAATAAAGCCGTTGGTTTCAAAATAAGGCTAGTAGCAGCTTTGTAGGTATATCTCAAAAAAAGGAGTTACATGCACAAATTCGCTACTACTATTTACAAAGTCTCTAGTAAAGTCAACAAAATCGCTAATTAGAAAGAATGATAATAGCGGCTTTGTGAGAAACATGAGAAAAGTCAGAACATTTATTGAAACTGCTAGCAGTCAAAAAAATGGTCAGGACAAGGTCTTGACTAGTGTGGACGAAGTTGTGTTTGCAAAGTCATCCATACACAGACCAAAGCCACTGGTAACCTGTAGGTGCAAATTCATAGAAATTTTGATATCTTTTGTTGTCAAATATCCTTTAAATGGCCCTTCAAGCTCAATCACTCACACCAGAAGCTTAGGAACATGAAATCAAAGGAGGATTCCCACTGTGGTCATCATTATGTATAAAACTTGAAATTAAGATTCAAATGCCAAAGATAATGAATATAATTCCAAATGACTAAAAATCAATCTCAAATCTACTCTAAACACTTGATTGGACAAGGAAGACAAAATGAGTGCAATGTAGCAATTGAAACACAATAGATATGCCTCAATTCATGTAAGCATTTTACCTCCAAAACAAAGATATGCCCCAAACTTGACAAAATGATTGCACCTTGTATGTTTGGAATGTTGGATTGCTATGAAGAGCTCAAGACTTGACAATGGCAGCAATGAAGCATGGAATTCTCAATCATTCATTAGTTGGATTTTCATGGAGGATGGTTGGTTTATTTAGAAGGTGGTGAGAAGAATGAAGAGTTGGGTTTGAATCTTGTGGGTATCAAGATCAAGAGTGGATAAATATTGTAGGAATTAAAAATTCCTATGGGAAACAATTCATTTAATAAGTCAACTAATTAAAAAATTCTTGAAAAATGCTAGAAGAGACGGTGTGGAGCTCTAGGTGTATTAGGAGATTTTATATCTCATTATGGTTAATTAAGCATAGTTAGTGGGTGATTAGAGGAGGGATTTGTAGGGTGAGGTTGGTGGAGGTAGGTGGGATGGAATTTTAAATTCCAAAATAATGGATGATTTAATTAGTGGCTTAATAGGGGTAATGACATGATTAATTGGCATGTAGGAAGTCTAAGGTTAGTATAGTAAAGGGGAATGTTGGAGATAATAGATTATTTGTTATGGAGGATTAATAAATAAATAAATAAATTTCATGCATTATTAGAGGGAATGAGCGTAATGTTAGGTAATGGTAGACATAATAATGAAGCGATCGAAATTAGGTGTATACAAATGGGTTTGTATGTGCGTAATTTTACATGAATGATACTAAGTCATGTATGCCTAAGGAGGAATAATAGGTTCATATGCTAGTCCACACCTCATGCAATATAGCTACTCATTGGTGGATGGCACATAAGCCACATATTCCTACATGGCCAAGTGTGAAAGAGGCTATATGTACACACTTTCAGAGAGGCAATGAGAAGGGATTATAACACATAAAGGAGATGGGAAGCCGACTATGTAATCAAATTCTTGAAGAGACTTCAAAAAAATGATTTGTAGCCCTATTTGAGAGGCTATGGCCTCACAATTTTTACAACACATTGAAGTCATGGGCTCATGCATGGTACAGCCATAGCATGACACAATGAGAGATGGAAAATTGGAAGCAACTATGAGATAAATTCTACCAAACATTCTCCTTCCACTCTAAAGAACCTCACCTGAAGAAACCACTCCAGATGATGAAGCAAGAGATTGTCTAAAATAAATCATAGATTTAAGGCTTGCATCATAACACTATATGGGGAAAATAAGTATGGTGTAAAATAATTATTCCAACAACTTGGATTAAGGATTACGCCCCAAGCTCGAAGGGGGATGAAAAATGCTAGGGAAGTTGACTACACCAAAGCACAAGCTAAGGAAAAGTGCATGCAAGTCAAGCAATTGACAATCTTGAAAGCAATCTGCAAAGTGGATGGCACCAAGGAATTGGAGGAATATTTGGGTCATCTGAATATAGAGACTTCAATAGGCGAGTGGACATTAAGGGATGCTTAGGGAAAAAAGAAGAAATATTATAATGAATACCTACACACGACTGAATTCAACATTGGAACAAAAGAAGATCCCAAAGTTATAAAGTTTGGATACTATTGGTTGCATGTAGAGATGACATGCATCGTTAAGATGTTAGGAGAGTTTTGAGAGTCGTTTCATACAAGATACCAAAATAGGTCCAAGCATTTTCATTGTGAATTGCATATTTGAACAAAAAGCCTTGCATCAAATGGACCATAACAACAATATTCAAGTTTCATCGGATTAATTTGCACATTACATAAAGGTTTTAAATAGCCTTTCTTACTTTGTAGTTCTCCCTATCTAATGGGCCCAACTAACCAGTCAACCACCTGGCTCACCCAACTAACTTAATAATTTAATAAAACATTAAACATCTAATTTATTTAATGTATTAACTAAGGGAGTGTCTCACACACAGAAGCATGCCCCATACAACACATTATTTTATTTAATTAGACTATAGAACTAAATAAGCATTTGGATCACACAATCCAATAAACCCACTTGATCTAAAGGGGGTAATGAAGATGATTTAGAGCAATACAACCTTCCAACTAGCCACATGTACCTCTACCACTAATCAACCTATGTGAACAAAATATACTACAATTGTAGATTGACCCTCTATGCCTTGTGCCTATCGACACTCCTTGACATGAAGATGGTTAATATGTCTCATTCACCACCCCTTTGATTATTTTTACTTGTATTGTAGTATGAACATCATCATGGGAATGCCCAAGCACATTGATCCATGTCTCGATGATAATTTTGTATTTGAAGTATGGTGCATCTTATCTAAGGCCCAACAACTCTAACCACTTTGCAAAAACTCTAGTGCTTACAACTTATATCAATATGGTCACCCAAATACTTATCAAAACCAAAACAATATCTTCCCCATATCAATTGAGAAGTGAGAAGCCTATACAATATAACTACCACCAAATAACAGGTTCTTTGCTCATCAATGACATCAATAAGAAAAAACAAAAATATGAATAAAAATAACTTCAAACTTCTATCATATATCAAAAAACATCAATATATAAAAACCCAATCTCAGAGCTACTAGCGAACTCAAAATGGGTGGTATTCTATCTCTGTTAGCCAAGTTGATCCCCAAGGACTTGTAGCCCACAAGATACTACATATCATTTTTTGATTGTACTAACATTAAGAATGAATGGTGTTTGTAGTCATATAAAATGCAAAATTGGATGAATTAGGCATGGCTAATAGCACCTAACCTATAGGTCCTCTTTCTTGCTCACATAACCCTCCTCGATTAGTCTTTCATTGATTCCCAATCCTCTGTAGCTTTTCGGACTGAGCTCTTTGAGACCCAAGCAGTGCTCTCAGACCTAGATCTATCCCCCCAGGTCTCATCCCCTTAGGACAACACCCAACTTGGACAAGAGTGCTGAAACCTAGAGTGTCCTGATTTTGGCATTATTGTCCAAGTTCAAAATTGCTCCTAATGGTCAGATTCTTTTGGATCCTTATCTTTTTCTTTGTCGGCCTAACACAAATTTATTGAACCCATGATCATTAATTACCCTATAAAAATCAATTCAAAGTCCATTTAGAGGGGTTGGCACTCATTCACATGAAAGAAGCAAGAATACAAGCAAGTACACTCAAGCACTCTTCACTATTCTCTGCATACAACCTTCCAAGATCAATTCAAGCCTATTCAAGCACTCATACCAGTCCCTAGTCATCCAAAGTTCATTCCAGTTTCACATCTAGTTGCATACATCATACATTATTACACCAAACACTTCAATGAGAGAACTACATTAGCTCGATCCCTCTTCAGAATATTGGTATGTAGGTAGTGTGCTCACACATGGGGTGTGAAGTGTGTCTAGCATATCCTTTACACATTAACCCCTTCTCTTCTTTCCCTGAGTTTCAATTCAAGTTCAAGCACTAGGAGCTACTAAGGGTTTCAGAGATTGAATCAGACACATAGTAAGCTCTGCAAGTTTTTAGGCTTCAAAATTTCACAAACAAGGTAACACAGACCTATCGAACAGAACCCAAAAAGCTTTCAGCCTCAGGATAATAGCGTCAGAATAGGACTATAGCATCGAATAGTAGGGTGTCCACTTTTGGTGCTCCTATCCAACTCAAAAATGAAGTTTAAGAACATGTTTTAGTCTATTTTCCAATCTTGCTCCTCCATTAACAGGGTTTGTCTCAGTCCAAATCAAATGGAATAAGCTAAGTTCTAATTTCTTTCACATACTGTTATATTTAGAAAAAGACAAAATACTATATGTTTACACAAATCAATAGGTTAATTAAATCATATATATTTACTGATTTACATTGCTCAAACCCTTTATTACTTAGGAATTAAACACTTAATTTCTTAAAAATAAGAAAACATTTAGTGAAATCGGCTTACTTCGAACTTTCGCACAAAAACCCTAGAAACCCTAGGGATAATTATTTTTAATTTTTTGCCATAATTTTTTTATTTTTATTGAATTCAAAAATCAAAAATCTATCAATTCATTACAAAAATCGCACATATTTTGTTCAAACTCTAGTTTGCAAATACTAGGTCCTTTTTGCATACAAACACATTCAACACACTAGGAAAAATATATTGCTAATTTTAAAAATATTTTCTGATTTTTCCTAAATTTTTCAAGCAAAATTCTACAAAGTTTTTCTAAAATTTTCAAATTATTGCACTAATTTTTAAAAAAATCATTTAAAACCCTACTTGCATCAAATACATTCTCAGTTATGTTTCAATACTTTTTGCATCATTTTTTGAAAATTTAGTTGCATATTAAACTCAGAGAATCAATTCAAAAATCAAACACTCATAGTATTTTTCAAAGTACTTATAAAAAATATTTAGTTACATATACTAGCACCTACTTGCTTTTCAAGGTATCACCTTACATGTTTGGTAGCTCAGTATCCTTTTTTGCACAAATTCCAAATCACTATTTTTTTGGACTTTGTGTTTCTTATATTCAGTACTTTCCCTTTCTAGCACATTGCCTATTACAACATATTGTAAAACATTTAAAATTGTTTTTATACCTTATCAATGGCTCAATATAACAGTTTTGATCAAACTATTAAAAGAGAACTTTAAGAACTCTTAACCAAACACCTAGAAATGGAAAATGGCATGCTTAGAATTCTACAAGAAGAACAGAAAAAAGTAACCAATAGGCAATCTTCTCAAACCACAAAGCAACCAGTTATTAATGACACTATGGGGGAAACTATGTCTCAACCACCCCCTATAGCAGCCCAACCTTCTTCTATGCCACCATTTGTAGCTAGTACATCCCTATTTCCTGATGTGGCGGCCCTTGTGCAAGAGATCTGATCTCTTCAATCCAAGGTGCAACATCTTGATCAAGGTACCACTAGACCTACGTAGGCTTTGGATTCTTTTGCTCTTTTGCATACACCATTGGCATGTCATATTGTTTCTACACCCTTGCCACAAGGTTTTGTTCAACTCAAGCTTACTTTTTATGATGGTAAGGGTGATCCAGAGACATATTTGAGAGATTTTCACATAGCATGCTTGTATTATGTACCCAATGATTGGCTACTTACCAAGCTATTCCCATGGAACTTACAAGATTGTGCTTTACAATGGTTTTATAGTCTACCGAATCAGTCAATCACAGCCTTCAATCCTTTAGCAGACATGTTCCTAGCACATTTTAGTATCAACATTGGTGACAAGATTTCATATGCATAGATTGCACAACATAAACAAAGGTCAAATGATCTCCCTCATGGATTATGTTCTAAGATACAAGACTATTTTGGCTAAGCTAACTAGCCCTATGGTTGATCAAGAACTACAGGACATCTTCAAACAGATCCTTCTACTAGCATTGCATGAATATATTATGTTCAAAATATTCTCTTCCTTCATTGAATTGTGTCATACACTCAAGGGAAGAGAAGTCAAGCTAATTTCAATGGGCAAACTCAAGTATTTACGTATTCTAAACACAAACAACAAGAGTAACAACAAAGTCCCATACAAGGTCAAAATTAGTGACAACAAGAATCAAAATCAACCAATAGTCAATGCGGCTTCAAAGCCCCCTTAGTGTGTGGTTTTATCAGCGCATCCTCGATGTGCATTTTCAAATCTACCAGTTTCTCCAACCAGGGTTTTACAATAGTTATCGGAATGTAATATCATCACTCTCCCACCTATCCAAAAAGTAGATCTAGCAAAGCCTCTTCCATAGGGATATGATCAGTATGCATTTTGTGATTTTCATAGGGTACCAAGCCACACAACAAATAGATGCATTAGTTTGTGACATAAGATACAAGACTTGATAGACGATAATCTACTTGATCTGGGCACTTCATTTGAGCCTCCAAGGACAAAGCCAACACAAGATAAAGCTTTGAAAATATTTTTAGATCTATTTCCATAGCATTCAAAATAAGATAAAGAGGACACATCAAGTGTTCATCATACATACCATACACATCCTCCACCAACTATATACTAGGCACCTTTAGTTGAGGCACATCCTTTGAGAGGTATGATAGGTGTGTATGAGCCCAGAGTTCTATCTAGGCCTTCAATATATTTTTTAGATTCATATATTGTGGAGGATAATACAGGCTATAATGCATTTTTTATCAGAGCACATATTCATAATCAGCCTATTCGTAGTGTACTCATTGACAATGGTTCTAGTCTTAACATGTGTACCTTCACACTACTTCAATATTTGGGTTATTCAGAGAGGATATCACTCTGATAGACATAGTTATCAGTGGTTTTAGTGGGCATATTCAGAGTTCATTGGGTGAGATAATACTTACACTATAGGTTGGTCCTACATATGTGGCAACACCATTCACTATAGTTCCCAGTGCAGGAGTTTTTGACATATTACTCGATCGACCATGGATTTAAAAACTCAAGGTAGTACCTTCTACAATTCATAGATGCATGAAATTCATTCATACTAATCAAGTTATCACAGTTGGCAGATTTCCTTGAGTCACCACTCCCCACTTCAGGCCATCTACCAGCTTACAGTCACCAGCTCCAGTTCTTTCACCAGTTTCAATTTTTCCTCTAATTTTAGTACAGTGTCTACTTCAGATCAGTCATAGTTGCAACATCCATTTCCAGTACAGAGGGTTCATACACCCCCATAATTTCAATATTCTAGACAACTTTCAGTGATAGTATTCACACCTAGAGCAGTTACATTGAGATCTCATATAGCTACATAGAGAGCCCCTGTTCAGAGAGATTCTACTTCTAAATGGGTCCTTAAGAACCCTACAGTTGCATCCACTTCTCAAAGTTATAAGGAGACCCCATATTCGACTTCCACTTCATAGATTTTAGAGTAGTTACAATGTACACAGCTTTCAGCTTCACAATCTCAGTCATACACCTGTGCCTCACGATCACACATGATTCAATTGTTTGATACATGACACCATGATAGGGAGTCTCATCTAAGACTCATCAGTTAGTATTATTTCTTCCCAGTATTTCATGTACATAGCTTATATCAGAATATAAAAACATTCAAAACATATCAAAAATATTTTAAACATTTTGATTGTATACATTATCCATACTTTACATTACTATTATCATGCTAGGACTTACATTCATTGTTTCATGCTTTTGTATGTTGATTTTCTACATTACCATGCTTCACTTGATCTTCTTTGAGTGTGTGTAGTGACATCCAACTCCTTGATTGCTTCATTCTACCCATTGAGGGGACATTCATGCTTCTACATTCAAGACACACATTGATATACATATCCACTGGGGGCATCTTCTACATGACTAAACCATCCAGGTTATGTCATTCCTACACTACACACTTTGAGTTATCATACTGATGTACATTACTTTATAGATTACATAGAATACTATATCGACAGTTCACTAGTATCTAGCACTTGTGTATCTCTTAGCATATACCTAGTCTTGTACTAAACATGTTTTGCATACTCTCACATTTGCTTTGATTAGTTAGATGTGCTTGTATCTTTCCAGTTCTTATATGCTTTCCTTGCTTACTTAGCATAGCTTGTGTGATTGAATTTTTAATTCTAGTTTGTCTCTTGCTTGTGCCTTAGGACATTTGCCAATGTCCTTTGCTTCTATTCATGTGTGTGCCTTAGGACATTTTCCAATGTCCTTTGCTTGTCCTCTTTTATGTGCCTGTGGCCCGTATGCCAACTTTTCTTGTTTCTCTTGTATGTGTATGTGGTATTTGAACATACCTTCTATGCTTCTCTGCTAGTTTGTGTGACATGTGTATGTGTCCCTTATTTGCATATCCCCTTGGCCATCCTTGTACGCTTTTTTCTTGTTGCTTGATTGCTTGTTTGCTTCTCATTGTGTGCAATGCCATGATCCATATCATGCATTTACCTTGCTTTCTTGGATGTCATGATGGACATCATGTTCCATCCCTTCAACTAACAACTAAAAACTAACATCTAACATTTTTAGTTCAATACTTTGTGCATACTTTCACATTGTTATATCTATCTAGGCATACCCTTGTTGATCTAACAATCTCACAATACAAGCATTGTTATATCTTGAAACATATTGTCAAATATCAAATGATATATATCTATGCAGCTTAACACACTTGCAGGACTCTTTTCTTCTGAGGGTAGTCATTGCAAGTTTATCATTCCTATCCTTAGAAGAGGGGGCATCAAATAGTGGTCATAGAGATCAAACCTCCTAGAATTCAAAACATCAACATTCAAAACACTCAGCATAGAATTCAGACATCAAATCGGTCAAATCAGAGAAAAAAATAGTGACAGTTTTAGATCAACAGTCAGTTTTCACATCAAACGATAGCACCAAAAATGGATAGCAGCACCAAACATAGGGGTGTCCACATTTTGTCACTCCTATCCAGGCATAAAAACACTTAGGGTTTCTAGAAATAGGCAAAAAGTTTAATTCAAGGATAGTTTTTTCACTTCTAGATCAGTCAGATTCAGTAATTTCAGCATAGTTTTCTCAGATACAGAGGGTTATCATGTGTGGCATGATGGTTCTCACTTATAGTTTAGATTAAGTAGTTAGCATAGCTTCCAAATCAAAATCCATGTTCCAGACATCATTAATTGGGGGCAATGTGTGTGGCACATCAATCTTCTTTTATTTTTGAGTTTCAATTTATTCCAGGCATTCTTAGCAGTTACGTGCCTTACTCCATTTTTAGGTGGTTGGCATCACATTCAAGTTAAACTTTCATACAAGTTTAGCTTTTTGAGTACTCGAGTTCCCAAGTTGGCTTTCATATAAGCCTAATACATTAGTTTCAGAGCGGCTTTCATACAAGCCTAATTTCCATCTTTCAAAATGGCCAATAATGGTCAAGTTTCCAACACACATTCGGCTATCCACACCACATTTTCAAATTTACAACACATTCATGGGATCCATGAGCCATCTCATATGGCATCCATTATATATTGGTATCACTTCATAGCTTCACTTCACGAGGCAATGATGGAACCAAAGGGCTAGCCTTTGTGTTCTTGAGTCACCTATTCAGAGGGATTGGACACATAGTCTAGACATCGACTAACACACGCATGATCCGTTAACTTCACTTAGTTGGTAAGGATGGAGCCAAAGGGTCAATGTTTGCATTCGTGAGCCACATTTCAAGGAATTGAGCACTCATCTCCATTCATGATATTACTCTTAATTCAACACATACTCAGCACAATCCAACATCACAACAGGTTTTCTATTGGTTCACGTACTTGGTGAAGTGTATTTATTCATTTCTCTTCCTCTTACTCAGCTTTGTATGTTCTTATTTTAGATATATCATATCCAGTAAGAACTGATCTACTTTATGTTTTCATTTGTAGATTCACACTTCACAACGTGCTCTCTCTATGCACATCCAGCATCACACATCTTCAAGAGCTTCTCCCTTACAGGTAAGTTCAGGGATGCTTTCTATTTTTCTTTTATCTTAGTATTTCACTTTGTTGCATCACTAGAATAAGGGGGGGGCGTGAGGGCTAAATGTAGTCATATAAAATGTAAAATTGGATGACTTAGGCATGGCTAATAGCACCCAACCTATAGGTCCTCTTTCTTGCTCACACATCCCTCCTCTGTTAGTCTTTCCCTGATTCTCAGTCATCCATAGCTTTTTGGACTGAGCCCTTTGAGACCCAAACAACCCTCTCAAACCTAGATCTATCCCCCCAAGTCTCATCCCCTTAGGACAATAGCACCCAACTTGGATAGGAGCGTTGAAACCCAGAGTGTCCTGATTTTGGCACTATTGTCCAAGTTTAAAATTACTCCTAACGAGAAAATTCTTTTGGATCCTTTTCCTTTTCCTTGTCAGCCTAACATGAATTCATTTAACCCATGATCATTATTTACCCTATAAAATGCCATTCAAAGTCCATTTAGAAGGGTTGGCACTCATTCACAAGAAAGAAGCAAGTACACTCAAGCACTCTTCCCTATTCTCTGCATACAATCTTCCAAGATCAATTCAAGCCTATTCAAACACTCATAACAGCCCCTAGTCATGCAAAGTTCATTCCAGTTTCGCATCTAGTTGCATACATCACACATTATTGCACTAAGCACTTCAATGGGAGAAATACATTAGCTTGATCCCTCTTTGGAGTATTGGTATGTAGGCAGCATGCCTACACACGGTGTTTGAAGTGCATCCAACGTATCCTTTACACATTAACCCCTTCTCTTTTTTCCCTAAGTTTCAATTCAAGTCAATCACAAGGAGCTCCTAAGGGTTTCAAAGATTGAATTAGACACATAGTGAGCTCTGCAGGCTTCTAAGCTTCAAAATTTCACAAACAGGGTAACATAGACCTACCGAACAGAACCCAGAAAGCTTTCAGCCTCAGAACAATAGCGTTGGAATAGGACTATAGCGTCGAATAGCAGGGTGTCCACTTATAACACTCCTATCCAACTCAGAAATGAAGTTCAAGAACCTGTTCCAGTCTATTTTTTAGTCCTGCTCCTCTAGTATCAGACTCTGTCTCAGTCCAAATCAGTCGAAATAAGCTAAGTTCTAATTTCTTTCACATACTGCTATATTTATAAAAATACAAAATACTATCTGTTTACACAAATCAATAGGTTAGTTAAAGCATATCTATTTACTAATTTACATTGCTCAGACCCTTTATTACTTAGGAGTTAAACACTTAATTCTCTAAAAAGAATAAAATAGTGTTACAACCATGATGTTCAAATAGAAATTGCCCATTGTTAGGTTCAACATAAGATCAGGGTGTTGAGTACTATCGTTATTGCATCTCTATACATAAAAAATGCCTTATTTCTTTATTTTACAATACATTTTTCTTAAAAACTTACAAGGGACATTCCAAACCAAAATAGTAACTTTTTTGATGGATTTGGAATATATAATCGTCGAAATGAGTGATTGCATGCCTATCTTCATGCTAAATATCAACAAAACTCAAAACTTTGTAGTCATGGGCAATATGCACTAAAAATGATGTGATTTTAAAGATAGCTTTGAACTTGGTTTTGCGTTTGACAAAATTAGACCTCTTAAACTCCTACACACTAAATACCTTGCAAAAACATCTTTTCCAACAACTCCCATGGAAATATATACTCCAAACATTTTACATAACCATCACACATTGAAATCTCATCTTGAAATTATATAACCTTCACACATTGAATACTCTCCTTAAAAGTACACTTTGAACAAAACAAATTTGAACCTGTGACGTCTTGTTTGTCAAGAACCTTATAAAATGTGATTTGTCACTTGGCCTACTAGAATTCTTAAATTGGACATTGAAAATATTATATAAACCATGATGCATTTTTTTTGTCAAGAACCTTATAAAATGTGCTTTGTCACTTGGCCTACTAGAATTCTTAAATTGGACATTGAAAATATTATATAAACCATGATGCATTTTTACCTTCCCTTAAAAAGAGAAAATAAAGTAATAATTTTTATTTACCCCATAGTAGCAAGCAATAAATATTGATTTACTAGGACCCACATAGCAGTGTCAATGAATATATTTTTAGGCAATAAATATTTGCACGCCCTTGTTATGCTCAAGTGAAAAATTCAACGTTTTGAGGACAATTTCAGGTCTCCCAATGCTTTTGATGCAACTTTAACGTCTTTTCAATAGTGTAAATGCTATAGTATGGGAGCAAAAATGCCACATTGAACAACTAAAATCATGCCTAGGCAGAATTCCAATGCACTTAGGGTAGAGTTCAACACATTTATGCCATCAAAATGGGATAATAAGCTCCAAAAAGCATCAAGATGGATTCCAATTCTCCAGGCAACTTCATAGATTCTTTAGGAATTATGTGTACCACCATTTGTAAATGTATAGAAGTTTTAGCTAGCTCCTCATGTTTTGGATGCCATTTCTACACTTTAGGGAACATTATTCATACCTAGGGTGCTCTTTCACTTTCCTCCAGGGAACTCCTATGCTTTCCAAGGCAACTTCTATAGTTCTCAAGCTAGTTCAACACTTCGAAACACTCAAGAAAAATTACCCACACCAAAAAACATCTTGAATACAAATTTGTGTTAAAATCTCAAAGAAAATAGTAAAAACTTTGAATACAACTAATAAGCATATTAGAAACTCCTATAATATGAAAATATATCAAAAACTATATATAATATATTTATGTAAAAGTATATAACTCTCCTCAAGAAATAATGAAAAGCTTTAATTGCCTCAACCATCATTGTCATCATTCTCATTGCCCATTCTAAATGAGGGCTCTGATACCATTTTTTTGTGAAAACCCCTTACATCAGATGGACCATAACAATAATATTTGGGTTCGGACTTTCATTGGATTAATTTGTACATTACATAAATGCTTTCAATAGTCTTTCTAACTTTGGAGTTTCACATGCTCAATGGGCTTAACAAACTAATTAACTACCCAACTAACTTAGTAATTTACTAAAACATTAAACATCTAATTTATTTAATGCATTAACTAAGGGAGTGTCTTAAAAGGAGAAGCATGCCTTATACAACACATTGTTTTATTTAATTAAACTATGTAACTAACTATAAAACCAAGCATTTAGATCACACAATCCAATACCACAACATAGGGGTAACCGTTGAATGATCTATTACAAAACACATTTGTAACCTTTGTCCATGCTTCATTCCATACTTCATCTACAATAGCTAAAGTCTCAATGTTTACCTTCATCCACTCTATTTCATGTTGAAAACGAGAACCTTTATTTACAACACATGCATCCAAATATTCATACAACTTGATAGGAAATTCTACCAAGAACTTATACAAATAGTCATAAACATGTTATTCTTGTTAGAGTAAGAGTTATTTATTTTTCTCATATTATTTATTATGGATGTTTCTCTCACTTGGAGTTTTCCTACTTTCATGGAGAAGCTTGCTTAGTTGTACAATTTGACTAGATGAATAGAAAGTAACTCCCTTGACTGGTTATTCTGGTATGGGAGTTACTCTTCTATTCTAAGGGTCTTTGACCACATTTTGTAGAAGATTTATTATTCCATTCTGTGAGTCTTTGACCAACTTTTATGGAGGTGTTACTCAGCACTCTCATATATGCACACCTCACATTTATGAGTTTTTCTTAATGGAAGACTAATGTTTTGGCTTCTATTTGTCTCATGTAATATTCTCGTATTGATATCATTTAGCTTGTAGTTGTGTTGTGTGTTTGTTTGTCTTGCACCTATCACAAACTTGTGCATCTGCATGATCTGGTGATCTTGGCCACAACTCCGATATGGTATCAGAGTGCCACCTTGGTAATCATGTTTCTGGTTTTATGATGTAAGCTTTATTTTGAAATATTGAGATTGTTTGTAATGTATTGTGAGGCATTTTTTAGAGGGTCTGCAAAAAAAAAATTGGGTAATTTTTAAAAATCTAAAAAACCTTCAGATAAAAAATTTTAGAGATCATTTTTTTACTAAAATCTATTGTGTTAGATCTAAAAGAAGATCTAGCGCCTTAACAACCTATTAAAGTATACTTTGACAACTTTACTCTTGTTTGAGAAGTATGCAGTCTTGGACATCAATTTGGAGTGGTAGAATTTGTGCATATTCCAATGGTTCACAGACTATGCTTGAAACCTCACGGCTTGTTACTGCATACTAGTTCTTCATAGGCCCCAAGCATTTAGCTCGAAGCTCCTTAAGCTAGTCTATGCCTGCTCACTCACCATGTTTTTTGACTAAGTAGTCCTCAGCTACGTTCCAACGTCCACCTGTTCTTGCTCGACATACTTTCGATGGTCTGAAACTGCTCTTGGTTTGTACGTATTCAGCTTGTGGTTTTCAAATCCACCATCTTCATCGTCGATCCTCTCTTCATTAGAAAGGAATCCTAGAGTTTATTTTCTTCGCCGTGATGCCTTCAACCTGTTGATTGACTCCATCTACATGCTCCTTCCCTCGCCAACTTTCTACATTCTAGTCTGTCTCCTTCCCTCCCGGCCTCACAACCGCATTCAAAACAAGTAAATTTTTTGAAAAACGTGGTTTTCTAAAGCCACTATTCATTCAGATTGTGGTTTTATTGTTTTTAAAGGTTGTAAGTGGTTGTTTAAATGAATTAGTAAAATTTTAAAAAGTTCATTGACTTTTTTTTAAAACGGGGTGGGGTTGACTTTATGATATAGTCTTTCATTAGAAGTAATTTATATTGAACTAAGTTTTCTCCCATGTAATCATGGCAAGGAGAGACCTTTGTAAAGTCTGGTAAGTGTTTTTGACAAAAGGATATTGGTGGGGTGTTTTTTAAAGATAAGGGATATCGGTGAGGTCTAGTTTGGTAGGTGGCCAAACCCTCTCACATGTAAAATAAATTTTATTTCTTTTTGATTGTTTATATTTTGTGTATTTTTTTTGGATGCATTATGGTATAAGTCCAACGTTATCTTTTTGTCTTGCAATTCAATCATCTTTTTTGATATGTGTGCACTAATTGTTTAAAATGCATTCTTGATTGTCCCTGACATTTTTTGAAGCATGTATTGTGTTTGCAACATTACGGGGGTTCACCATTGATAGTTCAGGGAGGGTGTATTGTGTTTTTGAGTCATTCTTTCATTTTGTTTGCACTTCTTTTTTATGCAACAATAACAAATACAACTACAAACTTCATTTATGCACAAGGGATACAGGTTCAATTAATCCTCTTACGCCATTTAACTATCATAGATGGAAAATCAAAATGCAATTTATTTTAAGGAGCAAAGGTAGACATCGTATTGCAATGGGGTTAGAAACTGACCAACTACCAATATAGAAAAAGTTAAGTTTTACTATCGTAGTGATGAAGCTTATGGGTTGATGTATCTTTTTGTGTCTAGTGATCTACTCTTTCATATAGAACCTGCCAAAACACTCAATCAAGTGTGGACCATTTTGAAAAGGCTCTTTTGGAAACAAGATGTGATGAGAGGTCACAAACTAGAAAATAAACTTATCAGCTTAAGTCCTAAAAACTTTGACACCATTCAGGATTTCTTCACCAAGTTCAAGTCTTTGAGATTGCAGTTGAAAGACTGTGGAATAAAGAAGAGAGATGGCCAACTTATTCTTTCTATACTCTTAAAGCTAAGCCTTGATTACTCATTCTTTGTCTCTACTTTCCATGCCATTAAAAGTGCTCTAAGCACTACATGAAAAAATTCCTCTTTAGATGTCTTTATTGTCGATATGACTCAGGAGCAAAACAAATTAATACAAATGGGCACATTGAAGTCATCAAAACCTCAATCCCTAATTTTTGGGAATGGGAAAACAAATGCTTCAAACAAAGAAAAGAAGAAAAAGAACAAGAATCAAGAGAAGAAGAAAGAATCAACTTCTGCCAAAACAACCACTAAAACTTCCTCGTCCAATGATAAACCTAAGAAATAGAAGGTTAAGTGTGCCTACTGCAAGAAAAGCGGGCATGATGAACACAAGTGCATAAATAAACAAATTGACCACTTAACGCATCTTGTAGAAAATAACATTGGTGTTCTTGAGTCTATCAAGCAGAGTTCATTAACTCAAGATTATTCTAAGGTACAAAAAAAAGGAAAAGAGAAAAAAAAAGGAAGGCTCTTGTAGCAGTTGCATCTCTAACATATTCATGGGTTATTGATTCGGGTGCTTCCCATCACATGGGTTCTTCACAGGTTGAGTTTTCTTCCTTATAGCCTTGTAGTGTGTCTTCAATCACTTTAGGTAATGACACTTTTGTATCAGTTTCAGGGGGAAGGTTTGTTGAAATGGAAGGAGGAACATTCAATAATGTCATAAGTGTTCCATCTCTTTCAACTAATCTTTTATCAGTATACCAAATCACTGATATCATTAAGGGCATGAGCGTGGAGTTTTTACCATAGTCAATTATCATCAGAGAGTTGCATAATGATTCTACAGTAGCAATGCGAAGGGAAGATCACCGGGCTAGGTTATATACCTTCTCACATTTTGCACCTAATTCTTCTCCAACTACATTGTTGAATCATTCATACGGAGTTAGAAAATTATAGCATGAATAGTTTGGCCACCTCAACTACTACTACCTAAAACAACTCATCAAAAATGACATGGTCACAAGCTTACCTTTAGTCCATTTATCTAAGGGTCTTTGTGAGGGTTGCACCCTTGGGAAGCATCTCGATGAGAAATTTGACAAAGCAAAGATTGGAGGGCTTCACATGCATTGGAGTTACACAGTGATATATCTGGGCCTTTTCCCAATTTATCTTTCACAAGGGATATGTATGTTCTCACCTTTATTGATGATTTCTCAAGGTACGCATGGGTCCACTTAGGTAAAAATCTGAAGTTTTCAACAAGTTTTGAGACTTCAAAGTTCTTGTAGAGAAACAATTTAAGAAATGCATCAATGTTCTTACAATTGATAATGTGGGTGAGTATGTCAATAACAGATTTGAGCAGTCTTACACAACAGAGAGGATTGATTTATAGCATGTAATTTTATACAGTCCTCAACAAAATAGAGTTTTAGAATGTAAGAATGGATCTTTGAAAGAGATGGCTAACTGTATGATTCACTCTAAGTCACTTACACCACAATACTAGGCCGTAATCAATTATGCTTGCTACATTCAGAGTAGGGTTCCCCACAAAGCTTTAAAAGACATAACTCCCTTTGAAGCTTGGCATAGTAGGAGACCCACAGTTGATCATTCAGAGTCTTCGGATCTCCAACTATGGCTCGTACACTTAAAAATAAACACAAGGCTATGGAACTCCAAAGTAAGCTTGACATCTTCATAGGTTATCTGGATGGTGTCAAGGGCCTTCTTCGTTCAACTATGCATGAGTTGTTCATCAAGAAAAGTGTTCACTTTCAGGGGAGTCCCACACACAACATTTGACACTTCTCCCACTTCATTGGACTCACTTGGATTTGATTTAGATCAACCTGAGCACATTCTAGAGGTTGAGGACACTTCTAATTTTGATAGCGAGAGTAATTATGGGAATTCATTTCCATCCACATCTAGCCACACTTTAGAGGATGATGTTTCTCTACCTGACTCATCCACTTCTGGTCCTCTTTGGGCTAGACAGACACTACAAAGTGTTGGCACATGGGTTGGAGATCTTTCAGATGACAAGCAAACACGTTCAGAGTTTTAGAGTGGGTCACATGCTTTTTATGCCTTTGCGTTAGATCTGCATACTTTTTTGGAGGCATCAGATATTCCTAAGTGGGATTCTACCCTGCATGAGAAGTATAACACCTTAATCGGGAATCATACTTGGGATTTAACACTTCTTCCTAAGGGAAGAAATATGGTTCAATACAAATGGATATATTGGACCAAGTATGCAATAGATGGGTCCATTGACAAGTTCAAACTGTGATTGGTTGTAAAAGGTTTCTTATAGGTGTTTGGCATTAATTACACTGAAACCTTTGCACCAGTCGCCAAATTGAACTCTATCAGACTCTCACTCACTATTGTTGTAGCCAATTATTGGGATGTTCATCCGATGGATGTGAAGAGTGTCTTTTCACAATAACCTTGAGGAGGAGATTTACATGGAGCAGCCACCGAGATTTGTCAAGGATCTTTCCTTTGTGTGAAGACATCAAAAATCTATTTATGGCCTCAAATAGGGCCCTCAGGTTTAGTATGCCAAGATGGATTCCTTCTTTTTGCAAGGTTCACTCGATGTCATTCAGATCTGAATGTATACATTTTGCAGTAAGATTATTTGTTTTGATAAAGGTTCTTTATGTTGATGGTCTTTTGATCACTGTGAGCTCTTCCTCATCAACTGTAGCAGTGAAATCTCTTCATAGCAGATTTGGGCTTGTTACAATACTTTTTTGGAATCCAGATTTCTCAGTCTGACTCAAGGATCAGTCTTGCATATCCCAAGCATGTTTTCGACTTACTTTCTTGATTTCACATTGCTAATTGTAAGCCAACTCTGAGTCCTTTTCTATCAAGATTCAAGCTTGAGGTAGATTGTACTTCACCTTTGGTCGATGCTACCTTGTATTAATAACTTGTGGGCAACCTTATCTACTTGACACATACCAAACCTGATATATGTAGGGCCCTCATGAGTTGCACTGAAAAACACATAAGAAGATCTTGCACTACATTCAATGCACACATAGATTTGGGATTCACTGCAGTACTGGAACTTACACCAACTTGATTGGCTATACTAACTCAGACTAGGCTAATAATATTCAGAATCGCAAGTCCACTTCAGGTTATAGTTTTTCATTAGTTTATGTCCAATTAGTTGGTCAAGCAAGAAGTAGCATGTTATTGTTTTATCATCTACTGAGGCAGAGTATAGCAGGGTTGTCAAGGCTACCACTGAAGCCATTTGACTTCAGAGGATTCTCACAGAGTTTGATATCCAGTTCAAACGACCTACCATCATTTAATGTGACAACTAGAGTACTATTAAGATTTGCAAGAATTTGGTCCTAACATCAGTAGATAAAACACATAGAGATTCACATGCACTTTATCAGAGAGTTCATTCATGGGGACATCATTAATTTGAGCTATTGTTAGATGATAGAACAGACAACAGACATCTTCACCAAACCTTTCATGGAGAGCAAGTATCTTCACTTGTGGGCTCTTCTTGAGGTTCAAAATATTGCAACATCATCTTTTGAGAGTGCTGGATGTGAAGCCAATATTCATAGTCACTATTCACAAACACTATTTATGGTGTTATGGCATGCGAATGATGTGGCATGTGGTATATAGGGGTTACATGGTGGTGTGGTCTACAGGTGATGCAGATGATATGGCATGCAGGTGATGTGGCATGCTAGTGATGTGGCAAGTATGTGATGTGGCATGGGCCCATAGAGGGTCCCAAGTGTGATCAGGATGATGTGATAGGTGTGGTGCATAACACTTTACTATAGGACATGGGTTTTGTCCTTAGTAGTCACATGTGGTTTGTCATGTGGTGCAAATGGTCAAGAGTTGGTAATGAGGCAAATTTTTAAGGGGCCCCATTACAACACCTTTTGGACTTATGTGTTCACATGGATGAAGAAGACAAGAAGAGCATTGTTGTTGATTGGCTTCACATGTGTGTATGCGACGCAATTCTTGGAGTAACATGGAATGGCTTGGATCTTGTCTAAAGTGAAGCATCCACTTTGTTGACCCTTGAAGATGAAGACAAGATGAACACTAATGGTGTTTGGACTCACTTGTGAAAGTGGGGCGCAGATTTTTGAGCCACATGGAGATGGCCCTTGATCTTGTATAAAGGTGGATCTACTTTTGTGTATTTTTGCACATATGGACAAACACCACTAACGATCATTATACACCCACTCAAGTGTGGCACATTTTTTGGACCATTGTGTTTCTCTCTCCCTCTCTTCTTTCTCATTGTAAATGCTATAAAACATTATGTTCTCCTTGTATTTATTTATCCTTCCCTTTGGGGGATCACTCTTAGATCATGTTAGGAGGTTGGAGTTTGAAAGACTTGTAAGCTTAGCTCATCATGCATGCTTAGTGGTTAGAGCCTGTAAGGCTTGGTTGTTAGCAAGGCTCACTTAGATGGTTGTATGTAAGCATGGAGATCCTTGAGGTTGAAACCTTGATGTTTGTTAGCTCGGCTCATGGAGATGGAGGTCGATGCTTGGAGCTCACCTTGGATGTTATGGATGTTAGCATTGTATGGAGTTGCATGTTGTAGCTTAGAGGTTAGAGCCTGGAAGGCTTGTCACCTGAGTGTTTGGTTGTTAGCACTTGAAAGGAGTTTCTAGAAGAATTATTGTAGAAAAGAGGATTTACTGATGCAATATGAAGTATGGAAGTTGTCATTGCCCCGTGGTTTTTTCCTTGTTTTTGTAAGGGTTTCCGCATATATCTTGTGTAATATGTTCTCTCTTGTGTTGTGTTTTATTGTAGCTTGTTTTTATTTTCGCATTGATTAATTGCACTATAGAATACATTTTTATTAACAAGTGGTATCAAAGCTAAGCTTTAGTTGTCGGTACCTAAGCCATGTTTTTAATCCTAACAAGTGGTATCAGAGCCATGGTGGATGTTTTGTGCAAGTCAGATCTGCAGGTGAAGAGACTAAGATGTAAAACAAAAAATATATTTTTATGATAGGTATTCCTCTCTGTGGGAGATGCAGATGGAGAATGGATGAAAATTTGATCAAGTTTTACTAGATGGATCAGCACCAACACAGTGTTCTTGATGAAAAAGCAATTGTACAGCGTGTGGTGGAGCAAGTTGGTCTCCATTGGTGTAGATAGAGGGTGATGATAAGGCATGTACCTTGTTGTAGTTCTTGGCTGGTGAAGGGGTATAAATTGTGGATCCTACTACCATAATGTGTTAGTCGAGATGTTCAAAATCCATGGAAAGGAGGTGCAATCAAACTTAAAATTGTACATGTTGAAGTAGTTTAGGATGATGGAGAAGATCAAGTGAGCCCTGAGGTTCTCGAAAGGAGAAAGCTGGTGTTGAATCAATCCAAAACTCAGAGATGCATTGAATGAAGTGCTCGGTGGTTGTGGTGTAGCGGAAGCGAGTCGCCAAGAGGGCTATGGTGTAGCTGATGTAAGTAGCCAGGTAGACTGATACATGAAGTAACTTTGCATATGAGTTGGTTTGACATGCGATAGAGCAGGATGCAATTTCACTATGAGCTCAAAAACTCGATAGGTGTAGTGATGCATTGAGTAGTGCAACAACTTCCCTGAAACTGTTGACAAGTGTCATGTTGAGCATGGTGGGTAGCGGCTTGTTGTGTAGAAGTCAAGTGTTGATTTATATGGGTTCTCGCTTATGTTGTTAACTACTATCAAGAGTGTGGTATGCACTTGTTGTTCAAGGTTGGAGTAGTTGGTTTCCTACATGGTGATCTCATGATGAGATGGAGTAGCCAAAAGGATATGTGTATGAGGCAAAGTTTGTTGGTTTGCAGATTGAAGACTATACGCGTTGAAGCAGACGTGCAGATGGAGTACAATAATATCTTCATGGGAAGCCAAGGTTTTAGTAGATGTTTCTATGGATTGATGGCATGTTGGTTGAAGTTCCCAACATGATGAAGATCAATGGTGTGATGGCTCGGATGACTAGGACAAGATGAAGGTGGTAGGAGCAAACCAAGAATGAAGATGCATAGGGACATGAAAGCAAGGAAGTCAAGTATCCCACTTCTTGCAGTTTTTTGAGTTATCTTCTACAGTGTCCTATAATAGAAGAGGAGGAGACATGGATGTTATGTGTATTGTTTTCATTGGGAGTAAGAAAACCTCATATCTATCATAGTGTGCACTAAACTAAATACTTCCAAGCAGTGGGAGTAGTGAACGGTTCATGGCAAAATCTTTGGATGAAGGATGGGTCTGTGGTGAAGTGGGAGTCACTTCGGATGCTGAAAATTTGCTGTGGAAGAGAAGATGTTGACAAAGCCGATTAAGCAAAAAAGTTTTTGTAGTGTATAAAACTTCTACTGGGCTTGTTGTGTGGGCAACAGTGGGCATGAATGGCAACTAGATGGCAGAATACGTAGGTGTGGTAAATCCTTTGTATATTGACTTCAAGTGAGAGATTGTTGGGTGTGAAGCCAATATTCACAGACACTATTTACAATTACTATTCATAGACATTATTTATGGTGACATGACATGCAGATGATGTGGCATGTGGTATGTAGGTGTTGCATGGTGGTGTAGTCTACACGTGATGTAGAGGGTTCCAAGTGTGATCAAAATGATGTGATAGGTGTAGAGCGTAGCACTCCACTAGAGGACATAGGTTTTGTCCTTAGTAGTCACATGTGGTTTGTCACATGGTGCAAATAGTCAACGGTTGGTAATGGGGCAAATTTCTAAGGGGCCCCATGATTCACGTGTGAAAAAGTCAAAAGGGGATTGCAACACCTTTTGGACTTGTGTGTGCACATAGATGAAGAAGACAAGAAAAATACTGTTGTTGATTGGCCTCACATGTGTGTGTGAAGCGTAATTCTTGGAGTTACATGGGTGGTTTGAATTTGTCTAAAGTGGAGCATCCACTTTGTTGACCCTTGGAGATGAAAAGAAGATGAACACTATTAGTGTTTGGACTCACTTGTGGAAGTGGGGCGCAGGTTTTGGAGCCACATGGAGGTGGCCCTTGATCTTGTTTAAAGGTGGATCTACATTTGTGGACTTTTGCACATGAGGACAAACACCACTAAGGATCACTATACACCCACTCAAGTGTGGTGCATTTTTGGGGTCACTATGTGTTTCTCTCTCCCTCTTTTCTCTCTCATTGTATATGTTATAAAGCATATGTTCTCCTTCTATTTGTTTATCCTTCCCTTTAGGGGATCACTCTTGGATCATGTTAGGAGTTTGGAGCTTGGAAGGCTTGTAAGCTTAGCTCACACAGATGCTTGGGTTGTAAGCATCATGCATGCTTAGTGGTTAGAGCTTGTAAGGCTTGGTTGTTGGCAAGGCTCACCTAGATGGTTGTATGTAAACATGGAGATTCTTGAGGTTGAAGCCTTGATGCTTGTTAGCTCCACTCATGGAGATGGAGGTTGATGCTTGGAGCTCACCTTGGATGCTATGGATGTTAGCATTGTATGGAGTTGCATGTTGCAACTTGGAGGTTAGACCCTGAAAGGCTTGGTTGTAAGTTTGGCTCACTTGAATGTTTGGTTGTTAGCACTTGAAAGGAGTTGTTGGAGCAATTGTTGTAGAAGAGAGGATTTACTGATGCAATATAAAGTCTGGTAGCTACCATTGCTCTATGGTTTTTCCCTTGCTATTTTTGCAAGGGTTTCCACATACATCTTGTGTAATGTGATCTCTCTTGTGTTGGGTTTTATTGTCGCTTGTTGTTATTTATGCATTGATTACTTGCACTGTAGGATACATTTTCCCTAACAAGTGGTATCAAAACTAGGCTTTAGTTGTTGGTACTTGGGCCATGTTTTAGATCCTAACGGAAAGGCCTTCTAGCCTCTTCTTTTATCGCTTTTTTTTTTCGAGAAGAGGGAAGGGGCAAGGGAGGAGGTTTCCTTAAGGTTTTCTCATTTTCTCTACTTTATGAAAGATTTTTTTGTACATGGGTACCTCATTAGACTTAGTTTTCAAAACCCATTTTTTTACACTACCACCTGAGTTGTGCGTATGGGGGTGTTAAGAGTAGGGGTTATTTATTTTTTCTATATTTATTTATTATGAATTTTTTCCCTCAATTGGAGCTTTCTTGCTTTCGTGGAGAAGCTTGCTAAGGTGTACAGTTTTACTGGAAGACTAGGAAGTAACTCCCTTGATCGACTATTCCAAGTATGAGAGTTACTCTTCTATTATGAGGGTCTTTGACTACCTTTTGTGGAGTTACTATTTTATTCTAAAGGTCTTTGACCACATTTTATTGGGGAGTTACTCAACACTCCTATATGTACACTTCACATTTGTGAGCTTTTCTTAATGGAAGATTGGTATTTTGGCTCATATTTGTCTTATGCAATATTCTCGTATTGAATTCATTTAGCTTGTAGCTATATGTTTTGTGCTTGTTTGTCTCGCACCTATCACGAACCTGTGCATCTACATGATCCGGTGATCCTAGCCACAAATTTGATACTTCCACAACTTGCATCGCAACTACATTCATCTATGTTGATCCTTTCTAGTAAACTCCAAGGCAACTTCATGAACTAATCTCCCAAGTTCTATTGTGTGATCCATCATACCATTCTACCAAGTCATTAAACAAGGAAGGCAAGCCCTAGCAATGGAATGGAAATGTTAGCTATTTTTGTACCATGGTGCACTTGAATTAATAATCAAGCATTTAACAAATACCCAAATGCGTCGACATATCATCATTTTCAAGGCACTCATCTAAAGTGCATTAGAGAGGCAAGTGAGCCTTATTGTGTAGTCAAGATATCAGAATGGTATAATTGGCAATCTATGCTAAGCATATAAGTTGCACACGAAGGAAATAACAAGTAAAACAAATAAGTCAAGTTTGTACACAACACACTACATATGGATGCAATAATGAATCATATATTATATTTGCATCAATGTATACATCATCACTTAGCATACAACTATTCAATCTAACAACACATATCTCAACACAAGTCTACAATCAATCAAGATGCATATTACCCATTATCAATAGCCTCAACAAATAATACCATCAACAACAAATATTACAAGAGTAACTATATCAAACAATGGCTAAAATGTACAAAATGCATGTATATATACAATAGGGCTTTAAAACCTCCAAAAGCTCGACTAAACAATTGGCACAAGTATCATGCAAACTAACAAGTACCCCATGCAAAATGACAAGTGTCACATGCAACTACTACGCAGTTGCAACCCCTAAACCAATGGCATGGTCCATTGGTCAACACTTATGCCCTCTTCTCCATCCATTTGCACTTCACTCTTGCCACTCATCCTCACCCAATTCTCTTCATTTGTCAACCCCAAATCTTTGATGCTTTATCTTCATTCTTCTATCCTCACTCTTTTTCTATCGATGTTCAAACCCTTGCACTTATCCATCAACGTCATCCCATACTCAAGTGAAATGGCCAAAAATATTTTTAGGTCAACTACACAACATAATTAGGCACAAGATTGACATATTTTAATTAAAACTAGTTATTAGTAAATAATTTTTTAGTTGATAAGCAATCGGAGTGAAGGTGCTGATCTACTAGGGTGGAACATGGTTGCCTAGAAGTAAACTCCCCTACCTACCACTCCTTCAAGCCCGAACAGAGAATTGTAACTTTACAAGTTGAGGCTACGATCATCTTATCTTTCAGGGCAATACAAAACTTCTTTACCTTTGAGGATAAAATTTCATAGGGTAAAACAATTTGCTCACCAAAGGTGGAATTTTAACATACAAACACAGCACAATAAAGTATCCAAGGTACCTACTATGGAGTGGCTATAGTTAACTGATAAATACCAAAAGCCCTCAAAAGGCTTCAAGCTTCCATACTAACAAAGTACTAAACATATTCAAACTAGAAACCCAAAATAATAGGCAAACCCGATACAAAACCAAAGGACTCTGTATTCCAGCAATTGATGATAATCCTATAAAATTTAGCTAGAGGTCGAGATCTGCCCACTCTGCTCCTTTGGAAAAGAATTTGTGTGATCACTAAAATTGTGTCTTCGAAAGATAAGTTTGAAATTAAAACCTGATATGCAAATAAATGTAGCGGAAAAAACATATTAAACAATGGTGCCAAAGAAAAACTACAGACCAGGAACATTTTAGGCATCATAACTAAATTGCAACAGGAATGAATAGGAAATAAGAACAGTTTATGTTTATGTTTATCTTTCTTTTTTTTTTTTTTTTAAATGGAGGAATCAAGGTTGGCCCAGTGTCCCGGGGCTGGCTGCATGCGAAATGGAGCCCTCGCCACACACTATAGATAAACCCGGAATTGAACCCATGACCAGGGCTATCTCTACAGGGTGCCAAGACCAAGTGAGCTAACTCCGAGCACATGTTTCTGTCTATCTTGATTAACTTCTGGGATTCTTACAAATCTTAAGCTCTATGTAATATTTCCTTCTAATTAATAAAATTGTGTGGGTTTCAAATAAATGATTAACAAATTTTGCTAACGGGTTTTGGTCCTTGGCATATTAGATAGAATCAAAGATCCAGGTTTTGTTACAACAGACAAAACCCAGAATTGCTTAAGAGGCAGATAATGATACTCAGGTTCAGCTTTCTTTGCAAGAAGACGAAAACCTAGTCTTCTTCTAACTATAATTTGATTTCATGTGATAGGCTAATTCAATTTTAAATTAATGTAAATGGATGTTGAGTAAAAGAAAAAGTGAGTAGGTGAAAGAAGGCATGAAATGGACCTGAAACGCTATGATCAGGATAAGGAAGAAGTAGACTGAAAGAAGTAAAATAGATACAAAACCAGAGATTTAGCACATTTCACATCAACTAAGTTCACATCAGATTAATGCTGAAGAGAAACAAAATTGCATACAAAATATCCAGAGGCTCCTATGCAGTCTGCCTTCCTGAGCTCAAACAGACTTCTGGATATCATGCTCTGATACCTGGGAATACCTAACTTAATGAATTTTTACCTAATAAATGTCATCCAACTCCTCACCTAACCTGGAATTTATATAATGCATAAGAGCATATAAAATTCATCAATAATTACATTAGATCATAATAAGCTCCATCAGTGATTATCATTGCGCCAGTTATCTTCGAGCATCAAAATCATCCCGTGTCTTTGATAGTGGGACACAAATAAGGAAAGACTGAAAATCCCATCAGCAGCAGAGCTCTAAAACCGCAAAAATAGCATTGCATCATGAGCAGAACAGGTGCTATGAAGCATAAAAAATTCTCTAGCCAATCATGTTTACAGATTGATGAAGTATGCAATATGTAAATAAATCATCCATCAGTAACCACGCTAGCTTTTTATTTGCTATCCAAACCTCAGCCAGGTCTTCGCAGACAGCTTCCTGGAAATAAGAACCTGAACTTGTCAGCATTCTTGATCAAATATAATGGTAGGTGCACTGCAGAAAATGAGCGGGGTATATTTCCCATCTTGTTGAATATTTCTCGAAAGGAATACTCCTCTGGTAACATATCAAATAGATCTTCTCCATGACAAATAACATGCTGAATTCTTGAAGAGTTTAAGAAATAAGAAGACTTCACACGATCTACATGACTGTATGCTTTCATTTTAAAAATGAATTCACTTATGTGCCGAAAGCAGAAGCTGCAATGCCAGCCTGCATCTACAAAGAGCTCATCAGTTCGACGGGAATGACTATAGTGTGTATAATACTGATAGAGGTGGACTGATGCACGCCAACTGTTATGGTCAACAAGAAACTCAAAGGAGTACAGATAATTTTGCAACTGCAGATGCATGATTGGTGGTATATTATCACACCACCTCAGAAGATTTATAGTGTGTGGACTTGGAATCTCATCTACATCTGACATGATAAGCATGTCACCATACTGGATACCTGACTCTCTTATGAGTCGGTCCAATCCTGCTCTGTTTTCTGTTTCTTGTACAAAGGGAGTCTCTCCATGTAAAAGCGGCCGACCTGGAAGCATTCCATACACGACGTTGGGTTCAACAAATTTAAACCTTTCCCTATTGTTAGCAAAATACAATGGCTTTGCCAAGCCAGTAAAAGTTGTATTGGATTCAAGAATTATAAACTTTGTTACCAAAGGAAGCAATTCCTGCCATCTAATCTCAAGCAAGTCCAGCTCATTGCTAAATAGCACAGCATCATAAACACGTCGAGGTATCTCCCGAACTCGCCAACCATGAAGGTAACAAAGGTGCTCCATTGAAACATTTTCGGCATAATAATGAAAGATATGGTGAAATGGCTTTGGTGGAGTGTCCCAAATGGGCCGCAATATGTAAGATATCTTCTGCCCATTCATGTATATGCTTAGAATACAAAGAGGGAAAATAATAAACAAAAGGGTCAATGCCTTGACACACGATCTCCTTAAAGTGCAACGCTTGCCAGATTTCTTCAGCATATTTTCCCTGCCTCCTTTCATTACCATCAGATTCAGTAAGATTCACTGGCACTTCTGCAATAAGAAATATACAGCTTGTCAAAATGAGAAAATTGAAGGCTGTATAACATTTCATGCTGTGCTTGAGAATTTGAGAAGAGATTTGTTTCTCCATTCTGTGCTTCATTAGATTGGCATCGAAAAAATTTCAAACGATTGGGACTTGCCGAACAAGTAACTTTACGTATCCATCAATCTGTGTACTAAGTTATGTACTATTTACTATCGGAGAAATCTATTTTAACTTGATAATTTCACTTTACATTATCTGGTTTTTCTGAAAGAGCAGCCTCTCATCTCTGTACTTTTGTATATCGCTTGTATCTTCTGAACCTACAAGTACACAAAAATGAAATATATTAAATTAATAGAATTTCACACATATTTTGGACGGAATTTGGATATGTCCTTTCCATGCACATACTAACTCTTGTGCAAAATAGTTCAGAACTCTACATAATGTAAAAGCCCAATCCATCCCACAGCATGTAACCTTTGCATCGTCTTTCGATTTATGAAATGATTTTGAATCGAGTAGAAATGCCATTGAACAAATAGCTATGTGAAGCATCATTCACCTCTATGAACTAAGATCCAAAACCACATCCCTAGTTTCTTGGTCAATTCTGGAATGCTCAACATTCAGTATTTTCTGAAGCATATCTCTCGTCTAGTCCATACTCCCATACACATCCGCCAAGCATTGTTGACCATCGTCAAATATGTGAAGGCCATCCACAAAAGGATTCATTGTCATCACAACTGACTCACCATCACAAAGGCAGGACCCCTTCCACTAAACCACCATCTCGTTAAGTAATTGACACACTTTTAACAGACCATGCAACATAAAAAAGATGAATACAAAACTTATCACTGAACATCGCCAAAGCTCTAAGGTGGCACATTTCCTATACATTGGCATGGAAGTTGCATGGTTAATAATGAAACTTTGAATCGTCTTTGATTACTTTGTACTTTAAAGTATTCACAACTCCTGCAATGTTATTGATATCTTCAAGTAGGACATTCACATTATAAACAGCATTAGTTCAAAGAATATTTGGGTTCATATCATCAATCACTACCCATCCAGTTACATTATTAGTAGAACCTGATCATATCTAAGCACACCGGGTGTAGGTGGATTGGCTAGGTGCTTACGGCTGAGCTTGGTCATGAGATTGAAATCAAGGGATGGAAATTTTGAACTATATATAAGGTAAATGGAAAGGAATCCCCTCGTGGAATCTCCGAAGGGGTCTCATATGCCAAACTGGCATTTGGCTTGGCCTGGCTATGACCTCGATAGCGTTTACCTTTAACCTTTATATCCTGGACCACTTTTTCCTCCCAGCCTCTTCAATTACTTATTTGAAAAGGCTCATCAAAAATATGTACCATCTATATCCTTCCTCGTAGTTTCAAGGGGCTGGAAACCAATATTTGCGAGGATCAGTGATTGATATCTATCCAATCATATGACACAATACAGACCCTATAATTACCTCCAAAAATATCTTATGTCATGGAATCTTGCTTCAATACAATCCGTCTTATCAACGAATATAGCAGTCCTAAGAAGTTTCAAAAGTTGGGGGTGTATATCTATTTGCAACATGATTTAACAAATTATTAAGCATGTACTTCCAATAATAAAGATAACTGCAAACATTGACTACCATCTGATCTGCAAAGAAATATCATGAAATTGGTTCATCAATATTTATGCACTTTGCATACAAACCAATTATGGACAAGTGGGTCTTGTATAGAAGCATTAAAACAAGAAGCAACGCCAGCATTGGTGTGGTGACTCTAAGATATTGAAGCTCTATGGTGTAGTAGGTAGAAGTCAAAGGAAGTGCTTTATCGATGTTGATTTCTCTGAGTTAGGGATTCTGTCACAGACTTTGATTTGTTCTTTAATCCCATTCCCACATAAGTGCTGCATCACTCTGACTCGTGTCGCTGATAATGAATTTGTATTTTTATGATAAGGGCAAACCCAAAACCTTTATTCTAGTGGATCTAACTGCTCGATTGCTATATCAATGCATGCATGTTATGGCTGCCCACACTGTACTTTGAAGGCCCACTTGGCTTTGACTATTTATGTTAATTAGGTTTGTCTTGGGATTGTTGGGAGGCTTGTTACCAGATGTTCTCGCCATTATAAGGAAAAAAAGGACAAAATTGAGAAAGTTTTAAAATAACCTGATACGAAGACAATTTCTCAAGATATGCAAGCCCCCAAATCTGAAATTCCACTCTCTAGCAAATGATGAACCCTCCAATGCATGATTGTAGCATGTCTATAGCTCCAATAGGATTATGCCTCCAAGATTGGTCCACAAAGCTCAAAATCAACAAGGCCACGTCCCCTAAGACTTGAGAATGAGCAACACTTTATTTTTAGACGCTTGGTCTATCCTGAGAGTTTGGGAACAAATAAATACTTTTCATATACTCAGGATGGTTGTCATTCATCCTCTCCAGATGTCTTTATTTTTTCCCTTAGGGAGGTGTTCGCTCTGAAGGATTGATCACTTTCGATATCTCCTGGCACCATTACACAAATTATCTCTTTCTTCTATCCCATCTCAAGTGTGGGTAGTGCCAAACGACCTAGAACCACTGATACTTCTCAACAGGACAGTCATAGATCTACCAAGCACTGCCCTTCAACATAAACTACTTGGAAACCCACTCAGGCCATGATCAGTATTCATATGTGGATCCGATCTACTCATCAACTGCCTCCTTGTAGGGTAAATTGTAATCAGTTAGAGACATAACAAATTCCTTCACCCATATCAAGGGTCCTCTGACCTCAATGTTAGGAGTTCTTATTCTTCAGCTTCTTTGACTCCCTCACAGACTACCGATGGGAAGAATTTGAGACTTGAGGCCACCAAGGATTGCTCTGAAGGGTGCTATCAGTCCAGGCCATTCTTCAAAGAATGTTTTTGGATACGCACTTGCATCAACTTCACAAGTTTTGATGAAAGAGGCCATCTTTCCTCCTTTGTTTCTACATACAATCCTAGGAACAATATTTGAATAGGAAAATAACATGGGAATAGGGACAGGGAAGGAGGATCAAGAGGCGGGTATGTGTCCTTGTGTTACATAGGTTTTTATTCTTTTGTACCACCATTGTTGGGGAACACATCGTATATCTTTATATACCTCTCTTGCAATTTTTCACATGTTTTTATTGCTTTCTTTTCCTTGAGGAGCTGCCCCTTTCTTTTGCATGCTCCTATTGGCTGTTATTCCTAGTATGTTCTTCGGTTACATTTACCTACTTTGCTCAATTACGTTCATTAATAGTTTTTTATTTTCAATTTTTTTATTTCTCAAAATGTCAAACTTTTGTTTTTGCCAGTGAAAAATGCAATGACTGTTCTAATATCTTCTTTTGTATTAAATAATGTTGAGTTGTGATAATCCCACCTTGATAATAATTGTGAGATGATAGGCTAGAAGATGAAAATCCCAAAGTGATGGATATTCTAAAAATTACCGTTCCTCCCCCATACTAACAAATGATTAGAGGTGCTTGTGTGCTTTCTTGATCCCCTTGCCTCGTGATTATTCACCAATGTACACCATGAGTTAAAAGATCATAGAGAAATTACTATTCATTGAAAATAGTTCTTGTATTGATGACTTGAGAATTAAAACACTCCCATGTATCCCAATACAATGGTCTTGTTGATTAAACAACAAATTGCAAAAGCCACAAAAAAGGCAGGATGGGAACTCGGTGGGCTCTTTGCCATCTTTCAAAGACATTCTTGAAACACCTGATTCTGCTTCAAACAGGCCTGGCGCTCGATTTTTGGTTGACAAGACTGAATCGATTTCGATTCTTGACATCAGTTCGGAGGTTGTTTGTCAGGAAGAGTTTTACAAGGATCATGATTTGATTTGTAAGTTCAACAGTCTCTAGCACAGGCTATCAGAGCTTCATAAGTGAGTTTAGAAATCTTGAAAACCCTTTCTGTCAAAAGAGATCCAACATATACCCTTGTGTTTGGGGTTTCTTCATTGCTGATTGCAATTCTGTTGAAGATCGGGACCCCATCCTCCATGTGGGTCCCAATTTTCAGGGAGGTGCTGGTTTGTGTATGAAACCCTGGTTTCTCTTTCAATCCCTCACTGGACACTTTTACACCTGAGACGGTGTGGGTCAGGCTCCTGCACCTACCCTCGCAGTTTTGTGGTCTTCACAATCTGCAATCCATTGGGATGCCCTGGGGAAACTCCAGTTTGCTCTCATGAAAATGCTCACAGGCATATCACAACCTTTGCCTGGTTGTGTGTTAAAGTTGATTTTGCAAACAGCATGCCAAAAGAGATCTAGTTCAAGGTTGAGGAATGGCTTTGGACACAACTTAGTTTACGAATAAGTGGCTTTTAGGTGCAAATCTTGTTTTTTCCATGGTCATCTGGTAGCTGCTTGCCCAAACAGGAATGCAATAGCGAATTCCTTTGGAGGCAACGGTAAAATGGGGTTGGGGGAGAGGAAGGGGGGCAGGGTGTATTCAGCCTACATGGTGATGCAGGGTTGAGGCTCACCATCATTTGGTGTAGCAGGTAATCAGGAACCTAGACACCAAAGTTAAAAACGTAGCTCCTTGTGAAAAGGAGACTCCTATTGTTGTTGAGACTGATAATGCTCAAGAAATTAGGGCTTCTACGAGCAAGGGGCCTCAGTACACTTCCACTCAACTTCAGGAGCATGAAGTTGAAATTAAGTCTAAGAAGCCAATTTCTGTAAGGGGGAATCCAGTCCTTCTGTAATCAGGAACCTTTTTCTGTCTCATGAGAAATTTTCAAGCCATATGAATCTCAAATCGAACAAAGGACTGGGCTAGTTCTACCATTTCTTGGATCTTGGTAGAGGTTTTGTTGATGGTTTGTAAAGCATTATGCTGTTTGTGAATTGTTTCACTTGTAATCTTGTAGTCGATTTGTTTTGTTAGTGGCAAGATATGTTTTGATCTTTCTTCTTGTTTCAAAATGAGTGAGGGCCCCAACAGAATTCCTCATTTTACCGATTAAAAAAAAATACTCCCACACAGTGAAAAATCTCACAAAATTAAAATATCTAAATACATCTATTTTGTTGTTCTAGGATTACTGAATTTTTTTTTCTCGTTTTTCCTTTTCCTAGTTTTTTGAGTTTTTTATTTTTAATTTCAACCAAAACGCCTAAGAAATTGTAATGTTTTCTTAGTGATTTCAAGGGTTAAGAAACTTATTATCTGGAAACAAGAAACAATCTCCATAGCAAAGAGCCATTTTGAGCCACCCAAAAAGGGTCAACATCTATTACGGACATCACTTCCATCCTCTTGTTGTTTCTAGATTATATTCCCTAGAACAGCAACGGTTACCCCATTTTTTATAACATAGCATTGAATCTAATTTGTAACTCATCACATACAAAAATTAAAATATTTTTTTAATGAAATTTTCAAATGTAAGTTTCCTACATGAAAATCTAAGCTTGTTAGGGTTGCTCAAGAAAATTTATAGCATGTTGCAAACAAAAACTTTCTACCTTTGATTTTTTTCTCAAAACATCTGCATCATAGGCTAGCCCATTGTTTGTAATAGTCCTAGTCATATTTGCTAAAAATTATGATTGAATTGCATACAACAATGTTGACTTTGTTACTTGCAAAGGTCATGGCCAATATTTGATGCATAAAATTGCTAACATGTGTTGACATATAAATACAAGGAAAGAGCACCAAAATACACCAAAATAAATTAGATCATGGAAACAATAATCAACATAGTAACCTTGGAGGAAATGACGATGGGAAATAAATGAATTGCTTAATTAAAAATAGTGTTTCTCTGCAAAAGTACAAATGTTGCACCTAGATGATTGAGTACACAGTGAGTTTCAAATGTGAAGGTATATGAGTTCTTAACCCATAGCCATACATTGAATACTAAGAAAACTTCTCTACAACACAATCAGCAAATGTAACCTCTATTCATTCAACAAATCTTCGACTACATAAATAATGCTAATCGTGGTTACCTTATATAGTTGCAAACTAAACTTATCAAGCAAATAAATGTTAGTACTACAAAGAGGCAAACTATGATTACCTTATGAACTAGAGCTGACTGATCATTCAAACATATGCATACAGTTAAAACCTAATATTACTCTTCATATAAGATCTAGACACAAGCCAATTTGGAGCTTATGTATTAGACTTCAATCCTTCCAACTCCTAAAATGCAACATAATGACTGCAGTGACAAAAGTAACGAGACGTTTAACACCATTAGGTTACAGGCACATGATGGCAACTTCCGATAAAAAAGCTGAAACTATATTGGTATCATTCCAAGGCCAAGAGGATCGGTAGAACATTTGAGTTTTCTTTTCAGTGCTATTTTAAATCTCAATTTTGCTCAAATAAATTAAAATATCAATTCTAACAGTCAATCATATCACTCTAAATGGTTTTCAACTTTAAAATTTTGCTTTAATTTTCTGGAGGTGTTCCCCTCCTGTGATTGTTATCATTGTGATGCTTCCTTAATTGCAAGGTGTTAATCAAGATGGGACATATTCCTGTTGTGGAGTTTTGGTCCACATTAATCCCCCTCCCCTCTCTCCTAGAGGTATCATGCTTCAAAACTTCATGTATTTTCTCATACAACCTTCACCCTCGAACTTCTATTGTAGGCCAACGAAAGAAGCATTGGATGATATTCAATTCAGATTCCCCACTTTTCAATCAGATTTTTCAGTAACAATCCAACTTCCTCAAAAACATTGTAAATTTGAAAACAAGGCGGATTCCTCCTATTGCTACTGTGCAATTAATTATTAATTTCCGTTATCCTTTCAACCACTCATTTGTATATCATACGTGTCTCGATATAGCTCTTTTTCTACCCCTTATGAATTGTAAATAAAAGCAGATATATTTGACAGATTTTAGCTACCATCATGCTGATTAGACAAATGTTACTTTGAGCTGATATTGACTAAGTCCTCTGCTTGAAGACATGATCCTTCCCCCCCCCCTTCAACAAGTGAAAAATTACCAACGGCATGCAAACATTCAGCCAGGGAAATCATATCAATACAGTTCATTTGTTGTCTGGAAGTTGATTAGAGAGGTTTATTTATCAATAATCCAGACTCTCTACAATCATGTGCTTTAAGCAATCAAATTAATGACCAACACTAACCCTTACATTCATATTTGGCTTGAGCTCTTGTGCTTGCAATTCAGATTTTAGGTTTAAAAGATAGGGCTCATTATTAACTATGAAATGGAAATGGCCAAATCAGAAGGGTATATACTCTCCAAACATTCAAGAGCACTTGCGTAAAATGATTTTCAGACAAAGAATGACTAATGAAGTATAAGAGAAAACTTTCAAATGTTGCAAAAGTGACCATTAAAAAATGTTACGCAGTTATAAGGGAGAACTGCTTTATGAAAAATACAAGCAAAACAGAGTTTCGCAGTACGAGAATAAGCCTTGCAAGCCTAAAGTTTGAAGAATGAGTAGAACAGAGCTTTGCAAGACTATGAGTTGCTCCGTGAAGCAGAATATGAAGAAAAGGTGCACACGGCACAGCAAATGTATTGTAATGTTTGAAAAAGCATATTTTTATATATTTTTTGAAAGTGTGAAGCTGAAGCACAAGTTTACATTGTAATTTGTAAGTAGTTAGTCTGCCATTAGTATGGGTTAAAGATAATGAAAGAAAGAGTGGTTATAGGTAGTAAAGCTGCCTTCGGTTGAGAGATGGCTACAAATATTTGTGCAATTGTCTGTAATCGGGTTCTAGAGAGAGTTGAGAGTGAGAAGAGAGAATAGACATGTATGCACTATCCATCTTAATAGAAAGATTCGAGTTTGCTCCAGCATAATTTATAGGCATTTATCTTTGTGATATGTTCTTCTAAATGGATTATAGATCTGTTTTCTTTATCTTCAAGTCTTATTACTTGTTCTTTAATCTTCGCAGCATAATGAGGAAAATAGAATGGATTTCTGTTCATGGTTCCGTGGTGTTATTCCCTCTAGTATGATCGGGCAGAAGCCTACAACAACCCCCACTTAGTTTGACTTTGGAAAGGAGTGCCAAAGTGGAGCTAACAAAAAGTAATCATAATTAGTAAATCTGCAGGGAATTGATGGCATATTACGCGAAGCCAAACAAGATTCAAGCTTCCCACTGTCATATGGACACAAATTCCATTGTGTGCAGGGAATTAACGGAATATTCTGGGGAGACACAAAAGATTCAAGCTTCCCAATGTCATATGGACACATATTCCAGGGTGTTGGTGTGAGGGCCTATGTTTTGTTTGCAGTAAAACAACTCTATGGGCTATTAAACCATCATGGACAGAGGTGATTTCCCATGTTCAAGACCCCCACAAACATGTAATCAAGGGCATATTCTATTTCTGAGAACAAATCTGGAAAATGCTACCCACTAAACAATCAACCATCCCATTTTCACACAATCCAGTTTATAGATTGATTTACACCACTATGCATATATACAAATATATATACTGCTAGTCTTCTGCTATGGATCATATGTTTGTGAACAGAGAATCTTAGAAAACAGCAATTCAAGTGATAACTGGAAAATGTAATGGTATCAGTTACTGATTGAAATTTGGGTTTAAGGGAAACCTATTTGGAAAATTACTAATGGCAATACAGATTGAAATGGATGTTGGTATTACCTGATACTCAGTAACTTTTTCTGTACGACTGGAAATTGAATCCCCACTTCAGAGAATACAACAAAAACAGACGTGAACTTCATTCCGACCATTGGTAAGAGAGGGGGTGTCAGCCTTAGCACTAAAAGAGTCCAAGTGGGTCAGACACTTCGCTTTTGCCCCCAAAAAAGATTTGAAGGCACGTAGAACTCCTGGACCATGCCCTAACCAGTGGTAAAGAAACAACATTAAAAATTTTGAATGTGGCATAACCGAAGTTACCCAACTGGGGTGTATAATTAGATGTGAATGAGAAAAGGCTGTTTTCTCCCATGAAATCCAAATTAAATATTAAGTTCTATGGTAGCTCATATTATTGTATCAGGATTGAACTCTAGACCATACAATGAGCCTCATCATTTTGTTGCTTGCAATGCAATTTATAATTAATTTATATGGTAGCTAGGATTGAACTTTAGACCATGCAATCGCTAGGATCATTTTGTGGCTTGCCAAACAATTTATCCATACCCCTGGGATCGAATCCCCGCAAGATGGTAAGAGTTCCCTGCTATTGTATGTTGTGGAGTTATGTATAAAATGATATATATTTATTATAAAAATTGTGAATATCTATTAAATTATAGGATATGGGAGAGGGGTTTTTAAGTGACCACCCTAACTTTAAGGGTGTGCAATCATTATTTAGTAAGCTTAAGGTAAGAGCTTAAATCGTACTTCATTTGGTAACAAGAGTGATTGAAAAAATAAATATATATTGAGAAAATAAATTTTATTTGGTCATTGTTGTTTTAATATGGTTAAGAATTTTGATTGAGATCTTCTTCTTTTTTTTTTAAAACGAGTTTTTAAAGTGTAGTTTTTAATGGCATAAACATTGCTTTAATCTAGGATATGTGTTAAGAAATCGATTATTTATAATTTTTGATAATTTTTTTTAAAAAATAAAATGATTATAGTGTTTGATTTTTGATCATGGGGGTTATTTAGGGTTAAAAAGGTAGAAATAGCTTAGGGCATAAAGATGATAAACTCTCTTTATAACAAGTCAATTGGGTGCTAATTTTATATATAAACATATGTCGATTTCATTAAATTGAGATATATTAAAATAGTAAGTACAACTATGTTAGATATGGAAATGACAAAGAAGTAATGTACTTAGCTTGTTTTGATGCTAATGCAGTTCTGGATCTGGAACAAATAAAAATTCGATTAGAAGAAGATTCTGGCACAGTCATTAGATTCTAGATTGGATGCTTTTGAAGCCGTGGACACTAGTGTTAGTTTGGGATGGTTGCATCGATGCTACTGTTTGAACCTGATGCAGGTGTCATGTACATAATACATGTTGGAAAATGATGCGACCACCTGAATACTTCTAGGTTTGACTTCACCTTCACTCTGGTGCATTCAAATTTAGGCCATGGACTGGTGCTCCTTATGAATTTGTAAAACCCTAGTTCTTTATCTTCATAGTGACCCTGGGGGAAAATGGATTAATAGGCACACAATGTTGAGTTGACCCCAAAGACCCCTCTGTCAATGAGCACTGCCTACATAGCCAATACTCCAAAGAGGGCCTCATACTGATGTAGTTGTCCCTTACGTGTTGGCTTGTGTGTGAATCATGTAATATCTGCAAAGCAAGTACAACAATGACCTAACTTGTAACTTGGCAAATATAGCTATTGGGTTGCTCCTTCAGTACTTCAAACCTATGTATGTGTTGTTCCTATGAGTGATATGAAAATGGGAGAAAATAAGAAAGCTTTACTATATTGAGTGCTTTGATAAGTTGCCTTAAGTCTTTTCTAGGTCTTGTAGGTGAAGAACAAATGATGGTTGATCTTGTATTTATATCAATCCCTTTGGAGAAATAACTCACAATAAAGCACTTAGGCCAACCATTAATATATGTTTCATTTGTAAATTGGATGACTTTATGACACTGGGCACTTGTTTTGGAGTAAGACACCTACATCGATGCAAGTATCTATTTCGAACACTAGTGTTTAGGGAACATGAAAGTAGGTACAGACTCAAAACTTGCAAAGGTGGAAGATAAACAGGTTTTAGGCATTTTAGGCAAAATAGAAGGTTTGGGTCATCAATATAAGACTGATCGGACCAAGAAACAGGTCAAGGGGCACAAGATAGAGCAGATGTGAGACTTCAAAAAGTGGGAAAGATCCAAAACTGAGAGAAACAACCAAGCTTTGAGTTTGTCAAATGTACAAGACTAGGGTGCCGAAATAAATTTCTCTCACTTTTGTGTAAATAGTCATTTTAATATCGTTTGATATGAACCAAATATCCAATAATTGATGTTGATATTCCACAGTTTTTAGACTATATCTAATGCCTTTATATTTTTTCAACTTGTTTTCAACTTACCTTGGGCATACATAAGCCTTTTTAGTGCCCTTTTTTTTAAATCATGTATTTTTACAAGAGCTTTCTATTGGTGTTATCATATATAAGCTATGATGCAACCTTTTCTTTGTGCTATAAGGGCTTCTAGAACCTTATTTCCCAATTTATTAGTGGGTACAAATACCAATAGTGGCTCTACCCTTTTGATTTTATTATAATAAATTCCTTCGCTGTATATTAATAGGATTGAAAACTTAGACCTCATTATAATTGTAAATACTAAAATCTAGTACTAGACACTTTATAATGTCAATTTTGATCTACCTTCACCCTATATGGCTTGTGCATACATATATAACTCTTATTTGTCATCTCTCACATCTACATGTTATTCATTAGTCTTTGTCACTTTTCACTCCACCAAAATACCCTGTTAGCCCCAAAAGTGCCTACGGTTATTGAGTGTCTTTGGCACTTTCCACTCCATCATTGCTTTGATCTTCTTAGGATTGAATTTGAATCCTCCATGTGAAATAATATGACCCAATAACTCCACTTCATGGACCCCAAAAACACATTTTGAAGGTTTTGTATAAAGTTGATATTGTTCAAGAACTAATTGTACCTGTTTCACATGCTTCAAATGTTCTTCCCAAAAAAATTTGTATATTAGGATGTCATAAAAAAACACCAACATAAACTTCCTTAAAAAAAGGCCTAAAAATAGTATTCATCAAACTCTAAAATCTAGATGGTGAATTTGTGAGACCAAAAGCCATGATCCTAAACTCATAATGCCCTTCATGAGTTTTGAAAGTTGTTTTATGGATATCCTCATCTTTGATTTGAATTTGATGATACCTAAAATTAAGATCTAGTTTGGTAAAATAAACAACACCATGCAATTCATCTAACAAATCATCAATGACTGGAATAGGGAATTTATCCTTAATGATTTATTTATTGAGTTATCTGTAGTTGGAACACATCCTCCGAGTGTCATCCTTATTTTGCACCATGACCACTGGAGAAGAATATTCAATTTGGTTATGTCAGATAATATGTACCTCCAATATCTCATGTACCATTTTTTCAATTTCACTTTTATAATCATATGGATATCTGTATGGTCTGATGTTTGGTGGTGTGCTACTCAGAATCCATCTTATGACAAGATCATGCTCTCTACTTGGTGGTGGACCTTTTAGTATTGTGCCAAAAGTTATTGGATGGTCATCAAGAATCATTTGTAAGTCAGGATGTGTAGATACATATGTTGGTTGAACTTTTAAGGAAAATAATCATGATACAAATCCTTTGACCTCTTTTTTAAGAATCTTCATCATCTGATGTGAACTAACCAATTGGGGAGACTTTGTCTGTAATCCCCATAGTTCAATGTCTTACCTTTAGGATGAAAATATATGAACAAATCCTAAAAAATCATCTTTATTGTGCCCAAAGTCATGAGCCATTATACTTGTTGGGTGAATATTTTGTCAACAGTTAATTGATGAGCAAAACAGGTCTCTTCAAACACAACATAGGGAGATTGGTTAGCCAAATGTGCAGGTTTACCACATCAGAGGTGGACAAATCTCTCCTCTCATCAAGGGGAGGTTTCTTATAAATATGAGGAGCTATATACTATATATATAAACAGAAAATAACACTCAGGGATAGGACTACACCATCCATCTCTCTTTTTTCAGAGATGATGTTCACAGACAAAAGAGAAATCTTGGTGATAATACTAAAGGCACTTCTCTTCTTTCAGAAGTGGTCTGGCAGCAGGGCGCAGGAGTTCTTTCTAGTGGGTAACCAACAGGTAACAAGGGCACAATAACCAGCAGAATGAGGTGCAACACAAAGTCTCCACCTCAACTACCCAAAGAGTGAAATACGAAGGATAATGGGGGCACAAAGTCATCCCAAAATCCTTTACATAGAAAGAAACTAAAAACACACTGAAAACAATTGTGACAGTACAAAGTCTTCTCACAATTGGCTTCAAGACACCTTCCTGATTACTTCTACTAGTTCTGCTTGTTAGATTAAATAAATAAGAACACTTTTAAGAAATGGACATAAGAACAATTTCCTAAAATAACACAAGCTATAACAGCACAAAGTCTAAAAGTAACTTGCTTTCTCATTCAAATAAAGTAATATGATCAATAATCTGAGCTCAAAGTCTCAGTAATCGCTTTTCAATTTGGGCAGAGTTTTGCTTCTATAATCAAGAGATCTCCTTTGCACCAAACAAGAGATTACAATATATGGTAGCCAAGAAAGGCTTGGCACTTTTTTCCATGGAACGACCCATGCTGCATTCAATGCCTTGAATGCATTTTCAGTTCTGTCAAGCGGCTATGCTTGGAATAGTGCATCAGCCTTAACTATGGTGTGCCAATTCATCTCATATGTCTCCTCCTTAGTATGGGTTGTCTGGTCCTTTTCCTGATGTCTGCGCAACTGTCCACTTTGCCTTTACTTCATGGAAGAAAAATAGGCTGTGTCCTTGATTTGGTGTTCTCAAATGACTACTTGGTGCACTGTTTCACCTACCAAAAATAACTCTCTCATAGATATTTCAATATCTTCTGTAGCCTTCTCTTCTTTCATGCTGCAATTGGAGCTCTTGGGCTATCTTCTTCAGCTGGTCGCTTAGTTCATCCTTCAAGTTCCACTCTATATTTGAAATTTAATGGATATTCCCTTACCTTAAATTTGACATCTGTGGGGACGTCAATGGTTGCTAGCTATTTGAACCATGAACCTTTGAAAGTTTATTGGTTCAATAGTTCAATGGTTCAGGTAGTTTTTATCATTTCCTTGGTTCCATCGCTTTCCTGGTTCAATCACTTTCTGGTTTAATCACTTTCTAGTTCAATCACTTTCTTGCTCTTTGGTTGAACCATCCCTTTGAATTGGTCTTTGGAATCTTCCACTTCCTTCATTTTCTTGGAGCTTTCTTTGAACCTTTGAACCATTTTGGTTCAAGGTTCAATGGTTCAATCTTTTTCTCAGAATCCTTTGTTTTGGCTAAGTCTTTTGAAGCCTTGAAATTCTTTCGGCCTTTCGTCTTTGGAATACCCCGAAGGGAAGGTGTCCCTTCGGGTCTTTGAGAAAGGTCCATTTTCTGGGTGTTGAGAGCCCCCTACAAGGGTACCTTCCGTTCGGGGTTCTTTGAGCAGCTTTTTCTTTCAGGTGGTCTACTTCTCCAATTCCTTCAGACAAAATGTCTGAAGGAAATCTTTGCTTGCCTTAGCCACTTTTCCGTCAGGCTTTGATCATTCCTTTGGGAAAAATGTCTGAAGGAATTCCTTCAGACATTTTGTCCAAAGGATTTGCCTTTGTGAAATTCTTTCGCGAGAAATCTTTTCAAAGGAATTCTTTCAGTTCTTTTACTCAGTAATTTTCTCAGACAAAAAGTCTGAAGAAAATATTCCCTTTCAGCCTTCTCTTTGATGTTTGAGCAAATGTTCCCTACCCTATGCAAGGGCACCTACCTTTTGTTCACTGCCCTCCGCAAGGGCACTTGCCCTTTTGGCTTTGGGGCAGTCCTTTGGACTGACTGATTGAACCAACTTTGGTTCAACGGTTCAATCTTGCGTTTGAAGCCTTCTTTTATTCTTAGTCTTTTGATCTCTTCGAACCCATTAAACTTGTTGAACCCATTAAACCAATTTGGTTCAAGGTTTAATGGTTCATTCTTTTGTTCTTCAAAACCTTCTTTTCTTCTAAGTCTTTTGAAGTCGTTGAACCTGTTGGAGCGGCTGAATTTTGAACTTATGCCAAAGCGCTTAACTTCTTTAAGCTTGTCGATGTCATTGAACCTTTGAACCCATTGAACTGTTGAACCTTTGAGAAGCGAGGTTTAATGGTTCAATCCTTTGTTTGAAGCTTGACGATGAACATTTTTGGTTGAACAGAGGTATTGAACCAATCTTGATATTGCCTAAGTATTAGGAACTTATTCCTTTGTGAGAACTCGCTTGTTGAAGCTGTTGAAGCTGTTGAACCTGCTAGTCCCTTAACTGAAAAATCTTGAATAATGAAGAATTTGAATGCTCAAAATAATTTTTTGAGAAGGGAAGAGATAATTTTGGCTTGCAGGACCAAAAATAGTTCATATGTTGTCCCAAAAATGAGTGACAAATTTTGGGAACAACAGCTGGCTCCAGTTGGGGAACTTCTTTCAGTTGAAAACTTGGAACAGCTAAGGGAAGTAGAAACTAGAATCTCCAGTGCCTTCAATTATGCCATTAGGCTACCGATTCATGCTACCCAAAAAAGAAAGGCACCAAAAATGACAATGAACAACACAAAACAAAACTAAACAATATATAAATATACATATGTACAGGTGAACTTATCTGATACTTCAAGAATTGAAATGATTCAGATGCTGCCCATTGTGAGGCATAGAAAAGGGCGTGCCATCTTGATACTTCAATATAAAATTATTTTCACTATTGAGCTGATGAATAGTAAATGGGCCTCTCCAAAGGGAGTCAAATTTCTCATGCATTCCCTTTGGTTCTCTTCTCTTATCCCACAATAGGACTTGATCTCCAATCTAAAAATCATGGTTTTTTGCTTTCTAGTCAAAGAGCTTCTTCACCAGACTTTGATGCACAATAATTCGGTCCACCACCATAGTTCGCTGCTCATCCAGCTCAGTCAAGCACATGATCCTCTTATCGATGGAGCTTTCATACGTCTGATCTTTGACTGTCTTGGCCAATTTCAATGCTGGCAATTCCAGGGAGATTGGTAACTCAACATTGAGACCATAAAGAAGTTGGAAAGGTGACATACCAATTGCCCTCTTGGATGTAATTATGTCTGCCCATAAAGCATCAACCAATGCTTTATGCCATGTTCATTGGTTGTCATCTACTAGCTTCTTGATGATAGTCACCAAGTTCTTGTTGCTTGATTCAGCTTGGCCATTCCCTTGTAAAAAATAATCAGAAGAGTGGGAGAGGGTAATCCCATAGTAAAAATATAACTGAGTAATCTCCTGGGAAGAGAAACAATCTGCGTTTTCTATGACAATCTTGGTTGGGACTCCAAACTTGAAAATGATGTTATCCTTGAGAAAATTGCACATTACTTCTGAAGTAGCATGCTTGGTTGGAATAGCTTCCACCCACTTGGTGAAGTAATCTGTGGCTATGAGGACATAATCATGTCTAACACTTGAAGATGGGTTTATAGTACCAATAAAATTGATTCCCTATTGCTAAAATGGCTCTTCTATCACCACTAGCTTAAGAGGCAGAGCAACTAATTTGAGTCTTCCAACGAACTATTGGCATAGTTCACATCTTCTTACCCATTTGTATACATCTTAAAACAGAGTAGGCCAGTAATACCTAGCTCTTAGAATCTTATGGGCAGTTACAGGAGCAGACAAATGTCCTCCACAGGCCAGATTATGGAAGGGCTTCAAAAGTTGGTTCTACTATTCTTTATCCATGCAGTGAAGGAACACTCCATCAAGGCTCCTCTTATATAGGTCATTGTCCTTGAGGACAAAATTGATAGCTTTTAACTTGATAGTCCTCTTTTATTTACGAGATAGGTGAGTAGGACACTCACCATAAGTAAGGAAATGAGCAATACTTGAATACCAGTCATTCGTGGTGGAGAAAAAGAGGACTATTAGCGTGTCTTCAATTTATTCTTCTCTATGCTCTATTTATTTTGGTCTGTTGTCAGCAATCAATTGGCATAGACCTTTTCCCCGCACCAGCTTCGTTGGTTTGATGACTAGATCAAACTCTTAGATTTTAGCAAGCCAATTGCCTCTTTTTGTTCCAAACTTCTGCTGAGTTAATATAGATTTGACTGTGGTGTCAGGAACCAGGGCAGTAGTGTGTGAATTCAAGATGTAAAAGTGGAAATGCTTCACTACCTTTACCACTGCATAAGCATGCTTCTCCATGTTTGAGTACTTCAGCTCATGAGCTTTGAAAGGACAGCTCATAAAATAAATGGGAGATTCCATACCTTCTTTGTTTTGTTGAACCAAAATTACTGAAAATGTGTGTTCAAAAGCATAACTATACACTATGAAATCCTCGGTATAATTTGGACAAACCAGAATTGGGGTGTGGGCAATAGTTGTCTTGATGTCTTCAAATGCTAACTTGCCTTCTACAGTCCACTGGAAAGTAACTTTGCCTTTCATCATGTCCATAATGTGGCGAGTCTTCTCAGTGAACTCAGAGATGAACCTTCGTAAAAAATTCACCTTTCTAAAGAAAGAGTGAACTGCAATCTTACTTGTGGGCAGAGTAAGTTCCTAGATGGACTTGACTCTGTCTGAGTCAATCTTTATGCCTTCTTGAGATATAATGTGCCTAAGGAGTTTCCCTTCTGTTACTCCAAAAATAGACTTCTTAGGATTTAAAGAAATTCCATTCTGGTAGTAGCGTTCCAACACTTATTGCAAATGGTGCACATGATCATGATGATGCTTGAAAAAGACTGCTAAATCATACAAGTATACTACAATGAACTTACCTATTTCATCTTTGAAAGAAAGGTCCATTGCTCTCTGAAAAATGGCACAAGTATTTATCAGGCCAAATGACATTTTTCGATAGGCAAAGGTGCTCCAAGGTGTGGTGAAAGCAGTCTTGTGCTAGTCTGCTTCACCAACTTTAACTTGATTGTATCCTGAGAAGCCGTCTAGCATTAATAACATCTCTGAATCGGTCACTGTCTAAAAAAATTGGTCCATGATGGGCAGAGGATAGTTATCCTTTAAGGATGACTGATTTAAATTTTTGAAATCCATACAGAGGTGAATTTTGCCATTCTTCTTCACAGGTACTATGTTGGCAATCCAGGTGGAATGATAGATTGGAAAAATTATCCTAGCATTCAACATTTTCTATATTTTAGATAGAATAGTACTTGATATCTTCAGATTGTACTGCCTATATTTTTTCTTATAAGGTACCGAATCACTCTTGAGAGGAATTTTATGGCAAATTTCATCAGGCCTGAGCGACTTCAGATCATCATCAAAATATGCTAAAACATCTATGTACTGGTGAAGCAGAGCAGTGAATTTGAATTTCTCTTCTAGAGTGTAGCACTTCCCAATGTTCACCATCTTGGAATTTTCTTTGGTACCCAAATTTATTTGATCAAACTCCTGGGAGGAGCTTGAATCCATTTGATGCTATTTGATGAACCTATCATGTTTGTCAAACAACTTCTCAAGGGAAACCAGGCCTTTTGGGATTTTATTTCCTTTAAGTTGTAGGAATTCCTCACCTATGTCTGCACTTGATTCAGAGGCTGGTTTAAGCTTCTGAGGCTCACTGCCTTCGAAATGAAGCTGTTCAAAGCTGTTTTTTTTCTCTAGGAAGGCAATGATTTAGTTGTCACCATTGAACACTTGCCAATGATTGGCATTATCAGGCACACTTGGTCAAAAGACTAGTTCAATAGTGAACCTATCTCCCTTAAAATTAGGGTGATGAACCAAGAGAGTTGTTGAAACAGCCAGTGCATCAGCTCAGTCATTAAATTCTCTAGGTATGGCAGAGATGCTGAAAGTATCAAAGCTTTCAATTTTATCTCAAACTAGATTGTGGTAGTGGTGCAATCTCTCATTTTTGGTTTGATACAAGTTCTTTACTTGATAAACCGCCATTTCAACATCTCCTTTGGCATGAAAGAGTTTGATGCATTTATCTCGAGCAACCTTCAATCCAAGCAATAGAGATTCGTACTCAGCTGTGTTATTGGTGTTATTAAACTATAACTTGTATGAAGAAAGAAAAATATCTCCTTGAGGAGATATTAACACAATCTCGACTCTTGAATTGGTAAAGGAGCAGCTGCCATCAAATTCTAGAATCCATATCTCATTAGACATTGATTTTTTCTTAGATTCTTCTTCATTTGGAGGGGGAGATTCTCCTACACTTGCACTGTGCTCCACTAATCCTTTTATTTTTCCATCTGAACTAATTTTTAGGTTGACATATTTAGGAGCTTCATCAGATGCCTCATGAACTTTTTCCATGGATAAGAAGTAATTACCCATGCCTAAAGACTCAAACAAAATTTGAGCTTCAGGCACTAATGTTTAAGTGACCATGTATTTTGCTTCCTTCTCAAGGAGAAATCTTTGCATAACGCCTTTGACTAGGATCCTTGTCTTAGATAGGTCCATGCTTGATTCACTACCAACATCCTTGTAGAAATTTCACTCAAGAAGGATGCCATATGATGCTGAAAGTCGACCACTAGGACAGTCATCTTGATTCTCTTATCTGGGAATGTTGTAAATACAAATTAGACGTCTTTGATTTGTCCCAACATTGGCACTTATTTTTTCTCCATGGAGACGCATCTCCCAAATGTTTTGGTCAATGTGATACCAAGGGATTCCACCACTTTGGCAGGCATGACATTGTTAGATGCATCAAAATCTATGATGTAATTGTTCAGTTGGTGTCCATTTATCAGCAGGGAGACATAAAATGGTTCAGTCCTCCCAAGAGCAGCAGGAGGAGTAATGACAAGGTTATTCTTGGTGGATGTGTTCTTGGGGGGATCATGAGTTGCCTTTAAAATTGCTTGTCTTACCAAGACAGTTTGGTTCTTTACATATTGGACCAACTTATCTAATTGCTCAGGGTTGGATTGCAAAAATTCAAATTCAGACATTTGAATTTTGATTTTCTTTATATGGTCAATTATGTCAAATGTCTAAAATGAACTAGGAACAGAGGATGGGAGTTCATTCTTTTAGTTTTTGAGAGAGGGAGGACTGGTCTGTTAATTTGAAGTAGAAGGCGTAGGGATGTTTGATGTACTTACCTTTTTTTTAATCATCAAGTCCTTTGGCTGGAAAGGTAGAGTGGTTCCCTGCTTAGTAATTGAAATTGTTGGTTGAGGTCGCTCCTCTATTTTTTCTTTATCAGCTTGCTGAGTTCTCTCAGTTGCTTTACCTTTAATTTTGAGTTCATCCTGGTAATTCAAGAAACCAATGTTGGAGTTACGAGCTAATTCTTCTTCTCTCTCTGTGAAAAGATTAGCGTCATCTTCTGGGTTTAACTTAGGTTAGAAGGAGGAATCTGATTCTGCATCAAGATATCCAACTGCTGAATTGGTTGGAGGTGCTTCAATGGCAAGGTTCCCCCATGGGGGAGGAAGATGATTTGTTTGCCCTTGATTCTTGGCAGCATTGCCTTGGTATGACTGATTAGGGAATGTCCTCCTTAGTGTATCTCTATACAAAGGGGCAGATGACATCCCTTGCACCATTTGCTTTCTAAGAGTAAGAAACTCATTTTCCAGCTTTTGCACCATTAGATTAGTAGTATCTGTACGTGGATATTCAGAAGATGAAGAGGATTTACCTTTGTTAGGATATCTCCTTATCTTTCTTGCCAAGATAAGGTCATCTTCCACCTTAGTGGCTAAATCTTGAGCAGCATCAAGGTCTATGTGGCCAGCTCGTCTCAGCAAAAAACTCACTTTAGGCAGCTGTGAGTTGATGAAGAAGCATTTAAGGTTTTCAGGTGTTGGCTGAGCAATTATAAGAATCTGGTTCCTCATCTTGTCAAACTTGGTAATGAAGTCCCTTATAGGTTCATGAGGTTCCTTCTTCATCTATGTGAGTTGGGCTACCAGGGCATGTGCATCTTCTACAGGCTTGAAACTTGCTTTGAATTTGGCTTTGAGAGTGTCCCAGTCTATCACTGATTGAGCCTATAGATGGTAGAACCAGTCTGCAGTAGTGCCTTACAATGTTTCCATAAACAGCCTGACTGTTACGTCTTCGTACTCCATGCCTATCACACCACAGGCTATGCTGAAGGCTGCAATCTGTTCATCAGAATGAACTCTCCCATCACCAAAGAATTTGGGGAAATTCTTCCTTGAACTGTGTGGTAGCTCATGTAGAGATGGTGTAAGATTGAGTGGACCAAAAGAGTTACCCCAGGGGCCTTGAACTGCCATGATTTAATTAGGGAAAAGGGGGATAACAAATCTGGATGGAGTATGTATAGGCAAAGCTCTACTAATAACAAAAAAATAAGCTCTGCCTTATGTTGGTGACCTGGTATGGGTAGGAGGAACACTCCTAGATCATTGAACTTGAATTTGGGGAGGGAACAAATTAAAATTGCCCTGTGGCACTAACTCAAAAATAGGGTCAACAACACCTTGGGCTCTCTGTCTTCTAGTATAACATGGATTTTCCATATTTTAGAATAAAAATGGGAAAGAACTGGCCCTACTTTAACTTGAAGCTTGAGGCTTTAAAATGCACACTCTTTCCCCGTCGGAGTCACCAAAAAAATTGTTGGGTGAATATTTTGTCAACAGCTAACTAATGAGCGAAATACGTCTCTTCAACCACATCATAAGGAGATTAGTCGGCCAAATGTTCAGGTTTAACACATCAGAGGTAGATAAATCTCTCCTTTCATCAAGGGGAGGTTCCTTATAAATATGAGGAGCTATATACTATATATATAAGTTAAAAATAACACTCATAGATAGGACTACACCATCCATCTCTCTTTTTTTAGATATGATGTTGACAGATAAAGGAGAAATCTTTGTGATAATATTGAAGGCACTTCTCTTCTTTCAGAAGTGGTCTTGCAGTAGGGCACAAGAGTTCTTTTTGGTGGGTAACCAACATGTAACAAGGGCGCGATAACCAGTAGAATGACATGCAACACAAAGTCCCAACCTCAACTTCTCAAAGAGTGAAATACGAAGGATAATGGGGGCACAAAGTCATCTCAAAATCCTTTACATAGAAAGAAACTAAAAACACACTGAAGACAATTGTGACAACACAAAGTCTTCCCACAATTAACTTTAGGACACCTTCCTAATTACTTCTACTAGTTTTACTTGTTAGATTAAATAAATAAGAACACTTTTAGGAAATGGACATAAGAAAAATTTCCTAAAATAACACAAGCTATAATAGCACAAAGTTTGAAAGTAACTTTCTTTCTCATTCAAATAAAGTAATATGATCAACAATCTGAGCTCAAAGTCTCAGTAATGGCCTTTGAATTTGGGCAGAGTTTTGCTTCTATAATCGAGAGATCTCCTTCACACCAAATAAGAGATTATAATATATGGCAGCCAAAAAAGGCTTGGCACTTTTTTCCATGGAATGACTCATGCCGCATTCAATGCCTTGAATGCATTTTTAGTTTTGTCAAGGGGCCATGCTTGGAATAGTGCATCAACCTTAACTATGGTGTGCCAATTCATCTCATATGTCTCCTCCTTAGCATGGGTTGTCTGGTCCTTTTCCTGATGTTTGCGTAGCTGTCCACTTTGCCTTTACTTCATGGAAGAAAAATAGGCTGCATCCTTGATTTGGTATTCTCAGATGACTACTTGGTGGATTGTTTCACCTATCAAAAATAACTCTCTCATAGATATTTTAATATCTTCTATAGCCTTCTCTTGTTTCATGCTGTAATTGGAGCTCTCAGGCTATCTTCTTCAGCTGGTCGCTTGGTTCATCCTTCAAGTTTTGCTCTATATTTAAAATTTAACAGATATTCCATTACCTTAAATTTGACGTCTGCGGGGACATCAATGGTTGCTGGCTGTTTGAACCATATTGAACCATAAACCTTTGAACCTTTGAAAGTTCATTAGTTCAATAGTTCAATGGTTCAGGCAATTTTTATCGTTTCCTTGGTTCCATCGCTCTCCTGGTTCAATCACTTTCTGGTTTAATCACTTTCTTGTTCTTTGGTAAAACCATCTCTTTGAACTGGTCTCTAGAATCTTCCACTTCCTTCCTTTGCTTGGAGCTTTCTTTGAACCTTTGAACCATTTTGGTTCAAGGTTCAACAGTTCAATCTCTTTCTTAAAATCCTTTGTTTTGGCTAAGTCTTTTGAAGCCTTGAAATTCCTTCGACCTTACATCTTTGGAACACCCCAAAGGGAAGGTGTCCCTTCAGGTCTTTGAGAAAGGTCCATTTTCTGGGTGCCAAGAGCTCCCCATAAGGGTACCTGCCCTTCGAGATTCTTTGATCGGATTTTTCCTTCAGGCGGTCTGCTTCTCCAATTCCTTCAAACATTTTGTTCGAAGGAAATCTTCACTTGCCTTAGCCACTTTTCCATCAGGCTTGATCATTCCTTCGGGCAAAATGTCTGAAGGAATTCCTTCAGACATTTTGTCTGAAGGATTTGCCTTTGTGAAATTCTTCTGCAGGAAATATTTTCAAAGGAATTCTTTCAGTTCCTTTACTTGGTAATTTCCTTGGACAAAAAGTCCAAAGGAAATCTTCCCTTTCGGCCTTCTCTTTGATCTTTGATCAAATGTTCCCTACCCTCTGCAAGGGCACCTACCTTTTGTTCACTGCCCTCCGCAAGGGCACTTGCCCTTTCAGCTTTGGGGTAGTCCTTTGGACCGATCGATTAAACCAACTTTGGTTTAATAGTTTAACAGTTTAATCTTGCATTTGAAGCCTTCTTTTCTTCTTAGTCTTTTGATCTCTTTGAACCCATTGAACTCGTTGAACCTGTTGAACCAATTTGGTTCAAGGTTCAACGGTTCAACAATTCAATGGTTCATTCTTTGTTCTTCAAAACCTTCTTTTCTTATAATTCTTTCGAAGCTGTTGAACCTATTGGAGTTGTTGAACTTTGAACTTCTGCCAAAGTGTTTAACTTCTTTAAGCTTGCCAACATCGTTGAACCTTTGATCCCGTTGAATCGTTGAACCTTTGAGAAGCAGGGTTTAATGGTTCAATGGTTCAATCCTTTGTTTGAAGCTTGCCAATAAACATTTTTGGTTGAACCGAGGTGTTGAACCAATCTTGATATTGCCTAAGTGTTGGGAACTTGTTCCTTTGTGAGAACTCACCTGTTGAAGCCATTGAACCTGTTGAACTTGCTAATTAACTGAAAAAGCTTGAATAATGAAGAATTTGAATGCTTAGAACAATTTTTTGAGAAGGGAAGAGATAATTTTGGCCTGTAGGACCAAAATAGTTCATATGTTGTCCCAAAAATGAGTGACATATTTTGGGAACAACAATATTCCCAAAATAATGTCATCCCTAGCCATGTGAATAACAAGTGTAAGAGAATTAATCAGGTAGTCTCCCATGGCAATATTAATACTATGGCATTTTTTAGAATAATTGACTATGCCACCATTTGTAATCATGACTTGTAATTTTAGAGTTGGATAAGTAAAATAGTTTAAACAAGTAGCTAACTTATTGTTGATGAAGTTATGTGTATTTCTTGATTCAATCAACACTATCACCTTTTGTTTCTTGAGGAAGCCCACCACTTTAAGAGTTTGAGGAGTACTTATACCTGAAAGGGAATTCTAGGAGATAGTAGCATGAAAATATTTAAATTCTTCCTCTAGTTCTTCCATACCCTCACCTATGACCTCATCATCATCTTCATCTTCATTGGCACCTTCAATGTAAAAAACATATTTCAACACATTTATTCCACTTGTCACATCCAAAACATAACCTCTTGGAATACTTCTCTTTAATTTTTTGAGGGGTCAAAATTGTAAGTTGTGGAAATGATGGTGTTGTGAAATTATGTTTGTGGCAATGAGTGAAAGCCCTTATTTTGACCAATTATTTTGCCTTTGTCTGGCATGCAAATGGTATGGCTTCAGAAATGATTAATAGATTAAACATATGAACCTCAAGTTGGATGTTATCCTTAAGCCCCCATAGAACATTTCAGTCAATTTCTTCTCAGTGATGAGATCTACACATATATATTTAGGAATTATTGAATATAATCCTTAACAATATATATTTGTCACAACTTTGATAAATGGTTGAATAATTTTTTGGAGACTTTGTTGCGATAATGTATCTATATCTCATTAATAAACACCAACCAAGTAATAGGAACACCTTTTATTTTTATTTTGAGCACATGACCAACCACACCAAATGAATTGCTCAAGTTATAGATAGAGAGATGTTATGGTCACCTTTTGTGCACATGGGGGTCTAATGTAGAGCAAATAATTTTTATATTTGATTGATCCAAGTGAGTGGATCCTTACCATCAAACTTGCACACTTCCACTTTTGGTAGCATGTGCTTCAAACCAGTATTGGAGTCCTTATTGTTTAGAGTGGGTGAACATGACTGGAGTGGTCGAGGATTATTTTGAAGAAGTTGAGCCACAATAAAGGTCAAATGAGCACTCATTATTGACAACTAATCCTTCAAAGTATCTATTTCCCCCTTTACTACATCAATATCATCATTCCTTAGCATGCTCTGTATATCTAACTAAATTTGTTAAACTACCTTAGAAACTAACTAATTTGAAGTTATGGACTCCATGTCATCTTTGTGAGGAGTTTTTAGGGTATCTTGACATTTATTGCACATGTTAGTGTTCAAACCAACCATGCACAAACCCTAGGATGGAGGGTTTTGGGCCTAAAAAAAGTGTACCAATAGATTATACCATATGATCATCTTGTTGAGATGAATCAAATGACTACTAGTTTGCATATGGGTATGAAAAAAATATAGACTTAAAAATAAAAGACTTCGAACAATACTGTACTGGTGGAAGAATTACATTCTTCTTGGATCGTAAGTTATATTTTTTTGATTCTTTAACCCTTCAGATGGATGTAACCCTAGATTTGAAAAAAACAATACCACAAAAACTGGCCCAAATCGATGCTCTAATACCACTTGTCATGAAATTACTTAGATATTTGCAATAATGGAATAAGATATCAAAGAATTAAGAGCAGAATAATTAGATCCACAATAATAATTGACAAAAGAGCAAAATATTTGATAATAATAATTAAGTTGCTTTGAGGGGGCAACCTCCACAACAATGCAATTAGATCAAAATTTGCAATATGATGATAAAAGACTAACCACTACCTCCTATAAATACTCTAATTAGCCATGGTTATTTTATAGGCTGACCATACTAAGAACATAATAAAATGAAATAATATAATATGAAAGGTATGTAAGCCATAAGTCAGCCATACATATCCCTAGACGCACTATATGTTAAGGGCATAGCAAATAGGTACACCTGCTTATGTCAAAATAGAAAAGCAAAATCTATAAGGCAAAAAACATCCAACAAAGAACATATCTTTTGGATGCTATTGAGCTGAGGCTGATGATACTATCCAAGCATATTCAAAGATCCAAAACCTAATCCTAGCGACTCATAATCTAGCATATCATCCTACCTACCATCTACCACCTATCTCAGTCTTAAACATAATAGAATAAAACTAAGTTTCTTATCCTCTTACTGTACTTTCTATATTTAACAAGTGCAATCAATAAATCAATTACAACCTATTACATTCAAATTTGTGCTTATTAAGGGTTAGCATGAATATAAAATAGGTTAAAACATATTAGTGAAATTTTATATTGCTTGAACATTACCAAAACCCAAGCTGTTCTTAAGATTTCATCCTTCTTTCTAGGGTTTTTAGATTTATGCCTTAGGGTTTAATTTCTAGAGATGAATTCTATTTTTTTATAATTTTACAAGTTATGCATGGCTATAATAGATGAACATTATCTCTAGTTTTTGAATTAAGCCATGATTTTAATCATTACAATTTTTTTCCTATTAATAAGTAAAATCTATAACAACTATGTAATGTCATAACTCAAATATATGTACACTGGTAGGGCTAAAATTAATTTGTACACAATATTTATCCTTTATTCATAATTCACAATGTTCAAATATCCAACTTGAATTAAATCCAAAAATTACTAGATGCAAAAGAGCACGCATTACTCATTTTGTTCCTCCCATATATTTCATAATGTTAACAACTACCATCACGCCCCTAGTATTCATTGTAGGCTTATACTGTATTTCATAGTCCATGTTGTTATAACATGAAGGGGTAGGGTAACCCATCATGTGGTTCAAACTAAGGATCCTCGTCAACCCCCACCACCTCCCACCAAGAAACCTAATCAATCTAAGGACTAAATAATACTCATGCTAAAATTTCTATTTTGGAATTGCTCTAGAATGTGCCTATATACAAAGATATTCTTTATTTGACATTACATGATACAATTTTACCAAGTGATGTGGAACCACCTTATGTAGTTTCTATCATTGACACATTACTATGGATAGAGGAAATTATCTCTTTCATAAAAAAGGATTTAATACTAAGCATATTATATATTAACATCTCCCATTGTATATCCCTGTGCAAGTTTAAAATAAGGTAGTCAAGTCAGTTTTAGTGGATGATGGGCTAGGATTAAACATTTGTAATCTCTCCTTTCTAAATCTAATTGGTATAGAATAAAAATATCTTACTTACTCATATATGAACATTCATGAATTTTACAATATCCTACGAAAGGTACTAGGACAAACTACATTATATATAATAGTGGGTCCTATAACATTAGCTACAACCTATAGTTTTTTGTATAATATTCTTGAAGGGAAACCCATGATGAACCCTATGCATATCATGCATTTGCATCGATATTACACATAAGCATTTTTTTCAAGATAATACAAAAATACAAAAAATAAATAAGTCAAAAATTTCAAAAACATTCAAAATATATATATTTTAAAAAGGACCGAAGCCTGACATGATTGTTAGTTACATTATTTGCATATGTTATTTATCACATGTTTAGTAAATTATATATTTTTTTCATACACATGCATTTAATGGTATATGAGTGTGATATAGGATATGCAGATCATACGTGGACAAGCAGATGTTGGACTTTCATATCCTAAGTCCATGCCAATATTGGGGACATATTATTACATAGGTCAGATTATCACAAATTATATCTATGTGATCGTATTTTGAGTTATTTGTAAAAACCACTATATTTAGTAATTAAAACCTAATAACACAAACAACATCAAAAAGAGAGAATAAAAGAACAATCAATAAATTTAAAACATGGATTCTCACCATCATTTTGTCCCTTACAACTTCTCTTTGAGATCTTCAAGTAGATTCAAATGCCAAATTTGATTGAGTGTGGATTACTTGCTTTGATCTTCAAAATGACTCCAATAGCTTCCTTAGATTGTTGAATGGCTTGACAAGAGTGTGAGGATGCTTGAAAATAGTTGATTATGAGAGTATAATGAGGGTTTATTGATTTCCAAGTTAGTTTGGCCATGTCCCAAGCATGGCTTATATAAGATGGTGGAGGAGGTTTTTAGGGAATTTTAAATTATTGAGAAGCCTATACTTTAGATACTTCTAGAATCTTAGAGGAACTTCCCTAGTTCTAGAGGTTTCTTGATTAGTTTAGGGGATAATAGGGGATTATATGGGAATTAATGAGGTTTAGGATTCATAGAGATGCAGGAGAGGCTAGGGTCGTAGGGTAGCTAGGGGGTAGTTGAATATATAGGAATTTTAAATTGACAAGTGGGATAGAGGGTAGATTAGTGGCTAAGTAGGCTAGTTAGTATGGTAATGGGGAAATTAATTATTTATAAGGGTATGGTAAGGTTTATGAGATGTAGGGAATATTGTGTAGGAAATTAAGATATTAGTTAATTGGCTAAGGCTATGGTTTTGGGTCAAATTAGCAGGTTTAATAGGATTATTAAGACAAGCGGATTTAGGTGCTTACATTTTGACCTTCTTTGAAAGGGTATTGCAAGTGGAGTGAGATGGAAGGAGTAATGGATTTTTAAAGAAGAACCATTTCTTGGATGAGAATGTTGTTAGTAGAGATGATGCCCCCTCAAGGCAACATGTAGGGGGATTAAGCCAAATGGTCAATCAAAAAAAATTTCTAGGGTAGGATAAGACCAAGATGAAGATAGGGGGTTGGGATGCCCCGAGTAGTCACGTAGCTACGATTGAAATGCCCCAAGAATAAGTGTTATGAGATAAAGTGACTTAGCCTCAAAAGATGAGTTCTATACAATCAACCAATGTCTAGTAGGTTGATTAAGATGATAAGACTTAAATTCCCAAGATGTAGACATTATCTAGGGAATAAAGAGATGAGATAGGCCAAAAGCTGAGGATAAACACCATAGCAAGGACACATACCACGGATGGCTAAAAGCCTATAAAGGACATTTAACAAATGACTAATGATAATAAGCCACTTTATGCTGGATGCATAACTCAATATGATTGAATGACATCGAGTGACCCATAGGGGACAAGATGGGTTGGGATGTTAATAGTGGTTGAGCTATCCTTGGTCTCAATATCATAGTTAGGTGTTACCTATATAGTCTTAATAGACCTTAGGATGATGTAGTTCTGACTTGGGATTGTGGACTTATAATGGGGATAATAAGACCATATCCCAAGAGACTTAGGATGGATAAAATGATGATGAGCTGTGATAATTGATCTTAGAATGGGATTTGGGGACCAAGATTAGTAGTCAGGGTATGACAATGTGAGTGGTGAGGGTCAAATGGGTTATGAGGGGTAAAATAAGGGGTGAATGAGGGGAGTAAAATAGGAAAAGGTAGGGGTAAAAGGCTCATTTTGTCTTTTAGAAATTTGACTTTGTTGTTTTAGATTCTTAATAATAGACCACATCCCTCACTTATCACATTGCAGAGAGAGTTTGGGAGCATCAGAGGCCAATTGACATGGGACCACCAGTGAGTACGCCATCCCAAACCCATTAGTTTTATCATTTTTGCATTTATTTTTACATTTAATTCATGTATGTTATGTGAGAACAATATCATGAATGGGGGTAATGCCCTTAGTGGCAGTATTGTCCTTGCAAGTTGTGATATCATAATCACAAACTGCAATATTGTAAACCCATGAGGGGTAACTTATGATATTGCAATACTGCAACAAGTGATTTACAATATCACATTTTCATAAGGGGAGAATTATGTTTTGAAAAATTTTAAGGTTAGATCTATGGTTTTGCAAAACCATAGATCGTGAATAGTAATTTTGATGAAGTCATGATTAAGGGCTAGGGAAAAGTTATGATTTTTTGGTGGTTAGGGGTAAGGGTTAGGGAGGTAAGTTATAGGGATTAAAGACTTAGGGTGATTAGGGAAGGGTAAGTTAGGAGGGAGAGGACTAGGTTAGGGAAGGTTAATATGGACTATGGATGAGGTGAGTGAGGTTTAGATGAAGGGGTAGATAATTAGTAATGATGAATAATTTGGATAAGGTGAGTTAGTATGGATTGAAAATATAGGGAATGAAAAGGATAAATAGATGAATAGGATAGAATGATGAGAGATGTAAGGGGTGGGGAAGGTAGATAGTTATATTATATGAGTGAGTTAGGGATGTAGGTATTAAGTTGATAGGATGGGATAGGCTAGATGTAGGTGTGACTAGATGAGTGTGATTTGATAAGATGTGTGTTAGTGAAAGAGGATTTAGGGGTGATGGCATCCTGACTATGATGGTTAGTGGTATTGCATAAGATGCATTATTAACACCTGAGGAGCATGAAGTATTAGAGCTGATAGTCCTATACTATGTTGTGATAATGCTAATAGTGAGGATTGATAGGGTGTTGATCATGGATCTGGTCGAGAGGTGGCATTTTGATACTTTCACCTTTCATTTCATGATTGGGGAGATGATAGTCACTCTTTAGGATGTACTATAGATCTTCCATCTACCAATGAGAGGCCACATGATATATTGACACTCACATACTCTTAGTGTGGTAGTTTAAAGATTAGCTAGCAGATTATAGATTGGGGTGCATGATTCATGAGTGGACATTGATAAGACACTGAGGGAGGGCATAATTGATAGAATAACACTTGTGTTTATGTCTCTTGTAACTGACATAATTTTACCAGACAAGTATGGTCAGTGGTTTCACTTGGGATTGGGGGGCATGGTTTCAAACATGGTCCAAGATTATTGAGTGTTTACTTGGGGTCCTATTGTATTAGCCCACTTATATAGAGAGTTATATATGGGAGCATATATAGGAGAAACTAGCTTAGGTCCCTCTTTATTAGTATAGATATGGAGTTGGGAACACATTACCATAGAGATACCCTTGGGTACTCACACAACTAGGGAGCCCTACCAACCCTAGGTATTTGGGTGGTATGTCATTCTCAAAGTACAAAGGTCTCATGCTAGGGATATTTGATTTTATAGATAGGCACTTGATAGCATGAGACTAGAGCATATTACCTATATGTCACACAAATAGGTCTAGTTGGGATGGGCTGAGAATGCAAACATTACATAGTTCATGCTGACCAAGTGTTATCTTACTTGATGCTGGGATTATATCATTGATCGGTATAAGCCTGATCATGTACAACAATAGTTTGGGAGTCTATAGGATGTACTTGGTGAGGACCATTTATTTTCTTGTAGTGATAGAGAGAGGCCACAATAGGGGACTTTAGTGTGTTGTCCCCAAAAAATGCCACTCATTTTTTGGGACAACCTACAGACCAAAATTTCTCTATTCCCTTCTCAAAATTTGTTCTGAGCTTTCAAATTCCTCATTTTAAAGCTTTTTCTGTAAAGGGGATTCACAGGTTCAATAGGTTAAAAAAGCTTCTACAGGCAAGATCAGTCAAAAGAACAAGCTTCTAACACTTAGTCATTTTTAGGATTGGTTCAACGCCTTGGTTCAATCAAAGGATTTCAATTGGCAAATGATAAAGGACTTAGGCTTGAACCATTGAACTTTGAACCACTTTGGTTCAAAGGTTCAATGGGTTCAATGACCAAGTTGGTTTAACATGCTTGGTGCAAAATAACAAAGGACTTGGTGAAAAACAAAGGAATTAACCATTGAACCGTTGAACCTTGAACCAAATTGGTTCAACAGGCTCAACGGGTTCAATCAGTTTAAAGAGATCAAAAGACTTAGACAAAATGATGGAAAAATAATGAAGAATGATCTGTTGAATCGTTGAACCAAAGTTGGTTCAATCGGTTGGTTTAATCAAAAGGTTTAAGGGGCTGCCCCAAAGCGAAAAAGGCAAGTGCCCTTGTGGAGGGCGGGCAACATTGGTTCAAAAGTGACCTTAGTCAAAGGAAAAGTGGCACACAAGTGGTTCAATGGATGGTTCAACCAAGAAGTGAAGAAGCTATTGAACTAAGGAGCGATAAAACAAAGAGACAAAATGAACCAATGAACCGATGAACTTTTAGTGGTTTAACGGGTTCAAGGTTCAACATGGTTCAAGCAATAGTCAACCAATGACGTCCTTGCAGACGTCAAATTTAAGGTAAGGGAATATCTATTGAAATTCAAATAAAGCATGGAACTTGAAGGAAGAACCAAGCGACTAGCTGGAAAGATAACCCGATAGCTCAAATCATAGCAGGAAGAGACAAAGCTGGAAAAGACAAAAGCAGAAAGAGGGAAAAGCCCAAAATGTTTGTGCAAGAGTTATTTCTAGTAGGTGAAATAGTGGATCGAGTAGACTTCTAAGTGCACCGAACCAAGGACGCAGCCTATTTTCTTCCATGAAGTAAATATGAATGGACAATTGTGCAGATGTCAGAGGGGATAGACCAGATGATCTAGACTCAAGAGAAGACATATGGGATGAAATAGTTAAGACAACTGCCCTATTTTCAACGTAGTCCTTTGACAAACCTAAAAATGCATTCAAGGCATTGAATGCACATCATGGGTCGTTATATGGAAAACAAGCACCCAAGTCTTTCTTGGAGCGCTATATATTGTAATCTCTCATTTGTTACATGAGAGACTTCTCATTTTTACAAGAATGAAACTCTGCCCATTTTGAAAGAAGAAGACTGAGACATTGAGCTCAAGTTGTAATTTCATTTCCATTGTTATCTGAATGAGAAAGCAGGTTTTTCATAGACTTTATGCTATTTTGACTTGTGTCATTTGAAGGTGTCTTTATTCATTTAATTTGGTGCACATAATTAGTGAAGTTAATAAAGAAGTGTCTTGAAACCAACTGTGAGAAGACTTTGTGCTTTCACCATTGATTTCAGTCTATGTTTTCCTTCTTTTTTTGTGTTGAGGATTCTGGGGTGACTTTGTGCCCCCATTATCCTTTGTGATATACCCTTTGGGTAGTTGAGGTGAAGACTTTGAGCTCTATTTCATCCTGCTGTTCCTACGTTCTTTTGATCACTGGTTATTTCACTACCTGAAAGAAACTCCTGTTGTTTCTTGTAAAGACACTTCTGAAAGAAGAGAATTGCCTTCAACATTTATAGCCTGAATTTTCTCCTTTATCTGTGTGCATCATCTCTGAAAGAAGAGAGATGGATGGTTTGTCCCACCCCCGTGTTTTATTTTTTGCATATATATATATAGTATATAGCCTCCTGCATCTCCTGCATATCTACAGGGAACCTCCCCTTGATGAGAGGAGAGATTTGTCCCCTTGTGATGCAGTAAACCTACACATTTGGATGACCAATCTCCCTATGCTATGGTGATAGGAACTATTTTAAATGCCAATTATCTAGTTGACAAAATATTCACCCAACATTTTTTGGTGACTCCATTGGGGACACAGTAATTTTGTGCAATCTAGAACCTCAAGTTTCAGATTGAAACATCACCTGTGTCTTACCCATTATCATTATAACCCTTATCCATTACAGACTCTGGCAACTCCATTCTGTGTCTTACCCATTATCATTATAGCCTTACCATCTTCCTCCATATCTGTTATATTATCTGGTCTGCAAAACCAAAGCTACTGGGAAAGAAAGCACAGTTTGAAGCCTCAAGCTTTAAGCTAAAGTAGGGCCAATTTCTTTTCCATTTTTGTCCTATAATATAGAAACTCCACTTAGATGTGTTATCCCTATTTTTCATAATCCAATCATGGCAGTTTGAGGCCCCTGGGGTAACTCATTTGGCCCACTTAATCTAACTCCACCCCTGCATGAGCTACCATTCAGTTCAAGGAAGAATTTCCCCAAATTTTTTGGTGATGGAAGAGTCCACCCTCATGAACACATTGTAGCATTCACCATAGCCTGTGGTGTGATAGGGGTGGAATTTGAAGATGTGGTATTTAGGCTTTTTGTGGTGACACTACAAGGTGCTGCTACAGATTGGTTTTCCCATCTGCAAACTAGATCAGTGACTGGCTAAGACACTATCAAAGCCAAGTTTGAAGCAAGGTTCAAACCTATAGAAGATGCTCATGCTTTGCTAGCCCAACTTACGCAAATGAAGGAGGAACCTCATGAGCCCATGAGGGATTTTATTGCAAAATTTGACAAGCTGAGAAACATGATTCCCATAGTTGCTTAGCCCACACCCGAGAACCTCAAATGCTTCTTCATAAACTCACAGCTGCCTGAAGTGAATTATCTGCTAAGACGTGCTAGCCGCATAGATCTTGAAGCTGCTCAATACTTAGCCACTAAGTTAGAAGATGACCTTATCTTGGCTAGAAAGATAAGAAGGGATTCAAACAGAGGCACATCTTCCTCATCTTCTGATAACTCACCTACAACCACCATTAATCCAATGGTGCAGAAGCTAGCAAATGAAGTGCTGGCCCTCAAAAGATAAATGGCACAAGGGATGTCATATGCTCCTTCATATAGAGATGTACCAAGGAGGACATTCCCTAATTAGGCACATCAAGGGCAACCGAATCGTCTTCCTCCCCCATAGAGGAACCTTGCCATTGAAGCACCTGTAGCTAACTCAACAGTTGGGTATTTGGAAATAGAGCATGATTTCTCTTTCCAACTTGAGTTTAATCAAGAAAATGATGCTAGTGTCTTCACGAAGGATCAAGAAGAGTCAACGGGTGACTCCCACATTGATTTCTTGGATTACTAAGATGAACCCAGAAGTAAAGGTGAAGCATCCAAGGGATCATATGCTATGGTCACCCAGTTCCAAAATCAATCACCTCAACAAGATGATAAAGGAGAAATAGAGGAGTGACCTCAACCTACAATTTTGATTGCTAAGCATGGGGCCACTCTTCCTATCCAGCCAAAGGACCCAGTGATTGCTAAGAAAGTAAGTATCTTAAACATTTCTACACCTTCTACTTCAAATTCACAGGCTAGTCCTCCCACCCCTCCCATAAACCAAAAGGAAGAACTCCCATCCCATGTGCCTAGTCCAATCCAGCCATTTGACATAATTGATCATGTCAAATGTGTCAAGACCCAAATGGCGGCCCCTGCAGCCCAAATTTTATTTGAGTCTTTAGCCAGGGATGAAATAGTAGAAGAATTGGTGGAGTGTGGCATAAGTGCAGAAGGACCCTCCCCTCCAAACAAAGAAGAATTTGAGATATCTGAGGGGGACAATCAAGACATGTGCTGGGCTGAGCTATCATAACAACAAATTATGGTACTAGGCTGTGCTGCTGCCCATCAAAATTAGGAAAAGGAACTCTTTTCCAGGAGAGCAAAGATTCATGGTTTTTGGACCAAAAGTCAAGTCTTGATTTGGGGCAAGAAGAGAAGAAAACCAAGGGGAAGACAGAGAAAAGTGGTTTTTTGGTGGAGATTTCCATTCGCTGGTCACTAATTTTGGGGACAAAATGGTTTCCTATTGGTTTATTAGGATGGCACACCATTTTCACTATCTCATAGTGAGTGGCATCTGAAGCACTTCAAATCTTGAGGCATCAGATAAGATCATCTGTACATATGTATATCTGTATAGTCTTTAGTTCTATTTTGTGCTTTTCATTTTTGTTTTTGGGAGCCTTCCTTCTTGGGTAGTGTGACTCCATAGCCCAATGGCACACTTCAAGGCACTAGAGATTCTGGTTTCTACTCCCCTCAGTTGTGTTTAAAGTTTTTAATTGAAGGTAGTTCCCCAACTGGAGCCAGCTATTGTCCTCGAAAAATGCCACTCATTTTTTGGGACAACCTATAGACCAAAATTTCTCTCTTCCCTTCTCAAAATTTGTTTTGAGCTTTCAAATTCCTCATTTTTAAGCTTTTTTTGTAAAGGGGATTCACAAGTTCAACAGGTTAAAAAAGCTTCTGCAGGCAAGATCAGTCAAAAGAACAAGCTTCTAACACTTAGTCGTTTCCAAGATTGGTTCAGTAACTCGGTTCAATCAAAGGATTTCAATCAGCAAATGATAAAGGACTTAGGCTTGAACCATTGAACTTTGAACCACTTTGGTTCAAAGGTTCAATGGGTTCAATGACCAAGTTGGATTAACGTGCTTGGTGCAAAAGAACAAAGGACTTGGCGAAAAATAAAAGGAGTTAATTATTGAACTATTGAACCTTGAACCAAATTGGTTCAACGGGTTCAACGGGTTCAATCAGTTCAAAGAGATCAAAAGACTTAGACAAAAAGATGGCCAAATAACAAAGAATGAACTATTGAACCAAAGTTGGTTTAATCGGTTGGTTCAATCGAAAGGTTCAAGGGGCTGCCCCAAAGCGAAAAAGGCAAGTGCCCTTGCGGAGGGCGGGCAACATTGGTTCAAAAGTTGAAAGGTGGCCTCAGTCAAAGGAAAAGTGGCACATAAGTGGTTCAATGGATGGTTCAACCAAGGAGCGAAGAATAAATTGAACCAAGGAGCGATAAAACAAAGAGACAAAATGAACTGATGAATTGATGAACTTTCAGTGGTTCAACGGGTTCAAGGTTCAACATGGTTCAAGCAACAGTCAACCAATGACGTCCCCACAGACGTCAAATTTAAGGTAAGGAAATATCTGTTGAAATTCAAATAAGCATGGAACTTGAAGGAAGAACCAAGTGACTGGCTAACAAGATAGCCCGATAGCTCAAATCGTAGTAAGAAGAGACAAAGCTGGAAAAGACAAAAGTAGAAAGAGGGAAAAGCCTAAAATGTCTGTGCAAGAGTTATTTCCAACAGGTGAAATAGTGGATTGAGTAGAATTATGAGCACACCAAACCAAGGACATGGCCTATTTTCTTCCATGAAGTAAAGATGAATGGATAGCTACATAGATGTCAGAGGGGACAGACCAGATGATCCAGACTCGGGAGAAGACATATGGGATGAAATAGTTAAGACAACTACCCTATTTTTAGTGCAATCCTTTTACAAACTTGAAAATGCATTCAAGGCATTGAATGCATAGCATGGGCCATTCTATGGAAAATAAGCACCCAAGTCTTTCTTGGAGTGCTATATATTGTAGTCTCTCATTTGTTACATGAGAGACTTCTCATTTTTACAAGAACGAAACTCTGCACATTTTGAAAGAAGAAGACTGAGACTTTGAGCTCAGGTTGTAATTTAATTTCTATTGTTATCTGAATGAGAAAGTTATTTTTTCACATACTTTGTGTTGTTCTGACTTGTGTCATTTGAATGTGTCCTTATTCATTTAATTTGGTGCACAGAATTAGTGAAGGTAACAAAGAAGTGTCTTGAAACCAACTGTGAGAAGACTTTGTGCTTTCACCATTGATTTTAGTCTTTATTTTCCTTTCCTTTTTGTGTTGAGGATTATGGGGTGACTTTGTGCCCCCATTATCCTTTGTGATATACCCTTTGGGCAATTGAGGTGGAGACTTTGAGCTCTATTTCATCCTGTTGTTCCTACATTCTTTTGATCACTGGTTATTTCACTACCTAAAAGAAAATCCTGTTATTTCTTGTAAGGACACTTTTGAAAGAAGAGAAGTGCCTTCAACATTTATAGCCTAGATTTTCTCCTTTGTCTGTGTGCATCATCTTTGAAAGAAGAGAGATGGATGGTTTGTCCCACCCTTGTGTCTTATTTTCTATATATATATATAGCCTCCTGCATCTCCTGCATATCTACAGGGAACCTCCCCTTGATGAGAGGAGAGATTTTCCCCCTTGTGATGCAGTAAACCTGCACATCTAGATGACCAATCTCCCTATGCTGTGGTGATAGGAACTATTTTGAATGCCAGTTAGCTGGTCAACAAAATATTCACCCAACATAGTGGACATGGAATTAGCTATAGTGTATTATGAGAGCATTACCCTGATAGTATGGGATTACCATACTCCAATCCCAAATCCTGGGGTGATGATAATGTACACGGTTTGGTGGGCACAAAGATGATAATATAAAATACTCAAATGGCCAGCCAAGGTGAGGAGGGGGGATGTGCAGAGATTATTATAGGCACATGTCAGATCAAGGAGGAGGCAAGCTTAGAGAGCAAAACCTTAGGCATAGGGTCAACAAGATATATATGAAGGGATAAATGTGATGGGTATGGATGGAGGAGACCAAGGAGGTCAAAATGGGGATCAGATAGGAGCTAGGGACTAGGTTAAAGGAGGAGTTTAGGTTGGAGGGAGTGGAGGTAGAGATGAGGCAAGGCCATTTAGGCCACCTTTGAGTGAGGATGATCTAGTATTTTTAGATAGGCTGAGGAGAGAAGTACAAGATTGAGCCTAATAGGTTGTCAGGATTACTATCAAGAGAGACAAGATGGTTGCAAATTTACAAAATTGGATTGCATAGAGGGATAAACATCTAATGGAACACTTGGATATGTTAGATGTTTGATAGGGGTAGATAACTATACTATAAGGATAGATCCAAAAAATTCATGATGCATAAATTGTCACTTTACAGGGCCAAATTAGGTAGTTTTAGTCTAGGGTGAGGGAGTTGATGGGAGAGTTACAGGTGGATGAGAAGGCCAAAGAGGAGGGGGATGAAACACTATCATAGAGGGGTATGGGGATGATCATGAGACAAATCATGTGACTAACTCAAGAGGCCCAATATTACATCGATTTATATGAGGCAATAATGCCACCTGGTCAATGTGCAATGACATTCAGGGCTAGTTCCTCCTAGTCAGTATACTAGCTTGCCAGGGGACCCCCAGGTCGGCAATGATTTAAGATTTGTGATTTGGGAGACATGTATCATATGATGTATTTTTGTATTGTAGCATATTTATGCCTAAGGGGCTAATTTATGTATTTATATATTTTGACATGGACTCCAATGGACATTATGAACCATTGATATATATGTGATTATGATTTTGTGATACCTGATGCTATGTTTATGTGATGTTTATTATGATTATGTTATTGATGGATGAGTTAGCTTATGTGATTATTAGGTATAGATATGTGGATCATGGATGTGTTTTATTGCTGTGATGTGATTTTAATTTTATGTTGGTGATGTTGTGTATTTATGGATGATATAATGATGATGATATGTTTAGATGACTGAATAGAGGATATGATGGTTATGTTTTTATTAATGACGTTTTGTTTATGGATTTAGATTATGTGATTTTGTGTTGTAATGATGAGATGATATGTTTAGATTATATTATGTTAGATGAGATGTAATGATGAACATGATTTAATTTATAATGCAAGATGATTATGGTTTTATTGTTATAACGTGATGGTAAAATGATACATATGGTTGGTTAACAACATGCTTAATAAATAATCCATTATTTAACTATGTGTCTCACAAATTAATGTTGGGTGAAATTGTCCCACACCACGGAGATGGGTGGGTGTGGGGCAATAGATTAGGATGGTTAGACTAGATAGTGGTATGAGTAGGGGGAGGGTATGTGGGAATTTGAAGCCATTGGATATGTAGGCATTCTAATTTACTATTGCACATGTGAGTATAAGTGTACTAATACATGATAGTACTCAAGGGCATATTGTATTCATAGTACGTGGGAACTTCATTTTAGTGAATGTTCCAAGTCCTTCATTGGGTAGTCACTTAAGACCATCCTTGTTCCCTTTGTCAAAAAATAATAAAGTTTTAAAAAGACAAGATAACATCCATCAATAACATAATGTCATGGAATATTACATAATATTTTAGGATTTCATGCATTATGTCATGGAATATCACAGTCATGTCCCTTTGGTAAGTGGCTCCTACATTTTTGAGGCCAAAATGCATCACTTGATATTAGAAAGTCCCCCATGGAGTAATAAATGTTGTTTTGTGCTGATCATAGAGAGCAATTTTGATTTGATTGTATATAGAAACCCATCCATGAGGGATATCATCTCATAACCTATAGTGGAGTCCATGATCATGTCTATATTTGGCAAGGGAAAGTCATCTTTAGGGCATACTTTATTGATGCTATGGAAGTTGGTGAAAAATATGATTCCTCCCTATGGTTTGGCCATGGGGACAATAACGAATATCCTTTTAGAATAATCAATGGGATGAATAAATCTAGCTTCCAAGAATTTTTGTAATTCTTCTTTGATTAAAATAGACACCTTGGGGTGAATCTTATGAAGTTTTTGCTTAACAGGGTTTGGCATTTGGTTGAACCACTAAATGATTCACTACCAAGGTTGGATCTAGCCCTAATATATTAGAATAACTCCATGTGAACACACACACACACACACACACGCGCGCGCGCGCGCGCGCGCACACACACACACACACACACACACACACACACACACACACACACACACGCGCGCGCGCGCGCGCGCGCACACACACACACACACACACACGCGCGCGCGCGCGCGCACACACACACACACACACACACACACACGCGCGCGCGCGCGCGCACACACACACACACACACACACTCTTTAAGAATCTCAATAAGGATTTGTTGTTCCTTGGGTGTAATAATTGCCTCTAATTTAATTATTTTAGGACTCTCATCTATTTTGAGATTTAATTAAATAACCTCCTTGATGAGGGAGGGTGACTAGTCCTGTAGATATGTTGGGGGTGATGGTAATTCCTCAATTTATGAAGCAAAATCATCTAGGAATTCTATGTCTAATTCTAGATAAAATTCTGAATCTTTAGGAGAGGGTTGAATGTATTTTGTTTTTAGAGAAGGATATTCATCTTCGTACTCCTCTTCTTCAATTTGATTGAGGGATGTTGTTGCTCTCTAAAATAGGTAGACTCGTTGAGACTAATAGAGAACCTTTTCTTATGGTCTCTTGATGGCTTAAAATCTCATGCCCCTAAATATTATATAATGGCTTCATCACTTTAGAATGTATCAAAGGAAGGCTCATTCTTTTGATCCTAGTCTATTAGGGTGGGATAACAGAGGGAGATATTGATAGTGGAGATGGTGGTGTCATGGAAGAGATTGGTGGCCACTAAATCTTTATAAAGGCTATAAATGAAACCTTTTTTGATTTCTTCATAAGAGGTAGACTCCTCAATAACTAAAGAAGTGTCTAGAAAGATAGTGCTTAGGTTAATGTTGAGAGTTTTGTAACCTAAGCCAAGATGTTTTGGGTGTTCTTGAACCCCTATAGGTTCAAGATTGCCTTGTTCATATCTCCTTAGTCCCTTTCCCTTGTAATTCATATTTTGAAGCATTTTTTGAAGGTGGGTTACTTTTATTTATGGAATTCAAAGGCCTCATCATCTGAAATAAGTCATGAATCATCTAGCTCATCAAAGTACTCCTATGATAACATGCCTACACTAGTAAAGGTCGTGGATCTAAACTAGTAAATGATGGGATTATCTTTCCTCATGGCTTAGGACCCATAACTGCATGGGGAGAGTGATAGGTCTCTAACACAAAATATCTTGTATTCATACTCTCCACAACTTGTGGAGGTGATATTAAGATGAGTAATGTTAGGGGATTCATTTGAAGCAAGTGGTAAATCATCAGGGTAGACATACTTTGTAGCTTTGGGACTATGATTGGAACTATGGGTGTTCAGACAATAACAAGTGGGATGAGATCGATCCATTTGATAGCTATAAAAGTGTTATATCTCCCATGGGATGGTAACCTCCATTCCTAAATTAGGGAATTTTAAACATTAATGGAGGGTGGAAATAACTACTCATATTTCATGGATCCATGGGCATCTCAGAAGTAAATTATATGAAAGATTAAAATCCATGACATGAATTAAAGTTTGATGGATGACAGGTCCGTAGCTATAGGAAGATAAATAGTTCTTGCATATGGCCTTTCATTGTCATCATACACTTTGATCATTATGGGAGTAGGCCCTAATGAAGAGTCAAAGTACCCCAACTTCTTTAAAAAGTCTATATTGCACAAATTTAAAGCAGATCCTCTGCTTATGAGTACCCATAGAATTTTATGATTTGAGATGGAAATTTCAATGAACAATGGATAATTATGATGTGGGCCTATAGGTGGCATGTCTTGGGCACTGAAAGTGATCTATTGAGAAGGAGACAAATGTCCCACCAATGCTTGTAATTGGATAATATCAATATCTCTAGGGATTTTGAGTTTATTTAGGACTTGATTAAGAATCTCTCGATGCATCAATGATATTTTAGGAAGATCTATAAGAGATATTTGGGTTGGAGTCTTCTCAAGCTGTTGGATGATGTCATATGGTTTGTCAAAAGAGCTAGAGACTTTTTTAGAGATATTGACTTTTTGAGATGCTTAAGTGGATGGGTCTTTTGGTGGTGCTATAGGAACTATGATTTTATTATGCCGTGTAGTTACTACATAGTCAGCTATTGCCTTGTTAATCTTAAGGATGGTGGATGATGGTTGAGTGGGATCTTAGGGACCCTATATTTTAATGGTATTGATATAATGGTATGGAATGGAATGGTAATCAGTTCAGTTAGATGTGGATGTTTGACCAGGTCCTTGAGTGGTTTCTTCTATCTCTGATCATTTTTAGGTAAGGGGTCCTGGTATATTCTTAGCTACTAATTCTTGGATTGACTGGTTGGACTCTCTCCTTTTATTTCTATATCCTATTTCTCAATTAGATCATGGATTTAGTGTTTCAATTGCATGCATTTTTTAGTAACATGCCCCTTGACTCTATGATATTGATAAAACTTATCTTCATGATACTAATGTGGTCAGGGTTTACTATCATTCAATGGTCATATTTTAGGGAGAGTGATCATATTTTTATCTATCAACTATTTCATGACCATCTCTATGGGTATGTCAAGACTAGTTAGAGGTGTTTTTCCTATTTGGGGTTTTGGCTTCCCCATGGTACCCTTATAATTTAGACATTTTGTTTGTTAGTAGGGGAAGTTTTCGACACTATCTGAACATGCTTAGAATCTATTAATCCATCCCCTACAAAATTTTTGTTCTTATTAAAGATCTTAGGTTTACCCAAAAAAGTGTTATCTTGATTATGACTTTGATTAGTTTGAGTATACAACTTAATTATGCCTTTCTCAATAAGTGCCTTCTCAATTTGAATCCCCTTCTCTTTGATCTCATCAAAATAATTGGTACATTTTAGATTTAATTAATATTTTAATTTAGTATTGAGGTTGTCAATGAATATTTTATCCATCTCCTTCTCAGGAACTATGCATCAAAATTGACTAGCAAGGCTTCTCTAATGTTGTAGGAATGAGGCTAGGTTTTCCCCATTTATTTGTTTAGTATTATAGATATCTATGATAGAGATGTCATGCTCAATGTTGAAGGATAAATGTTACACAATTTTTTTTGTTGACTCCCCAAAGCTAGATATGGAGCCTTTAGGTAAATGCATAAGCCATTCCAATGTGGGCCCCATGAGACTTTTGGGGAATAATCTGATGATCTGTAAACTGAAAATACAAGTGTATTACATTCAAAAATCACTTGTTCATGTTTATGAGATCCTTCAAATTTTCACTTTCTTGTGTTTAATTTGCATAAAGAAATTAAAATCAGAATTAAAATGAAGATCATAATGCAATAATAATCAGAGAAAATCAAAGACAACACCAACAAATTGATAACGGAGTTCGACTTCAATAGCCTACATCTCTGGGTCCACCCAATAGTGAGGACCATTCTATTAAAATGCTGCAACAAATGGGTTCAAAAACCTTTACAAATCTTCAATTTCACCTTCTCTGATCTTTATTTGCCTGAAAATATTTCTCTTGGACCTGAAAATAAAAGCCCAAGGCCGTACAAGGCAAAAACAAGGCTCTAATCCTCTTAATTCTCTTTACACAGTCAGAAATCCATGTCAATACAAGTAAAAATTACTCCTTTTTATAACATTTCAGCCACTGTGGCTGAAGCGGTCAAGACCTTAGCCTTTTAGGTGCCAGGTCTCAAATTCCAATATCTCCTCCTCCTTTTTAGGTGCCTAGGGAAGTGGGCGAGGGCGTCCTTCCTCCATGAGTGCGCTTTGACCAAGGATTTAGTCCCACATTTGTTGGGAGTGGTTGTTTTCTTGCTTTAAATAGAAATTTTGTTAAAGATTTCAAATGAGAAAGTTTTGGGCACCAACTTTAGATGCCACCTAGCCTGTTCAAATGCCTAATAATGAGGGATGCACTTAATGTTTTGTGGCGTGGAGGTTTGGCATCTATTTGGATTTGAAAATGTCAAATATCATGTGCATCAAATAAAACACCTAACAATTTTTTTGCCCCTCGAATTATTTACCATGTGTCAAATGGAGATTGGCCCACTTGGCGTTCCTCATCTGTGCCACGTCGCTTTTGACATTCCTATCACATGATTTCTTTAACTAGCTATATCTTGAGCATTCAGACTCCATTTTTCAAACCGCAAAAAGCACTAGAAAGCTCTTGATGAGTACTACAATGTGAAAATGATTTGAACTAAATTTGAAGACTTTGAAAAATAGAATGGTACATGAATCCACCTGGATCATTCCTCCCCACTGGGAACTTTTGGACCTCCAAAAGTTGAAGTTAATTGGTAATGAGGCGAGGGTATTTTTCCCTCACCTTTTTGACTTCCATCCATCTGGCCTTGCTTGGGTGCATCCATTTGAGACCAACACAAAGATATTCAACATTAGCTCTTCACAAAGTTTGCATATTCATATCAAGTATAGTATCTTCCTACAATTCTGTTAGATATTCAAGAGAAATATCATCAACAGAAGGAATGGATACACTTTCATCATGATCAATGATCATTGGAGGCTCATACAATTTCAAATTTTCCACATTTACAACTGAATAAATCTGCATGTAAGATGGTAAATCTAATCGGAAAGCATTTGTGCCAATTTTTTCCGTTATCTGAAAAGGACCATACTGGATTGGTTTCAAATTTTTACCTTCACCTATAAGTCTTTCCTTACTAATGTGAAACCATACCATATCACCTACAACAAATTGGTGATCAATACGATGTTTGTCATGCCTAACTTTGTACGTGGCTTGACTTTTCTCCAATTGAGTATGAACAGTCTGATGAATGAGCTGTATTTTTTCAATGAACTTCTTGGCTCGAATGGCTTCTTTTGGTTCACCAACAGCTGTATCCTATCCATAACAAACATCTAGAGGAGATTTAGGCAAGTATCCATAACAAACTTCAAATGGAGATTTCATAGTAGAAGAATGAAGTGCCCGGTTATATGCATGCTATATGTAACACAATTGTTCATCCCATAACTTTGGATTTTTATTGCTATAACCCCTAAGCAAATGTACCACAGTGTGGTTCACAACCTCTATTTGTCTATCGGTTTATGGATGAAATGCAGTGCTCTTTTTTAATTTAGTGTCCATTAGTCCCCACAAAGTTGACCAAAACTCCCTAATAAATCAAGAATCCCGATCAAAAATAATTGAAGTAGGCAAACCAAAATGAACCCATACATGTTTAAAGAACAAATATGCAGTGCCTTCACTAGTAATCTGCTTAGTGCAAGGAATCAAAACACACATTTTGCTAAATCTATCCACAACCACATATAAATAGTCATGTTTTCTTTGTGTCATAGGCAATCCCCCCAAAAAATCCATAGAGATACTTTCCCAGGGGCGAGTAGGAATAGGTAGAGGAGTGTAAAGTCCCAATTTCTTGTTACTAGGTTTACTTGTGGCACAAAGAGCACATCCCCTTATATATTTAGCAACATTTTCCTGCATACGAGGCCAATAAAAATACATTTTCAAATGTGCAACCATTTTATCAACTCCAAAATGACCAAAAATAAGAGAAGTATGTGCTTCTCTAATCATGTGCACCCTCTCATTTTGAGGAATACATAGTTTACCCAAATGATACAAAAGATCATTGTGTACATGATAGTCCAATTCTTCTACTTGTCTACTACTCATCAAGTCTTTATAAACATCCTGAAAATCAAGATCACTCACATATTGTTCTTTATAACTTTCATGAGACAAAGAACCATGTTGTAAAAGAATAGATGCAACAACCCTAGGAGGCCTAGATAGCATATCTGCAACCTTATTCTGAATTCCTTTTTTATACTTGATCACAAGATGAAATTGTTGTAAGAAACCCATCTAACAAAAATGTCTAGACTGTTGTAGCTTAGTTTGTGATTGGAGATACTGTAAAGGCTAATGATCTGTATGTATTATTGTTTCTTTTCCCATTAAGTAATGTTTCCATTTTTTAACACTTTAAACCAATGCATACAATTCCTTATCATAAGTTGGATATTTTCTTACTGCACTTGTAAAGGTTTCATAATGATAACAAGTTGGTTTCTTACCTTGCATTAAAATAGCTCCCATAACATACTCACTTGCATCTGTCTCGATCTCAAATGGTTGTTTTATATCAGGAAGTGCCAAGACCGGAGCAATACTTATCTTTTCTTTCAAAGTATCGAAGGATTTTTGATTTTTGCCTCCCCATTGAAAGACCTATTTCACACTTGTCAAAGAATGCAAAGGTGATGCAATATATGAAAATTGAGTAATAAACTTCCTCCAAAATTGTACTTCACCAAGAAAACTCCTAACCTCAGTTGTGTTAGTGGGCATAGGCCAATTAACAATGACTGCCACTTTTGCAGGATCAATTTTCAATTTACCATGTCCTACAATGTAACCCAAGTATATCAAAGAGGTCTTGCCAAATTCACATTTTGACATTTTAAGATAGATTTTTTCCCTTCGTAATGCATCCTTGACTTTCATAATGTGAATCACATGCTCTTCCCATGAGTTGCTGAAAATAAATATATCATCTAAGTAAACTATAACAAAATCATCAAGGAACTGTCTAAAAACATCATTCATCAATCTCATGAATGTAGCCAGGGCATTACACAACCTGAAAGGCATAACAAGCCATTTAAACAATCCCTGTTTTGTCTTAAAGGAAGTTTTCCATACATCACCTTCATTTATTCTTAATTGATGATATCCACTTCTCAAATCTAGCTTAGTGAAATAAATAGCATGTTTTAATTGATCCAACAAATCATCTATACAAGGAAGAGGGTAACGATTCTTAATAGTAATTTTGTTTAAAGCATGAAAATCAACACACATTCACCAAGTTCCATCTTTCTTTGGCACCAAAATAATTGGTGAACCAATAAGAGATGAACTTGGATGAATAACACCTCTATCCAAAAAATCCATTACCTATTTCTTGATTTCCTCATTTTCCACCACTGATAACCTGTACATGCCAATGTTAGGGAAAGGAGAATCCTGCAATAGCTGAATTTCATGTTGAACTCCCTTTTTGGGAGGTAAGCCCTTAGGATCCTGAAATACATCATCGTAAGTAGAAATGATTTCAACCAATTCATTCTTGTGTCTAGGATCCCACTTTTCCAAAGCTTGAGAATATTCTTTTTCCTTAGACTTAATCAACATGAGACAAAAATTATTGCTTGAATTAACTAGTCTTTTCATTTGCCCTGCTGTAACCAAGGAAAGACTTGTTCTAATGTGATGTGCTCTAACTATATATTCAATGCCATCCTTAATAAGCAAGTACTTATTCTCCTCTCTATAGAAGATTGCTTTTCTATCATAAAGCTATGGGCTTCTCAAAATAATCCCTCATATGTCCAATGGAACAACATCCAACTCAACCTCATCTACGAACTTGGATGTGATGGCAAACCTTAGCCTACAAGTTTGTGAGACTTGTAGCTTTGCATTATCACACACCCAACCTAGTGGATAAGGCTTCAGATGGGGATTGGTTTGTAAGCCTAGCTTCTTAACAACCTCTTTAGAAATTAAATTTGCTTCTGAACCACTATCAAATAAAGTGTCAATCTTAGTATACTTTGAAACAACTCTAATGTGGAACAATTCATTTATTTTCTTATCAACATGCACAAAATTATGTCTAGAATAAGATGCATCATTTGCTGACTTAGTGTTAGAAATTGAAAGAGAAAAATCATTATGTAAACCCATAGCTATGATCTTTGCTTCATCACCTGAATCTGATCCTAAGTCCTGAACCATAGCATTATCCTTCTTTTCTTTCTTTTGAAACTTTTAAAGCCTTAACTCAAGATGTAGTTTCCAACACTTAGACTCATCATGATTTTTCTTACAATGATTACAAAATGGTTTTCCTTCTTATTTTTTAACAGTATAAGTGGATTTCTATTTACCCTTTCCTGATGAACTTTCCCCTTTGGAATGCTTAACATTAGATTGCTTACTTTTTACTTTAGGAAAAGATTCTTTTGATTATTTTCCTCTAGCCTCTAAATGAGTGGCTTGAACACATACTGCATCTAAATTAGTGGGATTGAACATAAGAATCATGTCTTAAGTAACTATGAAACCCACCTATATATTTTAGCAGTGTTTCTTGTGTGTATAGAGGAACATTCAAAAGTAAATATTTTTTCCTAAAATCTTGTGTATAATCTTGAACACTTTGGCCTTTTCCTTGTCTGAAACTTTGCCAATCCATCATGGCTTATTGCATATAGCCTAAAGGATAGAATTGCTTTCTAAGTTCTTTAATAAATTCATTCCAAGTAGAAATCGAGTTACCTTTTTTAATCCCAGCTTCCTTCAACTTACTCTCCCACTAGATGAGAGTTGTACCTCCCATACGAAGAGTAGCCAAATAAAATTTTGACTCATCCCCTGCAATCTTTTGGACCCTGCAATAAACTTCAATCTGCTTGACCCAATTATCCAACTTTTTGACATTAACTTCACCATTAAATAATGGTAATTCAAACTTAATATCCAATTTTAGTGAAGGGAGAGATTCCATAGTTTTTTTACTGTCATCTGATGGACAAGGTTTTTTGGTTTCATTACCTTTTGATTCTCATGAATCGCCTTCGCCTTCATTCTCGGATTTCCTTTGTTTGTTATGGTATAGTTCCTCAACCATGCTTCTCATGTCCATGAAAGCTCGACAGAAAGCTTGTTCAGATTCCATCTCTTCTTCGGCCATCCTTGAAGCACACCTTGAACCAATCTCTGGATTATACTCAATGAGTTTTTCTTCACCCTTTTGGGATTTAGACCTTGTCAACATACACTAGTAATCACTGTTAAATAACAACTACTCTAATACCAAAAATCTGATCTATAAAATAAAAATACAAGTGTATTACATTGGAAAATCACTTGTTCATGTTTATGAGATCCTTCAAATTTTCACTTTCTTGTGTTTAATTTGCATTAAAAAATTAAAATCAAAATTAAAATGAATATCAAAATGTAATAATAATCAGAGAAAATCAAAGACAACACCATCAAATTGATAACAGAGTTTAGCTTTAATAGCCTACATCTCCGGGTCCGCCCAATAGTGAGGACCGTTCTATTAAAATGCAGCAACAAATGGCTTCAAAAACCTTTACAAATCTTCAATTTTGCCTTCTCTAATCTTTATTTGCCTACAAATATTTTGCCCAATAGTGAGGACCATTCTATTAAAATACTGCAACAAATGGCTTCAAAAAGCTTTACAAATCTTCAATTTTGCCTTCTCTGATCTTTATTTGCCTGCAAATATTTCTCTTAGACCTGAAAACAAAAGCCCAAGGCCATACAAGGCAAAAACAAGGCTCTAATCCTCTTACTTCTCTTTACATAGTCAAAAATCCATGTCAATACAAGTAAAAATTACTCCTTTTTATACAAGTAAAAATTACTCCTTTTTATACAAGTAAAAATTACTCCTTTTTATAACATTTCAGCCCCCGTGGCTGAAGTGGTCAAGACCTTAGCCTTTTAGGTGCTAGGTCTCAAGTTCCAATCTCTCCTCCTCCTTTCTAGGCATCTAGGGAAGTGGGCAAGGGCATCCTTCCTCCATGAGAATACAGTGGATTCATCTGAGAATATATATATCATCATAGGCAACCTAATAACATTAAACATAGAATTATTACACATGATCCCATGGACCCCCTATCCCTCTATATTTGTCAAATTTTGTGATTTCAAAGTGTGATGGGAAAGGCACTTGTAAGATATGCATGTCCAAAGGAAATGTGCAAAAGTCCTCATATTTATATCTCATTACTTGGGTATGATGATTAATCTATTGAAGAGTTTCATTCATCATCCTCCACTCTTTAGAAAATGAGGGGTATATTAGGGGATCAGAAGCTTGAGCCTAACTAGTTCAAGTTTTTGAATGGTTAGAGTTGGTGTTTCTAACATGTCTTGGCTAAATGGGTTTTTGATTTTGGGCATGGAACTAAGAGGCAAGGGAATTGATTTTCTAGGTCAATTTCTCTAATCAATCTTATAATGTGGTTCTTGTCCTATTAGCCTCAACATGATTATTTTCTAGGGGTTCTTTTTCTTGCTCATGATTCACAAAATTATCTTCTTCTTGATCTTGGTTGATATTAGTTTGACGGGATGGAGTGTTGGTCCTAGTGGAAGGATGAATGATATGTTGTAAGAGGTTTGGATCAAAGTTAGAGGGTAATGTGCCCCCCATTCTAATAACTTGGGCTAGAATTTGATCCTAATTTTCATAAATATATTGGTCAAATTAGTCCCTAACCTCATCACTATGGAAGAAGTCATTTGTAAACAAATCTTCATCCCTGGGGGTATGTATGTCACTATGTGTGTCATCATTATCCTGATTTCATTTACCTAGGTTACCCAAGATGTCATTTTACTAATTGGATCCTTGTCTCATTCTTAAAATTTGGGCATGGGTTCAGATAGGCATGATGGATGATGAGGGTGATGCAAGAAGAGTGATCAAGTATGACTTTGATATAGGACGACAGGGGAGAAGGTGACTTTGGATATTAATTTTGTCTAAAACCAAAGATTAAAAGTGGTCAAGAGAAATGACTTTGGTTTGACTTGGATTTGATTTGAGAGGATATGAAGACTAGAATAACCAAATATTACCAAAGCAAACACCTATAAGGATTCAATCTAGCAAAGAGATGGATAGGATAAGAGGACTATATACCCTTCACACTAACAAGGTGATAATTTAATGGGTGATACATATGAAGAGAGAGGATGATGAGATGATGTGTGATAGAATAAAACCAAATAGGGTTGTAAATTTTGATAATGTTTAGTTAAGGATAGGAATGATGACTAAGATAGATAATGATGGGTGACCACTAAAGTTTGGTTTTAAGACAAAGGTTTATATCCAAAAGGTGAGAATGGTGATATGAAATGATTGAATTTTAGTTTTAAGATGGGGTTTTGTCCTAGGGGTATTTAGGTGTTTTTGATAAAATGGGATAGGTTGACTTGACTCATAAACAATATGAGATTTAGCACAACACATGCATAACATGCCCAATCATCAACCCTATTTTTAGTCAATCAAATGGGTGTGTAACCCAGTTCCTGCACTGTCTAATAACTTTGTCGGTGAGGATGTAGGCCAATGACCCATTATGGAATCTACCAAACCCTCTGAACCCCATCTGCACTTGATGATCACTTGGAGGTTGATCTTGAATCTGACAGTAAAATGTTGTTATAGCTGATAGGTCCTATGCTAGGTTTACACAAGGGTGTCTAAGGGAGTCTCTGAGATACACAAAGGTACATGGGGCCCAAATCCATATAAGGTGTTATATAATGCCTGGTTTATAGAATTAACTCTTCCCCTTCATGGATGACCTATATGGGGTTAATCACTTAGCCTAACAATAATTATCCTTGATATTTATACTCTACCAAAACATGAAGTTTGGTTGAATGTGTGGTGATGAAATCCATGACACCAACCCCTAGTTACTAAGCAATCATGTGGGGATGAATTCCACATCACATGTTATCTTAGATAGAATGGGCTAACACATAAACAAGAAAGATTAATGTACATGACTAATTACCTATGTGAGGAAATATTTAAAACAAGTACAAAGTCACACAAAAGATATATACAACTAGAAGATTAAGATGTTTAATTTAGGTACTCCTCCTACAAATACATAAGTTAGAAACTTAATCTAGTGCTTGCTCCTTGAAAGGTCCTACAAAAGATGGGTTAGTAGTTTGAAATTAGGCAAAACTACTTATCTTGTATAAAATCACAAATACATAGTTAGTGTAAAGCAAAATCACTTTAAAAAGCTATAAAATTGTAACTTTTATGCAAAATCACAACTGTAGAGTTGTGATATTATTAACAGGATGCTAACCATGGTGGGAACTGTATGGATCTTGTAAAATCATAATTAGTTAGGTAAAATCGTTACTTTTAACACAAAATTGATATTCACAATCTATAATATTTAAAAATAACAAAAACCTTATTCTTCTCACCTTTAGACTAAAATATAGATGTATCAGGTGTTATTTATAGGTGTTTTTACTGTTGTAGAAAGACAATGTCTGGTAGTATAAGATTTTATCTTTTTAAAACTAATGTAATATGTATGATTTATACAAAAGTTCAGGGAATAAACTGAGATTAACTTATTATAGAGATTTGATTTAGACTACCAGTAGTAAAAAGAGACAAAAGACCAACTGATATAGTTTTCTAATATTTTTAGTTAAAATTGCTAATTTAAACACAAAATCATTGATTTTTATACAAAATTGCTAATTCAAAATAGTGTCTTTACAAAGAATAGCCTAAGGGGTAAAGATGGAAGTTTGATATTTCTTCAGACATCTCTTGTTCTTTCCATGTCAACAAACAAAATATAAATAAAATAGAACCTATAAGCCAAAATACCCTACTTTATTTAGCTCTCTTAAGTAAAACCATAATTATAGATGGTGATATCACGACTATTAAGACAAAATCGTAACTGTTTTTCTTCAATATTGCGTAAAGACTGGGAAACCTTCTAAGATTGGTACCTCCCTTTTCTCATAGATAGAGGATGATCACATAGAGACAAATAGAGATTAGGTAGTCCAAGGTTAGTAGGTTATCTTGAAAGTTTTGACTGAAAATGCAAAATTGCTACTTTTGAAGGTAATATTGTAACTTTTGAGGCAAAATTACGACTGTGTATTAATAGTTTTGCATGTTGATGATAAGTCAGTATAGGGATGAGGTATCCTATTTCTATGTACAAAAAATATTATCTCTCTACCCTTGAAAGATAAATAGTTTATATTAAATTATAAAAGATCAAATATTTAATAAAAAACTAGATAAGTTTGGTTTAAAGCTAAATCCTACAAAATAACAAGTTCGAGAGCAAAATAACATTTTTAATGTAAAATTGCTATTCACAAATCTATGATGTTACAAAAGGTTAAAAAACATATCAAAATAAAAAATGTTAGTAGTCAAAATGGTAGTTAGTACAATATCACTACTTTTTTGGCAAAACTATGACTACAAATTATGATTTATATAGCAAAATCGCTTATTATCTGTATGTAAAAAATGAAGCGATTCTGGAGTTTGTTCTTCATCCTGTTAGTCCTATAAGTGATAAACAATGATTATAAAATGCAAGAGGGTTAAATTAAATGGGTAGTCCCACTGTGGTCACCAATGTGTGATTGTATTTTGATTTATTTATAAAAACTACTATATTTAGTAATTAAAACCCAATAACACAAACAACATCAAAAGGAGGGAATAAAGGAACAATTAGTCAATTTAAAATGGATTCTTACCATCATTTTGTCCCTTAAAACTTGTCTCCAAGATCTTTAAGTAGATTTGAATGCCAAATTTGATTGAGTGTGGATTGCTTGCTTTGAGCTTCAAAGTGACTCCAATGGCTTCCTTACATTGTTGAATGGCTTGATAAGAGTGTGAGTATGCTTGAAAATGGATTATTATGAGAATATAATGAGGGATTATTGATTTCTAAGTTATTTTATCCATGGCCCAAGCATGGATTATATAAGATGGTGGAGGAAGTTTTTATGGAGTTTTAAATTATTGAGAAGCCTCTAGTTTAGAGACTTCTAGAATCTTGGAGGAGCTTCCCTAGGTCTAGAGATTTATTGATTAGTTTAGGGGATAATAGGGGATTATATGGGAATTAATGAGGTTTAGGATTCATAGGGATGTATGAGAAGCTAGGGTGGTAGAGTAGCTAAGGAGTAGTTAAATATATAAGAATTTTAAATTGGCAAGTGGGATAGTGGGTAGATTAGTGGCTAAGTAGGCTAGTTAGTAGGTTAATGGGGAAATTAATTGGTTATAAGGGTATGGTAAGGTTTATGGGATATAGGGAATATTGTGTAAAAAATTAAGATATTAGTTAATTGGCTAAGGATATGGTTTTAAGTCAAATTAATGAGTTTAATAGGATTATTAAGACAAGCAAATTTCATACAATATCCTTATGATCTTTCACCATGTTGAGTTACCTAGATTGCTTACACATGTCTTTCTAGTTACTAATATATTACATAGTGATACATAAATATGTTACTTAACTATGATATGATATTGATATACATGGATAGTGTAGACTAATTTTCCTTTATTCTATGCTTCATTGATGTTGTTACTCTTGCATGATAGGCTAGTCTTTTATTGTCTATCATGCATAACCCTTGGCCTTGTGTGAAAGACATTAATTTGTTTCTTGTTTGTGACATATTTATGTCCCATGTGTGGGGCTTGTTGTCATCAAATTGTGCACCCTAGGATGTTCTATGAAATTCCTTCAATTTGATGCAACATTGAATCATCCCTCAAGTTTATGGGAACTTATAAGAGAGAAGAGTCTCTAGGATTGAAAAGGGATAGCTCCTTAAATTATTCTTTAAGTGTCTATCACCTAATCTAATGCTTGTTCATGAAAAGAGTCAAGAGTTTGCATAAAACAAAAAACTATGCTAAAGAGGTGATCCACCAAGAATTTATCCCACTGAATATCACACTTCTACTAAATAAAAATGCTTTCCAAGATTAATTCCATGCATTAAAAGATACTAACATAGTGTTTCAATGTGAAGGTAACATGTTTGAGACAATCAACAAGATAATCGACCTAAGGGACAGATTGCACACCATAGATACAATTGCATAATTAAAAGAGAGTTTAATGCATTTAACACACTTCACATAACCTATTAACATTAGAACCTTTATTCAAACATGAATGGTAAAGGGAGTAAGGATGATGCTATCACTTGGCTCCACTATACATCACTCACATACTCACACAGAAGTTCATAACTCAAAATTGGTCTTGTATTCAATATTCAAAAGCAAAGTGCAATGTCATATTAGTAGAGCTTCACCATACCAAAAAATATGGTCCTTACAATAGTTGAAAATGATTCTATTTATAAAACTTTGGGGAAGAGAGAGAAGAGAAGCTGAAGAGGCATAAGTACATGTGTCCACATGTGAGAATCAGTTACAGATGCATGAGAGAGATGGATGGGGTGAGCCATGTCATGCCAGGAGGCTTAATTATCCAAAACAAGTCATGAGAATGGTGACAAGTGGCATAAAACCTTCACGAGTGGCATAGGAAACTACTTCTATTAAAGATCATCCATGAGAGTTCAAAATTGAAAATAGAAAAGCTGACACATAACACTGTTGAGGGGGAATGAGACTCATGATGATAGTTAGAAAATGTTCTTTCTAACTACTAGCTATCTTTTTAACACCTGTAGTTGTCAATTTCATGGAAGTAATGACTCACCCTATCAACATATCCATTGTGCTTTCTTTGTCTGCACCAGATGCTCATGATTCAACCATTTGTTATCTTCACATCTACTCTCATGTTCTCACCAAGTCTTTTGAATAGCAATGACTATTATCCACAATTTGAAATTGACTTCATGTTGGCCATCGTCCTTTGTTTGAATCCCAATGACTATCTTCAAACAATCTTCTTGAACATTTCTTTCAACTTTTTTGTTTGGTCCTCTTCACTGCAGAGGGGATAGCCTTCAAAAAATTATGGAGGACACTTCCCCAAACAAGTACCCTTCAAGGAAATTATTTCAGGCACTTTCTCTACAAGAATTTCTTTAAAAAATTTACAATTGTCCTTCAGCTTTTCTAAAATGATATTTTGTTTAAACTTTTTGTCTCTTACCTTTTTTCTAAAAGAATTCATTAGCTTCTATTTGGCCCTTCAAACTTTATGAAATGGACCATCTAGAAAGAACACTTGCCCAAAAAATACCCTTTGCAACTTTGTGAAGGAGCATTTCAGCTACAAGGTACCCTTTAAAATTTTTATTTGGTCTATTTTCCTGAAAAAGAACCCTTTGAATTTGTGTAAAGTGCATCTTGCTTGAAAAGTGCTCTTTGGAGAAGTTGCAAAGTACCCTTCAGAAAAATTGAAATTCCCTTTGGGAAAGTTGAAATGATCCCTTCGAAAAAAGTGAATTGGACCATTCGAAAGGAAAAAATACCCTTCAGAAAAGTTGAAAAGTATCCTTCGGCTTTGAAAGGATATCTTTTAGCAAAAATGCATAGGGTAAATTTTGGAGACTTATCCTTTAGGAAAGTTGAAAATAAAAAGTCTGAAAGAAATACACTTAAGGAAAAAAAGCTTTAGACAAAAAGTTTGAAAGAATTCGGTAAAGGCTTAAGACAACAAACTTGATGGAATTTAGAACAAGCTTAGCAAAGACCAAAATGAGCTTTTCAAAAGGAGAAGACTTGAATTTATTATGGGCATCATCAAAGAACATTTATTTTGAGGAAAAGATATGTACTAGACTTGGCCAAATTTGAAAGGTACAAACTTGGGGTTAGAATTTGACCAACATTCTTGGTGATTCTTAGGTATGGCATGCCTACTATGCCTAAGAGCAATTGAATAAAATCCTTCCATTGGGCATGGAGTCACAAAAATGAGCACTCAAATTGTCATGAACAAACCTTGGATTGACCACAAAATAACTGACATACACAAAACACATAGGGAAAGAACAACACACATAAGACAAAAGCAAAATACAAAACAAAGACACACTTGTGATACTAAGCACTTAGGGAACACAAAAAAAAATAAAGAAAACATGCATCTATTCAACTAGGACACTTAGGGAACACAATAGTTGAAACAAAACTAGACTAAACACACACATCTATGCTACTATTTATAAGATAGACCTATAAGGACTAATAGCAGAACTTTAGATGTATCCCATTCATAGAGATAGGCAATTCTTCTCCATTCATCTTGGTTAGCTGAAAGGAGTAGCTTTACTTGCACTTACTGATGATGTAAGGGCCACTCTACAAAGCATCAAAATTTATATGTATACCTAGTTTTGCACTATCCTCATCCCATTTTAGAACCAAATCAACTTCCTTAAATAGTCTTGTACTTGCTCTTTTATCAAAGGACTTCTTCATAAGTACTTGGTGGTGTTCCATGGTCTTATGTGCATTATCCCTTACTTCTTACAGTTGCTTTAGTTCTATCAATTTAACTTCCATTGGAGTATTTTCCAGTAGTTCTAGCTAATGTACAAGTCCTAGAGTAGGGAGCTCTTGAGAGATGGACAACCTAGCTTCTCTCCCATAAATAAGCATAAAGGGAGAGTTACCAATTGATATCTTAGGAGTGATCCTATCAGCCCATAAGGCTATCTTCAACTTGGTGTGCCATGCTATTTTATTGTTATCTAATGTCCTCTTGATGATTTTGATGAGGTTTTTGTTATTAGACTCAGCCAATCCATTACCTTGAGAGTAATAGTTGGATTACTCAAGTAAATTCCATTCCTAGTTGCCCACTCAAAAGTTTTAACACTCATAAAAGCAAGTGCATTATCAGAAATGATAGTATAGGGAACCCCAAATCTTGTTATGATACTCTCATAAAACTCCAAAATTGCATTTTCATTTGCCTCCTTCAATGCAATAATTTCTACCCACCTTGTGAAGTAGTCAGTAGTAGTCAATATGCATTTGTGTCCAACACTTGATGGAGGGTTGATTTTACCAAAAAAATCTAGTCCCCATTACATGAAAGGCTGGTCCACCTAGATAGGACTCAATGGAAGGGCTACAAGTTTCTATTTGCCTATAAAGAAGACACATTGAGGACACCTCCTAACCTAAGAGTAGCAATCCTTGAAAAGGCTAGGCCAATAATACCCTACCCTCATTATCTATATAGTTATTATTTTTGGGGAGAAATGACCTCCATTTACACCATTATGAAACTTTTCTAGCAAGATGCCAAACTGATCACTGTCAACACAACTTAGTAGTTCACCATTCATGTCCTTTCAAAAGAGAATACCATCTACAAGACAATAAGGAATGGTTTGCAATCTAAAATACCTTCTTTGTGACTTGTTCAAACCATTAGGACAATCACCATTTTGGAGGAAACTAATTATGTCTTGTGTTTAACTTTGAATTGGTATGTGACCAACTGGTTGGGGATGAGATTTATTGAATAAGACTTCTTCCCTTGGCCCTTGAAGATCTGAAGCTAGATGTTCACACAACCCCTTTCCTCTTACCAAGTTTGTTACCTTGATATCAACATCATACTCCATTACCTTTGTGATCCATCCAACTCTCTTCTCATTGAGGTCTTTACTTAGGAGGAACTCTTTGGTGTTAAGATGAGAGACCATGATGCATATCTTGTTATTTGAAACCATGTGCCTAAACATTTTCAAACCTCTTATCATAGCTAGAGCTTACTTCTCAACAAATGTGTATTTGACCTCATAATCTTCCAATCCTTGACTAAAGAATGCAATGGGTTGTTCAATTTCCTCATCATTCTTTTGCATAAGCACAACTGAGATTGTGTCAAGGATAGAAAAAGTATAGAGTATGAAACCCTTGGTAAATTTTGGGTTCAAGAGAGTAGGAGATTAGGCAATTGCTTATTTAATTGCCTTAAAACTTCTCTTACCTTCCTTTTTCCAAGCAAAATCTTAGTTATTTCTTGAGCATAGTTGTGATAGGCTTTACCAAAGTAGCAAATCCTAGAATAAACCTTCTTAAGAATTTGATCTTGCCTAAGAAAATTTTCAAACCTTTATTGTGTAGAGGTAAAGACATGCCTAGAATGGATTCAATCCTTTGAAGATCAATAGACAGGCCTTCTTTTAACACAACGTGGCCTAATGATTTACCTTCATGAATAGCAAAGATACATTTTTTTAAATTAAGATAAACTCCAAACTCTTTACAATTCTCAAAGACTTGCATTAGATGTTTCATGTGGTCATTAGCATCTGTAGAAAAAATAGTTATATCATCAAGGTATACAAGCAAAAACTCATCAATCAAACTTTTAAAATCCATGTCCATTGCTCTTTGGAACGTATCACCAGCATTAGACAAAACAAAAGGCAAATTTATATATAAAAATATTCCCCATTTTATGGTGAATTTTGTCTTGAATTGATCCTCTTCATTCACCAATATTTTTTTATAACTTGAATAGCCATCAATTAGTGAAAAACATTGAGAACCTGAAACCACTTGCAAAATCTGCTCCATAGAAGGTAGTGGATAATGGTATTTGAGTGAAACTCTATTAAAATCCCTAAATTCCACACAAATTCTAATCTCTCCACTCTTATTTTGAATAGATATAAGGTTAGCTACCCAAGTTGAGTGATTGATAGGAAAGATAATCCTAGACTCAATCAATTTGGTAAGCTCTCTCTGCATGAGTTCCTCTATCTTGGGATTGATAGGCCTCTATTTTTTCCTAACTGATTTAGCTCTAGGTTCTAACTCAATTGTGTGATGGATTAGACCTGGATCAAACCTTTCAAATTATTGTATTCCCAAGTAAATATATCATGAATTTTTTTACACAATTCAATGAAGGCTTGTCTTTCAAAAAGAGAATATATCTTATAAATTTGCAAAAGTTTGTCCTTAAATATCAAGATTATTTCATAGTTCTCTTCCTTTATAGACATGTTTACCCTTTATTTCCTTATTTGATCATCTTAATTGAACCTCTCTCTAAATTAACCAGCCCCTTTGGTATTTTGTTTGTCTTCAACTGGATAAGTTGTTCTTCATAATGATTGTGAAGCTTCTTTTTATTCTTTCAAGAAAATTCTACTTCATTTTGAATAAATTATATAATGTGTTTATCACTCTCAAACACTTGATAAGACACTTCATTATCTGGAATAGAAGGTCTCACAATGAATTTTATGTGAGGTTGGTCCTTCTCTTTAATTAAATCATCAACTATATCAAAGTGTGCTCCTATCATAACCAACTTGTCAACATGTTCATTTGAGTCTCTTAGTATAGGTTGAGTATTGAAAGAATCAAAGTCCTCAATTAGATCACACACCCTATGCCTGTAGGACTTAAGAAAGGGTTATTAGCCACATCTTGGTTTTTCACTTGATGTATAATCAAATCACTATCTCCATATACCTTCAAGTTCTTGATTCCCTTTCTCTTTGCCCATTGGAGGACATGAACCAAGCCTTCATATTCTATTTCATTTCAAGTACAACTAAAATGGAATCTATATGAAGAATAATATTGGTTTTTTGAAGGAGAAACCAAATTGACACCAGATCTTTCCCCTACCTTGCTTCTAGAGCCATAAAAAAACATTTCCCATATCCCTTCAAGTTCATGATCCTCATTAGTGAGTTATGGTATAGGAATGTTTTTCTCACGCATACAATATACTCCTAATTTATTTTCTTATATGAATGCATAGGGTCATGCTCATAAGTTTTAGTACCATACTCATCAATAAAGAGATTAGAAATACCTTCAATGGGAAATGATGTTTCACCACTAATGGCACCTTCTTCTTGTTCACTAATCGTACAATTCTGAAATCAACTTGTCTCCACATATGGTTCAATGTGGAACCTTACCAAGGACTATGTTATTATAGTTAATTTATCTCCATATCTTGTTCTAAAATCTAGAAAAGACTAATTATCTACAAAGTACCCTCCAATCTTAGTCATGAATTCTTTTGACAAGAAAATAGCAAAATGAGCTAGAAGATCAACCACCACAATGTCTTGTAGGATGGGGAAACTTAGATGATCATGCAAGAAAAATTTCAAACCTTTAACCAACCCCAAAGTCTTGGATATATTTCCATCAAGATACAATACACCCTTACTATGAGGCTCATACTTCAATCCCAATTTATTAGCAACCACTTTAGGCATAACTGTGGTACTAGCCCCACTATCCACAATGCAATTGTGAACCAATTTGTCTCCACAATGTGTGTGAGGTAAAAAGGTGGAGGATTTTCAGATTTGGTGGATGGTTCTAGGACATAATTAGGTGTGTTGGTAAGAGCTACACCATTGTGCCTTAGAACTTGAGGGGATACATGAATGTTTGAGATTTATTGTTGTAGAAATTCCTTTTGGCTAGGTATATGCAATACTTCCCAAAGAGAAATGCTTGTCTTGGTATTCTTCAAAGAATCAATAATGTTTAGAGAGGAAGTATTCATCTTGTATTTCATTATTGAAGGTAATTAGGGAGCTTGAATTTATTGTATTTAAGGTTTCGTAGCCTTTTTCATGTTTTAACTTTGAGGAGTAGTGTGACTAGTAGGATCTGTTACATTGGTACTTGCACTTTTTGATCTTGGAGAGACACTACTTGGAATCACTTGTGCTACTGGAGTATCTCCTAAATCCCTCTTTTTAGCCATTATGTTGGCTATAACTGATGTATTTTTATTTAACACATAATCATCTTCTACTTGGAAATTCATAAAACTAGTACTCTGGCTGCTACCTTCTCCTTGAACATCTCTTTGCATGATATTTGATTCTTTTTATGTAACATAAGGAGTAGTTCCTTATTGAGTTACCAAATCTTGATTACCTTCTCCATCATTATGCATAAACTGACCTTGAGATTTCCCCCAATGATCCAAATGTTCCTCTCCTTGAACTAGATTGGTGTGGACTAGAACAAAAACCTTTGTGGATGGAATGGAATTAGGATTATAGGCATTGGGGTGCCTATTGAAATTGTGATAACCTTGTCCTCTTCCTTGGTTAGTGTATTGGGGTGGAGGCCTATAACTTTTTTGAGGGTAGTATTGAGGATTGGGTAGAGCACTTACACATATTTGTGCTTTCTTAAGCCAGGCTTGCAAAGACCAAATCATCTCATTCTTATCTATAGCATCATCCACCTTCTTGGGAGAAATTCTAGGTTTGACATTAGTATTGGGGACTTGTGTTATGCTTGGGGCTTTAATTGAATTATGAGACAACAAAGGCATGGAAAATCTTGGAGGTAATTTGTCAACTTGTATCAAACTATTCTCAACTTCTATGGCTATCTCATATGCGTTAGGTAAGGTAAATCCTCCCATTGATTGTAACATTACTGCTAAATCAGTGCCGATAGCCTTAAGATAGGTGGAGAATACAAAGCTTGGAGGAGGCCTCATAATAGGTAGTAGCCTATGCCATGTTCTTTGAAATCTTTCATTGAAATGTCATAAGGATTCATTAGGACCTCTCTTTATCACATTTATTTGGTGAATTAGTGAAGTATGATCACTTTTATTTTTGAACCTATTTACCAACAACTCTCCAAATCCATCCCAATTAGTAATACAACCACCTTCCAATGTCCTATACCAATCAAGTGCCTTCCCTTTTAGAGATATGACAAGTACTCTAATAGCTATGTCAGCTTGGGTGATATTATGGAAGTTGTAAAAGTTTAAAATGTCCTTAATAGCTCAAATGGGGTAATAAGACCTTCTCCATTGAAAATGGGGAGACTTTTGGTAGCATTAAGAAGAATAGGATCATACGTAGGAAGGTTAATTGGGTTTTGGGTGTTGAAGGCTGGGAAAGGATGTCTTCTAGCCATTTATTCTTCCACTTGATCTACTAATTATTCAACTTCCTCTTATTCCTCTTCAAAACCTTCTTGTTCAAGATTTCTTAAGGTTAAGAATGCTTTAGGGTGTTGTTCTTCAAGAATAGTTTTAAGCTAAGGGACTTAATTGAAAAGCCTACTAGAAGATGATATAGTGAGGACCGTGAAGTATACTATGTAAAAATTGATCTACAACTAGAGGTTCTCACTTTTGGAGTTACCAAATGATAGATTAAGAACACTTGTGCAACCTTGGACTTGAAAAGGCTAGAATTCACCTTGACATGTAAATAATTAAGGACTAGCTATCCCATCAGGCGTGCTAGAACCGTTGTCATCAAATTTTGCACCCTAGGGCATTCTATGAAATTCCTTTAGTTTGATGCAAAATTTAATCATCCCTCAAGTTTGTGGGAGCTTATAAGAGAGATAAGTCTCTAGGATTGAAAAGGGCTAGCTCTCAAAATTCTTCTTTAAGTGTCTATCACCTAATCTAATTCTTGTTCATGAAAAGAGTTAAGAGTTTACATAAAATAAAAAACTATGCTAAAGAGGTGATCCACCAAGAATTTATCCCATCAACTATCACACTTATATTGAATAACAATGCTTTCCAAGACTAATTCCATGGATTGAAAGATACTAACATAGTGTTTCAATGGGAAGGTAACATGCTTGTGACAATCAACAAGATAATCAACCTAAGGGGTAGATTGCACACGATAGATACAATTGCATACTTGAAAGAGAGTTTAATGTATTTAACACACTTCACATAACCTATTAACATCAGAACCTTTGTTCAAACATGAAGGGTAAAGGGGGTAAGGATGATGCTATCACTTGGCTCCACTTTACATCACTCACATACTCAGATAAAAGTTCACAACTCAAAATTAGTCTTGTATTCAATATTCAAAAGAAAACTGCAATACCATTTTAGCAAGGCTTCACCATACCAAAAAATGTGGTTCTTACAATAGTAAAAAATGGTTCAATTTATAAAACTTTGGGAAAAAAGAGAGAAGATAAGATGAAGAGGAACAAGGACATGTGTCCACATGTAAGAATCAATTACAAATGCATGAGAGAGATTGATGGGGTGAGCCATGTCATGCTAGGAGGCTTACTTGTCCAAAAAAAGTCATGAAAATGGTGGCAAGTGGTATAAAACCTTTAGGAGTGGCATAGGAAACTACTTCTATTGAATATTATCCATGAGAGTTTGAAATTAAAAATAGAGAAGCTGACACATAACACTACTGTGGGAAATGGGACTCATGACAATAGTTAGAAAATGTTCTTTCTAACTACTAGCTATCTTCCAGACACCTATAGTTATTAATTTTATGAAAGTAGTGACTCGAACCATCAATGTGTCCATTTTGATTACTTTGTCTGCAACAGATGTTTGGGATTCAACCATTTTTTATCTCCACATCTGCTCTCATGTTCTTGCCAAGTCTTGTGAATATCAATGGTTATTCTCTATAGTTTAAAATTGACTTCCTATAGGCCATCATCCTTTGTTTGAATCCCAATGGCTATCTTTGGACAATCTTATCGAACATTTCCTTCACCTTTTTTGTTTGGTCTTCTTCACTGTAAAGGTGTACCCTTCAAAAAACTATGGACACTTCCCTAAAAAAGTACCCTTTAGGGAAATTGTTTTGGGAACTTTCTTCATAAGAATTCCTTTGGAAAATTTACAACTATCCTTCATATTTTCTAAAGTGATATTTTCTTCAGACTTTGTGAAATGGACCATCTGGAAAAGACACTTGCCCTAAAAATACCCTTCAAAACTTTACGGAGGACCATTTCAGCTGAAAGGTACCCTTCAAATTTTTTGTTTGGTCCATTTTCCTACAAAAGAACCCTTTAAACTTTTGTAAAGTGCATCCTACTTGAAAAGTTCCCTTCAAAGAAGTTGCAAAGTACCCTTTGAAAAAATTGAAATGACCTTTGAGAAAGTTCAAATGATCCCTTCAAAAAAAGTGAATTGGACCATTTGAAAGGAAAAAAATACCCTTCAAAGAAGTTGCAAAGTACCCTTAAGCTTTGAAAGGATATCTTTTAGAAAAAATGCATAGGGTAACTTTTGGAGACTAATCCTTCGAGAAAGTTGAAAACAAAAAGTCTGAAAGACATACACTTAAGGAAAAAAGCTTCGGATAAAAAGTATGAAAGAATTCGATAAAGGCTTAAAAAAAAAAACTGAAGGAATTTGACACAGGCTTAGCAAAGACCAAAATGAACTTTCTAAAAGGAAAAGACTTGAATTTGTTATGGGCTTTGTCAAAGAAAATTTCTTCCAAAGAAAAGCTAAGTATTGGGCTTGGCCAAATTTGAAAGGTGCAAACCTTGGGTTGGACTTTGACCAATAGGGCCCTTGGCATTGTTTGATGTGACATATTTATGTCCCTCATATGTGGCCTTTGGCCTTATGTGTGACATTATGTGCTATTGTGTGTGTTATAGCCATATCATTATTTTTTGATTTTATTGAGCTTGGTGATCTTGATATGATAATTGAGTTTAGGGATGTCATTATCCATATCACACACCCCCTTTGTATGTGGTGCATGATTTTATCATGTGCCTCCTTATTGTGCAGTCTTATCCAATTATTATATTAGTTATGGCTATTAGTACGTGCCTAATTGATAAATATATCTTGACATAACACTTATATGCCTTGTATTACATATGTTACATACATACCTTGATGACATATACATTATTATGATGACATATTCTCCACATGTTGGCTTGATTATACTTAATTAAACTTTATACATGATTGTTTTATCTTGAATTTGATTAATTGTGATAATTAACTCTAATTTTGATTAAAAAAATAGAATAATGTAGGGTACTATAAATGCATTATTAAACAATACATTGAAATTAAATGACTGAAATAAACAAAATAAAGTGATTAAAAATAAGGCTAACTATACAAATGTAAGAAAAATAAAGATATATTTTTCCTTTTCATTGACTATGTTGACTGATAGAATATAGAAATGGTAAAATAAGAACAAATTGAGAAACTACCCCAAAGCTAGATCTAAGGTTATGCAAGGACAAGAATGCCGAGTAAGGATATGAATGCTTAGCAATATTGACCTTATTGAGAGATTTTTTCCTTTTATATGAAGATATAAATTAGGTCACAGATTCATAAGATAGATGGAATTAGGTATTCATGCACTAGTTTTGATTTCAAAAGTGTGTGGAAGACCTATGGATAACTTATTCAAGTTGTGAACCTAATAAGGCATGTCATGATTGAAATACTAAAAATAATAAAATTAGGAGTGTAGCTAGGTTGAGTTGTCCCCAATCACCTCCATGATTATTGAACATTACTTGCATATCTAATACTCTAATAAGGTGAATCAAACCTAATGTAGTTCTCCCATAGAATGATTTGTGTAATTATGTTCCTTTGACCATATGAAAGCATCTAAAATCAACTTGAGTACTTGATCATGTTTTTTAAGGTCAAATAAAATAGGCTGTGACTTAGTTGAGGATTACTTGAGATGTATAAAATATGAATTAGGAAGAATAGAGAACTTTTGCTTAGTGTGTCCTTGTGTAAATAAGCCTCTACATTGAAATTTCCAAGTGAAGTAATAAGTGACTTAAGTGTGCCTTTATAGCAATTCATAAGGGATGAAAACATGCTATAAAGCCTAAAAACATAGAAGAAAACCTAAGGGATGGGTTAATTTAAAAATTTAAATATTGTCAAGATAAAGACAAAACATTAGATAGGGAGAAGTACATTTACTATAATTGACCCTATTGGGTTTTGTTGTCCCCTATGGAAAAGTGTTAGGTTTTCGATCTGGGTTAAGACATACAAAAGTATAATGGTATTTTAGCAATCAAAACATTTCTTTATGTGACAAATAGTGGTCTTAGGATAAAAATAGGTCCTGAATCATGCTTAGGATAGGGTGAAGTGGAAATATATGTACTAATTAAGTGCACAAGTTAATTATATATAAAAACTAATATGATCAAGTATTCATGATCAAATTTAGGTTGCTATAATGACATAATATAGTTAACTCTTATTTTTAGATGAGTGACATACAAAACACTTCCCTCACCTCAAAAGAGAGGCATATTAGTGAGCTTTTCATAGAGACATAAGCCTCTATGAGTAGAAAAAATAGATTTTGGGACAAATAAAAGGGTCAGATATCTTAGAGTGGTTCATATATCAATTTTATATATGAGACAAATATTTACACATTGGTACATATTCTAGGAGCATATGCCATGCATATATATTCAATTTATAGATACATGAATTATAGAGAACAAATTTAGATACACTGGAGTGTATATTCCATACAAGTACACATGGTTTCACAAGAACATGAATTATAAATTTTCACATATAAATACATTTGAGATACAAGTTCTTAGATTTAGAATACATATGCATATAATTATATATCATTTGGCACCAATTTATGGGGCATGATATTTTTTCAATGCATATACATCATTATAGGTCCATCTGAGATACATTTTATCACATTTAGCATATATATGCATAACATTTTATGTTATTTGGCACCAATTTAGAGAGCATGATACTGGTTCATGCACATATAAACTATTTCAGATATCAGTTGGAACCTATGCAATGGGGCACAATACTTATTCATGAACATATACACTTTTTATTAGTGAGCACCATTATAGTTTATTTTTAAACCCAATTTGATGGCATAATGAAGTGAACAACTTTGAATCTATAAGTTTGTTTGCAATAGTTGATTCATGTTTTTGGAGGTAATGCAGTAGAGTTTTAGTGACTCTCAACAGCTTTGGCATTACTCATAATGAGCCCATTATGTGGCTCCCACCTTACCATCTTGAGGTTTTATATTAGAGCTTGATTAGCTATTTGAGTTAGTGCATTTGAGGTTCAACGATGCCCAACAATATTAACACTACTCCTTATTCATGAGGGTTAGGGCATTGTCTTCCCAACCAATGGGATTGCATATTTATAGAAAAAAATGGGATTTAATCACCATCGATTATCCAAATGGTTTATAAAAAATAACCATTCTCCAATATTTCAACATGGAAGCATCATCTCTAACAAGTAACAATGAAACACCGTTTACTCAAAATATATAACATACGGATTAGGTTTTAACAAAATACATGCATGTATTCAATAAAACTATTGATGTATCCCTAAACTTCTATGTAGCACATCCCATTGACTTGATCCTTAATAACCCCATATAAAATGGAGAAATTTACAAGATATAAGTGATAAAGAATGATGAGATAAAATTAAAAATCAAGGACCTAATCTAAAATGACCATATTTAGCCCAATGCCTTACCTTATGGTAGCCAAATAATACCTTATTGTAGAGAAATAATGTTATCCTGAAAGAAGGATGGGGATTTATATTTAATCTAGGGACCTTACCAAGATCATTTTCAAGAACATATATCCACTTCAATGCATTGATACTCTTATATACTAGTTCAAATAATAAAATTTATACACAAGGATTGATCTAAACTTAGGATGTCATCAACTTCCCATTGATCCATATAAATCTAAAAGACACTATTTAATTTTCAAGAAGGTTTATATGAATGGTTTAGCATGAAATTTATCTTGACCAATACACATATAACATATATGTACATGATGAATGATGTCTTATCACCACTCACTGAGTCTTTTATGGTTGTTTAATTGGATGACATCTTCATTTTTAGTGGCATGGGAGGAGCATTTGCAACAAGTTTGAAAATTATTGACACCCTATGCAACCATAATTTATATTCCAATAAGGATAAGTGTTATTTTCATTGCAGAGTGTAAAATATTTTGGATACATTATAAATAAGGATGGAGTGCAAGTTGACCCAAAGATTATCTAGGTCATCAAATATTGGCCATCCATAAAAAACTCATAGAAATAAGAAGCTTCTTGGGGTTAGCCAACTTTTATCTTTAGTTCATGATTTGATTATCTCATCACACATGGCCCATGAACCAAGGAAGAAAAATGGGGATAAATACCAAAATTACATGGAACACTACATAACAACGAGCTTTAGAGGATTAAAAAAGAATACTTTTCTCAACACTAGCCTTGACTTACTAGATATAATAAACCATTTGATATCAAATTTGATGCTTTAGAATATGTACTCAGTGCAGTCCCCACTCAAAATAGGCATCCATTTTCCTAAAAAATGAAACATTCACATATACCATATGTAGGTATCTTATATATAAAAAATAATTATATGACATTTTCCACACATGTGATAAAGGACACATTACATTCTTGGAATGGAAACCATCATCAATACAGATCACAAGACTCTATAGTTCATGAAAATCCAAGGAAAGTTACATAATGATCACCATAAAAAATGGTCAACCTACTATTAGATAAATTATTTTTAAGGAGCATAAATAATCACAACTAAATGATTTTTTTGTATACTTATAAGAATATGTAAGGACATAGCCTCGAGCTACTTTGTGTTTTTCTATGTATTTTATGTGTTATATTTAGAATGGTATATTTACATGGTTCCTACAACTTGTTCAAAATTCACATGGCCATATAAATCATTGATTATTGCTAGTGAAGTGATTAAAAGGGTTCTTAAATAATTAGAAACCTAGTTGGCACTACATTTATTGTGATCAACCTTGGGATTCAATCTCTACAATTTTCATGTCAAATTTTTCCTTTACTAGGTGTGGTCATGACCGTGTCTTCATTATGGTTGATTTTTTCTACAAGATACTAGTGTTTGTTTCATATACAAAGGGATAAAATTTGAAGGTGCTACAAGGATTTAATTTGAGCATGTGGCAGTAACTTCATATTACCACACACCATTATGTCTGATATGGACATTGAGTTTCTTATTACTCTCTAATCTACATTGTGATCCATGATGGACACAAAGTTGACCAAGTCCACCACTTTTCATCTACATTAAGATGGAAAAATAAATTTATTAATAATATTATTATGAATCTAAATTCATATGTATAACTTAAACATCCATGGACATGGGATAATAGTTTACCATACATTAAACATAGTTATAATTGATTTTTCTATGATTGCATAGGATATAGCCATTTAAAAGGTTATCTTGGCTTTTGATCATTGCCCCTCAGTGCTATGACATTATCTATGTCATTAGAGGAATCATATTCCCATATGAAGAGAAATAATCATGTAACACAACCATATTTGTTAAAAATATCTATAAAATTCAATAATGGGTGCATTAAATCCTATAGAAAACTAGATAGAATTATAAGAATCATTGTGATTAGAATCAGGTCTATCACCAATTTTAATATAGTGATAAGCTATGGTTAAATTTTCAAAATAATGCTTAAAAGGCCAAAATTGGAAACTAATGCCTCTTTGGTATGGACCCTACACAATCAAATCCCACCTTCTATTATTATTCTTGGATGAAATTAAATAGAGGAAGTATCTCTATGTTTTAGGTTCCTTGGCCCATATATTTTTCAAAGATCTCTTTGAGATATTTTCATTGTGTACTCATAGCCTTAACATTTGATAATTAGTTTAATATTAGTTTATTTCCTAACTATATGCAACTGTATAATTTGAAGCACTTAGTAAAGTTTTTTTTCTATTTATTGCTCTTGATATGGAATTTTGTGTGAATGTTTAGTCTATCAAAATATTGAATTATTTAAATTTTGCATTCAACGTGGATATTTAATATTAAAATTAGTATTCAAAATTTGATTTTTACTTTCAGTCATTTGAGTGGTCATTCGATCATCTATTTTGATGCATCAAATTTTAGTTTATTTGTTTTTTTAATTTTCTTCTCACTCTTCCTCATCCCCCATGCCCAAAAAGTTCAATTTATGATTAGAGTATAAGGTTATAGCCTATTATAGACGTTGTCTTTAGTGAAACTACAAGGCTTCCCATTGTGATGCTCTGATTGTGTGATACTAGATCATCTGGGTTCATAAGTAATCTTGCTAATTGATAAAAAAGAGTTAGTGTAAGAATAAGTAATTGGAATTATTTCATGCAACATCCTTGTCTGCATGTAATAATTTTGTAGTGTTAGCAAAATATTTGTACTAAGGTAAAATGGTGAAAATTAATATAGTGAGGGGGAAAAAGTCCCTCATCTATTATATGGGGAGGTTCCATTTATTAAAATTAGGTGAATGCATGGAATGTCATATATAAAATATACACATGCAAAATTGTATTTGGGTTATTTTTACATTAAACTTAAAAATAAATGTGGATGACAAATATTTTGAAAGAAAATAATAGATCGATACATGCATGAATAACCAAACTTATATTTTAGTTCAGCACACAATAAAATAATTCATGGAAGTAGTGATAATTTAACATGACATTTATTAACATTGAGAAGGACAAGATAAAATACATATTAAACATAGGGATAACAAATACTCAGACAAACAAATAAAGAGATGAAATTTTTTTAATTGTATTTGTATTTATTGGGGAAAAATATAAAATCTTTTCCTTTCTTCCTTTCATTATAAAAATCATTCAAGTGTTAAAAACTCCCTTCATAATGATCATATTTCATATTTATAACCCATAAGAGGATGCAACTAACTTCCCTATAATATTTATCCTATTATTACATTCATTTTTCACTTCTTAATAAAGTGACTTGAATATTACAAAAAGATAGTGCATTTATATTTGATAAATATTACAAAAGTGAAGTACAAATAAATAGAAAAAAATAAATTAAATCCCACTTAAGAAGTTTTTCAAAGAGAAAGATCACTACCTAATGGGTCTAGTTCATTAGTAGCTTGCATATTTAGGCCTTTATTCTTCTCTTGTGACTCTTCCATCTAGAATGTTATTAATTTTTTCATGACATTAATTACATGTTTCTCATTTGGGATTACCGTATTCTTGTAGTGGATTAGCAATATCTCTATAACCTTCTTCATAATATCAGATTCTATTGATGTGGGTTTTATGCATATCAAAAATAAATTTACGAGGTTTCCTCTAACATGTTAGGATTATTAAAAGATTTCACTCCAAGGCACGAGCTGTAGGGTATTCAATTTTATAACAAACTATTGGTGAAATAGTGGTGAGCGATACATATTGTCTACCACGAATGGGTTGGCTATGGATAAACCTGAATCTACTTAGAGTGGATGGAAGGATGATGATTTTTAATAAGGTGGGAAATATTCTCAAATAAACTCAAAAAGAGGGAAGATTAGGGCAAAAAAGAGGCTTATGGATCACATAAGATATAAACTCTTCAAGACCAACATTTGACCTAAGTTAGACAAGCAATCAGAAGACCAATGTTTGTTATAAGCTAGTGTAGCACACCAACACTAAAAAACAATTAAGATTCAAAGGGAAACAAAACACAATAAACTTAGACATGCATAATTAAAGGTTACCATGTTTTCCAGATTGTTGGTGCACATCTACAAGGGGGATTATAATTACATGCAAAAGGCATTAAAATCAACTATAGATTAAAATGAATAACTGTATTAAAAAAGAGAAAATCATATACAATCAAATTAATAAGATACTATAATGATAACACATCCCACATAGTCCACAAAATTGGAGAAAAATAAAGATTTTCACATCAAAATCAAGTTAAGCAAAACTTCTCAAAATTTCCTATTAAATTTAATAGCCAAAATTTTGCCATGTTTGGGACTCGGAGGTTACATGTATATATAATCTAGGGATGGGGAAAGTCTCATATATTTAAGCTTCATCTAAATTTACAAGTAAAAAATAGAATAATGCATTCAAAATCATGTGACTTATGCATGTACTGATAACATATAAAACAAACCCTTCATCTCAAAATATAATATACATGCAAGGTACATAGGTTAGGAACTAAAGTTATAACTTAATAAGAATATGAAAGTACATAATTCAATTTATTAGGGTGATGATGTGGCACCACTAGTTACAAAATTTAATGGAGTAACTGTAGTTGAAACCAAAATAACTGCTAAGGGTCCTTGAGGGATCAAAACTAGGCCCATTGGAGTGTGTAAGACCATAAATCTTGAAAAATAGACACTCTGTGTCAATGTGGGAACGCTGAAAACTAGTTGAGTGGATGAAAATGTAGTTGAAGCCTTCTCCTTTGACTTTAAATCTTCAAACAATGCATCTACTACCTCAAACTCTTTATTTATAATGTCAAAATTGAGAAGGGAAAGCTTTAATATTTTGATATCTTCAGCCATCAATATTTCTTACTCAACTTTCTCTTAAATTCATCTCTCAGGCCTTCAACTCATGCTACCCTATCCTTGGAAAAGCTAACCAATTTTAGAACTTCTTTATTGGTTCTATAGATGGTGTTTTCAACTTCCTCTTTGAGGTTGTTGGCAATTACTTGGAGGAGGTTCTCAAAATTAGGTTTATTGACAAGATCACATGTAGGAAAGATCACATTAGTGACCCTCATTTTTGCTAAAATTTCCAAGGCCTTGATTTCATGTCTTGCAAAAAGTCCTTACAATGTATTCATTTGATTATGCTAATTGAGTGAATCATCCCTTCTTTAAATCACATAGTTTAAACACTAGGATGCATCCATACTGGTCATCAAGTTTAGTGGACTGAATGAGCTAGTTTTGTAACATTGAACTAGGAAATTCAATCTCTTTTCAAATTCCCTCATCTGATGCCAAAACTTAGTGGCATTAACTCTATTGGATTAACTTCATGCTATAGAAGTTTAGATGTTATTCAAAATATTATACAGCTTGGTAATTACACTCTGCACATCATCAATAATTTCTTGAGGAGCTATATAGTTTGTCTTTATTATAACCTTTTCAAGGAATCCTCTCTACTTTGGTACATTTCTTTCATAAATTCGCCCATAATATCCAAAAAATCACAAAATTCATTTGTATGCTCCATGGGATCATTTAAATTCCTCTTGGGTTTATCTAATAAAAGGAACAAGTTTCCCATTTGTTTGAATTATATCTCCTCCCTTGTGCTGAGATTCACTAATTTCCTCTTCCTAACCCTTATCTTGTGGAGATTATGGGTAACTCAATAACAACTAATTTATGTCTGTTGTCCCTTATACTTTACATTTCCTTCACCCATTGGAGAATAATGAATTCCCATGTTTCATCATCTTGACTTGGGCCTTTAGATGCATAAGGTGGTTGAGTCATAAGAGGGGGTGTTATTATTTGGGGTCTTATGGATGAACTTATTTTAATGGGGAACTTGAGAGGTGAATGAACAACCCTCTCCCATGGTGCTGGTTCCCTTATTGGGGTGAATTTAGCCAAAAAGTTAGTTAACTCAAGGGTCTTTTCCATAGTCATAGTGGTTGATGGCATGGGTGATGCTTGGGGCATTGGTAGATCCAGTTGAGTTGACCATTTCTTTATAAATGGTGGTATTTGGGGGTTAAAGATAGAAAAAAATCCAAATTCTCAAATTGGACCACCTTGGGAGTCCTTATTTGTTTAGGAGAAAGAATAGATGAATCAATAACAAAACTAAATACAAAACTTCCAAAAATAGTTGGTAGTAAGGTTGCAACTAGAATCTCTATACTAATAATAGATGAAATATTGGAAGAAAATACCTCATCAATGCTATGGCTTTGATCACCTATGAGGACTTGCTAATTTATGTTGTCAATTAGGGATCCTTCCACCTATTATCCTCCAAGACTCAAGGCTTTTACTTTTTCCAATTTAGCCTCCTCACTCATTCTTGGTTCTAATCCTTTTATTGCTTCTACATATTCTTCTTCATTAGTTTAATAATCAACTAAAGATATAACCTGATCAATATATTCTTCCTCTACTTCTTCTATTTCTTCTACTTCCTTTTCCTCCTCTTTCATAGCTTCCTATTCCATAGTAAGAAGGCCAAGTGATGGCCTTTCCTCTAGTTACTTGCCTTTATAAGAAGTGAAAATCCCCCTAAGTTTCCTCTGGTAGGTGAAGATGGGGGGAGTAGAAGGTGGATGAGAGGGTGATACATTTGAAGGAACAACAATGGTGGAAGGTATAGTTAAATGTGGTGGTGAAGAAATGGTTGGTGTGACCATAGTGGTGGGAGAAATGGTGATTGGATTTGTTATGGTAGGGAAAAATTGAGGTGATGTTTCCTCACTGATGGTTATGGAAGGTGGATAAATTGCCAGAGGAGACTTAGAAAAATAAAGAGCAGTTGGAATTGAATAAAAATAAGCTTGAAGAAACTTAGGAAGACTTTCTTGAGTAATTTTGGTAAGAATTGGAAATGGTGTCATCATAAAAGTGCTCTTCCTCTGCTCCCTTGTTGGATATGTAGACTTTTATTTCAGTGTGGCTATGCCTAGATCCTAGGTGGTATCAGATACATATGTAGAGGGGAGTTGAAGACCTAGGAGGCCTCTTAAAATCTCCCTTTTGATTTAATGGTTGGATTCCCTCTAAATACTAGGTTTAGTTTCTTCTTCATCTTTTTGCTCTCCTACAAGAGAGGAGGGTTGATTTGACACTTGTGAGTCCTATGATTGGGCTAGAGGCCATTGGTAGCTCTATGCACTTTATGCCTTTTGTTTTGTCACCTTAGGATCATATTGAAGGGATTGAGCCCAAATCATAGACATTGGCTTGTTATTCATCTTATTCCACACATCCACGTCATCTACTATATCTATAAGGATGATGTCATGTTCATATTCTTGATGGCCATAGGAGATATTTACTTTTTTCTTCTCTTTAATATATTAGAGGTATCCCATTATCTTGTTCCTAGGATCTCACTCCCTAAATGGTGATAGATTCAAATTATAGTAGGTCATGGCTTTACCAGCTTGGATGAAATATGATATGATCACATATTGTAGTTGCCCAATGCTTAAAGGAGCTTTGAAGTAATAGGTCAAGTGTTTTTGACCTAATTCTTCATCAATGTTGTTGAATATTAGGAATGTTATTTCCCTATTTTATGATTTTATTTGGAACATAGTATGATAGTAATAGTGGTGACATCTGGGTGCCCTCTAACCTAATGATAATGACATCAGGATAATACTAATAGTCACTAATTTTACTAAGGGTTATCATTATGTTGTCGAACAAGCTAGGCACTAAAGTGTCTTAAATTCCTTGAAACACTTGAGGATATACCTCATCACATATTTTTAAAATTTCATTCTTATACCTATATATGAATATGAAATAATGGTCTTCACCCATCCTATTTTCTAGGTACTCAGTTGAGGGTTACCATACTTACCCATGGGTCTTATAGACAATGCCCAATATCACATCTAGTAAATAGGACATCATATAAAAATTGCCATCAGTTGGCCTCTAGTTAGGATGAAATATTTGTGTCTTTAGTCTTACACTAATGAATTCTCTAAGGGTAACTAATTTGTCAGATGTTATAAGAATATCCAATAATAGGAACTATTTAACCTGGATATATGCAATGCTAACAAACCCATATAACCTATTCAAGAGAGCCATAACTATCTTAATTCTGGGTCTAAAATCGATAATAAAGTTGGATGAAATCACCCCCTTTGGGTTCATCCTCTAGCCCTTGACCAATGATTGCTTTAACTTTCCTTTTATAGTATTTTTTTCAAGCTAAATAGTGGTCGAGACTTGGTCATAAGTGGTCTCAGGGGCTGAAAGTCTAAGATAACTTTCAAATGCCCTACCAGATACATAATAAGCTATGTTTTTGTTCTTTATAATATGTAAATAATATCTATAAACTATTCCATTCATAAATAAATTCTTAATAGGTAAATGCAAGGCATTACTTTGGGTTTTGCTGCTGCTTGGTAGAGGCCTTATGCTTTGATAGGTAGTAGGTCATTTATGTACTATTTTTCTTCTATAACAATTTATTCTTGATTAGAATAAGGCATCATCAATTGTACCTCATCCCACAGAGCGGAGTAGTGAAGGAATTTAAAATCCAGGTCACTTTTCTCGAACATGATATCTATATATTATTACCACCCTATGAATGAGTATGTAGAAGGAATTAGACGATAACTTTGCTTTGAAGAAGAGGCCATTATTTCACTTTGAATACTATAATTCTTCTGGTAGATTGGCTAGTTAGTGCTTCTCTTACTCACTAAGATAACTAAGGCTTTTTGGATGCATGATAGCTTTAAAATGCAATGTTTAATTAAGAGTAATGATGAAATGACTTTCATTCACATATATTTTGTCTATATTATTCCCAAGCTTGAGTCTTGAATGCATTTATGTGTCATTAATGTAGTTAACAATTTTTTTATCTAGTTCCAATTTTAATTTGAATGTGCCAATCGGATTTTTTAGGTTCACTTTGTTTTCCAAATGGCAATATTTTTTTAACCTTACGTGATTAGTCATTTCATTTGAGACAACTATCAATTCTTCATTTACTAGCTCCTTTGCCCTACTTTCAATCTCACTTAATTGTACCTTGGTTGTGCCTCCTTTGCATTATGATATGCATTTGATCCTTGTTTATCCATCTCTTTAGATTTGTAGTTCTATTTTGTATGCTCTTAGGGTCATGATTTAATGTGATTAAGACACGTGGAGTAATCTCAAAATTGTAGGGACTCAAAAGGTTAAAACTATTACTACCTATAATGTGAGAAATATGTGTTTTGAAAGGATCTATGTAAATAAATTTTGACAGTGACATGATCTCAGAGACTTGGAGACTCGAGACCATTGAACTCTTTTCTTTGCCTTTTGTCTTTCAAAACTATGGTGAAACAAAAAGGTGTAAAGTGTCATCCATTTAGAGCTAAAAACCTCAAAATCATTAAAATTTAGACCATTAGATAGTGTTAATCCTTCCAAGGTTCTATTTGATGAAAATATGCCAAGTGTCAACTACTGGGAAGATCATAACCATTAATCCCTTGGTATCTCATAATCATTACTTGATTGACAATCTTTTGTGAAGCCTCAGAGTTCTTGAGTTTATGAAAACATACCACGTGATGTGTTTTTAGAGTTAGAGGACTTGAAAGACTTATTATATTCATTTTAACTTTAAAGGATCCATGTAACACTATGATACCACCCGTCAATGTTTAAAATCCCAAGATCATTTAAAGACTTAGAATTTCCTTTGAGAAAGTTAATGATTATGGGTGACATGATAGTGCCACTTGTCACATTCATGTGTAATGAATGTAAGGCCTGATCATGTGTGAATAAAAATTAATTTTTCAATAATCCTATAATCATAGAAAAAAATGTAAAAAAACTTGGATAAAGACATTAATCTTGTTAGTCAATAAATCAAAGCATCAATTTTGAGGAAAAGTTATTAAAACCCAAGATTCAAAATAACTTAAAGTGATTGTTCAAGCTTTGGTTTTCATGATTCAAATTCCTATAAATTTAGACTCATTGGAAAAAACTTATAATTTTCATGAAAAACATCATATATGAACTTATAAGGTTTGTGGTGCCACTAAAATAGAGGTTTACAACAATGATGGGTCCCTGTTTGAAATTTAAAAATTGGGTGTGTGTGTTAAGGCACAACAAATGAAAAATCAAAGGGGAAAACACTCTTGAGTATTTTTAAAACTTATAATTTTAGAAATGTGTTAAATAAAATTCAAGCCCTTCCCATGTTTCTACTCATTTTTGCTTATTACATTCAGAAGAAATAAGAAACTAAAGTTAAATGGTCAGGGGTTAGATGATACCCGGATTAAGTTGCGCACCATATCTAGATGTTGTAGAAGCTCCTCTTTGGCTTTGGAGGATGACACTTGTAGAGACAAAGAGACTCAAACAAAGAAAATGTTAGATAGATATATGGTGGACTGCCAAGCACATGCTCGGTCCCAGAAGTGTAAAGACTTTCTAGAGGGATGACAGTCCACTAGTTGATAAAAAGAATGTCGGATAAAGAGAAATAATGAAAGACTAAGAAACAAAAAGTAGACAATGCATACCTATATTTTGCTATAAGTCTCCCACAGTCACCAACATCGGTATTTCTACCGACATTAGTTGGTCAAGGTTGCCAACGTCAATTATATTATCGATGTCGGTAGGGGCAATGGGCCTTTAGACATGTTTCTAGTTGATGCCTTTGGTCGACAGAGGAGTTTGGGAGGTCTGTAGGAGTTTAATGGTTTGTGCAGGATTGTAGGATAGTGAATATGGTCTGGGAAAGGGCCCAGGTAGAGGATAGGGGTGGAAAGAGAATAAGAATGAGAGGAAGGCTTTTTAGCCTCTCTGAGAAGAAAGTCAGGTTGTCTATCAATAGTACTCAAGAATATTCAATGGAAACTAATTACCAATGCCTTCTAAAATACTAAAATGGAATAGAAGAATACTTAGCTCTGTTTAGATGGAGAACCAAGAGTGTCAAGATGCTTGTCCCTGATGTGGCTAATGTAGGAGACTTCGTACAACCTTCTAATCCAATGTCTAGAGTGAATTTTGTAGAGTTTCTTAGCCTGGAGATTGATGATAGAATGCTGATGTCTCATCCCAAAGCCTGCCTTTGATATGCAAAGAGTTGAGGAGCAAGAGAATTCAGATCTGGGGCTCTAGCCAAGGTTAGAATTTAGTTTTAAGTAACCGACGTCGGTGATCCTGCTGGCATCGGTCGACGGTTGATCGACATCGGTGGCTAGAAAACGGGTAAAAAGGCTATTTTTAGCCTTTTGCTCATTCCTCCATCTGCCAAGTTTAGTTGTCATTGGTGAATGGTCAAAAGGCAGGTTTAATAGGTGCGAGAGTTAGTGAGAGAGTTGGAATAGGTCTTTATGATTTGAAGGCCTTAGTCATAAGGTGACTCATAGGGTGATAAATGATCTAAGGGCAAGGTATCCAAGGTGAGGTGTCTAGGGTGATGTCATTAATTTAAAATAAGTAATTTATATTAAATTAATAAAGTGTGTAAGGGACCAAGGGGAGTCAACACAATTTTGGTGTCTACATTTGCCCCTTTTTGTCTTGTTGGTTGTTCTGACGAACTGCAAGACAAAAATAGGAGTAAGTTGCTCCAAGTATGGGATGAGGTGTAGCTTGCTTTGGGTAAGGGATGAGGTATTCCCACTCAAAGTGAGAGTCGAGGGAAGGTAACCTGATATTAGGTGCCAATTTGATAGGTAGTGGATGCATATGGTCAAGTTGGAGTGTGAACACTGCAATAGTTAGGATTGCATGTATATCACTTCATGTGATAGGTAGGTCAAATTGTCACAAGTCAAGGTCAAGGAGTGTTAAAATTGAATTAACTAGTCCCAAGCTTTTTAGTCATAGCTGATTGGGTTAAATGATCAAAGCTATAGCTCTAATAGTCAAAGCAGACTAAAATCAAAATAACTGGTCCCTAGCTTTTTGGTTGTAGCCGATTGGATTATTTGATCAAAGCTATAGCTCTAATGGTCATCATGTTCCAAGTATTTTGGGCTAGGAAGTGCTCCTAGAAAACATGAAAATGTCACAAATATTGGGGATCAACTTGCTTGCGATCCAAAAATAGGTGTAAGGGTTGTGGACAATTTACTAACTATTCGTGAGGTAGCATATGCAATCAAAACAACCAAGGCACAGTTGTCTCAAAAGTGGTCATGGCCTGAGGAGATAGTCATGATCTCCAAGGTCATTGGTCGAGTCAGACTGAGATATAAGTCATCTCAAGTGTAGTTTATTGTGGATGGGGAGATGTATGCGATCTCCAATGTGCCCCATGAGAAATCTAAGGTGACTTCTACAGTGTCAGGGCTGGTTGTTTGGTCATGATTTTGGGTTGGTATAGATAGTTGGTCCATTAGATGGACGGATGAAGGAATGGCTGAGCTAACCTCAGAAGACCCCATGTCAACTGAGTGCTGCCTACATAGCCCCTATTTGAAGGGCCTCAAGCCAATGTAGTTCTCCCAAAAGGGAAGAAGAGTCAAAGAGGTCGATAATTGGTTTGGTCAGGTTAATGGTTTAGCACTTCCCATATGTCTGATGGTACATGCTTGAAATGATGAGTGTATGATGATGTTACAGCCTTTTCCATATTATGTGATGGTGTATTTTGTAACATAGGTTATGTGGTTTTTCATCCCTAGCAAGTTTCCATATTGGTGATGGATGTATGCTAAAAATGAAATGAGTTTATTTATGCTTCAACATTGTTTGTATTGGTGATGATATATGCTTGACATAAATTGTGTTTGGTTGTTAGTTTCTATGTGTATTATTTTCCATAGAAACTAGTGTGAATGGGCTATGATAATTTACGTAACACAAATTGATATTTGCATTAAATAAATCATGAGGTTATGCTAATGGTTTAGAAAATGTTTTGGTTTGGTTTGGTTTGGTTTGGTTAGAAAATGATTTGGTTGTATGTGACAAAAGAAGTGAAAGGTGTTTTGCCCTTTTATTGACAAGGACCATAATGATAGCATAGATAGGGTTGTTGCAAACAAAAACCCCATTCATGCATTAGGTCATTGACCATTGTTTGTGTTAGAGAAGTATTCAAATCACTTGATGTTAAGTGAGCTCAAAATCCCTTGGGTATGCTGGGGTAATAGGTTTGATTATGTGGGATGTGAGGATAGCATAACCCTTTTTAGCAAGGATAACTTTGCCCCTTTTATAGATGACCCTGAGAATGACTATAGGCAAGTCCATGACTTAATAGTTTGTCAGTCAATTTTTTTTTAAATTTTTTGGTAGACTGATCAATGCGAGAAGTCTACATGGGGATGTTGTTTTGTTTTGTGGTCATATGTGAAGCTGATCGATGCAGGAAGCTTCTGAGAGAGTGCTATTTTTAGCAAGATTTGGGCATAGCCATCCTTCGAGGGATTGATCTATATTTTGCTTTGTATGGTTGAATGTCTTTGAATAGCTATCTTTTAATGGAGCAGTCTATCAATTACAACAATTATGCAGCTGTCATTTGAGGGAGCAGTCTACATTTATAGTTTTATGACCTTTGAATAGGCATCCCAATTTTATATGTTTTGTAGACTGAAGTTTTAGTCATGGACTAGCCTATAGAGGTTTAAGGGTTTCTCTTTTAGTAGGACAAAGTATTAATGCAAAAAGGATTAACTAATGTTTGTAGGAAAAAAGGGTTGAAAGGAATAGGAATGAAGATGATAGGGATTGCTCAAGAAATGAGCTCAAGTTAAATATCAAGTGAATGAGTACTTGATTAATAGTAGAATGGTCACAGATGCAAGGCATTAAGGGGCTCAAGTTCTGGGCAACCTTCAAGAGAAGACAAGATAAGTCCCTGATCCATACTTATGCATTATGATATAAGGTCTAAGCCAATTAGGAGTAAACTTGACTCGTTTACTTCTTTCCATATTGGTCACATGTTGGTTTTCTTTAAGGATGAGATCCCCGATTTTGAAATCTCACTCTTTCAGATTTTTGTTATAGGCACGTTTGATGTGATTTTGGTAGATATGAAGATGATTAAGAGTGGCAAGATGACATTCGTCAAGTAACTTGAGTTGAGCTAATCGATCTTGATGAAAGTCATCATTAGAAAGTATGTCATGCAAAGAGATGCGTAGAGAAGGTATTTTTACTTCAAGAGGCAAGACAACCTCAGTTCCATACACTAAAGAGAAAGGTGTAGCACCCGTAGGGGTTTGAATGCTAGTGCGGTAGGCCCATAAAGCGAAGGGAATGTGAATGTGCAAATTCCTTCCAGTGTCATTGACCACCTTCATTAGGATTTTGGTTAAAATTTTGTTAGAAGCTTTTGCCTGTCCATTGGCTTGTGGGTAATAAGGTGAGGAGAAGTTGAGTTTGATGCCAAAAGAGTCGCAAAGTTTTTGAATGGTTTTGTTTTTGAAAGATTTGCCATTATCGGTGATGATTTTGTGAGGTACACCGAAATGACAAATGATGTGGTGGTTGATGAAGTCGACAATTTTGTTAGCTTTAGTGGAGATGAGGGGAATAGCTTCCACCCATTTAGTGAAGTATTCGGTTGTAGTGATAATAGATTGATGTCAAAGAGATGAATCAGGGTTAATCTCGTCGATTAGATCTAAGCCCCATTATGAAAAGGGCCAAAAATCCTTAGCAACTTGTAAAGCATGGTTAGGGACATGAAGTAAGTTAGCGTGTTGCTGGCATTTGATACAACACCAAACATAGTCACTACAATCTTGGTGAAGAGTGGGCCAATAATAGCCTAGGCGAAGGATGCATTTTGCAACTAAGTTACCATTGAAGTGTCCTCCACAAATCCCATCATGAACTTGTTTAATGGCATGATATGTTTCATTGGAGGTTAGACATCAAAGAAGGAGGCCATTGAAACCTCTTTTGTAGAGAAGATCCCCTAGCATGGTATATCGGGTAGTACTCTTGATAAAAGCCCACTGTGCATTGCTAGAGAGATTAGGAGGAATGATAGAAAAAGTTAAGTAGTCAACAAGTTGTTTATACCAAACATCGTGTGGACTAGAGTCGATATTGCCAAGAAAGTTGATGTCAGTGGAAATATATGAAGGCAACACCAAATGATGTATTGTGACATAAATTCTCGAAGAAGAAGATGAAGATGGTATACATGAGGCGAGAGAGGCTATAGTGTCGGCAAATTTATTCGTAGAGCGAGGAATAATTTGCAAGAGATAATGGTTGAAAGGCTCTAGTAATGTGTCAACACGGTGTTTATACCATTGCAAAGCTTCATTTTTGCAAAGGTATGAACTGTTAATCTAATTAACGACTAGTTGTGAGTCACCAAAGATGTTGATTGTCTTGATGCCTAAGAAAATGGTAGTTTGAAGTCCCAAAATTAAGGCTTCATATTTAGGCATATTATTGGTACATTCAAATTCAAGTTTAAAAGAGAGAGGCATGGGCTCACCCTTGTGAGGAATGAGAATGACCCCTGCACCTCCATCGAGTTGACATTTGGATTCGTCAAAGAACATTGTCATTTGATAGAATATGTCATCAGTGGAAAGTGTGGTGATAGATTATTGAGGAATTCACAGTGAGAGGGTTGGTTGTCAGGTAGAGGGGCATCTGCTAGTTGGCCAGTGATTGTTTGCCCCTTTATAGATTTTTGTTAGATGAATTCCAAATCAAACTCAGTAAGAAGCATGAGCCAACGAGCCATATGTTGGTTTTGGTATGGCTTGGAATGCATGTATTTGAGAGGGTTGGTATGAGTGATTGAGGATATAATGACAAAGTTTGGAGGTGGCAAAGACTAATGCCAAGCAAAGTTTTTCAGTATGAGTATACCGAGTTTCATAGTCAATGAGTGTTTAGCTTATTTAATAAAATACCTGCTCCTAATGTTGTTCATCTCGATGCACGATCATGACACCTAAAGAATGATTTGTTGCTGAGATGTAAAGATAGAAAGGTTGGTCATCTTTAGGTGGAATAAGGACTGGTGGAGAGACAAGATAATGTTTGAGAGCCTTAAAAGCCTCTTGGAAATTCTTATCCCATTTAAAGGAGACATCCTTATTGAGGAGGTGATGATAGGGTTGACATTAGTCGAAAAGCTACGAGATGAAGTGATGAATAGATTGAAGCTTCCCTTGCAGGCTGCAAAGTTATTTTAGATTGGTAGGTGGTGGCATCTCGAGTATAACTCAAATCTTAGCGGGATCAATCTCAATGCCACGAAGAGAAATGATGAAACCCAAAAGCTTCCCTAAGAGAACCCTAAAGATGCATTTCTTGGGGTTGAGTCAAATATTATATTGTAGGAGGCGAGTGAAAATTATTTTGAGAATGTCTAGTTGGTCATGGCAAAGCTTGGATTTTCCTAGCAGGTCATCCACATAGTCCTCCATGATTTTGTGGATGAGATCATGAAAGATATACGTCATGGCATGTTGGTATGTGACACCTACATTTTTGAGGCCAAAAGGCATAACCCTATAGAAAAATATCCCCCATGGAGTGATGAAGGTGGTTTTATGTTGATCTTTTGGTGCAATCAAGATTTGATTATATCCTAAAAACTCATCCATGAGTGATAGCATCTCATGACTAGCTGTAAGATCAACAAGATAGTCAATGTTTGGCAAGAGAAAGTCATCCTTTGGGCAAGTTAAGTTGAGGTCATGATAGTCAATACAAATTCAAATTCCCCGAGTCGCTTTTGTGATAGGGACAATGTTTGACACCCATTGCAGATAATCAATGGATTGGATAAATGAGACGGAGAGAAGATGTTGAAGCTCTTCTTTGACAAGGAGTGCAATGCAAGGATGCATTTTGTGAAGCTTTTGCCTGACAGGCTTAGCCTCTGGGTTTGTGACGATGTTATGAATGACAATGTTAGGGTCGATGTCAGGCATATCGCTATAGGTCCAAGCAAAGGCTTTGCTATGATCTGTAAGGAATTTGGTATAGTCGATTTGTTCTTGGGCATCCAAAGATTGACCAATCTTTAAAATGTGAGGAATATCAGAAGATGGGAGATTAATGTCAATATTTGATTCATTTAACATAACTTGTGTTTTCGAAAGAAGTGATCATTGAATGAAGGAGTCGTCTGCACCCATGTAGGTGAGTATGGCTTCATCGTCCACGTATTGGACAGTGTTGATGGTAAAAGATTCATCGTTTATCATGTCTGGATAAATGAGAGGAAGAGACCTTGATACCCCATCTAGTTGATAGGTCAGGGGTTCCAAGCGAATGGAATTTATGTAAAAAAAACCAAGAGGAATGGAGACTACTGACTCCGTAGGTGAGGATGGAGGAATAGGCAAAGTTGGAGGAGATTGTTCTATAATAGTTTAATGACGAGGATTTTTAGACATTTTTGTACGTTCTTCGAAACCTAGGCCATGTCATTTTTTGGCATTTTTTATTGCCTTGTCGTTTGGAGGCTCAACAGGCTGGTGGGAACCTTGTTCATAGTGCCCAGAGCCAAAACCCTTCCACACACACCTATAAAGATAGGTATGAGCAAAGCTAAGGTTGCCAAGAAAGGAGAAATCAGAAGTGAATAGTTGGGGTGATGAAAGAGGATTCCCATTAGTGGGAGCTCGATCTAGCCCTCCATAGATGAGATTTGTTTGAAGATTAGGAGGACCATATGGGATGACCATTCCAATGCGATGGTCATAGTTAGGGTGATGATGAAGTTGTCCATATTTTTGAGGAGTTTGGAACATGTCCAGGGTAAGCAAACAATACTCCCCAAGTGAAAGCCACTGGAAGGTATCTTCCATAGGATCTTTTGTGGTCACTTGAGGAGAAGGCATAGGTGTAAGTGATGTTTGCAAACTTGTTGAGGCTTCTGCCGGTGGAGGTGGTGTTTGAATGGATGTTTTCAAAGGAATGAAAACATCATTGGGTCGATAAGTTGTGTTGCATTTTTTGAATGGGGAAGGGTCAATAGGAATGACATAAACCTGTCCCTCATGTTTGAATTTGATGCAACGATGTAACGTGGAAGGGATGCAGGCCATGGCACATATCCAAGGTCATCCCAACAGCATGTTGTATTGGAACTCCCCCTCAATGATGTAGAAGAGTTCTAGGATTGTTCGTGGGCTGACATGAATATGCAAGACCACAGTGCCAATGGTAGTGGCGGTGGAATCATTAAAAGAATGAAGAATTGTGTCAATTTTTGACACACAATTCTTTGGGAGGGCTAGTTGGTCATATATGTGGGTGGAAATGATATTGATGTTAGCACCCCCATTAATCATAACCCACTTAATGTGAGTTTGATCAACATAAGCTGTGATAAAAAGGGCAGCATCTTGATCTTCCAAATTAGAAGTAAGAATTTTAGAATCACTAAAGGTAATGGAGGCAATAGTAGGTAATGATTGAACTAAGGCAGTCAATGGTTGAGGGTCTTTGGATTGGACCTCCACTGCCTGTAAAACTTTGATTAAATCTTGGCGATGTTGTGGAGAGCTTTGAATGAGGTCATATAAGGACATCTTTATTGGAGTTTGGTGAAGTTGTTTCACCATTGAGTCACAAATTACCTCTGAAGATGTTTGTTGGGATGTGCCCAAGATTGAAATCTTGGGTTTCAGTGGTTGAGAAGGTTTTAAAAATGGGTATGTCCAAGGGATAGAAACCTTCTCTTTTCCTTTATCCTTTAAAGTTTATGACTTGGTGGCCACATGAATGGTGTTAATTTAGAATAAAGGAGGAGAAGGTGGTAAAGGGACCATATTTTGGTGATGGGATTCTGATGAAGGTGAGGAGGTTTGAGAGACATGGGATGGTGTCAGAGATTTGTTGAAAGAATCCTTAATAAGAAGGGTGTATTTTTCCAATTGTTGGTGAATGACAACCTTAAGGGCACAAATGTTCTCGATATCATGCCGAGGTGTGCGATGATAGAGGCAGATTTGGGTGTCATCAAACCAAGATGGTTTTGATCTGAGAGGTTGAAATGGTTTAATAGGTGGGAGAGTGATGCTAGAGGATTGTAACAATCAGCATAGTAATAGAGCATAATAACCCGCTAATGGGTCTGCGCTTGTTGTTGCAGTGGAGGTTGACAACTTCTATTTTGTAGGAGTTGTTGAGGGAATTTTCCGTACCATCTTTTTGTTTGGTGGTGTGGACATTTGTGTAGATGGGGCTTTATTGGTGAGAGGTGCCAATTTTTTTGAAGGAATTATGTTTTTGATGGGTAAAGGGAGTAATGGAGGCAATTTGTTTTTGCTAGGTGTTGGAGTAGGGAGTACTCCTATTAAGGTAGAAGGGTGTGGGCCCAAAATAGAGGGAAATAGTGATGGTGGAGGAGGATTTATCCGATGTGGTTTAGTAGCCTTCTTTAATATAGTGTGAGGACTACTATTGTGGGGGGCGAGATTCAAATCTACCTTCAGTTGTGGGTTAGTGAGGTTCGATACGGGGTGAACACCGAGAGATTTAACCTGTTTCGTTATGGTGGAAACTTGTGGGGATTTAGGTTCAGATGTGGATGGTTGAGCTTCTGAAGATTGGAAAGTAGAAGCTTGATCCTTGTTAGAGACTTTGGGATAATTTGTCGCAGAAGGGTTGATAGTAAAAGATGAAGTGGGATGTGTAAGATAAGGAGCTTTAAGTCACTCCCACAATGCCTCATGCTCTAAGTTACTTGAATGGAGAAATCCTAAGTTCTCAGCTAATTGATAGAATGGTTTAGAAGATGTTGGATGAGGCTTTGGTTTTTTAGAAGATGTAGGTGGTTGTGAGACTGAAAATGTGTTAGATGCAGTGATCTCAGGCCAAAGGCATGAGAGATCCATTACTAGATCATCTTCGATCGAATCAGGTGAAGAGACAAGTTCTTCTCTTGGTGGAGAAGGAATTGGAGAATGTGACTCCTTAAGAGGATAGAGGGCAGGGATGATCATACCTTCTACTTACGATCAAAGAGCGGGAAAAGTATGATCCTCCATAGGTAATAGGAAGGATGAGGGTGGGGCTAGTGGCATTGGTATTGTCAAGGCATCCTCCAACATAAGAGAGGTCAATGTAGATTCTTCTATGTGTGAGAGGGGTGTGGATGGACTAATAGGAGAAAAAGGTTCTTCTACTCGTGGAGGAGAAATAGGTTGGTTATCCTCTTCAGACTGTGGAAGAGGTTGGTTAGGTATAAAAGGAGAAACCATGTCGACCGTGTGTATATTATGCTCTTGGGAGTCATCGGCCATGGTCTGTATGTTTTTTTGGCTAGTGGGATGGTTAGGGAATGGTTGTCTAAAGATGTCTATGTTTTGGTTTGGCGACGCTTTTGGGTTATCCAAGACAAGATCTCCCTTGTCTAACATATCCTGAATAACGTTCTTGAGAGTTTTGCAATTGTCTGTGTCATGACCTTTGACATGATGATAATTACAGAAGTCATTCTCCCTATACCATGCTGGGATGGCTCGTGAGGGATCAAATTGAGGTGGTGGTCAAATTTGAGGGAGGTTAAGGACTCCCTGCTTTACTAGTTTATCCAACACAAAAGCGTATAATTCTCCTATTGGAGTATATTGATGCTGTACGTATCATTGTTGGAATTATCGTGTAATACTTTCTGATGTGGAGGGTTCAGATTGTTTAGTTGTGGTAGATGATGATGATCTAAGTACCACAGCATTTTCTGATCCCTTAGACTTGGAATTGGAAGAAGAAGATTTGGATGAAGGGTCATTTGATTTTGCATTAGTATTTTTACTACACAGTTTGACTTTATTTTCTTCGACAGCACGGAGTTCAAGCTTCCTAGCCATGGTGAAAGCTTCGCCAAATGTGTGGAATGTTTGGACCCATAAAGTAGATGAGATGTGTTTGGCACATGCTTGTGAAAAGAGCTCAATGAGCTCAGGTTGAGGTAAAGAAAAGGAGAGTTGGTTGATTAAACTTCTCCATCAAGCAATGAAATCAACTATTGATTCATCGTCGAATTGTCTAATAGAATATAGGTCTGTGATGGAGACCTTTTTAGTGATGTTGATTGAAAAGTGGTCAAGAAATAGTTGAGCTAGTTGAGTTAAGGTAAAAAGAGAATGACTGGTAATAGAACTATACCAATCAAGGGTGGCGCCAGAAAGTAACATGGAGAATGTGTGAAGTAACAATGCATCATCGTGTGCTATAAGGTAGCAAGCATGTCTAAATGCTCGTAGATGTTGTTGTGGGTCCTCTTTACTCTAAAAATGAGTAAATTTTGGGAGTTCCCACTAGCTAGGATATGGTCGAATTGGGATTGAAGGATGGATAGGTTCATTACAGATTTGTTCATATGAAAGAACATTCTTTGAACCTGAAATAGATGTCTCAAGGTTGGACATCTTATCCATCAACATCTTGATTAGATCGGCTGATGGATTGGTAGGTGGGGCAACCCCTAGATTTTAAGGTACCTATAAGACATTGAGAGGGGCATCTGACGTGCTAGGTGGCGTCTGTATAGGTGCAACATATTGGTAGTTCGTCATGGGGATTGATGTTGAAGCTAAGGGGGCTTGTGCCATGAATTTGGAAGGCACAACTTGACTAGGTGCCACCAAAGGTGGTTGGATGGTGGCCACACTAGTTAGAGGATAGGTAGTCACTCTTGTATTTATGGGTGCAAGAGTGGGTGGGATAGAAACTAGCAAGTTTTGACAAGGTGTTGAACTTGTTTGAATTGTTTGTGGTTGAGGGGGTACAAAAACCCCAATGGAGGTAGGTCTAGAAATAGAAGGGGAGGCCAAATCTTAAACATTGGCCATAGTTGGGTTAATGGTTGAGGCAATGGCCTGAGTAACCATGGGTTGAGTAATAGAGACTATTGATATATTTGTCATTTTAACTAAAGAAGTTGGCATCCCAAGAATAGGGTTACCTAAAGGATCTCATGTTTGGCTTCTCGCGAGGTAGTGTTGGAGAGCCTTGACGTTGAGGTCAAGAAATCTCTTGAAGTCTTGATCCCCTGTGGGAATAATAGGTGGTTGGTTCAAAGTTTGAGTACGCTCAGTGTCTAAAGGATACTCTATTAGAGGACTTGTTATGAAGGGTGAAGGTGGAAGTGGTTGTTGCCTTGCATGGTCAACAAGAGTTTTAGCTTAACTACGTGTCAAAACCATTCAAGGCAAAATAGGTTCAGGTCCTAAAAACTATATATTCTAGTCTCAAAATTCTAGAATGTGTGTTTGATAGCCAAAAAGTTGGGTTTTGAACTTTCTATTTTGAAAGAAATATTTTTGACAATGACTGACGTCGGTTAAATAACCGATGTCGATTATAAAGTGTTACTGAGGTCGGTGGTATAACCGATGTCGGTTAGGATGAGTTGCCAACATCAGTGGAAAAGCCGATGTCGGTGTCTGTGTATTTTTAGAAACACAAAAAATTGATATTTTTGAAAGAAAGGGAAATTTTGAGTTTGTTTTTGGATCTCAGAATGTGACCTCACTAGCTCAAAAAATAGATACAGATAGAAAAATAGATGATGGCAAGCAACCTCTAAACGTTAAATTCCTAAGAATAGATTTTAGAGTCATGGTGGCTTATGCCTTAGAAGAGTATGTTTTGGAATTGGGCTTTTAGAACGAGTCCTAAAAGAGGTAGTCTATGGTTGGTTTCGGGTTATGTTTTGGTGCTCAAAAGTCTGTGTTAGGTTCCGTACGTGGCTTGGTGTTAGGGGCTTGCTCCCCTCACTTCACGAGCCCAAAGCCAAGATGGGTCACTTAGCCAATATATACTTCGCCTAGAGTTTATACTCTACCAGAGAACAGAGTGGGTCCTCCCCTTGGTTGTGAAGTCCAAGTAGGATCGCCAAGAAGGGTAAGGTATCCGCTAGGTGGTGAAATCCTAGACGGGCCTTATCTTAGGTATGTTTAGGTGTTTGATTGTGATAGTGGTCTGGATGTGTAATATATGTGCACTATGATTTATTCATAATGCGTTTTAATTACTAGATGAGCTAAATATGCATTCAAGCAAGAATGAAATGTAATTAATTTTAGCCCAAATTGAAATGATGTTGTTTAGATGCAAACAAGTGGAGAAAAAGTTAAGAGCATGAATTTTCACTACTCTAAGATGCAAGAAAGAAAGTAACAAAAAGAAAAAGAAAGATGTTCTTTTTAACTTGTGCTAATGGTGTCTTTTCGAAAGAAAAAGAAAGAAGAAGAAGGATGCAAGAAGAAAATCTAATGCACCTATATGAATGTTTGCTTTTAGAAGAAAAAGAATGATGAACCCAAGGAAAACTCTAGGGGTCCCACCGGGCGTGCTAGAATGTTTCTACTCATTTTTGCTTGTTACATTCAGAAGAAATAAGAAACTAAAGTTAAATGGTCAGGGGTTAGATGATACTCGAATTAAGTTGCGCACCATATCCAGATGTTGTAGGAGCTCCTCTTTGGCTATGGAGGATGACACCTGTAGAGAAAAAGAGACTCAAACAAAGAAAATGTTAGATAGATATATGGTGGAATGCCAAGCACATGCTCGGTCCTAGAAGTGTAAAGACTTCCTGGAGGATTGACAGTCCACTAGTTGATAAAAAGAATGTCAGATAAAGAGAAATAATGAAAGACTAAGAAACAAAAAGTAGACAATGCATACCTGTATTCTACTGTAAGTCTCCCACAGTCACCGACATTGGTAGTTCTACCGGCATCGGTTGGTCAAGGTTGCCGATGTCGATTATATTATCGATGTCGATAGGGGCAATGGGCCTTTAGACGGGTTTCTGGTTGATGTCTTTGGTCGACAGAGGAGTTTGGGAGGTCTGTAGGAGTTTAATGGTTTGTGCAAGATTACAAGACAATGAATATGGTCTGGGAAAGGGCCCAGGTAGAGGACAGGGGTGGAAAGACAATAAGAATGAGAGGAAGGCTTTTTAGCCTCTCTGGGAAGAAAGTCAGGTTCTCTATCAACAGTACTCAAGAATATTCAATGGAAACTAATTACCAATGCCTTTTAAAATATTGAAATGGAATAGAAGAATACTTAGCTCTATTTGGATGGAGAACAAAGAGTGTCAGGATGCTTGTCCCTAATGCGGCTGATGTAGGAGACTTCGTACAACCTACTAATCCAATGTTTGGAGTGAATTCTATAGAGTTTCTTAGCTTAGAGAGTGATGATAGAATGCTGATGCCTCGTCCTAAAGCCTGCCTTTGATATGCAAAGAGTTGAGGAGCAAGAGAATTCAGATTTGGGGCTCTAGCCAAGGTTAGAATTTATTTTTAAGTAACTGACATTGGTGATCCCATTGACATCAGCCAACAGTTGACCGACGTCAGCAGCTAGAGAACGGTTAAAAAGGCTATTTTTATCCTTTTGCCCGTTCCTCCATCTACCAAGTTCAGTTGTCGTTGGTGAACAGTCAAAAGGCAGGTTTAATAGGCGTGAGAGTTAGTGAGAGAGTTGGAATAGGTCTTTATGATTTGAAGGCCTTAGTCATAGGGTGACTCATAGGGTGATAAATGATCTAAGGGCGAGGTATCCAAGGTGAGGTGTCTAGGGTGATGCCATTAATTTAAAATAAGTAATTTATTTTAAATTAATAAAGTGTGTAAGGGACCGAGGGGAGTTGACACAATTTTGGTGTCTACATCCCAAACTAAAATAAATAGACTAGGCCTTGAAATAAAATCTTACTTCCTCATGCAGCATACTAAACCTTTCATTCGTTAGACCCAAGTGTGTGATTATTGTGAAATTAATTCCTTCTTGTCATGAGAATTTTGACCAAGTCTTGGATAAACATTTTAGGTTTAATTTTGGCCTTCTAATTTTGTAATCAAACAATAAGAAATCCTAGGCATTGCTCTACTGCAAACTAAATATCCATAGCCCCGATAGAGATACTTATGATTCCACTCAAAGCATTGATTTACTATCAACCAAGCATCCATAACCTTGATAGATATTTATTGAATCATCTATCCTCTATCAATTTGTATGATTTTTTTTAGAATACAGATATATAAATGTTGGGAATGATCATTGAATGGGTGTATGTATAAGAAAAAAATTATTTGGGTCAATATGTCCCTATCAGTGTATCTCTAGTTCTATGTTTATTATCTCTCATCCAAGTTTCAGCTTGTAGTAGTGTAGAGAGCCTTTGGAGATGAAAAATATTTCTAAAATTTGCATGATTATATCATTGTAAATCCCAAAAGTTTAGAAAACTTATTCAATCTAAGTTGAACTTAATTCAGTCACATTACATACCCCAATCCTAAATAATCTTATACTATCAAAATAAATTATTATGAGAACCAATTATGTTTCCTTATATATCATCCCCTTACTATTGGCATATCTTTATACTTTGGTATAGGAAATTGGCCAATCTGCTCTATAATTTTAAAGGACTAACCTAGAAAGCATAACAACTAATCTACTAAAAGTAAAATCCAAAAGGCAAGAAATCTAATTTAGAAAGTAGGAAATCTAATCTATTTATAGACTAAATATCTACTTATAGTTTACTCTAATGCATCTCTAATTGGAGCAGCCATGAAGTAGTGCTTCAAAAACTATCCATTGAATATAAATCAAGGTTGTGACCTTGGAGTTCTTGTAGCTAGAATTTTTACTTAGGATATTTGATATTTGATAAGGTTTAATCCATAAAGAAGTGAAATTATCATGTTGTACCTTATTTTAATGTGATTTATCCCATAAAATCACTAGGTTTGGGATCTTAAAGGCCTTTATCTTGGTCTTTTGTCAAACTACCATTTGACAATATATTAATGTTTGTTAAAGCTATGCAATGCTTCATTTCTTGCTTCTTCTAATTGGACTATCTAAAGTAGTCTACATTGAACTCTTTCCTCTTCACCCATATAATATTGTATGAATTTATATGTTTCTATATTTAGAGTAATGGGGAAGACTAGTTGTTGTCCATACACCAACAGGAAAGGTGAAGCCTTGAGTGCTTACTTGTGACTGTTTCTATCTACCCATAGTGTATACTTCAATAAGAGATGCCATTTTCTTGGTTTGTCTTGTGTTGACTTCTTGATGGCATTAATCATATTTTTATTAGTAGGCTAAGGTACTCCATTTACTTAGGGGTAGTGTTTTTAAGATAATTTAATTATGATTTTATTTTCATAGGCCTACTCTGTAAATTCAAAAGAATGGAAATCTAGACCATTGTCACAAACTAAGGAACTGGAAGTGCCAAACCTAGTCGTTATATTTTATTCTATAAATATGATGACATTAATTGAACTATAATTCTTTGTTACCACAACTTCTATCCATCTAGTACAATAATTAGTAGATGTAAAGATAAACTTGTGTCCTACTAAAGAGTTTGGCTTTATCACCCTATAAAATCAAGGCCCCATTAGGCAAAGGGGTGTCCTTCAATGACTGATTGTAAAGGCATGGAAACATTTACTTCTCTCTTTTTGAAAACCTAGAACTCATGACATGTCCTAACATGATTATTCACATCCTTTAAGATTGTGGGCTAGTAGTATCCCATATTTAAAATCTTACATGCTATAGTATTGCTAGAGGGATGTCCACTACCAATATTTTGATGTAAATTATCTAGGATATCCTTAGCCTCTTCTTTTAAAACACATCTTAGATAGATGCCTTCATATTTCTTTCTGTATATAATTTTTTTTTTATCATGTAATGAGCCAATTTGAGCATAAATGCTCATCTTTACTCTTTCTTTAGTTTTAGGGGATATGTGCTTGTGAGTAGGTAATGGATGATCTATGGGTACCATTTTCACCTAGCTACCTAAGTTTAATTTATTTGTTTAATGATGATATAGGGATCAATCTCAACCATAAACTAGATGATTCCTTGGCCTCTCACCATTTTAGATCGTCTAATCTCAATGCCAAACTCTTGAAGTTTGGCCATCCACTTTCCTCTTCTTTCACCCAACTCATTTTGGCCAAGTGTGAGCTTGGCAACTAGATATAAGAAAATGGAAAATGTCTTATTCCTCAAGATATAATGCCTAAATTTATTGATAGATTTAATCAAGGCATATATTTGTTTATCAATCATGGAGTATTTCAACTCTACATCCTTTAGATTGGTGTTCATGAAGGCAATGTGATGTTCATTATCTTCCACATTTTGTGTAAGTAATACAATAATCGTATGTTTAGAGGTGAATGAATAAAGATAAAAATATTTATTGAAATCTGGAATAATTAGAAGTAGAGATTGGGAAATTATAGACACTATTTTATAATTATATAACACCTCAGTCTTGTACACTTGGAAAACTCAGACCTTGGATGTTTCTCTCAATTCTATACCTTTCTTACTTTCATAAGTATCACATCTACTCTATCTTGTTCCCCTTGGCCTATATCTCTTAGTTTTACTAGTCTTATGTTGATGACACATACCTTCTATCTTTCCCATAATGCTTAAAATATACTTATCTTCCATCTCTACAAGTTTTGAGCCTATACCTACTTCCCTACTCCCTAGACACTAACATCTGAGATAAATATTAGCATTGATACTACTATCCTGACCCAATTCAAGTGTCTAGTACCCTAAAGTCATCCAATTTTCAAATTAAATGTTTCTTAATGGTTGGACTAAGTTCTTTATTATGAGTTATTAATATGAAGGGATTGATATAAATATAAGATCAAACCTAATTCATTCCTCATGTAGTGACACCTAGTAAAAATACTAAAGAGAACAAGGTAACTTATCAAAATCACTCTATCAAGCATTCAATTGAACAAAGCTTCCCTATTTCCACACTAATTATAGGTACACCACATCTATAAGTCTAAAGTACTAAAAGAGTAGCCTAAGAGCCCGAATTTCCAAGTTACAAGCTAGGTGACTATTATACTTGCTTTGTATATAATATATGATTCACATGAGCCGACATATAGGGAAAAATATATGAGTATGAGGCACTCTTATGGATTATTGGCTATGTAAGTAGTGCCCTCTGATAATGGGGTCTTTGGGGTCATCTTGAAACTATGTGCCCACTCACTCATTTTCCCCCAAGGTCACTATAAATATGGAGAACTAAGGTTTTGCCATTTTACAAGGAGTGACAGTCCATGACCTAGATTTGAATGCACTAGAGCAAAGTTGAATCAAAATCTAGAAGCATCTAGGTAGTGCATCCTTTTTTAGCAGGCATTTTATATAAGTCACATATCTTAAACCTAGACAATAGTGTAGACATGACCATCTTAGGCTGACATTAATGTCTAGAGTACCAAAAGTGTCTGATCTAAAATTTGAAGATTATTCTAGAATATCCTTCTAGCCTAATTTCTACTTGTTCAAGATCCAAAACTGCATTAATATCAAAACAAGCTAAGTACATCACTTCTTTATCATTTTTATACCTATCATAGTTGTACTTTACATATTTAGACTATCTTAACATAATAAAATCAGTGTATGTTTATATATGAGTTTAACATCTAATTTAATTTTTATATATCTACTTATCACCCTTGTGCCATTTCATTTCTATATACCCCTTTAATCAAATCTAGGATTAATGATAAGATCACCTTATATCCACATTTTAGGCTTAAACACCTATAGGCTATGTTTTATTCTGATGTGATATATTTAGTTATGTGAAGTATATTTTCATACAATTAGTTATTGATATCTTTTAGGGAATTGAGCCTATGGAAATGGAAATGGGAGTTAAATATTTTAAAGGTCCATGATGTTAGGTTCCTTGGTTATTAGCTATAAGGTAATGTTGTGATGTGGAATTTCACCCTTGTAGAGGATTTATTTAGGTTCCCCCACTCCCAGTCATAATATTGGGACAACCTTAGGCTGTGGGTATTCTATGGTGAAGTTGAACCTCTAGAGAAGGTCAACTTCCTTCTGATGGATCATCTAAACTATTGATACTATTAAGAAAAGGGTTAAAAAGGGGGAAAATGGATCCCAAAAAATATAACAATGTGATACACCAAAATTTAAATGAGACTTACATATGCGTGAACCCACGATAGATCAACATAAGACAATACTAGCTCACACAATCTCATAATCTAACTAATTGCATAAGTATTTCACAAACTAGGTTCAAGGAGTAATGAATGGAAATAAAGAGGAGTTCTAAGACTCACACCAAGATTACATTAATGGTAGAAATAAAATGAATCTAGACTTGTAATAGCTTGAAAACACCTTAAAAGAGGTAAGCAAGAAAGACAATGGATATGGAAGAATCTCCTTCACAAGGCCATCATGCACAAGCTTACTAAACACCAATACAAAGCAAGAGATAGGTAAAGAAAGTATTTTTATTGCATTGAGAGGTAGTTCTTAAAATTTTTTATAGGGTCTATCCTAGTCAAATGCGAGTCTCCTTTATTCTAAAAAGTCTCTAACTAAAATCAAAAAATTGAGAACTTTTTTCAAATGTGAAAGAATGGGAGATATAAAGGAGAGGGGAAGAGAGAGAGAGGGGGGAACACACAATCAAATATCCATAAATGAGATTCCAATAGCCTCCAAATATTTAATGAATGCTCCACCATATTTTTATCTAGTCAAGGTTAATACATCATAGACAAAATAGCCTTCATTTATCCCAATAGCCTCCAAATATTCTCATTGGTTGAGCAACACAATAAAGGATAATAATTTATCAAAGATGATGAGTCATGATCTTGATATGAATAAAAAACCCTTAAGGACCCTGAAAATATATTAAATGCTCCATATACTTTCTCCAATCACTAGATCTCCATCTTGAGATTCTACACTATCTTTTACTTGACTTGATTATGAGGAAAAAATATTCATATCTTTTGATTTGATAGAACCATGACCATATATGCCTTAAACTATTGTAAGTACCTACTTGTTGAGATCATGACTATGTTGAAAGATAAGACACTTCTTCATTAGTCACATATCTGTCCTCAGTTTAATATCTAAGCATAGGTCTATTATAAATTGAAAACTAATTCATTTATTGGTTTTCCTATATTTATCATGTTAATGAAAACCTTACAGGGTGCATGGTCTCATTCTTGATCTCTACTAGGTTTAGATAAACCTATTTTTCCTCTGAGCCTTAGAAACTGAGAAGTCACTACATACGAGGATCCCCCTTCTTAAAGAATAATAGACATAGCCATGAAATAATCTTGTAACCTTGGATAATGGGGTTGATTGGTTCTAAATATTTGACCAGAGGTCCTGATCGATCTTTAATGGTGATCAGACTTCATTATTGATGATCCTAATTATGTGACTATGTCTCATGCTTAATGGTGCTCGACTGAACTCTAATGGCAACATATCCCCTTTGAAATACTTACTCTAGTTCAACCTGGGTTGTGTTTGATCTTCATTTAAAGTCTCCTAGCTTTGAATTTTAATATCAGCCATTGATCTTGATCTAATATTCTAAAATTATGCCATTTATTAGCTTCTCATTCATTCAATGGGCACTATAGTTAGTACCATCTAGTTCCTGCACTTTCACCATGTGGCAACCTCATATTCATTCTTAAGAACATTGAATTTTTGACCTCACGCACACCATCGATCTTCTTTTACATAGTTTGAATTTATATCATTGATTTACCTAATAGTTACCACTGTCATGACACTTGGTAGCTCCTTATTCATTCTCAGGATTCACTGACTGGTTGACCTCTCACTCACTATTGATCCACTTTTGTATGATTAAATGTACTCCATTAATTTGTTTGGACCCACTAACTTCGTTGATCATCACATACTATTAGATCTTTGCTCAAGCTTCTATGATCTTGCCACTTGTCAGTTCCACATTCATCTTTGGAACATTTGAATCCAAACAGTTACTTGCTATGGATTAAAAATGACATCCCCACACATGCCCCACTCTACTAGTTTAACTTTAAATGCTTATATCTTGAGATAGAAAAATCATCAAGACTTAAAATTTGTAAAGGATGTTGATGGGACCAAAAACATCATGTACATGTATTCTTTTGATTCTGGTTAGCTTCCCAAGTGCATTTATGAAATGTGCAACTAGACTGGCCTATTAATTTCTACATGACATGTGATGATGGTCTGGCTCTTCTAGGCTTGTGCAAGTCATTTTTATCCCTTCAAAGCTTTGATGGACTAATGAGACCTTGATAAAACTCACTTTATGCTCCTTGAATGCCATGTATCACCATGGAAACTTGTTGAATCCTTTCTCTCATAATTTTAGACCTATTTCCATGTCATTAGATCATTTACTCAATTAAGAACTTTGGTCAGTTGATCTATCCAAGTATAAGCTTTATATGTGGGCAAAAAATTGGCTAATAGTTTTGGTGACATCTTTGGATTTCATGACTACTATGCAAAAGACTAGTTGCCTTGGTCTGATCCATTGGGCACATAGAGTCATGAACTTCTTGGAGAAACTATTGTAAAACTAATACAAGGATTACCTTGCTTGAAAACCTCTTCTTGAAAAAATAAGGACCAAGAGGAAAAAAAATAAACAAAATAATGTGCCCAAAGCACTTATTGAAGGGAAACATAGAACTGAAGAAATGTGCACAAGGCACTTAGAGGAAAATATAGAAAACTACTCTAATATGTACAATATTTATACAATGGTTGTTAACTCTTCTAATAACAAGGTTGTAAATGAATTCCATTGACCAGGATGGGTAATACCTCTCCATTTAGTTGGGCAAGCTAAAAAGCATTATGCTATTTGCATCTTTGGATCAAATAAGGACCACTTCACAAGCTATCAAAATTGGTATGGTTACCTAGCTTGGCCTTATTTGAATCCTATTTGAGGATTAGGTCCCCCTCTTTGAAGTCCCTTGTTGTAGCTTTCTTGTCAAAGATTTTCTTGACTTGAGCTTGATGTGACTCAAGTGTCTTCATTACTAGGTCCCTAGTTTCTTCAAGCTCCATGAGATCTACCATCCTCACATTCATAGGCTCACTCTCCATTAACTCAAGCTGATGGGATAACTCCAAGGTAGGTAGTTTAAGAGAAATGGGAAATTTAGCCTCCCTTACATATATTAGGACATATGGATAATTGCCAATGTCAACTTTGGGAGTCACTATATCAGCCCATAAGGTTGTCCTTGGCTTTGTATGCCATACTCTTTGATTTTATTCCATGGTCCTCTTGATAATCCTTATCAAGTTCTTGTTTTTAGACTCTACAAGTCCATTACCTTAAGGGTAGTAATTAGAGGATGTGCTGAGGTAGGTTCCTAGCTAAAGTGCCCATTCACTTGTATTCATGCCAATAAATGCTAAGGCATTATCTAGAATTATTGTTGCTGGTACACCAAACTTGGTTATTATACTATCATAGAATTCCATCACTATTATTTTATTGTCTTATTTTAAGGCAATTGATTCCACTCACCTAGTAAAGTAATTAGTAGTACTGATTACCCAATTGTGTCCTCCACTGGAAGGTGGATTGATCATTCCTAAAAAGTCTAGACCCCACTGCACGAAGGGTTTCTCCACCTGAATTGGGATGAGAGGAAGGGATACCAATCTTTATTTTTCAATAAAAAGAGCACATTTTTGACATTCTATGACCCATGCATAGGTATCCTTAAAGAGACCAAGCCAATAATAACCAACTCCCATTACTTTTGCTACTATAGTCCTTGGAGCAAAATGGCATCCTATAGACCCATCATGAAATTGCTCTAAAATCCTTGTCACCTAATTATTATCAATGCACCTTAGAAGTGCCCCATTGAGGTCCCATTTGAATAAAATTCCATAAACTAATGCATAAGATATGGATTGAAGTCTCAAATACCTTCTCTTTTCTCTATCCATTCCTTGTGGACACTCACCTGCCATCAAGAAATGAGTCATATATTGAAGCCAATTGGTGTGAGGTAGAGGTGTAACTATTTATGTGTCATCTTGTTTTACTATTGATGCTTAGATTTACACCCTTGAGGAGATGCTCAGCTCTTCTCATCCAAGTGACAAAATGGAATCATTTCTCTTGTTGTGGGTGATAATTTTATTGAGATGAATCTCTAGATTAGGGGCTATCTCCCCTTGATGCACCTTTAAAACTCTCTCTAATCTATCAATTTTTTATGAAAAGAGTTCATGAAAAAAACTAAGAAAATAAGTGGTGATGCACCAATATTTGATATCCTCCTAATTGATTGAAACCACTAATTTAAAGATAAAACAAGTTGTTTTCTTACATAGGACTCACAACTGAGGAACCATTGCTACATCAATATTTCATATGCTAAATTCCAGAAGGTATATGATTCTTAAGAAGGAAATGAATGATCTAAAGAAATATATAGTCATGAATCACTTCTAAGATATCTCTACACTTAGAAAATAATACTAGCAAAGACCTACAATAATATTCTTTCTGTAAATTGGTAGACCATCAAGAGTACAAGTTAGAAAAGATAATCTTTCACTAGATTAGACCAACAATGATTCAATCATTAATTAATATTACAACATATGAGAGGAAATCACACTTGTCTATCTCTTCAAGAGTTCTTTGAGTACAAATTTGGCTAGATTTTCCCTAATAACCAGTGGAAGATGCAAAATGAGCCAAGAGAATGCATATATAACCTTGAGAGGTAAAGAACTGAAAAGAAGTCCAAGGTTCACTTAGACATGTGTCATCTTAAAAGAATCAACTACATTTGTATAGGAGAGAAGTGGGTGAGTTATGCCATGTCATTGAATGGATCAGTTATAATGAGTTACAACCGAACCAAAAGCATTAGTTATATTTGTTACAACTAAACCAAAGCCTCAGTTACATTTTGCCATTTGTTATCTCTTTTTTGCCTTTAGGTTCTCACCAAGCCTTTATTTTAAACTCCAATGACTAGTTTCCATAGTCTAAAATTGATGTTTTGTGGGCCATCACTCCTCAAGCATTTTATTTAGACATTTTTCCCATGGTCATTTTTTTTCCCTTTTGCTTCTTTTATATCGAACAAGTTTTTTGAAATAATTCCTCAGAAAATATTTCTCAAAAAATTCATTCCTTCAAACTTTTCTATCGGGTAATTTCTTTCAGCCTTTTTTCTCAAAATAATTATTTTGGGTTTTCTGCTAAGTGCCCTCTACAAAAATGAAAGTTCCCTTCAACTTTTTGAAAATGTCCCTTTGCAAAAGTTGTAAGGTACTCTTCAAAAAGACAAGTGTCTTTCAAAAAAATTTCAAAGTATCTTTCAAAAAAAATGTAAGTGTCTTTTAGAAAAAATGCAAATGACCCTTCAGGAAAAGTGACCATTCAAAAGATTTTTAAGTGTCCACTTTCCAAATAAAATACCCTTTGAGAAAGTTGTAAATGATCCTTTGGAAAAACTAAAGTGGACCTTTTCCCAAAAGGAAAGTACCTTTGGAAAAATTGAAGTGGACCTTTTCCCGACAAAATATACCCTTCAAAAAAATGGAATATACCCTTCAAAAAATTTGAAACATACCCTTTAAAAAAATTGTCTGAAACAAATTTTCTAAAAGATTTAGCTGAATGAAAAGTCTAAAAATAACCCTTTGAGAATATTACTTTAGACAATTTATCTAAAACAATTCTGACACTTAAACAAAAACCTGAAAATAAGAGTTCTGAAAGAATTAACACTTAGTAAAAGACCAAAAAAAACCTTACAAAATAATTAGACTTGTAAATTTGTTGTGGCTTGTATTTGACACTTCCTGCATACTAGACTTGACCAAAAATATAGACTTAGATAATTTTTTAAAATAGGGGTGCCCAATTTTGGCCTAAAAGGCCAAAATTTGGTCAATAATGTAGGGGTAGTATGCCTGCTATACTGACCGAAACAATAGCCTTATCCAATTCAGGGCCAATGGAATCAATAGATTCTTGAAGATGACTAACAAGGATTATGCCAAAACAAAACAAAAGGAAACACACCACACAAAAACATCAAGATAAGTAAAGACAACACAAAACAAGACAAGGACAAACCTACACTTGTGCATAAGCACTTAAGGAAGACAAACACAACACAAATGAAAGAAAACTAATATGTACATTTGACCTGATACATTTTCCCCCTCCTGGATCAAAGGGGAAACTTTTTAGGTCTATTTCATGGAAAGAAACCTCATGATGATAACCAAGTAGTTTGTAGGAGTGGAAACTTGATGACTCACCCTTCTTATTTGCCATCTTGATTTGCATGTACTCCAATGCATTAGGTTCAAATGTGTCTTCCACCTCCATGTATTCATATTGCTCCTTGAGACATGTTTCATGCTGGTCATTCATGTTGATGTAGTCCATAAAGGCATCAATGGCTACAATATCATCATTATAAGGCTCATTTGACTCATGGCTCTCTTAGTAAGTATCATGGACCAAATCATTATTTAATATCTATTCGAGAAGCTTGTTAAACTAAACTCTTACTTCCTCATGGCTCTCTTGGGGAAGGGTGGCTGGTGTGATGTTTGAGTTGAGGCAAAATCTTTCTAACTTATTCCAAAAATCATCATTTTTTTGCTCATGAACTCCTTCCTCAATGCTTATGTCAAACCAATGTGATTCCTCTCCTTCTTGTTCATAAACAAGAGTCTTTGTCTACTAAAAAACATGATCTTAAACCTCATTTGACTCAAGTCCCATGGCCTGGTCATTATCTTCATCAAAGCAACAATAAGGTTCATCAAACTAAGGGAAAGAGAGCTCACCATGCTTATATTCTCCATCCAACATTGATAAGTGAAGTTTGTCAATATAATCTTCATATTACTGGAAGATTTTCATGTATGTGTGGCCTATATCTTCTCCTTGAATCATGTCACTTTTAAAAGTCAGTTCTTCAATCTTATTCTCATGAAAACCTCCTAGAACAACCACCTCTTGAAATATGATTTGACTACATTGTTCATCTTTGATAATGCCTTTCACCTCATGTTCATGATGATGATCACCATGATGATGCTTATGGGGAGTAACTATAATGATTTTATCTTCATCGTCACTCATAATAGCCTCTTGTTTAGCTAAAAAATGCATTTTCTCTTACTCATTTGCCTCCCTCAAAATAGGTTCCTCTTTATAAGGGAATGAAGTGAAGGGTGAATGGATAGGTTCATGAGTTTGAAATGTAAGAGTTAGAGTATAGAAGGTAATGGAAGGTGAAGGAAGTGAAAATGGAGTGTGGGATGAAAGAGAAGACCTAGGAATGGACTTTGGAAAGAGGTGAGTGCTAGTGAGCTTAAAATCAAATTGGGAATGAGAAGTGGGGTGTTTTTTGAGAAGCTCATGAGGAAGAGAATGTTGGGGATCAACCAAAAATAGATTACACTTGTGAAAGCAATAAACGTGGAATTAAATTAGATAGACAAGTAACTAGAATGATAAATAGCAAGAACAAGAGATACAAGAAACCACCCTGAAAACTTGTATTAACAAACTCTTTACAAAAGGAATACAATTGAAGAAACTTCTTTCTTCCACACCTCTCCTAGATGTATAGATATCTCACTAGATCTCTATTCCTCAAGAGCTCTCTCTCTCAAGAACAATCAACTCCAACAAACCTGGATTGATTCAATTCTGTACTGTTCTTCACATACAATGAATTACTACAATAATCCACTACAACTACAATAAGCTAGGAAGATCTAATTCTATATATAAAATTAGGAGACTTGAGCATGCACTTCGAACAAACAGTTAAGCCACTTGAACAAGGGCTCTAAAAATAGTATTGCTAATAATAGAGACACGAGCTTAAGACTACAACTCAAACTCATCATGCAAACACTCACTTTTGTCCTCAGAAATAGCTTTCTAGACGCACATGTAACCGACGCCGATTCCTGCTGCTTGCCTGTGACCACCGCCGGCCGACATACTGCTGACGTCGGTGTCTCTGCAACTGCACCCGACTGATGTCGGTCACTCCTGACCGATGCCGGTGTTTGTGTAGACCCAAACCTACTAAAGTGTGCTCCTTGGTGAAGCTTTTAGCTCCACACCCTAACAATCTCCCACTTGGAGATAAACAGCTGCACCAGTACCTGTACAGCAACATCTTCTAGCTTCTCCATCTTCAACTCAATCATGAAGACCAACAGAAGTTGAATGAAGATTCAACTTCTCCTTTGTAACTGGCTTGGTTAACATATCAGTAGGATTCCTATCTGTATGGATCTTCTCCAGCTTCAACTCACCATCTTCCAATACCTGTCGTATGAAGTGATACCTTAGCTATATGTGCTTTGTTCTTGAATGAAAGGCTGAATTCTTAGCTAAATGGATTGCACTCTGACTGCCACTATATAGTCTGCAACTCTCATGCTCCCTACCAAGGTCATCCATGAATCATGTCATCCATATCATCTCTTTGCTAGCCTCTATGGCTGCAATATACTCTGCTTCTGTAGTTGACAAGGCAACAACCTTCTGCAACTTAGATATCCAGCTAACCGCCGTTCCACCTACAGTGAAAACATAACCTGTAGTGCTCCTCCTGCCATCCAAATCACTTGCCATATTTGAATCTACATAACCATGTAGAGAAGTATCTGAACCTCCATAGCATAAGTGCCTATTGCTAGTTCCTCTCAGATATCTAAGGATCCACTGAACTGCTTTCCAATGTTCCTTACCTAGATTGGCCATATACTTACTTACCACTCCCACTGCTTGGGCAATATCCGGTCTAGTACACACCATTGCATACATCAAACTCCCTACTATAGAAAAATATGGAACCTTACTCATGTACTCTACCTCATCATATGAATTAGGACATTATTCTTTACTCAACTTAAAATGTCCAGCCAAAGGTGTGCTTACTGGTTTAGCATCCTGCATATTGAACCGTTTCAACACCTTGTCCACATAATCTTCTTGAGACAATATCAACCTGTGATTTTTCCTGTCTCTCTTAATGCTCATGCCAAGGATTTTCTTTGCTGCTCCCAAATCCTTCATAGCGAATGTTTGAGCTAATTTCACTTTGAGCTCAGAGATATCCTGCATGTGTGATCCTGCAACCAGCATATCATCTACATACAACAATAGAATAATATATCTACTGTTATCAAATCTCTTGAAATACACACAATGGTCAGATTGACACCTACTATAGCCATGCTCAGTCATAAACCTGTCAAATTTTAAGTACCATTGCCTGGGAGCTTGCTTGAGGCCATACAAGCTTTTCTTCAGCCTGCACAGAAACTTCTGCTTACCCTTGACCTCAAATCCCTCTGGCTGTTCCATATAAATTTCTTCATCTAAATCTCCATGAAGAAACACTGTCTTAACATCTAGTTGCTCAAGATGCAAATCCTCAAAAGCAAGCAAAGACAATACAACCCTTATAGAAGTCATTTTAAAAATAGGAGAAAAAATCTCACCAAAGTCAATACCTGGCTTTTGTGCAAATCCTTTCACTACCAATCTGGCCTTATATCTCATCTATCCATTCTCACCTTCTTTCAACCTATAGGTCCATCTGTTCTTGAGTGTTTTCTTACCAGCTGGCAATTCAACCAAATCCTATGTTTGGTTCTCTCTTAAGGACTCCAACTCCTCAACCATGCCACGCTCCCACTGACTCTTGGACTCCACCTGTATTGCTTCTTCAAAACTCTCTGGTTTTCCACCATCAGTTAGCAATAAATAAAATAAAGAAGGAGAATATCTAATTGGAGGCTTACTCACCCTTTCTAACCTCCTGATGGGTGTTTGAGACTCGTTTATAACATGTTGTCCACCCAAATTCTCTGACAGTGACCAACCTCGGTCACTTCCAGCCTATTACTAGCCAACGTCAGTTCTGCCTGACCGACCTCGGTACCTGTTCTGTTGATGTCGGTCTCTGTACGGCCGATGCTGGTTTCTATACTGCCGACGCCAGTTCCTAACCTGCCGATGTTGGTCTTTGTGTTTTCCTACAAGTGATTATTTCTTTTTCTCGCGAGCTCATCTTGGACTTTCACCTCGTCCAATTCACCATTGCTCTGCTCAAATTGATTCAGCTTCCTTAGCTGGTTACAATACATCACTCTTTCATTGAAAACAACATCACGGCTCCTGATTACCTTGTTAGTTTCTAGATTCCACAATCTGTAACCAAAATCATCTGAGCCATAGCCAATAAACGTGCATCTCATAGACTTAGCATCAAGCTTCTTTCTATTTTCTTTATCTATGTGCACAAAGGCTTCACAACCAAAAACTTTGAGAAATGAGAGATCAACCTTTTTACCTGTCCATGCCTCTTCTAGAATACCACCATCTAGAGCTGTAGAGGGACCTCTATTAATCAGGTATACTGCAGTGTCAACAGCTTGTGCCCAAAACTGTAAGGGCAAATCGGCATGCAATCTCATACATCTTGCACGCTCCATTATTGTCCTATTCATCCTTTCAGCAATCCCATTCTGCTGAGGTGTCCTTGGAACCGTCCTTTGCCTACAGATTCCATGCATGTAACAATAATCTCTGAACTTATGACTCAGAACTCACTGCCATTATCTGATCTCAGGAACTTTAATATTTTACCTATTTCATTCTTAACCATAGCTTTCCAAACCTTAAAAGTCTCAAATACATCAGATTTTCTTCTAATACAATAGATCCATACCTTCCTTGTAGCATCATCTATGAAAGATACATAGTACTGTGATCCTCCAATGGAAGCAACCTGAGCCAGTCCCCACACATCTGTGTGAACAAGCTCCAACTTATGCCTCTTCTTAGTAGACCCAGTCTTGAGAAAACTAACCCTTTTTTGTTTTCCAAATACACAGTGCTCACAAAACTCTAGATCTATGCCTTTTAAATCTGAAAGCATACCTTTGGACTTAAGAATTGATATCCCCTTCTCACTCATGTGGCCAAGCCTTGAGTGCCACAATTTAGCATCCACATCTAAAGTAGATAATACAGAAGGATATTTGTAAGTAACACAATTACACAAATAGAGAGTACCTTCTCTCTTACCTCTGGCCATAACAAGTGCACCCTTGGTCACTTTCCAAGATTCTGCTGTGAGAGTTACTGTACAACCCTCATCCCCTAACTTTCCTGCAGAAATCAAATTTCTCTTCAAGCTAGGAACATGCATCACATCTCTCAACACCCATGTGTTGCTATTCTGCATCTTTAGCTGCACTTTACCTTTGCCAATTATTTTACAGGGCTCATCATCCCCTAGATACACTATTCCAAAATCTCTATGGATATAGTCACTAAAATATTCCCTGTTAGGGGTAGCATGAAAAGACGCACCAGAATCTAACACCCAAGATTCTATATTATTATGTAGAGAGAAAATTAAAGCATCTTATGCAATACCTGCAACCTTGGCTTCTTCCTTTCCTTCATGCTGATTGTCCTCCTTAGGCTTTGACCAACAATCTTTGCTTATGTGCCCCATCTTTCCACAATTCCAGCATTGTGGCCTTCTGCCATTTCTGGATTTAGATCTGCCTTTCCCCTTAGATTTGGATCTTGATCTGCCTTTCTTGCTCTTCTCTTTCTGCCTCCCCCTGCTCTCAAAACTTAGAGCGTTCCTAGATGTCTCTTCTGTGCTTTTCCTACAAATTTCCTCATTCAAGATAACACTAACAACATCCTCTACTTTCAAAATATTTGATGCAGATGCAGTATTACTTACTGCCATTACTAAGCCATGCCAGCTTTCAGACAAAGAACATAATATTAAAAGAGCTTTTATTTCATCATCAAACACTATGTTGACTGAACTTAATTGATTCACAATTCCATTGAAATCATTCAGATGAGTAGAAATAGATCCACCTTCATTCATATGCAAATTAAATAACTGCTTCATAAGATATACCTTATTAGAAGCTGAGGGTTTTTCATAAAAATTTGCTAACATAGTCATCAACTCTACCGTAGACTTTGCCTGTGATAAATTAGATATCACAGTGGATGCTAGACTCAGTCTTATAGACCCCAGAGCCTTTCTGTCAAGAACTTCCCATTCTTCATCTTACATGTCTTTGGGCTTCTTTGCAACCCCACCTAACGGTAAGTAGAGATATTTTTGATACAGATAATCCTCTATCTGCATTCTCCAATGTTGGTAATTTTTGCCATTGAACTTTTCCATTCTCAGTTTACTTTCATCTGCCACTGCTTCTCCCACTCAAACAGAAGTCCCTGTGAGAACCTATAATCAATACACACTACACAGATCTGAACCACCTATTAGTGAACCTGAGCTCTGATACCACTTGTTGGGGATCAACCAACAATAGATTACACTTGTGAAAGCAATAAACATGGAATTAAATCAGATAGACAAGTAACTAGAATGATAAACAACAAGAACAAGAGATACAAGAAACCACCCTGAAAACTTGTATTAACAAACTCTTTACAAAAGGAATACAATTGAAGAAACTTCTTTCTTCCACACCTCTCCTAGATGTATAGATCTCTCACTAGATCTCTATTCCTCAAGAGCTCTCTCTCTCAAGAACAATCAACTCCAACAAACCTGGATTGATTCAATTTTGTACTATTCTTCACATACAATGAATTACTACAATAATCCACTACAACTACAATAAGCTAGGAAGATCTAATTCTACATATATAATTAGGAGACTTGAGCATGCACTTCGAACAAACAGTTAAGCCACTTGAACAAGGGCTCTAAAAATAGTATTGCTAATAATAGAGACGCGAGCTTAAGACTACAACTCAAACTCATCATGCAAACACTCGCTTTTGTCCTCGAAAATAGCTTTCTAGAGGCACATGTAACCGACGCTGATTCCTACTGCTTGCCTATGACCACCGCCGGCCGACATACTGCCGACGTCGGCGTCTTTGCAACTGCACCCGGCTGACGTCGGTTGCTCCTGACCGACGCCGGTGTCTGTGTAGACCCGAACCTGCTAAAGTGTGCTCCTTGGTGAAGCTTTTAGCTCCACACCCTAACAGAGAAAGTAAACCTTGGGCTAAAATCAATTGATTCTCTTCCTTCTACTTGACCAACACTTCATCCACATCAGATGTAGCTTGATAAATCTCTTGAAAGGGTGTAGATAGGGTGTGTTTAGACATGGGATCTTCTATTGGGTCTAAACCTTCCATTACACCTTGACTAAGAAACCTCATTCTTGACTCTAATTCTTCAATCCACTTGGCTAGATTTTCTTGGAAGAGTATTTCTTAGAGATCATATGCATCATCATGATGAGGAGTATGAGAGGTTTGACATAAAAAAGAAGATGTTTCTTAAGGAAGGGTGGGAGGGACTTGAGGAGGACTAACTTCATTTTCCACTTCACACTCTTGAACAATACTCTTTTCTTCTTTCTTACACCATGATTCCACTATTTCATTCCAACTCATCGGCTTAGGATTGGAACTCTCTTCTTGAGTATAGGCAACAACTTCATCTTTCTCAAGGTCTTGAGCTGGTTCATGATAGACATTTCTCTAACTTGGGATCTTGACATCATGTTGAAGGACTTGAGGAGCTTGAGGGAGACTAGGAAGAGTTTCTTGAGGATGGATGTGTTATTTTACAAAGGAAATAGGATGACTTCTTTCAAAGGAGGGCTCATAATATAAGGAATTAAAATAGTTAGTTTCCATAAAAGGTTGTCATAATGTCCTTTAGTGTTGGATTGCTAGGTGCAAAGGATTAACAAAAAGAGTAGTTAATGCATTAGATGGGTTAGAAGGTTGGCTTATTTTATTTTGGTGAGCAAGTGCTATTTATAAAGGATTTGATGTACAAGAGGAGGGTTTATTTTGAATAAGAGAAGGTTGCTTTAGGATGGAAAAAGGTATACAAGGCTAATTACCTTGAACAGATTGACTCTTCCATCTTAATAGTTTCTCCTTCATAGATTGCATTGCTTGAGATTGCCTAAACAAGTACTCCTCCTTGTACATAAGCTCTTGCTAATACCCATTATACTCATTCAACCTATCTATCTCCAACATTTGCTTCTCAAACTCCAACATTATCTCCCTAACACTCTTGGATTGATTAGGAGAAGGGCAATTAGGAGAGCTGCTTGAGGTGATTCCATGAATAACATGAGCTTGATCAAAATAATATGAAGGAACACAAGGTCCATACTTCTCAACGATGAAATTATACATACCAAATATGATTTCTTGATGCACTAAGGTTTCTTAACCAACTGGTTTAACTTAGAGTCACCATTGGTGTTGATTAAAATGTCTCCAATAAGATGATTGATTGAAGAACACACCAAGAATTCTTCACCTCCTTGGACAAATGGTCCCACCAGGTGTGCCCAAAACTATTGACACTTAGATTATCACCCTTGAGAAGATGCTCAGCTCTTCTCATCCAAGTGGCAAAATGGAATCATCTCTCTTGCTATGGGTGACAATTTCATTTAGATGAATCTCTATACTAGGGGCTAGCTCCCCTTGATGCACCTTTAAATCTCTCTCTAATATATCAATTGTGTATGAAAGGAGTTAAAGAAAATAACTAAGAAAGCAAGTAGTGATGCACCAATATTTAATATCCTCCCAATTGATTGAAACCACTACTTTAAAGATAAAACAAGGTGTTTTCTTACATAGGACTCACAACTTAGGAACCAATACTACATCAATATTTAATATGATAGATTCAAGAAGGTATATGATTCTTAAGAAGGAAATTAATTATCCAAATAAAGAGATATTCATGAATCACTTCTAAGATATCTCTACACTTAAAAAAGAATATTAGCAAATACCTACAACAATCTTCTTTTTGTAAATTGGTAGAGCATCAAGAGTACAAGCTAGAAAAGATAATCTTTCACTAGACTAGACACACAATGATTCAATCATTACTCAATATTACAACATATGAGATAAAATCACACTTGTATATCTCTTCAAGAGTTCTTCAAGTACAAATCTAGTTAGATTTTACCTAATAACCAATGAAGGATGCAAAATGAGCAAAGAAAATGCATATATATAACCTTGAGAGGTAGAGCACTCAAAGGAAGTCCAAGGTTCACTTAGACATGTGCCATCTTGAAAGAATCAATTACATTTGTATAGGAGAGAAGTGGGTGAGATATTCCATGTCATCAAATGGATTAGTTACAATGAGTTACAACTAAACTAAAAGCATTAGTTACATTTGTTACAACTAAACCAAAGCCTCAGTTACATTTTTCCATTTGTTATCTCTTTTTCACCTTCAGGTTCCCACTGAGCCTTTCTTTTAAACTCCAATGACTAGTTTCTATAGTTTAAAATTGACCTTTTACGAGCCGTCACTCCTTAGACATTTTCTTTAAACATTTTTCTTGTGGTCATTTTTTCCCCTTTTTCTTCCTTTATATCAGACAAGTTTTCTAAAATAATTCCTTAGATAATCTTTTCTAAAGAATTAATTCCTTCAAACTTTTCTATTAGGTAATTTCTTTCAACCTTTTTTATTGAAAGAATTATTTTGGGTTTTTTGCTAAGTGCCCTTTGCCAAAATCAAAGTGCCCTTTTTCTTGTTGAAAACATCCCTTAGAAATTTTTTTAAGGTACCCTTCAAAAAGGCAAGTGTCCTTCGAAAAAAAATTAAAGTATCCTTTGGCAAAAATGTGTCTTTTAGAAAAAATGGAAGTTACCCTTCAGAAAAATGAAAGTGACCATTCAAAAGATTTGTATGTGTCCATTTACAAAGAAAATACCATTCGATAAAGTTGTCAATGATCCTTCAAAAAAATTGAAGTGGACCTTTTCCCGAAAGGAAGTTACCTTTCATAAAAGTGAAGTAGACCTTTTCTCAACAAAAGATACCCTTTAGAAAAATGGAACATACCTTTCAGAAAAGTTGTCTCGGATAAATTTTTTGAAACAATTCCTTCATAAAAGTTGAAACATACCCTTCAAAAAAATTTCCTTGAATAATTTTTCTAAAATAATTCCACCAAATGAAAAATCTAAAAAATAATCCTTTAGAAAAATTACTTAAGATAATTTGTCCGAAAGAATTTTGACACTTAAACAAAGACCCAAAAATAAGACTTCGAAAAGAATTAACACTTAGCAAAAGACCAAATTAAACCTTCCAAAAGAATTAGACTTGTAAGTTTGTTGTGGCTTGTATAAAACACTTCCTGCATACTAGACTTGACCAAAAATATAGACTTAGATGATGTTTTCAAATAGGGGTGCCCAATTTGGCCTAAAAGGCCAAAATTTGGTCAACAATTACCAAGGAAACTTATTTATCTTCCTAAAGATCATCAACCATATGCTCACATAAGTCTTTACCTTTAACTAGCTTAGTGACCTTTATCTCCATGTCACACTCCATGACTTTGGTAATCCATCCATCTCTCTTCTCATTCAAATCTTTGTTAAGCAAGTCCTTTAATTCAAGATGAGACACTGTAAGATGAATTTTTCTATTCGAGAGCATTGGCCTAAATTTTTTGAGGCTTCTCAAAGATGCAAGAACATGCTTTTCTATAAAAGTGTACCTTACCTCATACCCCTCTAACCCTTGACTAAAAAAGGCAATTGGTCACTCAAGTCCTTCACCATTCTTTTGCATCAACATAGCTGATATATTATCAACATTAGAAAAGGTGTACAATATGAAATCCTTTGAGAAATTAGGATTCATGAGTGAGGGTGATTGGTTAATGGCTTGTTTGATAACCTCAAACACAACTTTATCTTTATTTGACCAAGTGAATACTTAGTTATTATTTAGCATGATAGTGATAGGTTTGACCAAGTTTGTAAAACCAGGTACAAACCTTCTCACAAAGTTTATTTTCCTAAAGAATCTTTTTATTTATTTCTTATGTTTGGGTAAAGATAGTGCTAAGATAACACTTATTCTATCAGGGTCTATGGACAATCCCTACTTTAAGATAATGTGACCCAAAAGTTTGCCTTTATGAATAGCACACACACATTTCTTAGGATTTAAAGAGATCCCATACTCTCTACATCTCCTAAAGATCATCCTTAGGTAATCTAAGTGTTCACTAGCTTTCTTGGAGAAAGATATGATGTCATCCAAATAGACCAGCACCATCTGATTTAGGAACCCTTAAAAATCCATGTCCATTTCTCTTTGAAAGGTTGCTCCAACATTTGACAATCCAAAAATCATCTTTTGGTGAGCATATATGCCCCACTTTATGGTGAAGGTAGTCTTATATTGATATTCTTCTCTTACCAACACTTGGTTGTAACCTAAATATCCATCCAGAAGAGAGAAGCATTTTGAACCAATAAATATCTAAAGGAGTTGCTCCATGGATGGTAATGGGTAGTGATCTTTCAAGGAGACCTTATTCAAATCCATGATGTCAACACACAATCTATCTCCCCATTCTTCTTCTTTACAAGCACTAAGTTGGCTACCCATGAAGAGTGCTTGATGGAAAATATGATTTTGGACTCAATCAATTTAGTCAATTCTTTCCTCATAAAATCTTCAATTTTGGGGTTGATGGGTCTCTAATTCTTCCTGACAGGCTTGGCATTAGCCTCCAATTCTATAGAGTGTTGGGCTAGCTTAGGATCAAAACCTCTAAGGTCACTATATTCCCAAGAAAAGATATTTGCATATTCTTTACAAATTTCAATGAAAACATGCCTTTCATCTTTAGTGCTTAAATTTCCAATCTTGAGAAGCTTGTCTTGGAGGATAATAAATCTTTCATAGTTCTCTTCATTAGTTGACATCATTACTTTGTATTTTTCTCATATGATCTCCCTCATGGAAAATAACTTCTAGGGTGACCAATCCTTTAGGAAGCTTATTAGATTTCAATTGAAAAAAATTCTCCTCAAATTGATGTTGAATATTTTCTTGGTTTATTGAGGAGAACTCTACTTCTTACTGTAAGAAACAAGCAATCTATCTATCATTCTCATATACTTGCCAATGAACTTCATTGTCTGGCACTGTTGGTCTTACTACCACTTTGACATGTGGTTATACTTTGGAATTTTTCAATTCATTTTGGAGGTCAAATTGAGATCCCATAGTTGCCAACCTATCAACATGCTAATTTTGGTTCCTTGACACTATTTGGATGTTAAAGGCCTCAAAATCCTCAATTAGGTCCCACACTCTATTCTTGTAGGATTTCATCAAGGGGTTCTTGGTAATATTTTGGCCTTCGAATTGATTCACTATCATCTCACTATCTCCATACAATTTTTACTACTTGATTCCTTTCTTATTATCCCACTAAAGGCCATGGACAAGACCCTCATCTTTAGTTGCATTGTAAAATAGCTAAATTGGAACCTAAAAGAAGAGAAATACTTATTGTTTGAGGGAGATACTGGCATTGTACCTACACCTACCCCATATTTTCTCTTTGATCCATCAAAGAATAATTTCCATAAACCACTAGCATCTTTTTGTGGCCAAGTGAGGGATGGCATGGATTCAATTTCCTCATGCAAGTAGTATACACCCATGTCTCTTTCTTTAACACATTGAAAAGGATCAATCAACTAATTATCATTCCATAACTCATCCAAGAACATATCAGGTATCTTCTCAGGGTGAGTATTTAGTTCTTGACCAACCATGAATTCATCCTCATCAATAATGGTATAGTTAATGTTTATTCTATCTGGCCCATAAGGTTCAATGCGGAATTGTGCAATGGGCTCAACTTTAATGGATACCTTGGTTCCATACCTTGATCTAAAAACCATGTAGGACCAATTTGATGCTAGATAACCTCCAATATTTGATGTAAATTATCTAGATAAGCATAGAGCAAAAAGAGGAGGCACATCTAGAATCAATACATCTTGAGCCACTGAGACACTAGGATAAGCATGCAGGGTCAAGTTAAGGTTTTTAATGATACTAGATGGTTTGGTGGAAGATCCATCAAGTTGAAACACTCCCTTAAATAGGGGCTCATATTTTAAATTAGGATAATTAGCTATAGATTTAGGCATTACTGAGGTACTAGCCCAACTATCTACCAGGCAATTATGCACTAGAGAGTCACCAATAACCATATAAATGTATAAGGGAGGAGGTTTGATCATCTTAATTGACTACCCTTCATTAGGACCTTTGGTTGTATTAGTAAAGAATACATTTTATTTGCTTGGTGGCTTGTCTACAACATTGATCTTTGATAGACCTTATTGAAGGATATCCACATAAAAAATAATAAACAACATGTCCCACATTGGCACACTCACATTGGACCTTTTTATTTATTTCACAATGTTGATGGGTGAACCACCAAACTTTGGTTGTGCTTTAGGAGAAACAAATGTACTTTAAACTTGTGAGTTTTGGGGAACAAATGCATTCCCTTGATTTTTATTCCTTGAAACTATTGGAACCTTTAGTGTAGTAGTAGGTTCACTTGAATTTGATAGAAATGGAGTAGTAGTAAAAGGCTCTTTATCTACCTCCTAGTTACCATCCATATTCCTTCCTTTGAATCTTGTATTATCTTCCATTAGAATGTAGGCTTGGCTATAACTAGCCTTTTGATTGGATACATAACATTCTTCTTGCTCATAATTTACCATTATAGCATCCAACTATCTTGGTCCTTCATTAGACCTTTGATATTGTGGAGGATATTCTAGTTTTTTCATCATATGTACCTCTATAAATTGAGCCATAAGAGCTTAATTATAACTATAATTATTTGCCATTGATAATTGAAATCTTGATTGAAGTCAGTGCTTGGGATAATGGGCTGACCAAAAGATTGATTTTAGGGCATAGTCCCTTTAGATTCTTGAGCAATATTTTTCTAATTAGGGACCAAAGTGGTAGAGGTGCTTTTAGCATTTAGATTATAATGATTTTTTCTAACATAGTTAGGCTATCCTTGTCCTTGGCCTTGACTTTAGAAATTTCCTTTGTAGGGTGGCCTACTTACTTGATATGATTGCTATTGAAGCTAATATGTAGTTTGATAAAGTTTGTTAAATTGGGCTTGCTACCTCTTCACATTTACCAAATCATTTCCAAAGGATTTAAATATGCCCTTTAGCTCTTAAAAATTCTTGTTTTCTTAGGAGTCACTAGATTGACTAGTGGAAGCTTTTTCTTGCTTTGGTGTAGGTATGGCAGTAAGTGTTGGCATATGAGGAATGGTAGTAAGGGGAGGAATAGAAATAGAAGTTGGATAGATTTTAGGGAACAAAGGCATTGGTGGTCTAGGAGTAAGCTTACTAGCTTATACTAGATAATTTTCTACCCTGATTGCCACCTCATAAGCATTTGGTAATGTGTTCTCCCCATAGACTAAGTCATGACTGCAATGTCACTATTTAGAGATTTTAGGTAGTAAAAGAAAGCAAAGTTAGGAGTAGGTCTAATAGATTCTAGAATTTTATCTGATGTCTTTTGAAATATTATGTTGAAATCTTGCATAATTTCATGAGGGGCTCCTTTTATAATGGCTAACTGATTTGCAAGTGACAAATGGTCACTTTTGTCTTCACTTACACAATGCATCTCCTAACTAGTCCCATGATGTAATGGAGTTAGTAGTGAGGCTTCTATACTAGTCCAAGGCTTTAATTTTAAAGGATATGGCTAATAATCTAATAGCTACATTTTTTCCATTGACATTATGAATACTACAAAAACTAGCTATATCTATAAGGTATTCTGAAGGAGTTGTAGATTAGTCCCTTGTGAAATAGGGGACACTTTTAAGAGCTACTACTAGAATAGGGTCATAATAATAGATGTATAAAGGACTTTGACCATTAAAAGACACAAAATAAAAATATATAGGGGCTGATATGGCTATGAAAGGATGTAGCAAAGATCTTTTTGCAGACGTAGGTTTTGAAATGGGTCTAGGAACAGATTTACCTTTATATGGATGTGTATTAGTAGATCTTAAACTTTTGACTAAATTTAAAGGAAATTCAAAAAATTCAAAAGGAATAACTCTAGAAGTTGTAATCACCTTAGGCATGAAAGATAGATTTTGCTCTGCACCATAACATTGAGCGTTTGCTTTTGGAGTCGCCATATACTATTGCATGAAAGCTATAATTGCTAAAAATTGATCAAACCAACATCAAACTTGATCAATATTCTTTGAAATTGGTCCCATTGGGTGTGTTAGAAACTAATGTGATGTGGAATTATACCCTTATAGAGGATTTATTTAGGCTCCCCCACTAATAATCACAATTTGGGATAAGCTCAGGCTATGGGTATCCTATGGTGAGGTTGAACCTCCAAAGAAGGTTGACTTCCTTTTGATGGATCACCTAAACTAATGCTACTATTAGGAAAAGGGTTAGAAAGGGGGAAAAGGGATCCTAAGAAAGATAACAAGGTGATGCACCAAATTTAAATGAGACTTACATATGATTGAATCCACACTAGATAAACATAAGACAATACTAGCTCACACAATATCATAATCTAGCTAATTGCATAAGTATTTCATAAACTAGGTTTAGGAAGCAATGAATGGAAATAAAGAGGAGTTATAATAATCACACAAATCTTACATTAATGGCATAAATAACATGATTCTATACCTATAATAGATTTAAAACACCTTAAAATAGGTAAGCAATAAGGACAATGGATATGGAATAATCTTATTCACAAGGTCATCATGCACAAGCTTACTAGACACCAAGCCAAAGTAAGAGATAGGTAAAAAAAGTATTTTTATTGCATCAAGAGGTAGTTATTACAAATTTTGATAGGGTATAGCCTATTCAAATGAAATATTCTTTTATTCTCAAAATTCTCTAATTAAAATCTAAAAATTGATAAATTTTTTCAAATGTGAAAGAATGGAAGATATAAAGGATAGGGGAAGAGAGAGAGAGGGGGGAACTCACAATAAAACATCGATAAATAGTATTTTAACTTTCAATGAATGCTCCATCATGTTTTAATCCAGTCAAGGTTAATACATCATAGACAAAATAGTCTTCTTTATCCTAATAGCCTCCAAATCTTCTCATTGGTTAAGCAACACACTAAAGGACAATAGTTTGCCAAAGATGATGAGTCATGATATTTCTATGAATTGAAAATCTATTAAATGATTAGATCAGTTTCTCTAAACACTAGATCTCCATCTTTAGATTCTACACCATATTCCACTTGACTTGCTTATAAGGATAAAATCTTCATAGCTTTTGATCTGATAGAACCATGACCATATCTACCTTGATCTATTGTAAGTGCTTGCTTGTCTAGAGCATGACTATGTTGAAAGATAAGACACTTCTTCATTAATCACATATATGCCCTCATTTCAATATCAAAGCATAGGTCTATTATAGATTGAAAACCAATTCCTTTATTGGTTTTGCTACAGTTATCATGTCAATGAAAACCTTACAACTACATGATCTCATTATTGATATCTTCTAGGTTTAGACAAACCTATTCTACCTCTAAACCTTGGAAACTAAGAAGTCACTGAATACAAGGACCCCGCTTCTAAAAGAGAAATGAACACATCCATGAAATAATTTTACAACCATGGAAAATGGGGTGAACTAGTTATAAATCTTTGACCAGAGGTCCTAACTAAGATTTAATGGTGATTTGACTTCATTATTAACAATATTTACTATGTGACTGCATCTCATGCTTAAAGATGCTTGATTGAACTCTAATAGTGACATATCCCCTTTGAAATACTTGCTCTGGTTCGACCTGGGTCATGTTTGATATTCATTTAAAGTCTCCTAGATTCAAATTTTAATATCGACCATTGATCTTGATCTAGGATTCTAAAATTGTGCCATTTGTTAGCTCCTCATTTATTCAGTGTGCCCTATAGTTATTTCCATTTGGTTCCTATACTTACACCACATGATGGTCTCACATTTTTTCTCAATAATATTGACTTTTTGACCTTACGTGTATCATCGATCTTATTTTACATAGTTCAAATGCATACCATTGATTTACCTGGTAGTTACCACAATCTTGACATTTGGTAGCTCCTTTTTCATTCTCTGGATTCATTGACTAGTTCACCTCTTGCTCATCATCGATCTACTTTAATATGATTAAATACACTCTATTGATTTGTTTAGATCCATTGACTTTGTTGATCACTATACACCATTATATATTCACTTGGGACTCTATGATATTTCCACTTGTAAACTCCATATTAATCTTTAGAATATTTATATCAAAATGGTTACTTGTCATGGATTAAAAATGATGTCCCTGTGCACATCCCACTCTGCTATTTTAAATTTGAATGATTATATCTTGAGATAGGAAACTCATCAAGACTTAAAATTTGTAGATGATGTTTATGGGACCAAAAACATCATATCCATTCATTCCTTTGAATTTTTTTGACTTCCCAAGTGCATTTATGAAATGTTCAACCAAACTAACCTATTCATTTTTGCATGATGTGTGATGATAGTCTGACTCTTTTAGGATTGTGCAAGTCATTTTTCTCCCTTCAAAGCTTTAATAGACTAATGAGACATTAATAAAAACTACTTCATACTACCTAAATATCATGTATCACCATAAAAACCTATTGACTCCTTTCTGTCATAATTCTAGACCTATTTCCAAGTCATTTGATCATTTACTCAATCATGGACTTTGCTCAACTGATCTATCCAAGAAAAAGCTTTTTATGTGGGCCAAAAATTGGCCAATAGGTAGTTTATCATATATGAGACCACCTTGTACTATTAGTATGTAAGATGCATGCAACTATGCTTCAAATACTAAGTGTACATTCCTTACCTCCTATAAGATTTAAACTTGTGACCTCCTTATGTAGGAGTATCCATGACAAAGTTGTATCTTATAATTTTTGAGAGAGCACAAGTGAAGAAGAAAAAGGTGAAAGGCCAGAGGAAAAATGCATAAGAGTTAGGATAGGTACACATAAATATCAATAAAAACAAATGTTTAGATACTAAAACAAGTAGTAGGCATGCAAGGCTCATTCCCATGGCCAAGGAAGGAATAAATATGAGGAGGAATAATGTCATACACGAAAGAGTTGCATAGAGGATAAGATGAAGAAAATAACAAACACATAATGGATATGAAAGGGATAGAAAGAGAGGTGCACACATAATAGAGATAGACATCACATGGACTAGGATCCTGATGAATGAAGAGTGTGATAGTAGAGAAAAATATGCTTCTATCCAAGAAGAGTGAATCATGAGGCATATAACTCAAGGATAAAAAATGATCAACTAGAAAACTATATAGGATGACACCTGACATGAATAAGATAGATATAAAGATTGATCCACATTGATTTATATTAGAGGCAAAGGGATTGAGGTCTAAATTGACTGTTGGGGATCAACCAACAATAGATTACACTTATGAAAGCAATAAACGCATAATTAAATTAGATAGATAAGTAACTAGAATCAAATAATAGCAATGAACAAGAGATACAAGAAACCACCCTGAAAACTTGTATTAAAACACTTTACAAAAGGAATACAATTGAAGAAACTTCTTTCTTCCACACCTCTCTCAGATGCACAAGATCTCTCTCTAGATCTCTATCCCTTAAGAGCTCTCTCTCTCAAGTACAATCAAATCCAACAACCTGGATTGATACAACTCTGTACTATTCTTCAACATACCAATACAATAATCTAAGAAGATCTAATTCTACATATAGAATTAGGAGACTTGAGCATGCACTTACAACCAACAATTAAGCCTCTTAAACAAGGGCTCTAAAAACAATCTTGCTAATAATAGAAACGTGAACTTAAGACTAAGACTTAAAATCATCATGCAAACACTCGCTTCTATCCTCAGAAATAGCATTCTGGATGCACAGGTAACTGACGCCGGTTCTTGCCTGCTTGCCTGTGACCAACGTTGGCCGATCCTTTGCCGACGTCGGTGTCTCTTCAACTACACCTGACTGATGGTGGTCTTTCCTGACTGACGCCGGTGACTGTGTAGACCCGAAACTATTAAATGCACTCATATGTGAAGGTTTTAGGCTCCACACCTTAACAATCTCCCACTTGGAGATAAATAGCTGCACCAGTACCTATACAGCAACATCTTCTAGCTCCTCCATCTTCAACTTAATCATGAAGACCAACAGAAGTTGAATGAAGATTCAACTTCTCCTTTGTAACCGACTTGGTTAACATATCAGCAGGATTCCTATCTGTATGGATCTTCTCCAGCTTCAAATCACCATCTTCCAATACCTGTCGTATGAAATGGTACCTTAGCTATATGTGCTTGGTTCTTGAATGAAAAGCTAAATTCTTAGCCAAATGGATTGCACTCTGACTGTCACTATACAATCTGTAACTCCCATGCTCCCTTCCAAGCTCTTCCATGAACTGTGTCATCCATATCATCTCTTTGCTAGCTTCTGTGGCTGCAATATACTCTTCTTCTGTAGTTGACAAGGCAATAACCTTTTGAAACTTGATATCCAGCTAACCGCCATTCCACCTACAGTGAAAACATAACCTGTAGTGCTCCTCCTACCATCCAAATCACCTGCCATATCTGAATCTACATAACCATGTAGAGAAGTATCTGAACCTCCATAGCACAAGTGCCTACTGCTGGTTCCTCTCAGATATCTAAGGATCCACTGAACTGCTTTCCAATGTTCCTTACCTGGATTGGCCATATACTTACTTACAACTCCCACTGCTTGGGCAATATCTGGTCTAGTACACACCATTGCATACATCAAACTTCCTATTGTGGAAGAATATGGAACCTTACTCATGTACTCTACCTCATCATGTGAATTAGGACATTGTTCTTTACTCAACTTAAAATGTCCATCCAAAGGTGTGCTTATCGGTTTAACATCCTGCATATTGAACTGTTTCAACACCTTGTCCACATAATCCTCTTGAGACAATATCAACCTGTGATTTTTCCTATCTCTCTTAATGCTCATGCCAAAGATTTTCTTTGCTGCTCCCAAATCCTTCATAGCAAATGTTTGAGCTAATTTCACCTTAAGCTCAGAGATATCCTGCATGTGTGATCCTGCAACCAACATATCATCTACATACAACAATAGAATAATGTATCTATCGTTATCCAATCTCTTTTAAATTCACACAATGGTCAGATTGACACCTACTGTAGCCATGCTCAGTCATAAACCTATCAAATTTTAAATACCATTGCCTAGGAGCTTACTTGAGGCCATACAAGCTTTTCTTCAATCTGCACACTAACTTCTCCTTACCCTTAACCTCAAATCCTTTCAGCTGTTCCATATAAATTTCCTCATCCAAATATCTATAAAGAAATGCTGTCTTAACATCTAGCTACTCAAGATGCAAATCCTCAACATCAACCAAAGACAGTACAATCCGTATAGAAGTCATTTTAACAATAGGAGAAAAAATCTCACCAAAATCAATACCTAGCTTTTGTGCAAATCCTTTCACTACCAATCTGGCCTTATATCTCATTTGTCCATTCTCACCTTCTTTCATCCTGTAGGTCCATCTGTTCTTCAGTGTTCTCTTACCAGCAGGCAATTCAACCAAATCCCATGTTTGGTTCTCTCTTAAGGACTCCATCTCCTCAACCATGCCACGCTCCCACTGACTCTTGGACTCCACCTGTATTGCTTCTTCAAAACTCTCTGGTTCTCCACCATCAATTAGCAATAAATAAAATAAAGAAGGATAATATCTAATTGGAGGCTTGCTTACCCTTTCAGACCTCCTGATGGGTGTCTGAGACTTGTTCACAACACACTGTCCACCCAAATTCTCTGACAGTGACCAAGCTCGGTCACCACCAGACCTATTGCTGGCCGACGCTGGTTCTTCCTGATCGACGCCGGTGCCTATCCTACCGACACTTGTCAGATCTCAGGCACTTTAATCTTTTCCCTGTTTCATTCTCAACCATAGCTTTTCAAATCTTAAAATTCTCAAATACATCAGATTTCTTCTTAATACAGTAGATCCATACCTTTCTTGTAGCATCATCTATGAACGAAACATAGTACTGTGATCCTCCAATAGAAGCTACCTGAGCCGGTCCCCACATGTTTGTGTGAACAAGCTGTAACTTATGCTTCTTCTTTGTAGACCCAGTCTTGAGAAAACTAACCCTTTTCTTTTTTCCAAATACACAGTGCTCACAAAATTCTAGATCCATGCTTTTTAAATCTGAAAGCTTACCTTTAGACTTAAGAATTGACATCCCCTTCTCACTCATGTGGCCAAGCCTTGAGTGCCACAATTTTGCGTCCACATCTAAAGTAGATAATATAGAAGGAGAATTGTTAGTAACACAATTACACAAATAGAGAGTACCTACTCTCTTACCTCTGACCATAAAAAGTGCACCCTTGGTCACCTTCCAAGATTCTGCTGTGAGAGTTACTGTACAACCCTCATCCCCTAACTGTCCTACAGAAATCAAATTTCTCTTCAAGCTAAGAACATGCATAACTTCTCTCAACACCCATGTGTTGCCATTCTGCATTTTTAGCTGCACTTTACCTTTGCCAATAATTTTACAGGGTTCATCATCCCCCAGATATACTATTCCAAAATCTCCATGGATATAGTCACAGAAATATTCCCTATTAGGGGTAGCATGAAAAGATGCACCAAAATCTAACACCCAAGATTCTATATTATTATGCAAAGAGAATATTAAAGCATCTTGTGCAATACCTGCAACCTTTGCTTCTTCTTTTCCTTCATGCTGATTGTCCTCCTTAGGCTTTGACCAGCAATCTCTGCTTATGTGCCCCATCTTTCCACAATTCCAGCATTGTGGCCTTCTACCATTTCTGGATTTGGATCTGCCTTTCCCCTTAGACTTGGATCTTGAACTCCCTTTCTTGCTCTTCTCTTTTTGCCTTCCCCTGCTCTCAAAACTTAAAGTGTTCTCAGATGTCTCTTCTATGCTTTTCCTGCAAATTTCCTCATTCAAGATAACACTAACAACATCCTCTACTTTTAATATATTTGATGCAGATGCAGTATTGCTAACTGCCATTACTAAGCTATGCCAGCTTTCAGGCAAAGAACATAATATTAAAAGAGCTTTTATTTCATCATCAAATACAATTTTGACTGAACTTAATTGATTTACAATACCATGGAAATCATTCAGGTGATTAGATACAGATCCACCTTCCTGCATATGCAAATTGAATAGCTGCTTCATAAGATATACCTTATTAGAAGCTGAGGGTTTTTTGTACAGTAGTCATCAACTCTACCGTTGTTTTTGCCTGTGATAAATTAGATATCACAGTAGATGCTAGACTCAGTCTTATAGACCTCAGAGCCTTTCTGTCAAGAACTTCCCATTCTTCATCCTCCATGTCTTTGGACTTCTTTGCAACCCCACCTAACGGTAAGTATAGATCCTTCTGATACAGATAGTCCTCTATCTGCATTCTCCAATGTTGATAGTTTTTGCCATTGAACTTTTCCATTCTCAGTTTACTTTCATCTGCCATTGCTTTTCCCACTCAAACAGAAATCCCTACAGAAACTCTTGTGAGCAACCTGTAATCAATACACACTACACAGATCTAAACCGCCTGTTAGTGAACCTGAGCTTTGATACCAATTATTGGATATCAACCTCTAATCCTTCAACCAAGGTTCTGATACCACTTGTTGGGGATCAACCAACAATAGATTACACTTATGAAAGTAATAAATGCAGAATTAAATCAGATAGATAAGTAACTAGAATCAAATAATAGCAACGAACAAGAGATACAAGAAACCACTCTGAAAACTTGTATTAAAACTCTTTACAAAAGGAATACAATTGAAGAAACTTCTTTCTTCCACACCTCTCTCAGATGCACAAGATCTCTCTCTAGATCTCTATCCCTTAAGAGCTCTCTCTCTCAAGTACAATCAAATCCAACAACCTGGATTGATACAACTCTGTACTGTTCTTCAACATACCAATACAATAAGCTAAGAAGATCTAATTATACATATAGAATTAGGAGACTTGAGCATGCACTTACAACCAACAGTTAAGCCTCTTGAACAAGGGCTCTAAAAATAATCTTGCTAATAATAGAAATGCGAACTTAAGACTAAGACTTAAACTCATGATGCAAACACTCACTTCTGTCCTTGGAAATAACATTCTAGACGCACAGGTAATCGAAGCCGGTTCCTGCCTGCTTGCATGTGACCGATGTCAGCCTATCCTCTGCCGATGCTGGCGTCTCTTCAACTGCACCTGACTGACGACGGTCTTTCCTGATCGACGTCGGTGACTGTGTAGACCCAAAACTGTTAAATGCACTCATATGTGAAGCTTTTAGGCTCCACACCTTAACATTGACCACATTCAAGTTTGGGAATTTTAATTCAAGCATTGAAAATCAACCAATATAATAATTACCAACTACCAAACTAAATCAGTGAATAATAAACCTCCATAACCTATAAATAGGGGAATTTGGCGCATGATTAGAGGTTTTTTAAAGGAAGTTGTGTAAATATTGTTGAGGGGTGATTATTGTTGAAGAGTTTTCTTATTAACATCTAATTAGATAGAGAGAGGGCATGAGGGTTGAGCCCTATCCAAAGAGGATGAGTGAGTGTGAGAGAATATAAATTCATGAGCTTTAGGGGGAGCTAAGTAACCCCTCAAGTTAAACCTATGAAACTTGGTATCATGTATGTTTAACTATAATTAAATAAATAAATTTGATTTATATGTTTTAATCATAATGAGTGAGAGGGTGGGGGTGAATCAATCTTCAAAACCTTTCATTCAATTACACTTAAGCAAAAATGAACCATTCAAACAAACATATAGATCTAACAAGCATAAAAAACTATCCAGATAAGCATGAAACATAAGAACTCATCAAATATGTGGGAAACCCTCAAGGGGAATAAAACCCACTGATATCTACAAATGGACTATAGTCTTATAAGACAAAAACCAAATTTAGTGAAGCACCAACTCCACATGGAGCACCAATCCCAACTAGCCAAGCACCTACTTAAATAGGATTTAGGAAGAACCAAATTGCAAGGACTTAACCAACTAATTAATTTGATAACATTTAGAATAATATGTTTCTCAACCAATAGATGATGACCACCTCTTCAGTTATGCACACTCTTATCCCTCTCAAACTGCCTTCTAGGCCTCTTTGCTCAACTAGGTCTCTTCAAAATTAATTAGGTCATATAACCTTGATTTTCATACTAAGACCTCCTATTAGATATTAATGAATATCCCTATACTATATATTTATGGTCTATAAGACCTCCTTCCACTCAAGGATCTTATATCTCATTCGTTCCTCAATACAATCCTCTCACAAGCCCAAACTAGGCCTATTAGACCTTATTTTTATACAAGTCTCATGTTCTTACACACCTTAGTCAACCACAAAAACTTTTAAACTTATATTTGAGACATAATAGACCTTATTACATGTTAAAAAAAGTATCAATCACAATCTTAGGTCAACCATAACTCAATAGGCTACACTCTTTATTTTAGTCTCATGGAGACCTATTAGGCCTTCTTAGACACATGTTACACTTTACCTTTCTTAGAAAACTTTAAAAATACACACACAAAAATAAAATATAATATAAAAATAAAATACACCCCTAATAATTTATTCTAGTCTAAACAATAGATTTTAAAACAAATCACTACTTGAAACCCCTCATTAGTACTCAGTCCTATTAGGCCTGTGTACACCAAAAATATGTCTTTCAATACTAAATCTCAAAATCAATTAAGAAAATAAAGCACATAAAAATAATATAAATTACCTTAGGGTAATAAAAATATGATTTAAACACTTCAAATCATGGCAAAAAGTCTTAAACTCATCTCTTCAGTATGCTCACTCAGAACTACAAAACTATAAAAAACCAGTCATGAAACTATTTGACATCCAACACATGAAAGGAAAATTGAAATGATTATAAATAAATTAAAAATATTATATAACATATTAATAACAACATAAATTACAAAAACCGTAGTCTCTAATGGAAAACATTGGTCTTGCAGATCAATCTCCTGATCTTATCTCACACAATCTTGCTTGAACCAAATAAACCATTTTGGCTTCAACTTTTCAACCTCTTACATTGACTTCCATGATTTAAAAAAAAATTAATAGGACTTTAAAGTAAAAAAAAACAACACCATGCACTACATTTAATCACTCTTTCATGAAATTACACTCAAATCCAAAATTTCATCACTCTAACTTGCTTACTCAGAATTGCCAATACTACCTCAAAACATAGTCATGGTGACTTAGACCTCCAACACCTATATAAAAAATTTTAATGAATTTTTATTCATGAATATTATAATATGATATAATTATAAAATTATTATATATAAATATAATATGGTCAAATGGAAAATATTGGTCTTGCAGACCAATCTCATGACCTTATATCTCACTATCTTATTTGAACTAGATAGGTCAACTTGTGAGCAAATTTTTCACCACACACATGACCTAAAAATATTATTAAAATAATAAAACTATATTAAAATTCATAAAAACATATCCATGCACTTTTTTTCATCATCATGAAAACACATTCCAATTCATCTTCTCACTACTTCTTGGGTTTTTCACTATTTACACCATTAGGCCTGCTAGCGACTGGCTAACTTGTATGACCAATTTATAAAAAATAGGGATATAATTTTTATATAAAACTTAATTTACATGATACATTGTCTATACCTTATTCCTCCATCCATTTTATTACTATTTCTAATGCAACTTTTGATTCTACAGTAACTTCTTTAGAAATAAGCCTGTAACTCAACATTTTCTCTCTCCTCTCTCTAACCAGTACCACATAGTGATACTTGGGAGAGTAAAATATAATATAAAATATATTAAATAATCATACAAATCCATTATGGTCATTTTTTATCAATATATTCAACATTGGGTCCTTATTAGGGTTCTAAGAGGGTTTAAACCTGTTTCCATTCTTAACAATTATTCATAAAGCATAGCCCCTAAAATAAAAAAATAATTCATTGAAGTTTAATATAGTATATTTACCCATATACCATTAACTACTTATTTTCCCATGAAATTTTTTTATGAATTGACGAGAATAAGAAAATCCTTCTCAGGTTGATAACCCTTCATTTTGAGCACTCGAGAGACCTCCAAATAACTTTTCATGCCTTATCCTTCAAATTAGAACCTGAAACTTCATTCACATGCATAAAATAACTTTAATCACGTTTTAAAAATTTCACCTATCACACTTTACTTGGAAACTTATCTTGATACCCCTTTAGGCTACATTCTCTCTACACCATAATCTTCATATGTTACTAGGCCTTGAACTAACCTTCATGCCTCTTTCCATGCTCTCAACACCTCACTATCATGCCCAATATATAAATATCATGCCATAAAAACTATATCATGATTAAATACTACCATACATCATTCAAATTCCTTGACAACATATCATGATACCTCATTAGGTTAGGTAGGGTTTAAGAGATGTCTAGATGCAAGCCTAGACTGAAGGTCCTACCCCTATAGGCTCATCATAAAACTCTCATGAGTGTTCCATTGCCTCAAATACATTCTCAAAAAACATCATAAAAGCACTCATGCCTATGTGCACTCATCTCACCAAGCCACCATGCTCAAACCTTCTCACAAGATTTCTTCATGCCATGACTAGGCTTAGACTACTTAAGCACTTGATGCCTTGACTTGTTCTTTCCGTGTCATGACCTAAAAAAAATAAACCAAGTGGATATAAAACACTACACCTCATTCATATCACTAATCTTATATATCAATATTATTCCAAGCTCCTTGACGCACCTCACTGCCAACTAACCTTGCCACTGCTAACTGACCTAAACCTTGACATCAACCAACAAAGAAGACAAATATCAACAACACACCTTGTCACATCAAGATCACAAGTGCATACCTCAAGTACCACTCATAATTAAGCTTCACCAGATTCACCTTAACATCAATGACATCAAACTTGACATAAATGATAACACTTTTCAACATTAGATTATTCATTGTGATAATGTGTGTGTGTGTGTGTGTGTGTGTGTGTGTGTGTGTGTGTGTGTGTGTGTGTGTGTGTGTGTGTGTGTGTGTGTGTGTGTGTGAATAAAAAGATATGAGGTTTGGATTATATTAATTGAGAATCCAATCCTCAATCTACATCATTTGGTATAAAATTAGGTTGATATCCTTGGGAGATGTAGGAGGAGAAAATCCTTCAAGTAGTAGAGTGAAATAATGGTGTAATGAGAAAGATGACTAGCCAAATTAATGATTTAAGGCAATTGGCCAAAGAGGGAGAGTTTTGAAGAAGAAATACCATATGATAGACTACTAAGATGAGGTAACTAATGATGTGTGGCATGGTAAGGTTAAAACTAGTAGATATAAAATAATAGGCAACTAGTAGAGGTAAAGAAGAGTGTAGATTGGTATATGCTAAGTGGGAGGTAGTTAATAAAGTGCATAACATTCTCCACCATACATGTGGGTAGAAAGTGTATGAGTGAGATAAGGACACTCAAGGGATAAACTATATAGGATCATGATATAGGTTTTGATAGTGTTTTAAGGATCCCAAAGTGATGACCAATAGATTAATCATGCACAAACCATCTTCCAATTATTAAATTAGGTAGAAGGTCTAAATGAGTTCTCCATCGAGTATAGGTGGGTAGAAAACAACAAGTGCAAAATATGAAAAAAGGAGTTTACTATATAAGTATAAATGCATGGAGCATAATCCAATGTATCCATTGTGTATAATATTCATAAGAGTGCTCTCCATCAAGTGTGGGTGGGTAGAGAGTGAAAATTTTAAGATAAGATGTAGGCACTACAAAATATGATAACATAGACTCAATTAAGAGTTAGGGATCTCCATCATACATGGATGGGTAGAGAGTGAGGAGCACAATAGGTGATTCAACAAAGAGTAAAGGTTATTTATCAAGCATGGGTGGGTATAAAACACAAATCAAATGATATGACTTAATAGAGAGTCAAACTAATCCATCAAGCATGTGTGGGTAGAGGATAAAGAGTGAAAGAGGAGATGCAGGTGTTGCAGAGTAAGGCAATACAAGGAGGAGTAGACCCAAATGAGGATAACAAGTGGGTTGAATATGGATATCATGGTTTAGCATGAGATAGTGTTGAGGACTTCAAAAAGAGGAAAAGGCATATAATAGAGTGAATATATATATGTGATACCAAAGAGTGTTGGTGAAACATAGTTGTAATAAGTCCAAGTAAAGATGGTAGATCGCTAAACCATTAAGGTATCCAATGTATAAATAAAGATATGAAAAGTTTATGGAGCTCAATTAGGGGCTATAAATTTTTTGAATTAATGAGGCATCTAAAAAAGAAGGTTGAATGGAGTAAAGTGGAGGAGAAGGCTAGTAGATTGCTAGATATTTAAGAAACTAAAAAAAGTGAAAGATACATTAGAGGATGAAAGAGAGTTTCTTAAGAAGTAATTATAGGATAAAAATTACCAAATGTGAGGTAATTAAAAGGTTCATATGTAGAAGACATGCCAGGAGAAGGGAGGAGTGAATCTAAATTTGAGCATATCTAGGAAATGATAGATCATAAAACTATTAGGGCTACTAGTAAGAGCATGGGTTGAAAAATGGGATAGATGATGAGAAAAAGTTATCAAGAGATATTATAAGAGTGAGTTATTATATAATTAAAAATAAAGGTTAACATAGGCACATTACCTTGAGGTATCTAGTAAAAGAACCCAATAAAGGAGACTTGTGATAAGGAAGATGGAAATGTGGAGGACTACCAGCTAGAGAGGATTCCATACAAAATCATGGTGTGAGAAAAATGAGAGTGTATGAAAAATTTCACATAAGAGGCATGTAAGAGGAAAGATAAAAGAATGAGAATGGAGGTGCATGAGGTGAAATAAAGTCCTCAAGAGGAGAAGTGAGGAGGTCAATGTGCAGTTTGAATTAAGAAGAGGATAGTGCAAGGTCTCATAAAGGAGCATAAGTGTGTAGGAAGGAAAATATGAATGCAAGATGATAAAAACATACTAAAAATGTAGAATAAGAGCAAAAGGAAGACCAACCTACTGATGGGAAGGGATTTAGAAATTGTCAGTCTAAACATAGAGTGAAACACTGAAGTAAATGGTTATGCAAGAGAGTACAAGTACACCTCAAAAGAGAAGAAAAGAGATGCACTATGAAGATAGATCACACTAAGAAGGCCAAATAGGAAAATTAGATGATTAAAATAAGAAAATTAAGAGTGAAGGAGGAAGATATAAGTATAATTCTTTTTGCACATGAGAAACTAAAGGAAGGAAAATGAGAGATTTTCCAAATTGAAGCTGATAGAAGTGGTTGAGAATATGCTAGCTTAGTTGAGGAATTGCATGTGGGGAAGGCAAGAAATAGGATAATCATGTGAAATATCACGCAATAAATATGTAGGAAGGAGAAGAGATAAGAGAAAGGGTGAGGTGTTTAATAATCTATGAAGGCACACATGGATAAGAAAATATATTGAAGGAGGAAAGTGCGGAAGCAATGGGTGAAGGGGAACATCATGGTTAGATAGCTGACCTAAAGAGTGGTCCAACCAATTTTAACCAATGTAAGTATGGGTTTACATTTTATATTGGAAAATTATATCCTAAAAGTTTTGGGAGAGTTCGAATGAAGAAGAAGAAGGAAACATGTTATAATAACATTGTAGAAGAGTTAGGAGAAGCACATGAAAAGATCAAGATGAAGAACCACACACAAAAATGAAATAAGTAGTAGGTGCTCAAGGGTCATGCACAGGGTCAAGGAAGGAGGCAACAAAAGGATGAATAAGGGCATGCATGAACAATTTACATAGAGGATAAGACAAAGCATAAAATGCATGTATGAGGGATGCATAAGGGATAGAAGGAGAGGCACACATGAAGGGTGGAATGTAGAGTAGATATAGACAACATGGGGAATATGAACCTAATGAATGAAGAGCATTCTAAAATTCAAAAAACCTTACAGCCATGAATTCAAAATTTAAGCACAAGGCATAGAGTTTGAGCATAGAAAAAGATAAACAATCAACTAGATAACTAGATGAGCTGACACCAGTATGGTAGGGACAATAAATAAAAAATTTAAAGGCTGATTTACATCAATTATTATGAGAGTTGAAGGACTCAAGGTTTGACTCGACCACATTCAAACTTGGGCATTTTAATTTAGGTACTAAAATCTAGATGATGTGATAACTATCAACCCATAAACTAGACAATCAATAATCAACCTCCACAAGCTATAAATAGGGGCACTTGGCCTATGATTGTAGGTTTTTGAAAGGTGGTTGTTGTGGAAATATTATTGAGGAGTGATTTTTTTGGAGAGGTTGGTTGTTAGTAGCCAAGCACAAAGAGAGAGAAAGGGAGAGAGAGAGCACAGGGGCTTGAGGGTTGAGCCCTACCTAAAGGGGGATGAGTGTGAGATAATCTAGAGCTATGAACTTTAGGGAGGGAGCTAGGGATCCCTCAAATTTAAATCTATGAAGATTGGTATCATGTATGCTTTATTTTAACTCAATAAATGAATTTGATTTAGATCATCCATTATGAGTGTGTGTGTGTGTGTGTGTGGGTGGGTGTGTGCACATGCGCGTGCGCACATGCATGTGAATCAGAGGTTGCAAGGTTTGACTTCCTTTCACTAGGAACCTGATCCTTGATCTACATCACATCCATTTCAAGAGCATAATTTATTCACCATTAGTCCAACTCAAGTATACATTAGGACAACTCAAGTGTACACTTTATGGTGTAGTGTTTAAATATGAGTATTGAAACTATACACTTTATTTTGTTAGCACTAGTGCTCTAGTGGTAGAATAGTGCCTACCATAGACAAAAGTGTAAAATTTACATATAAAATATTCAACTTAGATTTCAATATATAATATCTTGTTCGAAGCACTCCTAATGCTTTCAACATCAAACCCTAACCAGGCCCAAATTTATGAACAAAGTTATTCACAAATTTGACACTACATTTTTAAGTTTAGATTTAAATGACATATATTAGACAATATTTGTTTCAAAATATACCTCTCAACCTTATATGTTTATCTTCTTAATCAAATTGAAAAATTATTTTAACTATTACTATCTTTATTTACCATATTCAAAATATATTTATGATATCTATTTAACTATAATTCATTTATTTATATTATATGTATAAAGTAAACCAAAAAAAAGAAAAAGAAAAAGAAAAAGAAAAAGAAAAGGAAATAAAATAAAAATAAAAAAATAAATCATAAAATATTAAAGGATACAATGGATGTAATTAATTGAAGAGAAATGTAACAAGGGTGCATAGCTTAAAGTCCCTATGGGAGGTAGAGGTTAGATTTGATGGTCATATATGAAAACTAATCTAAATATAGATAATTAGTTTCTATATTTAGTAAAATATCTAATTACAATCCACTACATGCACAACACATAATTTTTCAAAACCATACAATAAAATTAATTGCATTGTTCATGAAGAATTGATAAACTTACAATCCTCTCTAATTTTGCCTTTATCACTTGTCAAAACCTTATAACAATCCTTAAAAATGTTGACAGGGCATAGTCACTAGGAATATTAATAAATAAGAGAATTATTCACCCTACTACTCAGAAGTATGTAAACAAACATGAGATTAGTTTAGTAAGGTAAAAGGATTACCTGCTCATAGGAGATGAATCCAATCTCTAGAAAGGTTACCCTTGAGCAACTGCACTTTGAAACTCTTCTATCTTTAATTGAATATCATATTTTGGCACCCTATGAGCATGCTTGGAAAGTGAGAATTTAACAGTAAGGATATCTAATGGTTTTATTTGATGGGATAGCATCAATGTCCTAATCTAAGGCATGGAAAGGAGTAAATTAAGTGTGCATGTCTAAAAGTATATAATGATGAGCTAGAATCTAGAATAGAATCATTATAATTAATGCTAGAAGGGATTATAATAAAGACTTCTATTTATGTTTGAAAATGTATTTATAAATGTATATCAAGTCTATGAAAACTACATTGGATAAAAATCCACTTTCCCATTATTTTGATGGATATATGTACTTTGTTCCAAAGCATTCCCAATTTGGCATGCACTGGGAAGACCTTGTAAAAGTTTATTGTGTTTGGATTTATAACTATTGATTGAAATTGCTTAAAAATTTCCAAAATTTTATTAAAAAACTTATTTGATGAATATCCAACCATGATTGCAGGTGATTCCACCAGATTTGTTGAGACATTATATTAAACAAATGATGCTCCTTTTTTATCCTTATAATTTGGTTTTATTAGAAGATAATTTTATGCATATCCAACCATGATTACATTCCATGAGATTAGACTTTATTGAGACATTTTTTCAAACAGGTGTGCCTTCTTTATGCTTCCACATTGTGCAAGCATTATCAGCCAGTCATAACTACACCATGTGGAAAGAAACTACTTTTGTCTTTTTTATGGGTTTCTTTAGAATGTTCCAAATCTCCCATGTTGGAACATGCTAGAGGAATTTATCTAAACATTGATAACATTTATATTTACATCTACTAATTTCATATTCAAAAAATCTCCAAGGCATTATCAATAAGCATATCTTCTACGTATCCTATAATCATGGCATTTTATGAGGCCATCTCTTATTTGAACCCATTTCAGAATAACTAGCTTATTCCTTAGAAATGGAACTTTCAGTGGAAAAAGCCTAAACATCATGCAACCTCCTTGTGCACAAAAATAATGGACTGTAGTGTCCAATGTAAATTACACATAAATGCTAAAAATAGTAAAGAACATAGGATTTTTAAATAGGGTATATGCATTTACTGACTATGAGATCAAACACATGGTAGCTATTTCATCATATTAATTAATAAATAACCCTACATTTCACTTTACATGCAACTAAACTAAAATATAGCCACCCATTACAAATTGTAATTAAACTTGTAGAGTAGGGGAAAACTAATTTGAAGCATAGTTGACATCATCACACATACAGTTTCCTATAATAGTAAAAGTGATTTAGAAAAAATAAATCACATGAATGAACCAAAAGAAGATAACTTTATTACTTAATGGACCCAAAATGCTAGAATCAATTTCCTTATACTAGATGAATCTAGAAACCAACTCTAAACTTTGTCTTCCTAAAAAATCCACATTAGCTCATTTCCTAAATTTTATAAGTCTACCAAGTAGTAGCAATCTTTAGCTATTTGTAACAATGTGTAAAAGAATGTGGATTGATGTATTAAAGTTAAAAAAGATGCTAATATTAGTAGTTCTATACTATTTTGAATCTTACTAATTGGAAAAACCTTTCCATGGATTTCTTAAGCATAATCCCACTTGATATAATTGTATATAACAATGTGGCATCTAAAACCTAGATTTCTACCCATACTCGACATCTCATAATATACATTTCACATTGTATGAAATACAAATATGAAAAACCATAATACTAGTTTAAAAAGATGTACATAAGAATTTGTCATCCAATAACCCAAATTTTTAGTTTATAAAGACACAAACACTTTATATACTTCCACAATATTTAAATCCAAACACTCATATGAAACCCCAAATAACATAAATAATGCATAATTTCTTATACCTCAAGATATATAAATTATTCCCAACCTATATGCAAGGGTTCACAACATAGATTTATTTCCCTACACTGACCACCTGAAATTGAATTTGGCCTCATGACAATAATCCTTCTTAGTGGAGTCATCCTCAACAATTTTAATTTTTGAGACCTTGGGTAAATTTGCCATGGATTAGTTATGTTATAAAACTTGTTGAAAATGGGCATTTAGAAAATAAAAACATCAATAATTTATGATTCATTTGAAATTTTAAACTCAGATAAAGAAAAATCCTTTGGATAAAATTTTAAACAAGATTATTATCAAGGAAATAGATGTTTTGAGTCACCCTTCTGACCCATAATGGATGGTTGATGAATTTATAGAGCTCTAAAATTTCCTTTTTATAGGTTCTTTGTTTACTCATGTAATCTATTATGCTTCCCACTATATCCATAGAGAATTGCATTATAATATATTCTCTTATAACCTTTAGACCTAAAGTAAAGAATGAATTAATGGTGACTTATTTAGATAGAGCATTCCAATACCTACATGCCTATAAAGGCTAGATCTCCCCACCCATAGCTCTTCAATAGTTTTATAAGGGCTAGTGGTTGAGTTTACAATATGTTTTGCTCTTAAAATCTTCCTTTGATCTATATTTTTAATCTTCTCATGGTTTTATTTAGTTAAAAACCAATCAAAAAATTGAAAACTTTATGATATTCTTCCTTTATTAAATCTTTTGGGAAGCACACACACTCCTTGCTCTACTCCCCACCACAATACAACCTAAAAATAAATATTGCCAACATGACATTGTGTTAGTAACAACTAAGATATTAAAAAAGTGATGATCACATATGAAGGAGAATGAGACAGATCTAGAAAAAAGTCTAAAAAAACCAAGAAGTGGGTGAAGTTTCTCGCAAAAGGTGTCACAAACATATATAAAAAGTGTAACTCATCTATGTTTTTTTCTAATGATGGAGGAAAATAATATAAATTTCACCCATCATCATAGATAGAAAAATTAAAGATAATATACTAATAAATCACTATTATTTGTGGTGTGGTATGCTCTAATCAATGTACCTTGGTTCTAATATTCTTTGTTGTTACTATGTTATTCTATAGTTGTTGCCTTGCTCTTCTTAGATTTTTTTAATTTTTGAATAAGGATTATAGAGTCAACATAACCAAAAAATTATGCACATGATAAAAAGAGAATTTTTTTAGAAGAGGAAAAACACCAAATGAAGTTAGCCTCATTGATGCTTCATATAAAAGAAATGTGCCACCAAGTTTGAACATAAAACCTCCCATAACCTTTACCAAATAACAGAATCCCTCATAACCCAAATAAAAACCCATGGAAACTAATTATACTCAAAATATTACATCAAAACCCTAATAAAAACACTCTAACAACCATTTTACATCTACGTTTTACCTCAAAATGCAAAATTAAAAGTTAAAACCCCATTTTGCATAATGTTTTAGCCCCAAAACCAAAATCAAAACCCTAAAAAAAATATTTTGAATCAAATATTTGATGAAATGGATAAAAATCATTAGAAACCATTCTATAACAACAAAGTCAACTTAGAATATGAAAATATCTAGCGAGGAAACAAAATAGTGCATTCATAATAGGGGAATTATAATTGAGGTTCCCATGTATGTAGGTTGTGGATGAAGCCTTTTAGTGGCCCCTTCTTGAGGTGATGGGGCCATGAGTGTTGTGAAAATGGCCAAATTATTACTAAGCACTCAAGGCCCTATTTCCTTTACAGCACACTTCACTTTTCATTAATAGACCATCACCTATTATTCAAAATATGTACAAAACCATTGTTGCTTCTTTATAGAGCAAGATGCCAATAATGTAGAACATGTCTCCCCATCTAAACATTGCAATGGTCGAAGGCTCACCATGGATGCATCTCCTCTATTGATTGAAAAAAATGAAATCAAAACCACCCTAATTGAAAACCAATGCAATTTAGAAAGGAGAGAAGGGGAAAATTGGGGGTAGGTGGGCTGCCCATCCCCTACAAAAACCTAGAGTTTGTGAAATCAAACACAAAAAAAAAGAGAAAAAAGTAAAAAATTAAATAACTTATGGTTAGTGAAGATTCGATTATAGATACAACTTCCCCTAATTTCTTGGATTATATAATCTAAATAAAGTGATACAGGTTCCTAGATCAACATTTCAAGGAACACAAATCTTAATACTTCTTCACTCCTCTTAGATTGAGTAATTCCTTGGACCTCCCTCCCCATCGAGCTAGTAAAATTAAAGGAGCCTTACCAAGCATTAATTATCCTCCCAAATATAAAACTAGATACACCTTGATAAAAAATAATAAATAAATTGACCAACATATCAAAATATTTTTTTAAGTACCAATAAGTGGTAAATTTAGTGGTGTTTCTATATTAAAAATTGTAAACATTAAATCTTTGTTAATTCATATCGTAACATTGATGTAATAATTTTCATAAAAAAAAGAAAATATATATAATACTCAAATTTAATATACCATCCTTCCACGTGGCTTGCTTGCCATGTGCTAGTGCAACTTGCAAAGTAAATGTTTACTGGTGACACCAATTTTTGTCATTCCCTTGAATTAAAGATTGAGTGGGGGAAAAGTAAAATAATGGTTCTAGGTATTTAATGAAAGTAATAATTATGACTAGATTTGATATATATTAAAACAATGTAATTATACATATGATTTAAATCATGTGACACTGTAAATAACATGACAACCTCTTAGCGAATCGACACATAGTAAATAATAATATCATATTTGACTGGTTAAAAAACTTACATCTTAACTTTGAAAAATCTCATATTTTTCAGCTTGAAAAATAGTGTAATTTGATTGGTTGAGAAAATAGGGAATAATAACTAGTTAAAGTTAAATGATTCTAATAGTTACCCTTTGGGACTAAAAAGATATCAAGTCTCAAGTCTCATTATTACATTATACAGTAAATCACTACTCATTTTAAAAACTAATTCCCCTTAATAATGTAAATTATTTGATTTAGTTTTATAAAAAATATTTAATAATAATTATTTCACTTTAATAATGTATATTATTTGATTTAATCTTATTAAAAATATAATAATTATTTAGTAACAATGCGGTAGGTATGAAATTGAAATTGAAAAGTTCACATTGATAAGTCAAAATTATTTTATGAAAAGTTATATGCTTTGCCAATCTAAAAATAGATCTATATAGGGGAAGGGGATTAGTAGTTGGGTGAGATCCAATAGTTATGTTTTATATTGTAGATGAAAGGATCAATTGTAAGATAAAACAAGACTAGTAATATTGCACAAGCTTTACATTGTCAATAACTTACACCCATAATATCCAATCATAATATGCTATGTAAGGTATTTTTTAATTGGTTCTCCATTCATAATTTTATTGGTTACACTTTAAAAATGACCAAAAAATGATATGCCAATGTAGAAATCATTGTATAGCTTTAGAACACGTGAAAAATCATCCTAAATGACTTGTTTAAATTAAAAAACCATAAACTATCTAAATCCAAATTTTTACATTTAGAAGTGATGTAAAATGAAAAATATGGAATCACAAAATTAAAAGTCTCAACTACTAATCCCTTTCCCCTATATAAAATTTGAGTGCATATTCCATCTTGAAAATTCCCACCAAAAAAAATTCCAATAATATTAAATATTAATAAATACACTTTAATATTATTAAGACTTATCAATATGGTTTTAATTATTCGAATCAAAAGATAAAGCCTATAAAATACACCTTTTTAATAGGAATTGAAAATTTTATAACCTATTAAGGTATTTCATGTCAATTTAAGTCATTTCAATTTAGAAAGTTAACATTAAACCTGCAATATGTAAATCAAAACACTTAATTGACATACTAAACATGTTTATAATATAGGTAGTTAAAAATGTTCATTGTGTATTTATTAATCATTAAATTGAATAATTTTAAATTTATGTATTTATTGATTATTTGTTCAAATTAAATATTATTGATGTAATTTATGGGTTCTTATCATGTCTCTACTTATTTTTTCTTCATTTTATCCTTCTTTCTTTGTTTCAAGTGTTTAAGGTAGTTTATCTAGAATACACCTTAACGTTCTAGTTAATTTGAGATGTTAGTGCTCATTCCAAATAGTTTGGAATGTTATTGCATATTCTTAGGGATTTTTAAAAATTATTTTGATAAACTCTCATGAATTATTTCAATTGATCAATCACAATCCAATGATCTTATTCAATAATATATCAGTTACATATATAGGTTTTTAGCATTAGAACATCATACTATAACACATCACTAGGTGCCATAATCATTTATTGATTGTAACATATCACAATATAACACATATTTGTACTAAATATTCCTAACACCCCCTAGTACAGATATGGGTGACTATAAAACACATGAATAAAAGATGTACACATTTCAAATTTATATTATTCTTCACTTGAATGAGCAAAGTCTTCATTATTTAAATGCCATGATGCATACAAATTATATGGTGCCAAAGGTGCAAGAAGATGAGATGAACAACCTAAAATCATCTTCACATCCCATGTTTTCTACATAAAATTGCTCTCTCAAATTGTAAAATATCTTAAAATATTTTATGGGTTTTGTTCTCCTCCTAAGATTTTCATATCATTCTAAAATTTTGATTTTTTATTAAGAAATGAGGAAGATATCACAATTTTATTGAACATGTTTAAAACTGTTATAAAACAAAAAACTGCTTCTCAAAATGCTTGTTTGGGTTACTCTTTAGCCTAAATGATGATGTTTCCTCACAAGATGGCATGGTTATACCATATTTTGTCTTATTTCTTACTTATGACATTATATCCAAGCAATAAACTATTTTATTTTTTCTTAATTTTTAAAATATATGTTGAATGACATGGAGAGTATGAATAAGATGAATAGAGTGGAAATGTAAAGCAATGTAAGTGAATAATGAATGTTAAGGAGGTTTTTAGTGCAAACTTTAACATAAAAATGTAAGAATGATAGATGGACAAATAACGAGACTTGCATGTGGTATTCACTACATAGCCCTTATCTATGTGTGTTGACAAAACAAATGAAAAATGATTAGAGAGGCCTCACAAGAACCTTACTCTGATACCATTATTAAAAGTGGGCTGCGATAAACTCTTAGAAATGTTTTCAATTAATTAGTCAAACTCTATGGATCTTATTCAATAACACATTAATTATATCTATATCTATATATAATACACACACACACACACACACACACACAATTTTAGCCTTAGAACATCACACTATAACACATCACTAGGTGCCACAATCATTAATTGATTATAACACATCACAATATAATACATGTATGCATTAAATATTCATATTAGGATTTTATTTTTCCTTTTTTGTTAGGGTACACCCATCTTGTGTGATCTTATGTATGCCACTTGTTAAATTCTTGGAATAGGTCCAAGACAATCTAAATAACCTCAAGACTTCGTCCACAATACATGAATGTATGCAAAATATTAATATAAAATGACATAGTTATGTCAAGGTAAAATGACTACCATATAAATTAAAGAAAATTTAAGTGTACAATAATATTGCAATGATATTTATCAATATCCATACAATTCAATTTTTTATATAAATATGTAAAAAAGTTTAGGATATGCAATAATCTTATCTTTAGGGATATTAGCTTAAAATAGACAAACCCTATTTTCAAAATAATTACTAAAGATATATTATTATTGATAAATAACTTATAAATAAGGTATTATATAAATAATATGTGAATAATGATGTACAAATAATTTTTTAATTATTCATAAAAAATATAATTATAAGTGTATTGTAGATAATATAATAATGTATGTCCTAACATAAAAGTCTAAGAACACTAGGCATAATAGCGTGTCCCACTTTTTGGCATAAATAGGACACATACACTTCCATATTATCTTCAAAATATATTGAGTTTGGGCCATTGAAATTAATAAAATAAATATGTTTTAGATTATATATACAAATATGTATTACATAATTATTTTTCCAAAATTTTAACAAAATATTAAGTATTTTTTAGGATTTATTTTTATTTTTTTCTGGCCGCCTAGTGGGACACAATATTATACTTGTAGTTATTTGAAATCAACATATATTGATTGTATAAAGGCACAAGAAAGTGATAATATAACAATGAATATATTTATTGAGCCTTTCCTTAAGCATATAGGTCAAAAAACAATAAATAAATCAGGAGTGCATTACACATATAATGCACTTCCTCCACAATTTTTTTACCATCCTCATATAGAGGAATAACATAATGTGAATGGAATTATTGGTACATATCATGTTTCAGTGAGATCTAGACAATTTATCACAATTTTAGAACATGAGATAGCCAATGATGATTTTTATTTTTCATTCTCTCTTCATTCAAGCTTACATTGATCAACAACCTATACAAAGTATCATTTTTTATGATGGTTCAAGTGTGAATATGCACACTATCACATTTATCTCTCATGTTGGATACACATATAAGGATATCCTTCCTAAAATATTAATAATAAAAGGATTGGTGATATCAAATTACAACTACAAGTTGGTCCATCACATGTGGCCACAAAGTTCATAGTAGTACCTAGTGCAAGAGTATTTGATATGTTATTGGGTTGTCTTTATATTTATCAAATTTTCACAATACCATCTATAGTACACATATGTTTAAAATAAATTTCAAATAATGAGGTTATCATAATTCATGGTATTCTATATTAATACCCCCCTCCAACCAAAGGTTATTATTGTTACATTGTAGATATTAGTTGAGAAACCTAAAAAGTTTCAACTTATTCAAAGCAATCAGAAGAAGGTGGTGAAATTTACAAGGAGACCTATCCTTTAAAATCCACTTAATCAGTGATTTGTCTTAGATTCTAGAGAGCCACTCTCTACTCCAAAATGGGTTCCAAAGAGTTGTAAAGCTCAAAATGATAAACAATATACACAACATACTACATATTATTATCATGATAGTGACACTTATGTTGTAGAGTTAGATCAATTTTTAGATTTTGAGTTGAGACCAGTTCATTCATAATGGCATGATACTTTCCATTCATGAGAGGTGATCCTTCTTATATTAGATACATGACCTATTGGTTGTGAGGCTCTTTTAGGAGTCATTGGTTAATATGTTCCTTTTAAACTATATATATTCAAAAATATAATAAATAATAATAAAATATCACATACATCTCTTAAAATTAGGACCTATGCATGATATGTGTAATTCATTTACATTAGTTGATTTATGCTCCAATATATGTAGTACTTATCTATATCCACTTTTATGTCAAATATATTTCACAAGGGTACTTTATTGGGTTGTAGAACATACATGCTATCACTTTTATATGAAGTTGTAGTTGGTGATAATATCTCAAAACCATAAAATTGACATAGATAAAATTACTATTTTAAAAAAAGTCATGCACTATGATCTTGAATGATTCTAAAAGACTTGTCCCAGTGAACACAAGCTCTAATGTTTTAGGTCCAAAATAGTCACAGGCCTACTACAAATTTTGTGCATCACAACAAGTTCACTAGAGGTATATTTTACTCAAGTTTTGTCACTCTATGACTATCCATTTTAATACTAATATGGTACATTAAATTGTGTACATATTTCCATATTTTCCCACTTAATTTCACATTGTTATCTTACAAGATAAATATTTTTATAAATATAATAATGTTAAAAATGGACTATGTGGATAAATGTCACTTACTCATGCATGTTTATCATGTTTTCTCCTTTGCTTCATACTTTGTGTAGATTCATTACTCTATATTGTGAACATTTGAACATGTCCTTGTTTATGGATTAAAGCCTTATTGTGTGTGATTCACATTTAAAAATGTCTCTTGTATGCAACCTCTTATCCCTCTTCTATTTTTTGTGTGCTTTTGTGTGTGCTCTTTGTGTATGCGTCATGGCCATGACTCTTGTTTTCTATTATTTGTTTAGTTTTTGATGTCATGATGGATATAATGAATCTTCATAGTTTTTTTATTCTATGATTAACATCATGCATCTTTCCTGAGTAGTTATATAGTTTAACATACTCAATATATGTTCATTATTCACTATGTGCCTAATTACTAACATCTATCTAGACATGACACTATGTATTCCTAGTTCTACATATATCATACATTAATATTTTTGTCAATTGTATTTTTACCCTTTTAGGATATGAAAGGATATCCTCATCCAATTGGAAAAATGGAATCACCTCTAGGCTTGTGGGTAGCCTAAGGAATGAGGTGAGTCTCTAGATAGGGCTAGGTCCCTTGATGTATCACTTAGGATTGAACTTAAAAATAAAATTGGGGGGTGAAAAGGGAGAAATATAACTTAAAAAAAATAATATAAGGGAGGTGATACACCAAATTGACTCATGAACTCCAACCATATGTATTTTACACTTAAAATCAAAAGACAAACTAAACATACACTCTCCAATCTATGTCTTCTTGCATCAATGTTACATTGTGGGGTTATGGATGAATTGTAAAGATAGGATGATTATAAAGGAGGCCTTGAATGTAAATAATGAAGATAATAAATCAATAAAACTTTGACATTTCTTGGAACACATCACATGCCCTACAAGAAGAAGCTGCAAATAGGTGAGAGAATGTGACAACTTGCTAAGGAATCCGTAGTCTTCACTAAGTAAATACAAAATTCAAGTAACACACACTAAGTGAAGTCATGAAAGAGGTAAAAATTAGTCATTTTATTGATAAAAATGTATACAAATGAGTAGGGCTTCACCATACTTAGGTGGAGTGTCTCATACATTGTCAAAATGGTTAGTTCTTATAGAGAGAGAGAGAGAGAGAGAGAGAGAGAGAGAGAGAGAGAGAGAGAGAGAGAGAGAGAGAGAGAGAGAGAGAGAGAGAGAGAGAGAGAGAGAGAGAGAGAGAGAGAAGTCCAAGGGTCACAAAGACAATTGTAAATATGATTAAAGGAATTAATTTTGAATTTAAGAAGGAAATGGGATGAACCATGCAAGTTTAGTAGCTATAAATATCAACCAAAGTCACAAACTTGATGAAAAGTGGCATCAAACTCTCCATTTTACATAGAAAAAATACCTTCATGATTTGGCCTATTTGAACATCCCATAAATAATAAAGAGTATTAAAAATTATTTTAATGGAAGGGGAGGATATAAAAAATTCCTCTCCATGCATTTTTTTCATGATTATCCCTTTATAAACCTTTGAAAGTGAGCCATCATCATCTGATGTCTAGAAAACTACCCTTCCATGCACCCTGTACATTTGTCCTTAAAATTGGCATAATTTATTCATAAAAATAAATGGGAGGGATTTAATGAAAATTTTAAAGTCCATAAATTTACTTATAATCATCAGGGACACCTTAAATTTATCTCGCTTGAAGTTTTCCATCTTCTTCACTAGCTTGTCCAATATGCTAAATTTGACTGGCTGAGTTGAATCACTTGGTTGGGGAACTTATAAGTTTTTTTAAGGAATTAAATGAATATTTTGAGTTATATTAATTCTTAAAATTCCATCCAAACTTTTTTCATCTCTTAAATAGTCCTGTAGCCTACACAACACATAAAATAGTGAGAAAAACCTTGTTTCTACCCCCATCCATACAAGTTCGTACAACTCATCTTGGTGTGAAGTAGCCTGAGGGAGTAATATACAAACTAAAATCATCATTATGGACAAAATATCTCATTATATTATCAATAAAACTCCATCTTCTCAATCAGGTCCTAGTTGAGGGTTTAGTAGGGTTTTAGGGTAGTTTTGGGTCTTAGGCATTGTTCATAAAATTTTCATGTCCAAATTGTAGAAAAATTCCAAAAAAGTGATCATATGGGACTTTTCCAACTACCTAAACTTATTTTTCTATAATGTATAACCTCATGGAAGATATGAGTAACCAACTTGCCTCATCAAGCTTATTTTTTCCAATTTGCACGAGTCTGAGTTAGTGCAAGGTCCAAAAATGGATTGTTCTATATTTATTTGAACTTTGAGAGTTTCAATACCTCTTTACTAACCAAATTAACATGTTTCCACAAATTTGAATGCTAAAATCGTGATATAAGTGATGGTAAACCCCCATTTAGACACTAGGTCTAGCCATGTCCAATAGGCTAACCTACAAGTTTAGCTCAAAATGATCTTTCTTGGTGGATTATATGCATAAAATAGATTAAAAATATACATAATTATCCCATATAAATTTTAAAACTCACTATAATATTCATTACATACTATAAATGAAAGTTGCTCCTCATCTGCCCTTAAGGCCTTAATTTTGCCCATTAGGTCTGACTGTAAACATAGGAGTATGGAGTACCCTATTTGGTTTCCCATTTTATTTATTGGTTTATAATGTTTCTATGGTATTTATTCAGCTTCAAAAACTCACTTTGAGTGTCTAAAAAACTTCTTATTCATCTATTTATCACCTTCCTTCAAAATTATAGGGTTCTTGCTCCTCAAGAGTGTTTTGACTTTGAGATAGAATAGAGGGGTGTTACCATATTTTATCAATTAAGATAAATATTTTAGAGGTTTCCCTAGGTCATAAAGGTGTTGTGTACAAAAATTTAGCTCTTGACTATGTCATTTGACCTTCCAAACACCTCAAGTTCCAAAACAAATAGTGAGAAATGACTATGTGCAGGGTTGGTTTGAGAGTGGACTGTGTTTTGCTCTATAAAATCCCCTTATTTGATTGGTTCTACATCATTTTTATGTCAATTTTTTTTTTATAACTTGTATCAAGATTCCATAACTTTAAATCATACTTCAATCTCTCATAATCCCCTCATACACCATGATTTATTCAACCCTAAGTGCACCCTGTTAATTGTATCCCTATTTTAGAGGTCACTTAAAGGTGTGTGTATATAGATTAAGTTTGAAAATAGGGAATAAAAATCACCATAAGTCTCTTTTAATAATTTTATACCAATTTGTGTTCATGATTATGAAATATGATTACCAAAACATCACTCTTCTAGCTAACTATCTGTCTGAATGCATTTTTTACCCTAAAGAGGATACCTGTAGGTGTATTCAGGCAGGTTTAGCCTTGTCTCTATTTTTATTTCTTACCCTAAGCTTGAATTACATCAAATAAATAAATTTGACCTATTTTATAATACTATTTATTCCATTTGCACCCTTGAGACAACTAGTTTTGACCTAAAGACCATCTTCAATTGTAGGTGGAGATTTTATACAAAAGATAGTACCTGTAGGATGCTTTTGGCTTTCCACCACATATATTAGGATATTAATATCCCCTTGAAGTAATTTAATGCATTATTAAATGTAGGAATAACCATATGAAGGATCCCATGCTTTTAGTCTCATACTTAACTTGTAAGTATGGGGTCTGCTGTAGGTGGATAGTTAAGGGCTAGGAGATACCTTCAGGTGTCATTATAGGCATACACTCTTATCATTTACACCCAGTAGGTATCCTTAATAAACCTCACATAACTTTTATCATATGAAGTCCTCTTATCATGATAAAAAGTTACATTATCATCTTGAGAGTAGAAAAAAGTCTTTTTCAATTTAGGACCTCTAGATATTATTGTATGCTTTTAGTGTCTAAATGCATACTTTTAGGACTCTGAAACACTAAGTCCATCTAGTCTCAAGACCTAATTATTTGGAATAGTGTTAGTCCTATCATGGGACTATCTAATGAAGTTATCTATCCTCCATAAGAACCTATCTGTCATTCTTATTCAAAATCTCTAAAATTAGGAGGTGTTCTACTTTATCTCTTTAGAGACTTAGTCCCAAAACTCAGAATTATTCACATTTGGAGTAACACCCCAACCTCCTTGGATTTACAATAAAGTATAGATATAAAAATCAATTATAAAACCTCATGAATAAATTTTATAGCTTGTCATTCTCATCTTTTACATCCTTGTCAGATCTCTGTTGGAGGGAATCCTGTAAGTGTATATTCTATATTGCAGGCAGGGAGCATAGAGATTGAATCTTATGCATGGAAAGTGTGACTTAGAATCTTTTTTAAAATTTATTAAAATCCTCTAATGAGAAACTAATATCAAAATAGGCTTATCACAAGCTAAATTTTTTTCCCTATACCATTTTTTCTATATGCACTTGTAGGTGCTCTTTCATGGCTAGTATGAGCTTGATTTATCAACTTAGGTTCTAAGCATCACTCTTTAGTAGGGGGCCTTCAAGCTTGCTTGTGAGATTTATCATAGAGGAGATGGAATCAATGAACATTATGACACATAAAAAAACCACCATAAGCCATTTCCAAGGAAAAAGGACACTCCAACAAGTTAAAATTGTTAAGTAGTCTTTTGATGACTTACACTTACAAATTGAGGTGTTTAAATCATAGAAACTCTTTCAAACATGCAATAAACCATGGAATCCATCAGAATATGAATTACACAACTTTTAGAAACCATTTCACCTATATAATTATATAGATCTGCTAAAATAAGTAAGAAACCTATAGGGTTTGTAGAGAGGATTACAAAGCAAATTAGTCAAGCATTAGTCCATAAATAATGAAACATGTATAAAAAACTAACTAACCAAGCCTATATATTCCTATGGGAATTACAAAAGATAGAAAGAAACAAATAAAAAAAAGCAACACCATATTACCTACCCAAATGGATTCACCATATCCATGTGGCTCAAAAACATGTTCTCCCTTGATCAAGAATCCTTGTCTTTGTCAAAAATGGTGGTAAGCTCCTACAATGTCTCAAGAACACTCCATAAAACCTAGGCTCTTTATTGTAAATAAATAAACTAGCCTATCAATGAAGCTTGCAAACAAAAACTATGATCAAATACAAGACCTTGTGGAAATAATTTAACATTATAGCTTTGCAATAAGCTTTGAAGATATTTGAGAATAATAACCTTGCACCAAAATAGCTTAAAATTCATGTCCATGGCCTCTCTATTTATAGATTTTTGAGATTGGTCAAGATCAACCATTACCATCCTTCTCAAGATTGAGATGCATGGCCATGGATAATCCTAATATTTATAATTAAATCCATAATTATCTTCATCATGACCTTGGAAGAAGGGGCATTGAAGAGGCATGGGAGGCATTAACTAGGCATGGGTGACCCATAATTATGATATTTGTGGCATTTATGGCCTAGTGATGTCTTCCCAAAAAATGATGTCACCTAATGATGCAGTTAATAGGAATGAATTTTCAAAAATAAATATTCAACAAATCTCATAGAAAATCCACTTAAACTCTTGATTTGGATTAATTAGCCTTAAATAAGGTTAATCAACATTTGTGCAATTATTTGAAAATTGGTCCTCAATTAATCAAAATGGTCAGAAAATCATATTACTGGGTCATAATTTGATTGGAGAGGAACTAGAAGGTGATGTTAGATGTGTTGGATATATATTCCCATTTAGGATGTTACCAACACCAAATAAAAAAGGTACATGACATGTACCAATGAATTATAAGAAAAGAGTGATCTAGAGCACTAAATGGCAAAATGGTCATTTTGGCTTGAAATGATTTGATCAAAGTTAGCTATCCCATAAAATGCATTGCCCTATCTAGGGATATTTTGACCTAAACTAGCACTTATAATTGAAAAGTTCAAACCATTTAGGAAATTTTATAGATTTTGACCTCAAATGTGTATTTGAGTGCAATTCAAGTAAGATTGACAATTTCAACACAAATGGTGTTAGGAATTGGATGTCTACATTTTGACCTTATTTGAGAAGGTGTAGTGAGACATTCAGGCAAAGCAACATCTTTTAAAAGAAAAGAGTTGTCAAGAATAAATTGGAATAGACCCTTGATGCCCCCTCAAGAGGACATACTAGGATGAAAGAGAAGGATGGACTCTTGAAAAGAGAGAGAAAGTGAGAGATTAACCCATAGAATAGATCACATTTAGATGAGTTAATGCTTACACACGTGATTAATATCAATGATAAAAATATAATTAGAGGTACAATAAGCCCTAGATATGGGGGGAATGGGAAAGATACAATCCATAAATGTAAGGGACAAACTATAAACATACCCAATTTGAGAGTACAAGCTGTATGATTATGACATTGATCAATATCGAGACAAGTTACACACTAAAATATTGCCATCATGGGATTTTAATGTAGAGAGCTTGAAATTAGAGGAGAAGAGATAACATTCTACTTCAAGAAGGGAAGCACCACTAGAATAGGGTCTCTAAAGAGAATATAATAAGTACTCCAGTAGAGCAGATTTGATCATGATAAGATAGTTTTGCCCTAGTAGGGTGAATCTTGATCATTGATAAAGAATAAATAATAATTTTTCCCCTATAGAGATAATTCAATTCAGATGTGGCTTAGATGTTGTTCCCCATCATGGGAAATTGGTAAGCAAAATAGCTCAAGGATATAATTGAAAAGATAGGTTAAAGTGAGCGGGCACAAGCGTACATGCGAGGGTGTAATGGTTTAGAAATACATATAAAACCAAGCAAATGAGAATACACAAAGTGATGAGAGAGATGAAAATAAGAATGGAGATAGCGGAGCTGACCTTAATAGAAATTGAGTACTACCTAAATAGTTCCATGGACTCATGTTCCAACATGAACTTTAGGCCAATGTAGTTCACCCAAGTTTGGGAGAGAATGGAATGAGGAATGATGAAAAATGACCAAGAATTAATTAAACTCACAATGTATGTAGAGAGATGCACATCTAATCATAGACAAAGAAGCCTAAAATGCATTCTACCTAGAAGCCTAATTCCATATCATGAGCCTAGGTTTTGTAAAGTGTTCTTGAAAATCATTCATAGGAGATGATATTGACGTTAAGACTTTGAGACCTGAGAACAAAGTTCTTGCTATAGAAAAATAAATTAGGCATCATAAGAATGAATAACTTAGAATGACATAAGATTCCAATTGCACTGAGCTAATTCAAATGTGAATACCTATAACTATGGATAATGGTAAAATAATGACCAAAACTAGAGTTACAGTAATTTACATCTAAACAAAAAAGCAAAAGATAAATAAAAAGACAAACATAAATGAACCTAGCTTGAAATCAAGATATGATCTTAAGTAGGAATAAAATGTTTAAAAACAAAATTCAAGAATGTCTTAACGACATGAGACCAAGATATGAATAATCAAGATCCATGTGGACCATCAAGGCATTCTTGAACACAAAAGAGAAAAAGAAAAATCAAACAGAAAAATAAGATAAAGAAACACAAGACCAAGAATGGAATAAGAAGTAATAAAAAGAGAAAAAGAGAGGTGTGAAAGCACACCAAAACACCAAGAAAACACAAATAAACACACAAAAAACCAAGAAAACATAAATAAACACATAAAAACAAAAACCAATAAAATACATATAAACACACACAAACAAAAACCAAGTTAGTGCAGTTTAAAGACAAATGTTCATGCATGTGTGGTAGAGGCATTACCTTCCACAATATCATAACAAAGAATAATGACATGACAATTATTCCTAATTAAAGAGGAATAATGGTAGAAAAAATGGGGTAAGAGAAGAAAAGGAAGGAGTTGGCTGAGCTGACTCTAAATGTATAAGACAAGTGGACACTACCTACATATTTCTATGGATGCATATTCCAACATGAAATTTAGGATAAATGTAGTTCTCCCAGGAAATGGGGTGGAAGAAAAATGATGATCAGACCAACATGATTAATGTTATAAAATAAATGGAAGATACGACAAATAAATGAGAATGGTTTGGCAAACAAGAAGCTGATGAGATGAGAAAGAATGATCTTGTAAAATGGCCAGTGCATGGGTAAGATGAAATGAACTGGTGTTTCTATGCTTGAAAAATGATAAGAGCATTCAAACTTAATATTTGCTCATAAAATTGCAAGATCATTTAAACATTTAAACTTAACTGTTGCTCGCAAAATGATGAGAGTGTGGGATGGTAGAATGGGAATGTAATAATGTACAAAAGAATGAGATAATGTTTTTATTCTTTTGTGGATTATGTTTTAATATTTTTAGTATTTTCAAAGTATTTCTAATGTTTTTGGTGTTTTTTGGATAAAATATGCACAAGGTGGGACCATCTAGTCGAGGAGATGCACGTCTTGAGAGTAGAGGTTCCAATAAGATAGCTAAGTTGGCTGCAATGGCACATGCTCACAAATTGGTGAGAGTGAGGCTCTTGATAAAAAAAGAAAGAATAAAAAATAAAAGAACTGAGAAGATATAACTATTCACTTGCTTGAAGCTGCATAAGATTGTCTTGGTTGAATTGCTTTATAGAACCACTGCTGAAGATGTTCATACTATTTATGAGACATAATCAAGATCATAATTGGTCAAGGGACAAAAAGTGTGAAATATTATAACATGATTTAGACATAAAAAAGAATATGCTTCTCAAAGAGATCAATCCAAAATGGGATGAAGAATGTGTTTAGAGTGCCAAGGGTTCAAAGCCTTTATTGTCAAGAACCATGAAAAGTGGACTAAGGTAGTATAAAATGTGTTCAAGATAAGATAAAAGGGTGGGATAAAATTACAACAACATAATTTACCCCAAAGTTAGGGGTTTTATAGACAATGGTTCCAAGTTGTTCATACATAAAACCTCTTAAAGTGTACGATGTTCATGGGATATGAAATTTTTTCACCATTAGGTTTAGCCAGTCGGTATGCTCTGGATCCATAGTTTACTGTGACAATATATGGTCCTAACCAATTAGGCTGAAATTTTCCTTTCTTTTTATGTTCAACATTCATTTTATTCTAGTTTTATTTCAAAACTAAGTCACCAATCTTAAATTCTTGAAGGAGAATTCATTTATTATAAGTTCTTTGCAATCTATTCTGATAGTTCTATAAGTTTTCTAGGGCAGCCAAATGCTTACCATCAAGAAGTTCTAGTTCTTGTAGCCATGAGGCTCTATAGTCTTCTTCATCTTCAATGTGCTCCAGTGATATTCTTAATGATGGGATCTCAATCTTGACCAGGATGATAACTTTAGTGCCAAAAATAAGGGAGTATGGAGTAGCTCCAGTTGGGGTGTGATGAATAGCAAGCATAACTCAAGGATACAACCTATAATATAGATTAAAGATGAGTTGGTGCAAAGTGATGAAAGAGATGAAAAAAGCCTAAGATTGATCAGTGTGAATGATTTAGTTGTACCAAATAATGAGGAGATGCTCATTTTGATTAAAAAAGATACAACTAAAATGGTCATTGGGTTGATTTGATCAAGGGTGGGATGGAAGGATTTGCCAAGGTGCCAAGGAAAAACTTTTGTGGCTCCATTGATTGCAAAGCTTCTTAAAGCTAATTTTTGCTATAGTTTGTGATGGTTGACTTCATGATAGAACACCATGAAGACTTGGCCAAAATATGCATAAGGACTAACTCCTAATCCAATAAACACTTGAAAATAATGCACCAATGATAAAAACCATGATGACAATGTTGATGTATGAATATGGATAGAATCAAGAATAATGTGCACAAGGAATCACCCAATGAATGTATATATACCAAGTCAAGGCAACAGTGATGAAAGCAAACAAATAGGCAAGTGAACAAATAAAAAAACAAAAAAAACAAACAAAAAAATAACCTTAAATAAACAAACAAACAAAAGCCTAAAAACAAAAGCAAAAGAAAGCATCCTAACAATGACCATGCCCTAGTAAGGTGAATCAAGGATAACTGACTAAGCTTAGATAGGACAAATGTTTTTTGATTTTTAAAATTTTATGAATGTTTTAGAATTTTGAGGTATCTTAACTCATTAGAGAATGACAAGATACCTGCTCATAAAATGGTGAGAGCGTTTGGCTGAGGTTGCTCACAAAATGGTGAGAGTGTATAGAAAGGGGGACTAAAGTGACCTCAACATGAATTGAGAATGACTCACATAGTTCTAAAATGACCTCAAGTCATAGTAATTCCATCCACATAAAAGGTGAGGAAAAACCAATTAGGTCCCTATAATTTTTCAAATCTAGCAAATGGCTAGTCAAATGAAAATAATAATGGCAAGGTGATACAATAATGCATGATAAACAAGTGTTGCCCCTAGTTTTCACATAGGAAGTTATAACTAAGATACAATGGCATAAGTCAATGATACTAATTTGCCCATATTAAATTATAATTAGTAGCAATATTGGTGAAACACTGATTTGCCCATGGGCAGTTATAATCAAGCTCACATAAACAAACGTGATATAAGATGAAAGATATCTTGCTAGATTAATTGTCACACTAATTTCATAGACTATTATTGTAAATATAGATTGAATTGATTATTAAAAATTAATTTAAATCCCCTCAAAAAAAGTGAGGGAAGAACCAAATGAACCAAGATCAAAATAGGATTGGGTAGGGTGACTAAAAAATAGGCTTTAGTCTAGACAGGAATGGAATGATAGGATGACATGGTATTAATTCAAGATAATGATGGTTTTGATAACTAGATTAAAATGGTAGGAGGGTTTTCCCAAAGTGATGGGGTGAATGGCAGGATCTGTGATAATGGCAAATAGGCATATGTAACAATGACAATGGCATGGTACATGTTTTTGGCTTGGGTGTGGTTTTTGATTTTGTTCTTGCTGATGAGGAGATGCACATCCTGATCAACAAATGATATAAACAAAATAATTGATCATGTTAATTTCTAGCCCACACCTCATCAGAATAACTACTCTGTTAAGAATGGCTTGTAGATTTGGTTGCTGAGAATGCTTTCATGATCTTCATTGGTCATTAATTCTAATTCTTTCAAATGTCGAGACAAGGTATCTTTGTAGCCTCTACAAAGGAAAGTGTGACCATAAATGGAAAATAGGGACAAATAATGGATGGTATGTTTGACTGTAAAATGGAATGGTAGATGATAATGTAATGTATAATGGTGGGGAAATAAATGAACATCCAAAATTTTAGTCACACGTAATGTTGCTGATGCTGGATTTGACATACTTTTGGTTATGGTAGGGCCGAAGACTTGCTCTCTCAAGAGGACCACCAGACTTTTTTGTTTTTTTATCTTGAGAGTAAATATCATCTAATTAGGTTATAGATTGGAAGCTATTTTGATTTGATCTTTGATTTTGTCTTCATCAAGTAATGAAGAACTTTTGTGCTCAGCTATTGGTGCCTTAAATAAGTTTTCACCAATGAAGTTGTCTTGATTGTCCCGTAACACCTTCAAGAAGGTTTCACTAAGGAATTTTGACTTTTGACTTTGATTTTCTTCTAGCGCTTCTGAAAAAGTTTCACTAAAAGATGTTGATTTTTAACTTGGATTGTCCCCTATCGCTTTCAAAAAAATTTCACTAGGATATTGTTCTTCTGCTACATGAATGTTGTCTTGACCTCCTTGCTCTTCTTTAACTTCTATGTCACCATGGATGTAGTTCAACAAAGTGTGATTATATTGGTCCCAATTGACACTTATGGGAGATGGAATGTCAATAATATGGATATTTTGTTTGATGGTGATGGCCTATGGAATGGTAATTAAATGGGGAGAGGCTACACAATCCACATAGAAGATACCAAGATAACTTATGTTGAAGCTAAATTACTCATCCTCAAAAACTATAGAAGGATCACAAATGTGTTTAAATTGATTTGTGAGGCATGCATAACCAATGTTGTAATAATCATGAACATATTCTTCTTCTAAATCTGATTCTAACTCAAGGGACTTTGAATCTGATGTCGATTCTAATTTTGATGCTAAATTTGATATCAATTCAAGAATATAACTTGAATCTAACTCAATTCTTCATCTAATAGGTACTCTATTACAATGATGTCTTACTAAATATTTGGGATTGGATAAGTAACAACCTGTAATGGAATGATGGGCTCCATAAAGACTAGTTTGTCAAAGTGAGACTCCTCTAAGATGGGAAAAAGGTCAAGAGATAACTCATTAGAGACTGGCTTATCAATAGGAGGCGCTTGAAAAATAGGAACATGGTCATAGTAATGATTTTCCTAAAGGCAACTATAATCATTAAAAAGTGACTCATCAAAGATTGACTCATCAGAGTGAGACTCCTTGACAATTGGTATAAGATTAATAAGTAATTTATCAAAGGTTGACTTATCACAAATGGTTGATTTAATAGAAACATCTTGGATTGGTTGGTTCTCTTGGCCTTGGTTTCTAATGAGTTAGAAAATACTAGTTTTGAACACAGATTGGTCTTTGAATGATTGGATTGATTGAGGTTTGGTTGGGATTGGTACTGGATGAGGAATGACTTACAGTTGGATAATGGTAAGGCATTGGAGAACATGATTACTCTCATGAGCCAAAGGACAAAGTCATGAGATGGTAATGATAGGGTAGTGTGGAGCATGATTTCTTATACAATCTAAAGGACTAAGTCCTGAAAAGATGAAGGGGCATTATGGAGCTTGATTGCTCACATAAGCCAAAAGATGAGGTCCTGGTATGGGAATGGTACTTCTTGGATAGTGTGGAGCTTGATAGCTTGTATAATCCAAAGGATGGTTATGGGTAGCTAATGATTGGATAATAAAAGGATGTCATGAAACTTGATTGTTTACACAAGCAAAAGCATCTAAGTCTTCCTCATAAACTAGATCATCCCAATCTTGAGTTGGATCATAAGCTGGTTCTTGACTGTGTTCCACATACTAATTATTGAAAAGAGGGTATGGATTCATATCCTAAACAACATTATCTATAGATGGGTCTTCAAGGTCCTCTTCACAAGCCTCTTCATACCAATCAAGGTCTCGAGTTGGATCATAAGTTGCTTCATGACTTTGTTCCCATGAATGATTAATATGAGGTGGAAAGAGATCTATCTCACAAACCATATTATCATCATTGAGGTCTTGTTAAAATCCATAAAAGTCATTTTGTGTGGCCATTCTATCATAATTTGGATTGTAAGTGATTCACCCATAAGTATAGTTAGACATATCTATGTAAATAATGAAACCTTCGAAACAAAAAGGCCTAGAGTTCCACAAACTTTGAAAAACTATGTCCAAAGGAAAAATGGTTCAAGCTTGGTCTAACTTGGTCAAAGGGGTGGAGTTGTATCTCTTATATGGTATAAAAGTGGACCTGTATCTCCAAAATGATTTGTGCTAAGACTTGGCATAAAATATCCTAACATCAAGTGTCTAATGTCAAATGTCATATGCATAAAAGGTCAAGTGTCTGAATAAAAATGGCATGTCAAAGGTCTAGGTCAAAGTGTTCCAAATAAGGTCTAAACTAGGAAAGGGAAAATTTGAGTTTTTAGGTATTTTTTCCAAACACGAAGTCAAAAGCTAGGATCAAACAAATAGGCATGTGCTAGTAATTTTGGCCAAATGGCATCAAAAGCTAGACTTGAAACAAATGCTGATGTGATTTGATTTAATCTAACAAGTTTGGTAAACAATTTTGACATAAAATTGGAACACAGAATCAAACATAAGCATGATCAATTAGCATAAGGAATAAAACAAAGGCTCTTTGAGAAAGGTTGTGTTCTCCCAAATAAAGGCACAAACAATGGTGAGGATAGGCTTTAAAGAGACAAACCATCAATAGTTTTCAATTTTGGGTAATCGATTAACCAATGTTATGCAACCAAAAGAGAAATATCTATATACCAACCCCATGAAGTAAGGTCTAAACAAAAATCAATCAAAGTTTGGATCCAAACTTGACAAGGCTAATTGAAAACTCAATAATGAAAACTAGGATTTGACCAAATAAATTAGACAAGATCAGACATCATGACGGTATATGATAAAGGTCTAAATGGTATGTAGAAAATGGTTTGAAATAAGTGGTTGTGATACAATGGTAAAAAAGTCTTGAAATAAATTGAGTATCCTAATGGTGTAAGCATGCTCGAATAATGTGGTTAATGTTTATGCTTCAAAGACTTAAAAGGATAAAAAATGTTTTGACATGATTTGGGCAACATAACACTACCCTCTACAACTCAAATGACACACACACAAACAAGTTTAAGAAAATTTTCAAGGCACAAGTGTGGTGTAAAATGGCTAGCATAATGCCTCTTTAGAAAAAAGAGTGATGTATATACAAACTAGTTTTGACAAGGTTTATACACAAACATATAATTTTTAGTCTCAAAACATACCAAGAAAAAATAATCATCCAAATCCTAACAAAGGTATGACAAAATGGGGTTGACTAAAACTAGTAAGGTTTCGATTGTTCTAGGGGAATCAATTGCACAATGACTTTTACATAAAATGATGCAAAAGACAAGCAAAAAATTGGGTGACCATGGTATTGGCTAGTTGTAAAAAGGTCTAGTCCTTATTACAACCACTACATCCTACTGTTTGCTTAGTGTAGTGTGATGTCCAAATGCAGATACATCCCATGTGCAACTCCAAAGGAGTCAAATTAATTCAATGTCAGAAGGTGAAACCCTGGGTTAAATCTTCCCTAAATAAATCATGGGAGGCAATGATGTCCCCCTCACAAGCCAAGCTTACATGAAAATAAAGAAAGCATAAAATAGAAAGACTTTAGAGTCATTTTCAAGATCATCCAAACTTTAGAAAGTTTTTAGGGAGTGCTTTAGGAGACATTCTTTCTAAGCCTTGGACTAGGCTATTTGAAATAGGAATGGCACTTTTGATTCCGAGGGTTCCCTATAGGGGACAAATGGAAGAGCATACATGCAACATTCCTCTTTTTGCCAAATAAAACCTAAGTAAACAACTATTACAAAAAAGCATTAACAAGTGTGTTTAATTTTAAACCCAAATGAAATGTTTGGTGGTGTTCATTTGACCCCTTGGTCTAGTTTCAAAATTTGAAAACATTCACCAAAACATCTAAATTCTTTATTAAACACCCAAAACAAAGTTCCTAATTCATTTTTAAGCATGCAAGAGGTGATTTAAACATGTTTTTATCAAAGCAAAAGCTTGTTCTTATAGTAGAAATGTCAACATGTCCTTTAGCTTTGAAACTCTTTTTAGCTTAATAAAATGAACTTTGAAAAAGTAGCTCTCGGGTCTATGTTTTTTGAAAAACACAGTGACTGATGTCAGTTATTATAATCAACAATGATTATTTAGGCTAATGGGACCTAACCAATGTTGGTTTTGATAACTGATGTTGGTTAATCTAGGTAACTGATGTCGGTATCACTTGGCGATGTTGGTTACTATGTAAAACTATGGAAAACAAAAATGGCAAAATAAAGTTAGAAAATCAATTTGCATGAGTTTTAAGGGTCCAAATGGATATTTTAGAGTTGCAAAGTGATCTTTAGGTGTGAGATGCATCTTATCCCATCGAGTGTGCAAAGATGTAGAGAGGATTACAAAGTAATTTAGTCAAGCATTAGCCCATAAATAATGAAACATGCATAAATAACTAACTAACCAAGCCTATCTATTCCTATGGGAATTACAAAGGATATCAAGAAACAAATAAAAGAAAGCAACATGATATAACCTTCCCAAATGGATTCACCATACCCATGTGGTTCAAAAACATGTTTTCCCTTGATCAAGCATCCTTGTTTTTGTCAACAATAGTGGTAAGCTCCTCCAATGTCTCAAGAACACTCCATAAAACCTAGGCTCTTGATTTCAAATCACTGAACTAGCCTATCAATGAAGCTTGCAAAAAAAAAACTATGATCAAATGCAAAACCTTTTGGAAACAATTTAACATTATAGCGTTGTAATAAGATTTGAAGATATTTGAGCATATTAATCTTGCACCAAAATATCTTAAAATTCATGTCCATAGCCTCTCTATTTATATATTTTTGAGATTGGTCAGGATCAACCATTACTGTCCATCTCAAGATTGAGATGTGTGGCCATGGATAATCTAAATATTTAGAATTAAATATATAATTATCTTCATCATGACCTTGGAATAAGGGGCATTAAAGAGGCATGAGAGGCATTAACTAAGCATGGGTGACTCATAATCCTGATATTTGTGGCATTTATGGCCTAGGGATGTCTTTCAAAGAAATGATGTCACCTGATGATGTAGTTAATAGGAATCAATTTTCAAAAAGAAATATTCAACAACTCTCATGGAAAATTCACTTAATCTCTTCATTTGGATTAAATAGCTTTAAACAAGGTTAATCAACATTTGTGAAATTATTTAAAAATTGGCCCTGAATTAATCAAAATGGTCAGAAAGTCATATTACTAGGTTGTAATTTAATTGGAGAGGAACTGGAAGGTGATGTTAGATGTGTTGGAGCTGTATTCCCATTTAGGATGTTTCCAACACCAAATAACAAAGGTATGTGATGTGTACCAATGAATTAGAAGAAAAGAGTGATCTAAAGCACTAAATGGTAAAATGGTCATTTTGACTTGAAATGATCTAATCAAAGTTAGTTGGCCCATAAAATGCATTGCCCTATTTAAGGATACTTTGACCTAAACTGGCACTTGTAAGTGAAAAGTTTAAACCATTTAGGATGTTTTATATATTTCAACCTAAAATGTGTATTTGAGTGCAATTCAAGTAAGATTGTTAATTTCAACACAAATGTTGTCAGGAATTGGATGTCTACAGGGTTCATAGAATGGTAAGTAGATTTGCTCAGTCAACTTCAAATGGATGGTTCAAAAAGCATGGTTGACCAAACTCAAACTTATTTCTACAAAAATGGGGATCCCTAAGTGTAATACCACCTTCCAAAAGAGTTTGACCTGAAACCCTTGTGCTAACCATACCAAGCAAAAACTTGAGTGTCACTTCAATCTATCAAGAAGGGTGAAAATGGAGCAAAATGATTTTGGGCCAAAAATGGAACCTTCAGATCAATGAAATCATGTAGATGAGTTTGGGGAAGCTGAAAATACATATTTATATATTCTCCAAGTGGCACACTTCCTAAAGAGGTTGTACAAGTGCCATTTGCTTCCATTTCTTTAGGAAAACTAACTTTTATCTAAACAATCTAAAATATTTTTAGTTATATCGATTTACTAAGAATTATAGGGACACATGGGGCATGACATCATGTTTTGATACTTGCACATTTTCTAAGAAACCTATACAAAGCATTAAATACACCTTTTTGATCCCCCAAATGACCCAAAATTGATATAAAGACATAAAAAATAATTTATGAAATCTAATATAACATTAGTTAACATAAATTAACCTATAAAACACCTCATGAAAATATATTATACCCCCTTATAGACCTTAAAAGCCATGTTTTTAACTAGGGATGCCCCAATTTGACTTAAAAGTCAAATTTATTCAACAAATTGGTGACTCATGGGGGTAGTATGTCTACTATACTAACTAGACCAGTAGCCTTATCAGTACAATGGGCTTAGGATTCATCTAAGGATTGAGACAAACAAAATAATTTTACCTCATTGACTCAAATTTGATCAAAATAAGATAACTAATGACCAACTCAACCACACAAAGGAAAAGGGCACACATAACAAAGAAAGCAAACACACAAGACACACACATGTGCATAAGCACTTAGGAGAATTAGGAAATAACCTATTATACACAACTAGCAACTAAACATACCTCCTTTCTAAGATCAAAAGGAAAACTTCTTTTATCATTTTCATGGTGGGATGAAAAATAGTGCCAAGCATGTTTCTCTTTGGATTGAATGCTTTGTGGATCAGACCTCTTCCTTAGTTCTTCAATTTATTTAAAATCAAGTAGATCATCCTTAAACAAGTCTCTAATGTAGATATATTCCTCTTCAACATGTTCACATACTTCATACTGTAGCCCACTCTTCATTTCATAGTCAACTTGTATCTTCTTTGTAGGCATGGCTTGAAGAGGATTGATTCCTTGATTCCTAGAAGATTGAGGCCAATAAGAGTGTATTCCATCTTTCAAGAGATGATATTTTTCTCCCAATTAATTGATAAGATGATATACCATCTTTATGACTTCAAACATGTCATCATCAAATGCATATGCTTCTTGAAAGGATAGATTTGAAAGAATGCTTTTTCTTTTCATACTTACTTATGTACCAATGCTACATTCTCCATCTTTGACCAACTCATAACCTCCTTGAAGAGGCATATAAACTGATCTAATGACTTCAAACAATTCAACTAAATATTTATTAAAAACTTGTCCATGTTCATCCATGGTATCTTGCAAAATGATGAAATTGTTGATGATCATTTCTTCCTCTTTGGAAAAATGAAGACATCCTTCCTTATCAACCCAATATGAAATCTCCACACAAGAAGTCACCTCTTATTCATCTTTGATCAGATCATATTCAATGGATATTTATTCTATCTTGATCTCATAAGACTCTCTTAAGAGTGCCACTTCTTGATGGATGGATTGAAAGTGTTCTCCCTTCTTGATAGCACATCCCACTTCAAATATGGAGGAAAAAGCTTGTGTCTTGTCTTTTTATTCACCAAGGGGATTCTCTATGGTAATCTCCTCCTCATAAAAACTCATGAGGTCTTCTTTATCAGCCATGAATTGAGCATGTTGTTTCATTTGCCTCTCTCATGATAGGTTATTCAACATAAACATAACATTATTCATCATCAACCAAGCAAAGAGATTCAACACAAGGACTTACCTTTTCTTCATTACTTAAGACCTCTTGAAAGATTTCAAAATGAACTTCAACTATCATAATCTGATCTATTTTATCAAGGGCTACAATATCTTCAACCTCCTTCATGTTGATGCCAAGACTAAGCATCTTTAAATCATGTGATCTAACCCAATGAGGCTGCCAAGGAGGTAGGTTTTATTCAAGCAAGAGTTCTCTTTCTTTATCAATCAACTAATCCTCCTTTGGTTCCCATACCATAGGTCCATCAAGGCAAAGGGTGATGGAGTAAGGAAAAGATGAACTAGTTGGTAGAGGTGGCACATATAAATCTAAATCGGATTGAGAATGCAAGGTAGGAAGCTCTTTGGGAAGCTCTTTAGGGAGGGGAGATGGGATGTGTTTAGGCATAGGGTCTTCTCTTTAGTCTAAACCTTCCATCACACCTTGAATTAGTAGCTTCATCTTTATCTCTAGATCCTTTATTTGCTTGGCTAAGTTCTCTTGGAAATTTTTTTATTGAAGCTCATAGGAATCATCATGAGGATAAGGAGTGCATGAGGGCTACCAAGGAACACAAGAAACTTCTTGAGTAAGGGTGGGAGGGGCTTGCAAAATATCAACTCCATTTTCCACTTCACACTTTTTGAAAATGCTTCCATATATTTTTTCCCATGACTCTACTATCTTGCTCCAACTTAAGACATTAGGATTAGATGTCTTCTCAATTTCACTCTCTTGGTCAAGACTTTTCTCCTCCTTTCCCCATGACTCCAATATCTTACTCCAACTTAGGACATTAGAATAATGAGTCTCATTTTAAGGTGGTGGGGATGCAATGTGAGAGGGAAATGAGGGTTTGAAAGCCACCTCTTTTACTGCCAACATGGAATGTTGCACATGCATATTTTTCAACTCAATTTTCCTATCAAGATTTGCCTTGAACATAAGATTTCTGTTTTCAACTCTCTCCTCTAATTGATTGGGAAAAGGATGAATCTGATAGAATTTATTTAGCTCATGATTAGGGGTCATGTATGGCTGATATGGAACTTGTGGAAGTGGGTATAAAGCTTGATATAATTAGTAAGTCTGCCTATCATAATTTTTTAGCTTCTCTTCCAAAGATGCAATCAAACCACTCATATTTAGCATATCACTCATGAACCTTTACCAATTGGCTCTTTCAATAGGTACCCACTCTTTCTTGACTAAATCTAATGCGTTTCTCACTTGATAGATGGAATGTTTAGGAATCCTTTGAAACCATACGCTTAGATTATCAATATCGAACATATACATTTCATAGGCCAAAAGTGCTTGTTTGAAGGTGGAAATGGGCTGATTAGAGAAAAGATTAGGTTGACTAGGAACAAGACATTGAGAGGGATAACTATAGGACTGGTAAGGATCATGAATGGGATATATATGATCATATTGAGGATGATGAAATTCATATTATGGCTGGTAAGGTTCATGGAAATATTGACCAAGGACTTTTTCATATTGATAGGGAATGACATAAGCTTGAAATGTCTTACCAACTTGTGTAAACAAGAAATCAACACCAAATTCAGCCATAGATCTTCATTGAAAGAAAGAACACAAAGAGAACATGTTACCATCAATATTAAAAGGATATCTTGGGTTGCTTGACTAGATAATATGTCTTTGGAGTCACCATTGATGCTTCCAAAGGCTGATTATTGAGAGACAACATCAAAAATCTCTCAATCTCTTGTAACAAGAGTCCCACTGGGCATGCTAAAAAATATTGTCACTTGGATTTGCACCCTTTGAGGAGATGAAAATATATCCTCATAAAAGTGGCACAATGAAATCACCTCTAGGCTTGTGGTAGCCTAAGGAATGAGGTGAGTCTCTAGATAGGGCTATCTACCTTGATGTACCACTTAAGATTGAACCTACAACTAAACTTGGGGGGTGAAAAGTGAGAAAGATAACTAAAAAAAAATAATATAAGGGAGGTGATACACCAAATTTACTAATTAATTATAACCATATATATGCTACACTTGAAATCAAAAGACAAACTAAACATACACTCTCTAATTATGTCTTCTTGTATCAATGTTACATTGTGGGGTTATCGATGAATGTGTAAATATAGGAGGACTAGAAAATAGGCCTTTAATGTCACTAATGAATATAATAACTCAATTAAAATTTGAAATTTCATATAATACATCACATGTCCTATAAGAAGAAGCTAAAAATAGGTGAGAGAATGTGATAACTTACTAAGGAATCCATAGTCTTCACTAAGTAAATCCAACATTCAAGTAACACACACCAAGTATAGTAATGGAAGAGGATAAAATTATTCATTTTATTGATTAAAAGGTATACAAATGAGTATGGATTCACCGTACTTAGGTGGAGCATCCCATACAATGCCAAAATGGCTAGTTCTTATAGAACTTGATAGAGAGAGAGAAGAAGAGAAGTAAAAGGGTCACAAGGACACTTTTCAAGCTAATTAAATGAGTTAATTATGCATGTGATAAGGAAATGGGACAAATAATTCAAGGTTAGGAGCTACAAGTTTCAACCCAAGTCACAAACTTGTTGGAAAGTGGCATAAAACTCTCAATTTTACATAAAAAAATTGTCTTCATGATTGGGCCTATTTGAACATCCCATAACCGATGAGAATTAGTAAAAATGATTGAAATATAAAAGGATGATCATAAAAATTCATATACATGCATTTTTTGCATGCCTATCCCTCTATAAACCTCTAAAAGTGAGCCATCATCATCTGTTGTCTATAAAACTGCCCTTCCATGCACCTTGCACACTTGGCCTCAAAATTGGCATCAATTGTCCATGAAAATATATTTAATGGAGTTAATTATGAGTTTAAAGGACATACATGTATTTATAATCATCAGGGACACCTTAAATTTATCTCACTTTAAGTTTTCCATCTTCTTTACTAGCTTGTCTAATATGCCATATTTGATTGGCTAAGTTGAATCACCTATTTTGGTCACTTAGATGTTATTTTAGGGCATGAAATTAATATTTAGATTTATCTCAAGTATTAATATTTCATATATATTTTTTTCATCTCTTAACTCTTCCTATAGTTTGCACAACATATAAAATAGTGAGAAAAAACCTATTTCTACCCCCATCCGTACAAGTCCATACAACTCATCTTGGTGTGAAGTAGCATGAGGGAGTCCTCTACAACCTCAAATCATAATTATAGACAAAATATCTCATTATATTATCAATACAACTCCATCTTCCCAATTGGGTCCTAGTTGAGGGTTTAGTAGGGTTTTAGGGTAGTTTTGGGTCTTAATCATTATTCATAAAAGTTTCACATCCACCTTGCAAAAAAATTCTAGAAAAGTGATCTTAGGGGACCTTTACAACTACCCTTAACTTCTTTGGTCACCATGCATAACCTCATGGAAGGTATGAGTAACCAACTTGCCTCATCAAGCTTGTTTTTCTAATTTACATGAGTTTGAGTTAGTTCAAAGTCCAAAAATGGATTTATTTGGATTTATTTGAACTTTTAGAGTTTTAATACCTCTTCAATAACCCCATGAACATTTTTCCACAAAGTTTAAGGCTTAAAGCATGATATAAGTGATGATAAACCTCCATTTAGACACTAGGTCTAGCCATGTCCAATAGGCCTACCTACAAGTTTGGCTCAAAATGATCTTTCTTGGTGGATTATATGCATCCAATAGCTTTAAAATATCCATAATTATCCTTTATACATGTTATAACTCACTATAATATTCATTCCATACTATAAATGAAACTTTCTCCTCATTTTCCCTTGAGACCTTGATTTTGCCCATTAGGTCTAACTACAAACCTAGGAGTATGGAGTACCCTATTTGGTTTCCCATGTTCTTTATTACTTTAACATGTTTTTATGGGTGTTATTCAACTTAAAAAACTCACTTTAATTGTATAAACAACTTCTTATTCATCTATTTATCACCCTCCTTTAAAACTGTAGGGTTCTTGCTCCTCAAGAGTGCTCTGCCTCTGAGAAAAAATAAAGGGGTGTTAACGTATATTATCAAACAAGATACATATTTGAGAGATTTACCTAGGTAAAAAAGGTTATGTGTACAAAAATTTAGCTCCTAAATAGGTCATTTGACCTTCTAAACACCTCAAGTTCCAAAATAGATAGTGAGAAATGATTGTATGCAAGGTTGGTTTGAGAGTGGACTACATTTTTTCTATAGAATCCCTGTCTTTTCTTGTTTTCCATCATGTTGGTGTAAAAATTTTATTATAAATTTTATTAATATTCCATAAATTCCACTCATACTTTAATCTCTCATAATCCCCTCACACATCATGATTTATTCAACCCTAAGTGCACCCTGTTAACTGTATCCCTATTTTGGAGGTCACTCAAAGGTGTGTGTATATAGATTGAGTCTAAGAAAAGGGTCTAAAAATACCCCTAAGTTTATTTGAATCATTTTATACCTATTTGTATTCATTATTATGAAATATGATTACCAAAACATCACTCTTCTAGCTGATTATCTATCTAACTACATTTTTTACGCTAGAGAGGATACTTATAGGTGTATTCAGTGAGGTTTAGCCTTGTATCTATTTTTATTTCCTACACTAAGCTTGAATTCCATCCACTCAGTCAATTGGACCTATTTTTCAAGCCTCTTTATGCCATGCCCACTCTTGAGATAACTAGTTTTGACCCAAATACCATCTTCAACTGTAGTTGGAGATTTTGTATGAAATATAGTACATGTAGGATGCTTTTGGATTTTCACCACCTATGTCAGGATTCTTAAGATCCCATTGAAGTAATTTAATGCCTTATATCATGTAGGCATAACCATATGAAGGCTTCCATGATTTTGGTCTCATACTTAAATTATAAGTATGGGGTTTGTCTGCTATAGGTGGCTAGTTGAGGGCTAGGAGATACCTATAGGTGTCATTGTAGGCATACACTCTTATCATTTATGCCAAATAGGTATCATTGGTAAACTTAGAATGAATTTGGTCATAGGAAGTCCTCCTATCATGATAACAAGTTGCATTATCATCTTCATATTAGAAACAATTATTTTGTAATTCAAGACCTGCAGATATTATTGTATGCTTTTAGTGTCCAAATACATACTTTTAGGACTCTCAAACACTAAGTCCATCTAGTATTAAGACCTCATTATTTTGTATAGTGTTATTCATATCATGGGACTATCCAATGAAGTTATCTAACCTCCAAAATAACCTATCTAGCATTCTTATTTAAAATCTCCTAAATTAGGCACGTTCTATTTTGTCTATTTAGAGACTTAGTACCAAAACTCAAAATTGTTCACATTTGGAGTAACACCCCACTTGCCTTGGCTTACCAATAAATAATATCTATAAAAATAACTTAAAAAACCCCATTAATACTTTTACAGCTTTGAATTCTCATTGTTTACATCCTTGTTAGATCTATATTAGAGGGAATCCTGTAAGTGTATATTTTGTATTACAGGTAGGGAGCATAGAGATTGAGTCTTATGCATGGAAAGTGTGAATTAGAGTCTTCCTTATCATTTATTAATCTCATATAATGAGACCTTCATATCAAAATAGACTTATCACAAGCTAAAAATTGTTCCCTATACCATTTATACTATATTCACCTTTAGGTGCTCTTTCATGGCTAGTATGAGCTTGATTTATCAACTTAGTTTCTAAGAATCACCCTTTAGTAGGGGGACTTCAAGCTTGCTTGTGCTATTGATCAAAGAGGAGATGGAATCAACGAATATTAAGACACATGAAATAACCACCACAAGCCATTTTCAAGGAAAAAGGACACTGCAACAAGTGAAAACTATCAAGTAGTCTTTCGATGACATACACCTATAAAATAAGGTGTTTGACTCATGAAAACTCTTAAAAATGTGCAATAAAAAATGGAATACATTAGAAGAGTAATTACACAACTTGTAAAAACCATTTCACCCATTCAATTATATGAATATACTCAAACAAGCAAGAAACCTACAAGGTTCATAAAATGGCAAGTAGATTTGCATAGTCAGCTTCAAATGGATGGTTTATAAAGCATAGTTTATCACCTCTCAAAATCATTTAACCTGAAACCCCTTGTGCTAACCATACCAAGCAAAATCTTGAGTGTCACTTTAATTTGACAAGATGGGTGAAAATGGAGTAGAATAGTTTTGGGCCAAAAATGGCATCTCCAAATCAATTCAAGCATGGAGATGAGTGTGGGGAAGCTTAAAAGACATATTTACATATTTTTAAAGTGGTACACTTCCCAAGGAGGTTGTACAAGTGCCATTTGCTTCCATTTCTTTAGGAAAATTGAATTTTCTCTAAACAACCTATAATATTTTTAGTTATTTTAGTTTCCTAAGACTTCTACGAACACATTAGGCATGACATCTTATTTTGACACTTGCACTTTTCCCAATAAACCTATACAAAGCATTAAATGCACCTTTTATGACCCCTCAAATGATCCAAAAATGATATAAGGACATAAAAAATAATTGACCAAAGCTAATATAACAATTGGATGACATCACTTAACCTATAAAACACCTCATGACAATATATTATACCCCCTTATAGACCTAAAAGCCAAGTTTTTTACTAGGGGTGCCCCAATTTGATGTAAAAGTCAAATATGGTCAACAACTATTTTTATTATATTATCAATATGATGCCCTAATCACCAATATTATCATTACCACTCTAGATTTCAATCTTTATATAACATCATTTATTTAAATTTTTATTTTGAGCTAAGGTATTGAGTAGGTTTCACAGCTTACCTCAAAACATGGGACCTAAATAGTGACTTAGTTTAGAGACAAAGCTGTAATAGTCCACTACATAGGAAAAAAATACAATAATTACTCAGTTGATCATAGTGCATACTAAATTTTTTCCTAAAAAAAATATTCAAATATAATCATGTCATTTGGACAACATCATAAGTAGTAGTTATCCATAAAAATGTGATTTCACCCTAGAAGTCAAAAACATCATTTTCCAAATTTCTCAGAATTATAATTAGTCTATACAAAGTAGTTTTTAGTGGTTACTTAAAAATATTTTTTAGATTTATACACAAGATTATCATAGATTTTACTTAGATTGGGGGCATCATGTGTGGCATTTGTTATAAAATTTTATATAGGTTTACTTAGTAATTTAGTTGGTATTACTGATGTTATCAGAATCAAATGTAATCATACATCATATTAGGGACATGTGCACGACACATGATCACTTTATTGCTCAATTTTGCATTAGTTTTTTATACAAGGAATGAAAATTTATATCATTCTCTATTTTTTATACACTAGACTTAAATCATACTATTTTTCACCAAAATTTCACCATTTTTTCAATAAAAATGAATCTTATTCCATGTGTATTGGTTGATTCATATTTTTACCCAATTTTGCACCAATTTTACTTTAGAATGATCTCTTGAAATTCATATAGGGATTATAAACTACTATTCTACTTGAGTTATATGTTGATGGCGTCAAGTGAATCTTGAGTTATTAATCAAAATACTCATTCTAATGAAGATTGAGTCAAGGATAGTCTGATCTAAGTGTTTCAATTAAAAAAACTCTCTAAGGGTTCCACCTCTCTAGTCACCAATTTTTGTACTAAAAAAATATAACAATTCATGTACATGAAAAATGTATATCCATTCCTTGTTATTTAATATATAAGTTTTTTTTTTCCATCTTAAATAAGGACTGATTTATACATGTTTCAATACAAATTTGCATGAAGCACAATTCAGTTTGTGGTTTACATCAAAGCCTACTCAACACATGTAATCTCAATTATAACTCTTTTTTTTACTCTAGTATTTTCACTTTGACGTAGTACTAGAATAAAAGGGAGGGAAATGTAGTCACTAAAATTAAAATTTAATGCTAAAACAATGCACGTTTGACCATCCTATATACACACTTAACCTATGCTTAGTTCCATGGTTTTAAACTACTTTCATTCTACTTATATGCAAATGGCCCTCTACCTTGAAGTAACTCTGATACTAATTATTCATATTCCTCATTCCAAATAGCCTAATATCATGCATTTATTGATTTATACTTATAGTGTGTCTATCTTTGCTCGTCACATAAAACCATACCTTTAGGATAATCTTACTGGATGGTAGTGTCTAAACACACTAGTTTCATCATGCCCCAAAATAATGGCTAGTTGATTAAATTCAACTTTAACCTAATGGGTCATCCCATATGCTTCACAATCCCAATTCAAATAATTCCCAACATGATCACCATATAAACACATTTTCTATTCATTTTTTCACTAGAGGCTTCTATTTTATAAATTACTAGAATTGTCTAACTACATATTGAGAGGAAATTACCTATTATTCCAAATTTTGAATACCTATAATCCAAGTATCTTAAATCTAGGTCTAATTACACCAATAAGGTCACAAGTCATTGTTCAAGCACCTAATCATGCTAGGATTGCATCAACATATAAAATTTCACTAGTATTTTACACATGCCACCATATCATGGGAGAACTATATGGAATTTGATCCCTCTTCAAAGTATTGATATGCAGGAAATAATATACTCATGGGGTGTTGAGGTCAAACACAAAATCAACCCCTAACCTATTTTTCCTATTCTACTACATTTTTTCCTCCTTATCATTGAGTTAAGGTTCCAAGTGAAGAAGGTACACAATGGATCCCATAAAAAATCGAGTGAATATGATCATACACACATGATTCACAAGAGAAATCACATCTAAAAAATCACATAAAGGGAAAAACCCTAAAAGACACTAATGCATCCTATAGATGACAACGTAGGCCAACCTTATCCAAATAGTCTAGCTTTGTCCCAAAGTAAAATGAAGCCCTGTTGTTATTTATCACATCTAAGATCCAAATATGTTATTTGTCTTTAGTACTTTGACCTTTTATCACATTTATATAAATATCAAATTTCAAATCAATTATGTGTATTTATTACATATCTTAACATTTTGATTTTACTCAATAATTTATCATGATTATATTAATACTCTATTAATATCTAATTTTTATAAAACAAGGAGACATTAACCCAAAATATTTTGATTCTCCTATAGCATTTAAAAATTATCTTATTCAATCTAGTAGGATAACTTCTTAAACAACATATCATTAAGTACTCAAGCTCACCAATCTTTTTATATGAAAATAGTGAGCTTATCCAACATTACACTTGGTATATCCTATGAGCTTAATGTTATTCATGAGGTAAATGACCTTATAGGAGAATTTGTAAATGAATTTATGTCTTTCAAAAGGTAATTTGTTATTCAAAATTTTCATAATTAGCTTGTTTTCCTAAGAATTCTATTGCGTAATATAGTAACATGTCATAACCCCCAACCCAAAGAAGTACAATGGCTTCTTCAGATTTGTCAAATAAAGGTAAATAAACCTTATTATTTCTATAATGAATCACTTAATCTCCAATAATCTATGATTTTTGAGTCTATTTATCAATAAATAGTTAAAAATTAGACCTCTATTAGAGGAACTGAATGGGTCAATAATGGTATTTTTTCCACCATAATGAAAAATGAGAGATCAAAGAAGAGTCTAATATGTATGAAAAGGGAATGATAACATAACCTTCCCACTTTCTTGAAGGGTCAATGATGTTAGGTATTCATTTGAGTCCTAAATATTTTTAATGTGCACTCAAAGGGAATGATAACATATCCTTCCCATTTTCTTAAAGGATCAATGATGCTAGGTATTTATTTGAGTCCTCTATATTTTTATTCATTTGATATATTTTATCAAACATATTTCAATTTGAAAGGTTACCTATAAAGATAACAAATGGAGAAATGCTCTAATGTTGATGAAAAAGAAACAATGGATTATTGCTTGGAGATATCATGATACAAACATGAATCTTGATTTGCAAGCTTATTATATATAGTTACATAGAGGATTCTAATGATAATAGGGAATCCCATTATAGAAATGGGCATAATGAAAATGATGTAGAAATCATGGGAACTATTTACCAAATGAATTTTAAAAGAAAAATTGAGATGAGAATGAATGAACTCATAGAAGCAGAGGACATTGATGGTTTATTGGCTACAATAGGGGATATGGTTAAAGATGAGGCATTGTATCCTCTTGAATAATAAACTTGGGAGAACATCTTTCATGAATCTTAAAAGGATGATAATGGTGACCTATTTTTAGAGATATTTTTTTTTGTAAAATATAACTATAACAATAAAAAATAGGCTCGTTGTGCACCTGAGTTGGCCTAATGGTGAAGAACATGTGTTCCCAAAAAGGAGGTCATGATTTCTAATCCTACAGGGGGTAAGGTATGCACACCTTTATAAAAAATATCCACATGCAATGGTCTAATTTGCTCGATGTTCAATGTGACAGGGGTCGACATGTGACTTGAAACCTATTTTCAATGTGATGAGGTAAGTCCATAATCCATGGCCAAGGATACTATTCATTGCTAGTCTAGACATTCTGATTACAAAAATGTTAGTACCCAAAATTTTGATAATGAGGTAGGGGTGAGTTAGTGAGGTAACTTAGATGTATCCAAGTTTACTAAGGTTTAATTTCCACTGAGGTATGAGGTTGGATGTGGATGTTAATAGTGATATTGGTGTCCATAGAGTGTGCAGGTGGATTCATGGTAGCTATGGTATATTCAATAAAAGTGGTATTGTCATACAGTTTGAGTGGCTTGTAGTTGGTAGGCTATAACATCTCGTCTTGTGGTAGATCTAGTAATTATGGAAGCTATTATGATTTAATAGTTAGAACAACTTGCAGTTTGTGGGCTATAACATCCCATCAAAATAGTATTGGTGTTATGGATCTAGGCCCCCAATTGTGTCCCAAATCAGTTGGAACTCTGATAAAAAGTGTATTAGGTAAGGATCCCACCAAAACTAGTAACAATCCAAAAAATAAAAAGCTCACGTATACTCTTGGGTTGAGAAATAAAACCTGAACATGAGAAAAATAAAGTGCATTCCAAAGGATGATTATTTTTGGATAGGATTAGAATATCCATATAAGGGTCCTATTTAAATTCAATGCTCTATTACAAAGCTTGAAGATATCATGAACTGTAATGATTATGAGATTGTTTATTCTTATCTTGGAATTAAGGAGCCAATAGATAATTTCTTTAATAAAGGGAAAGTTTTTTCAATAGATAACATTGATGAAGAGTGATATATTGTTCTATTTTTAAAGAAAGGAAACTCTAAGGAAGAGGTGTTTTATCTTGATAAACTCAAATGGCCCCCATTATTATAATAAATTTTATCTCCAAAGAATTTTTCAAAATAGAAGACAAGTAAAATTGGACCTACCAATGGTAATAATAAAGGGTTAGTTCAATATTCAAGAGAGAAGCTTCCCATTTTGAAAATGTGATGTCCTATCAGATTATATGCTCACTCATATATTTTATAAGATAAAATTCCCATTATCATTATCTCATAATATAAAATGGAGCTTAAGTGTTAAATATTGATCAATTCACCCATCATATAAAACCGAAAACACAAAATGGAAGCAACACAAAGCAGAGGCAAATATTGAATAAATGAAAATGCATACACTATTTCTATTCTTTTCAAACACTATTGATATATCAAAAATATCTAAGTGTCTTAAATTGATCAAAATAAGTAAATATTTTACTCAACTATTAAATGGGTACCATTAATCTCTTCTTTGTTAATTAGTTAGGATAAAATTTATTTTTAGCATTATAAAGTGCTCTATACTACTTTGTATACACTTAGTGAAGTTATGCATGATTTATAGTTTTATTTTAATACTTCATAGGATTAGTAGTATTATAAATAAGTATTTTATCCATTTTTAATAACTATGCATATAATTATAAGAAGGAATCTATTGGGGCCCCACCCTTTAACTAGAAAAATTGTAGTGCATATCAACAAGATATTACATGGCTTGATTCAAAACTATATAAATAGAAAATAGTCATGTTTTAATATATATTTTTATTCCAATTACTTACCTTCCATCAGGATAAAGGCTCAAATGACACTGTAACTTATCTTATAACTTAGTGGCCACCACAGTCAAATCAATAAATGTAACAACATCAGGGAAAATTGAGATAAAAGCCATAGATTCTAGAATTAGAAAAATTGATCCCAAAGCAGAAAGCTCCACCTCATGATCAATTAGAGAAAATAAAAAAGTGTCCCCGTCATTATCTAGTATATAAATATAGGGCCTATGCGTGATCCACAAATGTTTTAGATTAGTAATTGGGGGAAGAGCATTAAAAGGAAGAAGATGATAAATCAACAATTAGAAGATGCCAAACATTAGACTAACTTTGGCAAGGTAAATAATGAATTGCTTTCGTATGGTAGATGGGGTTTGTCTAGTAAACTTAAATTGGTCCATGCCCATTATCGAGAGTATGAAATAAATGTAAAAATCATCAACACCCATTAGAAAAAATATAAAAGGCAAAATCTCTTAGTGAAAATCAAAAGAATCCATCAAAATAAACAAATGTAAAAATCATCAACACCCATTAGAAAAAATATAAAAGACAAAACCCCTTAGTGAAAATCAAAGGAATCTATCAAAATAAAAAATTAAAAATCATCAACACCCATTAAAAAAAATATAAAAGACAAAACCCCTTAGTGAAAATCAAAGAAATCCATCAAAATAAAACCAAAAATAGAATAAATGGAGAATTAAGATGGATAGTTCTTGATAGAAAATGGTGGTGGAGGCATATATATTTAAATAAAAAGGGTATGTGTGCTACCGTTCAATAAATTAATTGATTAATAATTTTAGACCTTGGCCGCCTATGAAGGGTTAAGTATTCATCAATTCTAAATTATAAAATTTCTTGAAATTAATAAGGTTCATATAATGAGACGGATTAAAAGCCAAGTGTCCCATCAAGGATTAATGATCGAGTGAGTTGAGCTCATCAATAATCAATAAAATTAAAATGGAGCCTATTAAGAGAGACAATTTTTTTGATGTGACTAAGTGCATAAATGAGTCACATTAATCAAAGGTAAATCTTGTTATGATTTTTATTAAACTCAAGAATAGTCTAAGCCAACAAATTATAAAGCAAGGATTGAGATGGACACATGTTTAGGTTTCATAATTACTTATTTAAACAAGTGTATATCCCATCAACTCTTTAAATTTGGACCCTTTGGAATAATATTTTAAAATGGTCATGACTCCATGGTCCAATAGGTAAACCATATGGATTTGAAGCTCGATAGGCCAAATCTTCCCTCAAAGTCACAAAAATGTAGATTAAAATGTTACATGAATGAGATACTTCTTCACCAAACAAAGACACTTTTCAAAAGGATATAAGGTGAAATGAGAGTGGTTTATCATCTCTCATATGCTAAATAAACTGGTTCATTGGGAATTTTAATGGTCTACATACTTTGATTTTGTTGACTGGATTGCCTTATTATTTTTCTCTCTCTTATATTATCACGAATTATTTTGAATTCACCTTTTTATTCCAAGGTAAATTTGTTAAGTATTAGTCTCTTTATAACCTCTATGTTATTTTTTCAACTTGATAAACGCTGTAAGATATCTCATTTCTTAGGAGGACTTCAAACCATTTATATTCTTAATATTTAATGCAATGAGGAATTTTGATTAAATATGATGGAATTATTAAAGGTAGTCAATTTTAGGTAGGTACCATTTTTTTTTATCTATTAAGACTTTGGGGACTTTTTAAAAGGTCAACAGAAGGTGGTAGCTTTGAGTTCTTTTAATAAAAATGGTGACCTTAATTTGTAAAATATATATACAAGTAAATAAATTATATTGGATAAAATTTAAATGGTATAACCCACAAATTTATAATTGAAATTTTTTGCATAATCAAATTAGCTAAAGCTAAAAGTACTGATAGGTTAAAAACTCCCTCTAACCATCAAATCTTCTTAAAAATACATTGGTGTGAGTACACACTAAAATAATAGGTGTCAAGCCTAAGTCTATTTAAATTATTTGAATGATGTGATCACCTAAGAGTGCCTCCATCCATTGGATATCTTTCAATCCATCCATCCATTATATTAACTCTCCAATGTCAATTCTTGATCATTTAACATGGTGATTTGTAATTATAGGGACTACTTGAGTAATAAATGAATCACTTTAGATGTTGAAGCCTCCCCTTCAATCCATTTACTCTTCAAGGACATATTTAGCATATGATTTATAGTATGATATTTTTAATGTAAAACACTCAAAATAGGTGGAAATAATATTTTATTGACATCAGTGAATGCATTCACCAACTACAGTGAGGTGTTTAAAACAAAGGTGTTACCACTGCCAGTAAATAAATCAATACAATGGGAAAAGATCAAAAAACCATTTCATTTAGGGAATTATCTATTATTTAGACATGTTCATGCCAAGTACATAAGGAAAGCATGAATATCTTGATTAAATATATTAAACGAATCAAAATGAATAAAAAAGTTATGAAAATCATGCATGGACATAATATAACAATAGAGGACAATAATTTAGAATTTACATTCAATACTACACTTATACATTAATGAACTAAGAATTAAATGTTTTCCCCTTTATTTTCTCCCTTATTTTTATTTAATATGTAATTTATCATTTTTAGAAAAAGGGATAATCTTCCTCTACTTAATCTATATCTAAAACCCTGTTATCCTATTATGTATGAATATCTTGAACCATATTTTGGAATGTAATGTGAATGTGTATAGTTTCTGCAAGTGAAAATATTTTGTGGCTCCCTTTTGCCTTCCCTCTAGTTTCTATATTTATAGTACCCATGTGTTTATTCTTGACCTTGCATTCATTTTATTTATTTATGTTTACTTCCCTTCTTACATGCTAATAAAATTGAGTTTGCATAGGTATGGGGTCATCCCATTTTATTATTATGGTGCATCACCACATTTTATTTCATGTTTCTCTCTCCCATTTTCCCTTTAAAGTTTTAATTTCATGTTGGTAGAGTAAAATTAGAGTAGGATATTGGAACCAAAGTGACTGAGAGTGGGGGGGATGAATTAGTCTTCAAAAAATTTCATTCAATTCCATTTAACATATATGAACCATTATAACAAGCACATACATATTAGCAAGCATAAGCACCAAATCATAAGGGCATGAAACACATGAACACAAAATATAAATGGAAAAAATCAAGGGGGAGAAAACCCACTAATGAAACAAATGGAATAAAATCTTATAAGACAAACATCAATCTTTAGTGAAGCACCAACTCCATATGGAGCACCAACCCCAACTAGCTCAACACCAACTTGGTTAGACTTTATCAATCACCCACTTATAAGGAGGTACCAACACCATAGATGAATAAAATATAAATAAACCACATAATACACTTTATAACCTTCGTAAAACCTTATTTATCATACAACATATGATGATCTTCTTCCTCAGCTCTTCACTCACTTTTATCCCTCTCAAACTGGCTTTCAACCTTCTTCGCTCAACTAGCCCTCTTCATGGCTTGATTAGGTATTATGACCTTGATCCTCATATGTATAACTTATATTATATATTCATGACACTTATTTTATGGTTTTAATAACCTCATTTTTATATCCAATGATCTATATCATTCACTTATTCCCCCACTCTCTCTTAACACACACAAATAGGCCTAAACTGCTTTACTATTGTACAAGTCACTTGATCATATCCTTCTTAGTTGGACACAAATTAAAATATATTAGGTCAGTCATGAATATGTATTATCATATTAAAATATCATGCCTTAATCATGAATCAATCAATACATTAGGTCAGCCATAGCTCAATTATCCCTTACTCCTCTTTTAAGCTTAATGGAGACCTAATAAATCTTATTAACAACACATTACCATTTGATATTTATTGAAGCATATTAAAAAAACTAAAATAGAAGGAACACATCATATTACACCCCAATATACCTTAGCCAAATCCAATTTAGGTCCATGACATCTTTTAGGTCTAATCATCATTTGAACCCTTTTCTTAAAACATTGTTCATAAAAGTCCTGTGCATATACATAAACTCTGTCTTGAAAAACTTAGGAATTTTTCCAAAAACCATGGAAAAAATTTACATATTCAAAAACTCATGACCTCAAGGTCATCAAAAACTTCATCAGATTCTTCAACTTATGGTATATAGGCTCAAACTCTTCTCTGCAAGATGCTTACTCAGAACTACCAACTAACTTTAAAACACAGTCAAGGAAACATGAACTTATGACACCTAATTGAATAGTTTCAAGAGATTTAAATGTATGAAAAATATATTATAAATCCTTAGATAAACCTACATCAAATAGGTCATAATATCTAATGAAAACTATTGGTCTTGCAAATCAATTTATTAAACTTCTCTCTCACAGACTCTACTTAATTAGACAAGCCATTTTGGATTGAATGTTATAACCTCTTACACTAAATTTCAAGATTATGAAAAGAATGGATAGATCATTAAATTCCAAAAAAACATCATCAAACACTTCAATCCATCATTCTTATGTGAAAATGCATCAGGAATCATCTTCTCACTTCTACATGATTTTCTTACTATTTGCACCACTTAGTATATTAATGACTGACCAACTTGGATCACCGGATTTGCACTCTTTAGATTTGGAACCTATCCAAAAAACTTCATGGAAAACAACTACAAGTCTCACACTTTGACCTTCATCCCTTGAGTAACTTTGACTTGATTAATTCAATTTGCTACAATAAAGTTCTAAAAGATAAGCACTTTCCTATAGGGTCTGCTCACTCATCTAAGAAACCAATCATACCTAGAGATTCCTGGGAGAATTAAATTCAACCTCTAGTCACTTAAATGGCCATATAAAACCATTCTAATCCCTTTATAATAATATTTTCAACATTAAGTCATTGTTAGGGTTCTTTGAGGCTTTAGACCATCTTCCAGTCTTAATGATCATTCATAAAACTTATCTCCTCTTTATAGAAACCAATTATCAAAAATTTGAGATATAATAATTCCTCATTTACCATGAATATATTATATTCTCATGAAAATGCTGCATGTGCCAATGACCACTTGAAAAACCTTCTCAGGTAGACCATTCTTCATTCTATGCGCTCAAGAAACCTTGAAACACTTTTTCAAGCCTTTTCTTGCAAACCATGACCTAAAAATTCATGCACATACTAAAAATAACTTGAATAACCTCTATCAATGTTCAAATATTCATCCATGTCATGGAAACTAGTCTTGATACTCCATCTGGCCATCATCTCTCTTCTTGCTTTCTTGGCCTCAACCTGTAAGTCTTATTAGGTCTTGAAGATGATCTTCTAACCATTGTCCAAGATATCAAAACTTCATATATATGTCATGAAATATCATATCATGATTAAATACTATAAAAAATCCTTCATATGTCTTTTCAACAACTCATGATGCCTCATTAGGCCAAGCAAGATCTATAACTAGTCTAGTTGCAGACTTGGACTGAAGTACTTATCCTTGTAGACTTAACCTTGAAATTTATCTTGAGTGATTAAATGCCTCTTATGTATGCTCAATTAAATTTATATAATTACTCTTCCTTAGATCTAAAATTGATTATGTTAATAGATTCTTATAGATCTTTGAAGCTCAACTAAAGATCTTCATAGCTCATTTAGAGCATATTTAGAGTTGTGCACATAGATTTTTAGAGCTAAGCTTCTAATAATTTTCAAGGTCCTCAAAACCTCATGTACAAACTCAAATGACCTCTCTCATTCTCAAACACTATCAAGTATTCTTCAGAGCATTCTCATCTTTGTATATGATTTGAAGCATCTTTGAAACTTCTTACACATATCTTCATAGCATACAATTTCTTCTTCAAAGCTCACGTATGTCATCATGATACCTACACATACCATATAATAAGGTCTAGACAAAGCTTTGCAAGTTGATATACACTTGACATATTGACCTATACTTATTCATGCTGATTCTCAATGATTTCACTTAAGATAACATGAGAACAATCTTCAAAAAATACTCTCACATTATTACTTATACAAAAACAACACTCACTATGCTAGTAATAGAACTCATCATACACATACCTCAAAGCTTAATTTACCATGAAACATTCAAAATAACCTTTGATCAATGACATTAGATTGAAATCAATGAAAACACTTATTCCAACTATTCAACAATCAATGACAATGTTCAACAATCTCTCCCTTAATCAATGACAATGTTCAACAATCTCCCCCTTTGTCATTGATGTTAATCACATTTATAAACCTATGCCAATAATTATTTCTTTTTCTCACCCTTTCTGATCTTGACTTTTCTTTCTCCCTTTCTAATCTTTGTCCCTCTTTGACATTAATAACAAAGGTCTTCCACAATAATCATCTCTTTCAAAATGAACTCAGATTATAAGATAATTTCAACACATATCAAGATTTAGTCAATAACCTAAATATCTCCCCCTCAAACCAAGAATCCACCATGAATTTTTTATTCATAGACATCAAGGGTTACTTGTAACTATTAAAGTCATACTTTCTACCTTTGAGCTGATAATTTCTCTCAAAGACACTAGATGACACATAGTCTTCAACAACTATGACAACCATCTATGACAACCATTCTCAAAACCTTCTCTCAATTAGGTCACTCTCCCATTTGATCCATAAAAAAATCAACAAACAGTGTCTATGAAGTAACTCAAACACAATCTCTCCTTAAATCCATTCATATCAAAAAGCAATCACTTTTTTGACAAAGAACTCAGATCTACCATGCTCCTCCTTAGATCAAGTATATATTCTTTCAAAGTCAAATCACTTACCTTCCTTGATATGACTGAAAAATATCAAACTCTTGATCACACAAAAGGCTATCCCATACTTGACACTAGCTATAGAATTAGGGACTCCTCCTTTGTATTCACAAATCAAGCTCAATTATTCACACAAACAGATACCAAAATCTTATATCTCATATACCAATTATCTGCATTTAGATTTTAGATACTTGATAACAGCATTAGATTTCTCATCATGTTACCTTTTACACTTCAAACCATAGAGATATAAACATAGGAATGGATAATATCTATCTTCAACTCCTTGATTGCAACATAGACAATATAGAATCTTCTTAAAAGGAAACTTCTTTGACTGAAACCTGATGCTTATACATCCATGCTCATAAGAACTTGCAAGCCACCAAACTTTCATGATTGAGCATAATCAAATCATGATCATTGCCAACAAACTAACTTTCTCTTAAGATAGAACATCTAAGAATCTTCACATGCTTCCATAGACTTATGAGTGTCTTCATGAAGCATAATAGAGACACCCTATTCCATAGGATTTTAGAACAAAGTGAATTCAAGAGATGACCACATCTCCTCTCTTTCTTTTTTGACCATATTGCACTTACTAGACTGATTAATTTATTTTAGTCCTTTTAGACTTGTCTATATTCTTTGGATTACTATCCTTAATGTCCATATTAATAGCAAGTATGTTACTCATCTTCTTATCTCTTTCAACCATCTTACTTTCCAAAGCATTATAACTAGAAGATAACAATAGGTGTTCTTAACAAGGATCTTGTTTAACTGAAACAAGTAGTTTACTTTGATCTATGGCAACTTAGGACTAAATATCACTATCTTTTCAACAACTTCTAATAACAAGTGTTCCTCGCACACCTTCTTATTTTGTTCTTCATCTATCACAGTTAGTAATCTATCTTGACCCTTGGGCTCAATCTGATCTATCCTTACTAATTTTGGTTTTCATATATTAAATTTCCTTCTTTCTTTCACTCTAAGATCTCCAAATTTCCTATTTTGACTTAATGACTTTCCAACTCTATTAGGATAAAATCTTATAATGTGTCCTACATTATGATAGCTGTAACACATCACCTTATACATACCATTTGACTGATGTGAATTGTGACTCCTTCCCTAATTCCATGAGTACTAATTCTTGGAGGGTATTCTATATTTTATTTCTCTATGACCAAACTGACTGCATGTAAAATAATAACCATTAAAATAACTAGAATACCTTGTAGCATTGGGCTATCTGATAGGTCTTTTTAAGTTGATCTTCTTGTCTTTAATAATATTCTTCTTGATTTTAGGTGCCTCATTTTGGTCTTATTTGAAACAATGACTTGTCTTTTCACTTAAATTTTTTTGACTACTCAAGATATCATTTAGAGCCTCAGTTATTTTTTCAAATTTCACAAAGCTCTTCACTTTTCTAGATGCTTGATCCAACTCAGCTTTTAAATATTCAATTTTAGTTTCATACCTAATGCATTATTTCTCTTTGGCCTTTAGGTTTTTTTTCACAATCTCCATATATTCCTTAACTTGATTGATTATCTCATCATACTCCTTGGAAGTGTTGCTCAACCTTTTCTCAAACAAACTGATCTATTCCTCATAATCTTGAACTAATGACTTTAGTTTCTTGTTCTTCTTCTTCTTCTTCACAAGATTCAACTCTTTTAAAGCACTCATGAGTTCATATTCAAGATCTACTTTAGCTTCTCCTTATTCACTATCATAATATACTTCTTTATCTGATTATACATCAACCATAAGGCTTTCCCATTTAAACAACCATTATTATCTGATTCTATGTCTATGAAAAAAGTTTCACTATTGTCATGTTCAAATTCATTGCTGCCATCATCACTATTAGATGTGTCTGAATAACTTGCATCAGATGAACTATCTTCTTTGAAATAGAAACTATTCTTATTTTTTAATGATCATTTCCTTCATTCTTATTAAAATCTCTTGTTATTTATAGACTTGTATACTTTTCTATCATCTCCATGGTGTTCATCATATTCTTCATTATGCTCATATTTATCCTTGTTAGGATACTTGGTTGTAAAGTGACCAATCTTGCCACAACTAAAACATTTAAAGGGTAGATTACCCTTGTACTTGCCTGAGCTAAACCTTAACTTTCAAGCAAACATAGCTATGAGTTAATCATCATCACTATATAAACATACCTAATCTTTGACCTTTTTGGCCTTTAACTTCTTTTCAACTTTGAAGGTTACTTCCTTCTTGGGAGGTCTTCCTTCATTTGTTCTCATCTCATAGGCATTCAAGATGCCATGAAGTCCATCCATTTCTAGCTTATCCAAATCTTACATCTCTTCTACTACAGGCACCTTAGAATAAAACTTACGATTTAGTGATCTCAACACCTTTTGGATAAAAGTAGACTCTTTCACTTCTTCTCCTAATCCTCTAATGATATTGACAACTTCATCAACCCTTAATAGGTAAGATGTAATGGTTTCATTTTCATTCATCTTTAGGCTTTCAAACTATATTCTGTGAGTTTGTAACTTATCCAAATTCACCTTGGTGTATCCTTCATATATGGTCTTAAACTTGTCCCATATATATTTGGATGATACATGATGAATTATCTTTACAATCTCTACCTTCGATAGGCCACACAAAATGGAATTCTTTACCTTGGAGTTATTTTCACTATCCTTCTTACCTGTTGCATTTGTTGGTGGAATAGGGGTGAAATATAACCATCCACAACTGACTCCCAAATATGATGTCCTTATGACATAAGATATATCTTCATTTTAAACTTCTAAAAGGCATAATTATATCCATTGAATAATAGAGCCTTACTGGTAGAGAAACCACCTTGAGCTTGTTGTCTAGTCATCTTTGCTTTTTAAGATCTCCTTTAGGATTTTAGACATGATAAAAAGGACCAAGATATGATACCAATTTTTGGAATAAAAGTGACTAAAATGTGGGGGTGATCAATTTTCACAAACTTTCATTAAATTCCATTAAACATATATGAACCATTCTAACAAGCATGTACATCTTAGCAAGCATAAGCACTAAATCATAAGAACATGAAACACATGAATATAAAATATACATGGGAAACCCTCAAGTAGAATAAAACCTATTAAAATATATTCTTATAAGATAAACATCAATCTTAGTGAAGTACCAAATCCACATGGAGCACCAACCCTAACTAGCTCAACACCAACTTAGCTAGACTTTAGCAAGCACCCACTTATAAGGAGGCACCAACCCCATAGATGACTCATCACCAAATCATCCACTTGATACACTTTATCACCTTCAAAAAACCTTATTTTTCATAAAATATATGATAAGATTATTCCTTAGCTCTTTGCTCACTCTTGTCCCTCTCAAACTAGCTTTCAACCTTCTTCGCTCAACTAGCCCTCTTCATGGCTTGATTAGGTCTTCTGACCTTGATATTTATATATAAAACCTATGTTAGATGTTCATTAAACTTATATTATGGTCTATATGATCTCTTTATTCTCTCTAATGATATATATCTTTCACTTATTCCCCCACTCTCTCTTAGCACACATAGATAAGCCTAAACTGCCTTGTTTTTAAAGAAGTCATTTGATCATATCCTTCTTAGTTAGCCACACATTAAAATATCTTAGGTTAGACATGAATAGGTCTTATAATATTAAAATAACATGCCTTAATCATTAATTAATTAATATATTAGGTCATCCATAGCTCAATTATCCCTTACTCCTCTTTTAGGCTTAATAGAGACTTAATAGGTCTTCTTAACAACACATTACCCCTTGATCTTTCTTGAAGCATATTCAAACACCTCACTGTTAAGCACATGATATATCTTCTAATTAATAAAATTAATTTTGATTTAACCACTTAATCATACATTCAAAATATTCAATAAAACTAAAAGAAATAATATGCACCACATAAGAGAGAGAGACACTAGATTTTATGTGGAGACCCAAAGTGGGAAATACCACAGAGAATAATCTCAAGTATATAAATGAGCACCAACTCAAGTTACAAAGTTTTCAAGCACCAAATTATAGGATTACCAACCCCTTTACTAAGCACCAACATAGTAATGATTCATGAGCACCCACCCATAGGAGCACCAAACCCTCTTGTGTATAAAACTCCAACTATCTCTCAATGTTGCTTTCTTAACAAATGATAGCATACATATTTTCACTTTTATCTACTTTCCTCTACTCTTCTTAGCTAGATAAAATCATTTTCTTCTATAATACAAATGGTTTCCCAATCCTCCTTTTATATCTTTCCAAATTACCTTTGGCATTCACCCTTTGTGACCTTTCAACTCACATGGAAAATGGTGACAAACTTACATGACCCTTCAAATCCTTTCTTTGTCTTTACCTAGTGACTCTTTGAATTCATTAAGGTGACCCTTCATGGAAAAATGCATCCTTTTCTTCTTTTTTCTTTAGTGATGACTCTTAGACTTCCTCATGGACCCTCTTTTGTCTTTATGAAACCAATTTTTTTTTTAAATATTTAATTATTATTAACACACTTTAGCCAAGATATAAACATTAAAAACACCTTTAGACATTAAATGCTAATTTGAAATCAATGACAATATTTACAACACTCACATGGTGGGAAAACATCATATGCCACTCTAATAGACCTTATACAACTCCACTTTATGTACATAACACATTTTAGGTCTAATCATCATTTGAACCCTTTTCTCAAAACACTGTTCATAAAAGGCCTATGCATATACAAAAAATCTATCTTGAATAACTAAGGCATAAACTCAACTTTAATAAAAAATGATGGAAAAAATTTAAATATTCACAAACATCATAACCTCAAGGTCATCACAAACTTAATCAAATGCTTCAACCCAGGGTATATAGGCTCAAACTCTTCTCTACAAGATGCTTACTTAGAACTGTCAATTGACTTCAAAACATAGTCAAGGAAATATGAAAATTTGACACCTAATTGTATAGTTTAAAGGGACTTAAATGCATTAAAAATATCTTATAACATACTCAAAAAAAATCCATCAAACAATTCATAAGATCTAATGGAAACTTTTAGTCTTATAAACCAATCATACTTGGATATGCATATGAGAATTTAATTCAAACTAAAATCACTTAACTATCCATATCAAACCATTTTTATCCCTTTAGAACAAGATCTTCAATATGAGGTCATTATTAGGGCTCTTTGAGGGTTTAGACCATCTTCCAGTCTTAACGATCATTCATAAAAATGATCTCCTCTTTCCAAAAAATAATGCTCAAAAATTTGAGATAGAACCCTTCCTCATATACCATGAATAGATTATATTCTCATGAAAATTCTGCACATGCCAACTATCAATTGAAAAACCTTCTCAGGTAGACCATTCTTTATTTTGTGCACTTGAGAATCCTTAAAACACTTTTTCAAGCCTTTTTTTGCAAACCATGACCTAAAAATTCATGCACATACTTAAAAAAACTTGAATCATATCTTTAAATGTTCAAATACTCACCCATTTCATGAAAACTAATCGTGATACTCCATTTGGTCACCATGTGTCTTCTTGCTTTCTAGGCCTTGACTTGTAAGTCTCATTAGGTCTTGAAGCTGATCTTGTAACCATTGTCCAAGATCTTAGCACTTCATATATATGTCACACAATCTCATATCATGCTTAAATACTATCAAAAATCCTTTATATGTCTTGTCAATAGCTCATGATGCTTCATTAGGCCAAATAAGGTCTAAAAATAGTCTAGTTACAAACTTGGACTGAAGTACTTACCCCTGTAGACTTAACCTTAAAACTTATCTTGAGTGATCTAATGACTCTTATGTGTGATAAAGTAACCTTATACAATTTATATTCTTTAGAGCTAAAATGGATTATCTTCAGATCTTCTTACAGATCTTTGATGCTCGACTAAGGATATTCATTGCTCATTTGGAGCATCTTTAGAGATGCACACATAAATCTTCAGATTTGACCTTATAATCATTTTCAAGGTCCTCAACAAATAATGTATAAAATAAAATTATCTCTCTCATGCTCAAATAGTGTCAAGTATTTTTTATATCATTCTCATCTTTGTATCTTATTCAGAGCATCTTCTAAACTGTTTACATAAATCTTTAGAGCATACAATTTCTTCCTCGGATCTCACTCATTTCATCATGCTACCTATACATACCATATCATAAGGTCTAGATAAATATTTTTAAATTTATAGAAACTTTACATACTAACCTATACTCTCTCATGCTGATTCTCAGTGATTTCATTCAAGCTAAAATCATAACATTCTTCAAATAGTATTCTCACATTACTACTTTCATACAATAATAACACTCACTATGATATCAGAAAAAATCATAATACACATACTTGAACATGAACCCTTCAAAAGAGCCTTTGACATCAATGACATTAAATTGACATCAACGTCAACACTTATTCCAACAACTCAACAATCAATGACAATGCTCAATAATCTCTCCCTTAATCAATGACAATGTTTAACATGGAAATCAAACTAGTTATCTCTGGAGGTTATCTACAAGTACCAATCCCACACTAAGCATAAATCACATGTTATGTTTGATTTATGGGTTGAATTTAATCAGATAAATTATAACATCAATAATTCTTACATATTACTCATCTCAAAATAAAAATATTAAACACACCCTGTGTAACATAAATATAAACAAAAATATGTACAAATATTAAAATCACATTTGTAAACACATTTGTATCCTCAAATAAATATTTTATCATCAAATCTCATTGATAATCTAATACTAATATGCTTAAGTTAAAATAATATAAGTACAAGTGTGAAAAGGGATGGGAAAATGAAATGTCTCAATTTAACCTTGTAAATATGGACTAGTGATATTACCCATTGTAGCAATAAAATGGGGTAAGTGATATGCCCCATTATAAAAATACACCCCTATAAGGATAAGATATAGTAATGAATAATGTAATAATAACATGCCCCAATAGATACATGGTAAAAACCATGGGAACATAAACACCAAACATAATATAATAAAATTAATAGCATGTATTATAGAGATCATGGAACTAAGAATATAGTATCACATAGTATATTTAACCAATTTAAACCCACCAAATCATGTATCCAAATGGAGAAAGTGAAAATAATAAGGGACATAATGTGATGAAATCAAACAAGAGATAATCACACATGAGCGACACCACTTAATAGATAGAACATCATCTATAGGAAATACAAGATAAGCCAAGCCAAATAGTATGGATAGGCAAACACATGCAATAAATTCAATAAATCATAGGGAAAATAAGATAACACACATTTTAACAAACATGTAACTAAGCAAGAAAAATATAAGCTAGAATAAGATATGTAAAATAAAATATAAAGGTCAGTATGAGAATGGAAAGTAAGAAGGATATAACCTAAAATCCATTGAAAATTTCTTCGAGTATAAGTATGGACCTAGGTGTTGGCATGATGAAGCTATGAAGTAAATATAAATATATGATCATATATAACCTATATCCTACATCTAACTCAAATAACACCATGAGGAACACATACATGACAATGTATATGGAAACCTATAACAATAGGTAGATAAACATGATATATAACAATGTACTACTTTGTAACCAACAAATATAAAGAAAAATAAATCATCATTTTTATTTGTATATATATATTTAGAAGAATGGAACAAATACATATACAATCCAAGAGGAGTAAAATAAATAGAACCAAGAAACAAGCGAAGAGGAAAAAACAAGAAGAAGCAAGAATCCAAAAATAAATAAAACAAGACACAATAAAATGAGTGAATGCGAGAAGAAGTAATATAAAGAGTATCCCTACTAACCTACAACTTCCCTTCGAACTTAGTGCACACTAAGGTGGAAGTCCTGTGTGTGTGTGTGTGTGTGTGTGTGTGTGTGTGTGTGTGTGTGTGTGTGTGTGTGCGTGTGTGTGTGTGTGTGGTGTGTGTGTGTGTGTGTGTGTGTGTGTGTGTGTGATGTAATAATTGGGAATTCCATGTAGGATTTCGTAAGGAGAAATATATTCAAAGAGAAAGGGCCAAATACAAAATTCAATCTATATAAACCAAATTGATATATTATAGAAAATAAAACATTAAAAAGTAGGTAACTTAAAATTTCAAAATAGAAGAATCAAGAAGCAATAGAAGGAAACATGATGAACCTAAAACCATACACATTGTTAAAGAGAAAAAAATCACTATAGAACATAAAAAATATGGGAAAATAGAAAAATAAACTATGAACAATAAATTGGTCTATTGAAGCACATGAGATAGGCTAGCTTAGATAACTGGTGATCCTATCTAAATGTCTTTAATAATCTACCAAATTATGTTCATGATCAAGATCCATAAAATCCAAGGACCATAAATCTAAGGAGATATATGTGCTACTAGTATCATTTGAAATGTAACCCTGATATGTACAATAACTTGAATCATCATCCCTAGTAGTATAATCATTATTTTGGAAATTAACTCCAATAGATGTTATATCCTATTGAAAATAAGAATTTTGTTTGGATCATTTCTAGATGTTTTAGATTTAAATAAGGTAATATGTTGTGTTAATACTAACTTATCACATGGATGAGTAGGTACTTTAACTCTAAATTATTTTTACTTGAGGTTTAATGATTTTATATTTAGATATTAGTTTAGGTAATACCTCATGTTTTTTTTATGACGAATCATAAAAGTGCCTCAAATAGTAATTAATTTGTCATCATGTAATAACTATAAATATTTATGTAATATGGATTGGATTTATCTCATTTTATTAAGCCAAGTGCGTCCAAGTAATATATAAGATGTCTTTTTATCTGAAAAATACATAAAATCACACTAGAAAATTTGTAGGAGATATGGTGATAGGTAATGTGATACACCAAATAGGTGTCCACATAATATCATCATAACCTATAAGAACCATGGTTGTACCATATAAATAATTTTGAGTGTATCTTGTACTATCAAAAAATTACATTTTGCATATGTTTAACCTTGAACCATTGTCAACTATGATGATTTAGTTAACTTTGAATGTGAATTTATGAAAGATCATATGAGCAATTATTTTTTCTTAGAATCATCTATTGGAATATCATGGTCATAGAAATAAATATAATTAAACTCATTACATGTATCTATTACTAAACCTATGAAACCATATAATATATGAGCATTTGAAACCTTTGGTTGTTGTTTAGTTGTTGCCACGTGAACATTATCTTTTTTAAGTGTCATGATACAAAGGTGGATTGGGAAATAGTTTCAAGTATTGATTTTGTCAAGTAGTTGATTCTTTAAATATAATTGTGTCCTTCCACTTTAATAACATTACTATCAATTAAGTCTTGAATTTTATATCTTAATGAAAAACATCTAGTGGTAGTATGACCTGAAGCTCTATGTTAATCACAATATGAATTCACATCTAAATTCTTAGGTAATGGGTGAGATGATTCAAACTCATGTTGAGGAGGTAAAGAGATCATATGTTTGTTAATAAATTATTTAATAACTTGCCAAGGAATCTTAGCTAACCATGTAAATTTATTTCACTCTTGAAAATGAATGAAAAGTGTGTCAAGGGTTGAGATATTATGTTATCTACATTCTTGGTCTCACTCTTAGCTTGAAAAGTAGGAGTATCATTATCCTTAGCCTTGAATGTTGATTTACCTTGATATTTATATCCACTATAGGTAGGGGAAATAGAACCATATTTAAGCATGTTGGCCTCTAAAATCTTGATCTTATACTTCATAACCATATGAAAATGTTAATCGAAAGATATATATGTGATAAACATCACTTTATCTTTGATAGGTTAAAGTAAACTTTGAGATATAATACTTTGTAATTATCTATTAGGTAATTGGTGAGATATATTTGTAAGAATTATATTTAATTTAAGTATATACTCACTAATACAGTCATTAGGTATCGTTTTAAGTTACACAAGATGTTAGCTAATGTCAATTAAAAAATGAAATACAAAACTATCGTAAAATAATTGAAGTGTCACACATAACTAATGGTATGGTGTAAAACCAATCCAAGGCATAATCGTTGACACTTAGTTAATAATATATCATTTTGTATAAATTCAAGACATGAAACATATACTTATTTTATCTTATGTTGGATTAATGAAAATGAATAAGTATAAAACTTTGAACTATTTAGATTGTAAAAAGTATATCAATGCTACATGAATTTTAATGTAAAAGGTATAACATGATTAAATAATTATACTTGATTTTAATATAAATGACCTAAGGGATTAAGATACTTAGTGGGTTTACTATTGTGTGTAGGTCTGAGACTGAATATAGGTGGAAAAAGGCTAAAAGTAGATAATAAGTAGTTTAGATTAGGAACTAGATGTCTGAAACTACTAGGATGAAACTATTAGTCAATGGACACCTACACAAGTTGATATAATTTTTACTTTACTATCTTAATCTATTTATACTTTACCTCCTTATTTTGGTATAGGTCATTGTGCCTATTTGGAATTTATTTTTGTGTGCAATATCAATGCTCACTGTTTGCATGATATCAAAAAATCTTGTCTCATTTTATTTGAAACCCTGGGTCCACTTTTAACATTAGGTTTAAGCCTAAAAAATGGGAATAAGGTGGGTTTTTCTAACCTTAACTGGTCCCAAATGAATGGTTGAGTGTTGCCTATATATCCAATACTCCAAAGATGATTTCAAACTATATATAGTTCAAATCATTTTGTGTATGTGTACAATGGTGTTCCTTTAATGAATGCAACCTTTAATTTATATTTTAACATTTTGAAATTGGAAAAAATATATTGGCTTAAGTTTTTAAGACTTGGCTAACGTCTTATCCTTATGAAATTATATAATTGAGAAGTATATCGACGTCACTTTGAATGTGCAAAAGTGTAAAAATTTATCTTTGAGTGTTAGATGATGTCAGATCATGAAATAAGATTATACCTACCATGTATTTATATGGGAATCTTTAGGTAATTTATCATGCCACCAAAATTTGAAATGTATGGACTAAATCCTAAAGATGATTTGAGTTTGAAAATTTATTTTTACTTAGTGTGGGGTTGATTTTTTCAGAATTAGACACTTATAAAATTCAATAGTTATTTGAGTCTACTGGACTTATTTGAAAGATAAGAATACTAATCTAATGATCTAGATATAATCTAAGTATGATAGTGAATATCTTAGGTATAGACTAGGGAATTCCTAAAGGTGATTGATAGAAAATTAGGTCAAACCCATAGAAAGCATGTGAGGTGAAGGTAGGTCAATACTGAATTTACCAAGTGTCTATACTAGATATTAATGTCTATGTAGACACTATTTTTGAATTATACAATACCTCAGTATTCTACACTTGGAAAATACATACCCTAGTTGTTCCTATCAGTTTTAGACCTTTTACCACTATCAAAAGGCTTGCATTTACTATCTCTATGTGCTCATTACTTATATCTTAGTCTGATCAATGTTGTTCTAATGACCCAGGCCTTATATCATGCTTAGAATGATATAAACCTACTTATCATTTATCTCTACAAGTTTGGCACTTGTACCTACTTTCTATATTCCCAAACACTTGCATCCCAACTAGATGCTTATGTTGACATAAGTGTCTTATTCAAATGCAAGTGTCTAGTGCCCTAAAGTCATCAAATTTTCAAATGAAATGTATCCCTATGGTTTTCCTAAGTGATTTAATGTAGGATATTTCCTTAAAGGATTGGTATATATAAATGATCAATCCTCATTCATTACTCACTTAGAAATTTCCTACCTCTCACAAGGATTAGTACCAAAAACATTCAATCAAACATTCAAGTTATTAAAAGCTTCCCTACTTTCTCTTATTTACTTATTAGTCATAGGGAAAACACATCTACAAGTCTGAATTATTGAAGGAGAATGCCATAGGTCATATTTTCTAAGTTATCAACTAAGTCATTATTGTACTTGCTTTTAACTTATTTTAACCTTGTGAACACATAATGTAACATATTAAGGGATAAATACATCAGTCTAAGGCCTTTTTCAGAGTAGTGGTTATGTAGGAATCACCCACTAATGTAGGGGTCTTTTGGGTTAGCTTGACACCATGAACCCATTAACCCATTTTTTCCAAGGTCACTATGAAGATGAAGAGTTAGGGTTTTTATGATTCAACAAGAGTGATAGTTTTTGATATAGATCTAAATTCACCAAAGTAAAGGCAACACATAGTTCAAAATATTTTAGGTGTTTGCATTCAAATCTAGTAGATATTCCATACTAGACACCTCTTCCAAGCTAGATAGAAACATCGACAAACCATCTTAGGTCAGTGCAAGTGTTTGAGGTCACAAATGTCAAATTTCTAGAATCTGATGATTGATCCAGAATCCAGGTCTGGTCAATTTCCAACACATTCCACATAAAATCCACATGCACACTATAATCCAACTAAGTACCATTATTTTCCATTTATTACAATACCAATCATTGGTTGTACTTACTATTTTTATCATATTGTAATGTTTAAATTTAGAATATTATTAATCTGAGTGTGTAATTAATTGGACTACTATAGAGACAATTTATCACCCTTGTGCCCTAGGTTATCTCTATCACCTTTAACCCTAGATTCCTTAATCTATATTTTAAGGTAAAACATTTGGTGAACTTGATTCATGTGAATGCAATTTTTTCTAATTCTTAGGGTTTTTAGTTAGCTAGGGTTTTAGTTTGATGTTTCAAATTCTAAATTTTTTCATTTGTAAGCAATGAAAAATGTTAATAAAAAAACCTAATTCAAATGGAAGATAAAGAAGCATTATTCACTTATCTCAATAATAAAAAGGGATTAATGGATGCATTTTTGTATGTTACAAGAGATGAAATGATTAAACATGATAAGGCTAAGGCTTCCTCACCTAATGATGGTGAATCCTTAGAAGGTATTATTGACTAATTTTTACCTTCAAGGTTAAAATGTCGACCCCTATAGGTGAAAACTTGATTGTCATGCCTTGAAAACCTAATTCAAGCCTTGCCATGTCTTATAATAGTCTTTATAAAACCTTATTAGCAAAGATTAAGGTTATTTTGGAAAAATTAAGGTAATACTTTTTTTTGCATTATACTAGCCTAGTCATGTCATGGAGTGTTAAAACTTGGTAAAATGGTGTCATAGGTCCTTATGTGTCATTAATTCCTTAATCAACTTATATAAATATTTCATGTTGATTTGGAAAGTTTAAGGTCTTTTTGTAGACTTTAAGGTAGTGTTTTATAAGGAAAAGGGTGATTTTTGATAACTTTCCATGTATGCCAAATCCCAATAAGTGAATAATACATAAAATACTCTTTCCAAGGTACTTGGAGTAGTTATATAACTTCCCTTTATGTCAGGATGTCATAAAATGTTTAGAATCTTGATTTTCAATACTAAAGAGGGAGTTTAATGCACCTGTATGGACTTTAAGAAATCATTTTTAAATGAAAAAATTGTAGAGGTGTCTATTGGGATTTAATAGGTCATATTAAAACTTTGGATCAAGTTTCAGGTCCAATATATGCATTAGAAACTTTCTATCCTTCATCATTTCCTTCACAATCTTAGAAAGGAAAAAATCGGATGCATGGTATAGCCAAGAGAGAGAAAATTGGAAGCTAAAAATTTGACCATTGTTAGGGACAATAATGAGCTTAAATTTAGTGTCATTATTTTGTAGATTCATGGCATCTCATTTATGAATAATTTCTAAGAACAACAATAGGTCACTATGCATTGTCCCAAGTAGGGTCCAATTTTGCTCATGTTTTTCCACTTCAAAATTTGATGGATAAAAATGGCTTTGTGGGATATTTTCAGAGGTCAAAAAAGTAATTTTAATGTGTATTTCATAAATTAACTCAACCTTATCATGTGTCTTCAACAAGAGGAAATTTTTTTAGGTGTATGGAGCTTCAGTCACTCTTAATGCAAGTGTTTTGACTTGTTTGACATGTCACTCTCAGAGGTTTTCAGGTGCTTCATCATTCATGGAAAATATTCTCACTCTCCCAGGATTCATGTTTTTTCTCTTGATAATTATCTCTTTTCAAATAACCTATTAAGAGACATCATGTCTTGCTCTTTGAAAAGCATGGTCTTTGCATAAATGGTCTTCTACAGGTTTGAACATCAATAGTGGCCCAAGTGGCAATAAGAAACCAATGTAGCATGAGAGAATTAATTAAATAAATAGAATATAAAATATATATGCAATATATATTAGATATAGATGAATAAATGATGGAAAAGAGTATATAGAATCGACACAGTACATAAGAATTTAAAGTGGGAAAACCTCCAAGAGGTAGAAAACCCATGAAGATGATATTTAATAATTGAGAAATTCTACACCTTGTTGATGCACCTAAATGTATTAGTAGGTTCATATAGTGTTTAAGAAACACTTCTCATTTATGGATTCAAATAATCCATTGCATGGGTTGCTCATTGTGATCTTCCTAAGATCTGTGGTGGAGTAGTGACCAAACTAAATGACTGTACTACAAAATGAACATGTAAATGGTTGTTGGAAGCAATCGCAGTCCTAAAAAATTGTGAAGATGAAATTAATCTAAAATATATCCAATTAATGATTCCAAAACCCTAAAGTCTAACCCTAATCTAGCAAGAATATTTACAATGACAAGCTAAACTATAGTGATTTGGTAAAAAAGGAGCAAAAGGGAGGGTAAAGCAGAAAGGTGTTTTTGATCTTTAATCCAAATATTATTATAGAGCTTAAATTTCATCAAGACATGCACTAAACTATTATATAGAATGGAATTTTATAGGCATAGATCCTATTATATATTAGGCAAATGTCTAAGGAAGGGAAATGCAAATAAGAAATCAAGTTCACTATAAATGTTTACTTTCATAAGAAAATAACTTCTATACATCTTTAAGAAAAGAAAATAGAACCAAATAAACCTAAAATAGTCTAATAAACTTATAATAAGCACAAATTGACAATTTTGTATCAAAATATGCACATCTAAATCCATTAAAAATAATTTAAATTTGAATATCAAACCAGATAATTGAAGAAGCAACAATGATAGAAAACACAAACAAATAGTGGACAAACTTTATAGAATTCCTTGGTTGTACTACTTGCTCCAAGTTTATAAAGTAATTTTGGCTTTAAAATCTCCCCCCCTTTTTAAAAATTGGCAATACCTCTTTTATATAGGTAATTCATGAGATATGCTAGTCATTCCTTCTCAACATGCAACTAGACAAATGCCATAGACAAGTATCCATTTACAAATGTTATAGGACCAATGACCTTCTTTAACTGTGACTAATAGGCCATGTGATTTATAAGTTGCATATGCCTTTAAAAAATAATATTCCTTCTCAAAATGTTATACAAGATTAGTTACCAAAGGAATATTCCTTGTCTAACTTAATTATGAGAACTAATGGTTGATGATAAGTATAACTCAAGTGTCAAATGATCTATGTGTTTTATCTATGTGGCAATGCCAAGTCATTCTATTTATTAATCTTGAAATGTGACTGTTGCCCCTAGGATAGTTGTCAACACATCATTGGGTCTAGATCTTTGAAAAGTCCACCTAGGACTCATACCAACAGATTGTCATCTTCACAGATCAATACGGTTCATAGATTTCCATGTACTAGGACCTACCTTCACACCAATGGATCTCTATTTAAATGTTCCCATGATGGTTATACTTGTCACCACCATGTTCTTTTTTGAAAATTCTTTGTTGCTTTGATATTGATCATGCACCGTTAGATCTTTGGTGTAAGAATTAACATGTACAATAGATATTGGTACTTGAGTTTATTAACTATCACTTTACCACATGCTTGACATTTGTCACTTCTAAGTGCACTCCTTGATATGTGCCATTAGATCTTCTATGCATGAACAATGTGCACCATCAATTTTTCTTTAGATCCCTTTTGACTTTAGACCTTTGTCATGGGTCGTTGATCCATTTTGAATCCCTAAAATCTTGCCACCTATCACCCTTTTGTCCATTTCTATGGGCATAAAACCTTAGTTAATACTTAGGAAATATATAAAGTTTTAGCCTAAATTTTTTTTGTATTAACAAATATAATTTAAAACTTAGTATAAATTTTAAGCTAAGATTAGAATATAATAAAAGAACCCCCATGAACCATAAGTCATACAGGACTTAACATAAAGTTTTCAATTAAGGTATTAGTGTTATTTAATAAATATGACTAAGAACTAGGCTAAAAATTAAACTAAGATAAAAATATAAAATGCTTCTTAGATAAAATTGATCCTACTCAAATTTTAATTTGATTCAAAAGAACCTAAGCTAGGGTAATTAGAATGGGGGTTTTAAGATGACCAAACATTGATTCAACTTATTTTTCAATAGACCATAGGCTAATAAAAGATAAAATTAACATTAAATCATGAAGATTAGACATTATCCATTTCATATGGACTCTATTAATCCTAAAACCTAAAACATAGAAATCCAAGGTTAGCAAATAAGATCAAGGTCAAATGAACATATGTTCTAACATACCCATGTAAACTAGATCAACATAAGATATTCAATACTAGTTCCTGATCAAGTTGAATGTCTAATTTATAACATAAATTTGCATGATTTTAAACAAGGGTCCCCATTTTTATAAATTGGGGTATGTTAACCTCAATAAATGGTGACTTCTGGTAGAAACATAATAATATGTTAGAATTTAGATACTCTTAGTTTAGACTAATAACTAGGCTACCTATTCCACATGATCAAATACTAATATTAAGATCAATTCATGATTAAAACAACTCTTAAAAATGTAAAAATAGACTCAAACATCAAAATTTAGTCATGTTATGTGTGTACTTTGATTCCACTTATTGTTTGTCATGGGATTTAGGGGACAAATTCTAGATTAATGACCTTGAACATTAACACTGACTTATAGCATATTTAGATCTTCGTTGAGAACCATGATTTGTATAGAGAAGTCTTGGGCATTCTTTTAATGCTAGCCAAATTTCCATACCCTAATTGAGATGATTTTGGATCCACTTAAGGCCTTGTTCCACTATCAGTCAAACATTCATAGCCTCTATATAGATTACCAAAATCACGTTTGCTTAGAAAGATCTTGAATTTTGCAACAAGGCTCTTATTTTTCTATTTTTAAAATCATTTTTTGACTCTCTATAAAATTTTGGAAACCATGTTAGTTAAGTTTTGGGATTTGGTCAAGTGTTTTGATCTTCAAAAAATCATTCTTGGTTGCAAACTTTGTCTCAGGAAATGATGTTTATTAAGTGCAAACATGACTGTGTTTCAATAATCCAAGATTTCATCTCACATGTGAAATCCTTCTTAGAATCAAGGTTAGATCAGAACAAGGCTTAAAATCTCAAATAAAAATTAACCTATCTATTAGTCTTCACTAGTTTCTCCAAACTATAACATCAAGCTCACATTTAAACAATCTATGATCAACCAATGTTGAGAAGTCATACCTGCATTTTTGAACTATGAAGTTATTAAGAAATCAGGTGAAATTTGAGCTAAGGGCTATCCAAAAAGACTTATTCAAAATCAAGTAATAAAGAAAATAAATCAAACACACCAAACACAAAGAAAAACAAAAAACAATCAAACAAATATTTACAAGCACTACTTAAAAACAAGGGATAGGAAAAGAAACTAATCTAAAACCTACCTAAACTAACTCCACAAAGAACTTGCCTCCAGGATAAAATGGAAAGTTATTTAAACTACTACAAAACCATGAAACATGATTGCTTCCATTCAATGGCATCTTCTTGTGTATAGGAGCACTTGTGTGTTCATGTATTCTATGTGATGTATCTTGATTCCTCATCTCCATTCTCTAGTACCTAGATTGAAGATATGGATCTAAAAACCAATCATCTTCTTCCCAAATCCTTTTGTCTTTCATCAAGAGTGATAATTCTCCTTCATTTATAGACTGATAGTGACTTATATCATCTTCATTCAATGATGGTCTCTCAACTAGCATTCTCATACTAATGTCTTCATTAAGTTTGGCTTGAGGTGGATATGGACTACCAATCTTTTCACCAAAACTTTTCAAGTCATCCTGAAAGACTACTTCATCATGATCAACTCAAAGGGAATGTAATTTATTTGAAACCTTACCATTTGAATCAACTTGATAACATAATTACAACCTTTTGATGGGGTTATGTGGAAATCCCTAATCTACTACACTTGCTTCATCTTCATTCTCTATGAAGAATGGCATCTCTTCTACCAATCAAGTCCCAACTCATCTTGCTTTGGGTTCTCAAAAATAACATGCTATCTTTGAATACATAAATTTCTTTCAATAAATCTTAGTATAATTGATACCAATGATCATATTCTTCAAGAGTACTCTCTATTTTAGTAATGACCTCATGAATTATCTTCACAACTATATTTTGAAGAGAGGTTAGCTTGTATCTAACCTTGTTCATGGGGCTGCTCATCTTGAATGGATATTCCTTCTTCTATAGAATCTTTAGGTTCATTTTCTTTTTCAAATGAAAAATTAAAAGCCTCTACCATGAGAGTGGTTTCAAAGGATTTAGATGTCTTTGCATAGCCAGATGTCCCTACAACATTATCTTGATTAAGCATAGTTTCAAATGTATATGCTTCAAAGACATTACAATGATTAGCTAGACCTATATCACAAAGATTCATTTCATGTATGTCCTTAGATGACCTATTTTTTATTTTATTTTTAAAACCTATTTATATGTCTATTAAACCTTTGAGAAGCATAGTTTCTACTAGAGTTTTCCCTAGAATTGCCCACTTGCTTCTGCAACTGAAGGAAATTAGTGCCTAGATTTTGAACCATCTTAAGTATGGATTCATTCTCATTCTTTGGTGGTTATGATTCATGAACTTGATTTTTATTATAGTGGTTAACATTAAATATCTCTATCCCTATGGATGAAATCTATTTGTAGCATTATTCAAGAACCCCATATTTTGTCTAGGATGGGCATGGTTTAAGGGAAATTGGCTCTAGATTAGTGTATAATTTAAGATATACATATTATAATTGGCATTAGGAATGATATTTGGTGTTAAGAAATTAGGGTTGACATTTGGGATAACATATGCAATCTAACCTTGAGATTGCATTTGATCATTGATTATTAAAGCTTCAACATAAGCCAATGCTAAGGTGTTTATGACTCTAATAGACCTTTTAAGAAACACAAAAGTCATGGTTTCCAAAGCATCCTTGTAAATATCTAAGGCTAAAGCCTCATCAGGTCTATAAGGAGCTATAGTTATACTAAACATCTTCTATAATATGGCATTAAAGGCTCTTATGGGATGATTGGGATCTCTTTTAACTATGGTGAACTATTGGTACAAGACATAAGGACTCATTATTTTACAAAATTGGTCAATGAAATAATCATTAAAGTTATTCCAACTATATATGTAGTTCTCAAGTAGGTTAAGGAACCATACACATGCAACATCTTTGAAAGTAAATGGAAACGATCTACATACTATGTCTTCATGAACTACATTTATAAGTCTAAAATTAGCCTTAAATATTTTAACATATTATTGAAATACGATAACTTTTTTAGGACTGAAAGAAGACAAATACATTTTAGGATTTTTTGGTAAGTCATGTATCTAGCCAGGCACATTGATAGAATATCCACCTAACCATGCCATACTTTCATGAGGATCTTACTTTTAGCAGTTCTAGCTTGTAAAATCTTCAACCTATTTAAAATATGATGTATCAACCTTATCTTTGCAAAGATCAATATTTAATTGGTAGGTTAAGCCAATTTTTCACAAATGCATGTAAAACATAATTATATTTAACTAAATAAACTCAAAGATACATCTAAACTAATGAATGAGAGGGATATTTACACTTCTAAGTTCAAATAAACCTAAACATATAAATAATCAATCAATCTATGAGCAAAACTGCTATCACTAACCTTAAACATGGTAGATTTACAACGTTTAAGCTTACTTACCCATGAATCTTTAAATAATGTCTATCTTTGACTAAAAGAAGCCCAAAGACTAGTCTAAACCATGAATATCAATGATATTTACATAATTGAGATAAGAATAACACAAATATGCAAATAATCAACTGATATTTGAACAAAATTTACTAAAATTAGCAAAGATATTTCAAATTTACAAAGCTTTAGCTTAATCCCTGCTTATAATGCCAAATTTTCCTTATTGATAAACCTAAATGTATCAATAGGTTCATATAGTGTTTAAGAAACACTTCTCATTTCTAGTTCAAAGAATACATTACATGGGTTACTGGTTTTGATCTTCTTGAGATACGTGGTGGAGTAACAACTAAGCTAAATGACTATTTCATAAAATGAACATATAAATGGTTGTTGGGAGAAACTGTGGTTCTAAAAATTTGTGAAGATGAAATTAATCTAAACTAAATCCAATGAATGATGCCCAAACCCTAAAGTCTAACCCTAATCTATCAAGAATATTTACAATGACAAGCTAAACTATAATGATCTGGTCAAAAAGGAGCAAAAGGGAGGGTAAGGCATAAAAAAGGTGTTTTTGATTTTTAATATAGATATTATGATAGAGCTTAAATTTCATCAAGACATGAACTAAACCAATATATGACATGAAATTACATAGGCACAAATCCTACTGTATATCAAGCAAATGTCTAAGGAAGGGAAATGCAAATAAGAAATCACTATAAAGGTTTACTTTCACAAGAAAATAGCTTTTACACATCTTCAAGAAAAGTAAAGAGACCAAATGAACCTAAAATCCTCCAATCAACCTAGCATAAGCACAAATTGACAACTCTGTATCAACATATGCTCATTTATAATCCATAAAAAATAATTCAAATCTGAATATCAACTAGATAATCGAGGAATTAGCCATGATAGAAAACACACAAATAAATAGTAGACAAACTTTGTCAAATTATTTGATTGTACTAATTTCTCCAAGTTTACAAAGTAATTTTAGCTATAAAAACTCCCCCCCTTTTTAAAAATTGGCAATACCTCCTTTATATAGATAATTCATGAGATATGCCAGTCGTTCTTTCTTAACATGCAACTAGATAAGTGTCATCTATAAGTATCCCTTTACAAATGCTTCAAAACTAATGACCTTTTTTAACTATGACTAATAGGCCATGTGATTTATAAGTTGCACATGCTTTTACAAAAAAATATTCCTTCTCCAAATGTTATACAAGCTTAGTTACCAAAAGAAGATTCCTTATCAAACTTATCTATGAGACCCAATGGTTGATGATAAGTATAACTTAAGTGTCAAAAGATCTACATGTTTTAACTATGTGACAATGCTATGCCATTCTATTTATTAATCTTAAAATGTGATCATTACCCCTAGGACACATGTCAACACGTCATTGGGTCTAGATCTTTGAAAATTCCACCTAGGACTCACACTGTCAAATCCTCATCTGCATAGATCAACATGGTTCATAGATCTCCATGTATTGGGCTCTACCTTTGCACCATTGGATCTCTATTTGAATGTTCTCATCATGGTGAAATTTATCACCACCATGTTTTTTTAAAAGTCTTTATTTTTTTCATCTTGATCACACATATTTAGATTTTTTGTATATGAGTTAACGTTCACCATAAATCTTGGTACTTGACTTTATTAACTATTACTTTACCCATGAGCTTGACATTTGTCACTTCTAGGTTCACTCCTTGATCCATGCTGTTAGATCTTTGGTGCTCAAAAAATGTGTAATATTGATCTTCCTTTAGTACACTTTTGAATTTATACCTTTGTCATGGGATGTTGATCCATTTCTAAGCCCTGAGATCTTGCCACCTATCACCCTTTTATCCATTTTTGCAAGCATAAAAGCTTAGTTAATAATTGAGAAATATATAAATCCTTAGCCTAAAGTTTTATTGTATTAATAAATATAATTTAAAACTTAGTATAAATTTTAAGTTAAGATTAGAATATAATAAAATATCCCTCGTGAAACATAAAACATAAAGGACTTAACATAAAGTTTTAGATTAAGGTCTTAGTAGTATTTAATAAATATGACTAGGACCTAGGCTAAAACTTAAACTAATCTTAAAATATAATGTGATTCCCACGTAAAATTGATCGCATGTAAAATTTATCTTGCTCAAATTTGAATTTGATTCAAAAGGAACCTAAGCTAGGGTAATTAGAATGAGGGTTTTAAGATGACCAAACATTGATTCAACTTGTTTTTTAATAGACCATAGGCTAGTAAAAGATCAAATTAACATTAAATCATGAAGATTAGACATTGTCCATTTTAGATGGACTTTATTAATCCTATAACTTGAAACACAAAGATCCAAGGTTAGTAAATAAGATCAAGATCAAATGAAGATATGTGCTAACAGATCCATGTAAACTAGATCAACACAAGATATTCAATACTAGTTCTTGATCAACTTGAATGCCCAATTTATAACATAAATTTGCATGATTTTAAACAAGGGTCTCCATTTTTAGAAATGGGGGTATGTTGACCTCAAAAAATTACAACTTCTAGGAGAAACATAGAAATATGTTAGAATTCAAATACACTTGGTTTAGACTAATAACTAGGCTACCTATTCTACATGATCAGATACCAATATTAAGATCCATTCATAATTAAAAAAAGTCTTACAAATGCAAAATTAGGTTCAAACATCAAAATTTAGTCACGTTATGTGTGTGATTTGATTTCACAAATTGTTTGCCATGGGATTTAGGGAACAACTTCTGGATTAATGACCTTGACCATTAACACTAATTTATAACATATTCACATGTTTATTAAGAACCATGCTTTATATAGGGAAGGATTGGGCATGTCTCTATTACTAGCTAGGCATTTATAGCCTCAAAAAAGATGCCTTTAGTTCCACTCAAGGCCTTGCTCCACTTCCATCTAGGTGTTCATAACCCTAGTGGAGATTACCAAAATCTCCTTTTCTTAGAAAGCTCTTGAATTTTACAATAAGGCTCTTAGTTTTGTATTTTTCAAATATTTTTTTGACTCTCTAGCAAAGGTTGGGAACCAAGTTATCTAGGTTCTAGGATTTGGTCAAGTATTTTGATCTTTAGATAATCATCTTTGGTTGCAAACTTTGTCCTAAGCAATAATGTTTATTAAGTGCAAACATGATTGTGTTGTAATAATCCAAGCTTTCATCTCACATGTGCAATCCTAATTAGATTCGAGCTTAGATTAGAAAAAGGCTAAAAATCTCAAGGAACAATTAACTTATCCATTATTATTTTATAGTTTCTCCAAACTATAACATCAAGCTCACAATTTAATAATCCATGATCAACTAATGTTGAGAAGTCATACCTGTATTTCTAAACTATGAAGTTCTTGAGAAATTAGGTTAACTTTGAGCTGAGGGCTATCCAAAAAGACTTATTTAGAAGCAAGAAATAAAGAAAATAAAACAAACACACCAAACATAAATCAAAACAAACAATAAGCAAAAAAATATTTACAAGCATCACTTACAAATAAGGGACAAGAAAAGAAACTAATCTAAAACCTACCTAAACTAAATCCACAAAGAACTTACCTCCAAGATCAAATGGAAAGTTATTTAAACTACTATAGGACCTTAAAACATAATTGATTCCATTTAAAATCCTCTTCTTATGGATAGGAACATGTAAGTGTTCATGTCTTCTGTGTGATGTATCTTGATTCCTCATCTCCATCTCCAGTACCTAGATTGAAGATATGGATCTAAAATCCAATAATATTCCTCTTAAATCCTTATATCTTGCATTAAGAGTGATAATTATCATTCATTCATAGGCTGATAATGACTTATATCATCTCCATTCAATGATGGCAGCTCAAATAACATTCTTATACTGATGTCTTCATTAAGTTTAGCTTAAGGTGGATATTGATTACCAATATTTACACCAAAACTTTCCAAGTCATCCTAAAAGGCTACTTCATCATGATCAATTGAAAGGGTCTGAAATTCATTTGCAATCATACCATTTAAATTAAGTTTATCACATACTTCCAACCTTTTGATGGGGTTATATGGAAATCCCTAATCTACTACATTTGTTTTATCTTCATCCCCTGTGAAGAATGACATCTCTTCTACCCAATCGAGTCCTAACTCATCTTGCTTTGGGATATCTAAAATAACATTGCTATCTTGGAATTCCTCAATTTATTTCAAGAAATATTGGTATAATTGCTATCAATGATCATCTTCTTTAGGATTACTCTCTATTTTAGAAATTACCTCATATAAATTATCCTCATAGCTATCTTTTAAAGAGAGGTCAACTTGTATCTGACCTTGTTTATGGGGTTGCTCATATCAAACAACTATTCTTTCTTCAAGAGCATCTTTAGGTTCATTTTATTATTTGAATGGAAAATTAAAAGCCTCTACCATGAGAATGGTTTTGAAGGATTTATATTTCCTTGAAAATCTAGATGTCCTTACAACATTATGTTGATTAATCACAATTTTAGATGTATATGCTTCAAAAACATTACAATGATCAGCTGGACCTATATAATAAAGATTAATTTCATGTACATCCTTAGATTACCTATTATTATTGTTATCATTAAACATATTTATAGGTCTATTAAACCTTTGAGAAGCATAGTTTCTACTAGAGTTTTCCCTAGAATTTCCCACTTGCTTTTGCAACTAAAACAAATTAGTGCCTAACTTTTGAACCTTCTTAATTATGGATTCATTATCAATATTTGGTGCCTCTAAGTTATGAACTTGATTGTTATTACTGGTGGTTGAAATTAAAAGTCTGTCCCTATGAATGAAATCCATTTGTAGCATTATTCAAAAACCATAAATTTTGGCCAGGATGGGCATGGTTTAAGGGTAATTGGTTTAAGACTAGTGTCTAATTTAAGGAAAACACATTATAATTAGCATTAGAACTGATATTTAGTGCTGGTAAATTGGCATTGACATTTGGGATAACATATGCAAGCTGTCCTTAGGTTGAATTTGATCATTGATTATTACAACTTCAACATAAGCTAATGCTAAGGTGTTTATGACTCCAATAGACCTTTTAAAAAACATAAAAGTCATGGGATCCAAATCATCCTTGTAAATCTCTAAGGATAAAGCCTCATCAAGTCTATAAGGACCTATGGTTATATTAGAAATATTTTGGAATATATCATTAATGGCTCTTATGGGCTCATTGGTATATCTTTTAACTATGGTTAACTATTGGTAAAAGACACAAGGATTGATGGTTTTGCCAAATTAGTTAATGAAGTAATCATTAAATTTATTCTAACTATAATTTAGTTCTCAAGTAGGTTAAAGAACCATTCATATACATATTTTCAAGTAAATAGAAATAATCTATATGCTACATCTTCATGAACTACATTCATAAGTCTCAAAGCAACTTTAAAGATTTTAACATGTTCTTTAGTAGGGACAACATTATTATGACTAGAAGAAGGCAAATACCTTTCAATATTTCTTGGTAAGTCATGTACCTAGTCAGGCACATTGATAGAAGATCCACCTAATCATGCCATACCTTGATGAGGATCTTACTTGTGGCAGTTCCATCTTGTAAAATTTTCAACCTATTTAAAATATGATGTATCAACATTATTTTTTCAAAGATCAATGATTAGATTGGTAATTTAAGATGATTTTATATAAATGCATGTAAAACACAATTATCTTTAACTAAATAAGATCAAAGTTACCTCTAAACTGATGAATGAGAGGGATATTTACACTTCTAAGTTAAAATAAACCTAAACATGTAAAGAATCAATCAATCTTTGAGCAAAATTATTATCACTAACCTTAAATGTGGTAGATTTAAAATTTTTAAGCTTACCCATGAATCTTCCAAGAATATTGATCTTTGACTAAAAGAATCCTAAAGACTGGTCTAAAACCATGAATATCAGTGATCTTTACATAATTGAGCTAATAATAACACAAATATGCAAATAATCAACTGATATTTGAATAAAAAATACTAAAATTAACAAAGATATTTCAAATTTATAAAGATTTAGCTTAAAACCTCATTCTAGCACCAGTTTTTCTCTATTGATGACTTAAATGTATCAATAGGTTCATATAGTGTTTAAGAAACACTTCTCATTTCTAGATTCAAAGAATTCATTGCAGGAGTTACTGGTTGTGATCGTATTGAGATTTATGATGGAGTAGTGGCCAAGCTAAATGACTATCTCATAAAATGAATATGTAAATGGCTGTTGGGATCAACCTTGGTCCTAAAAATTTGTGAAGATGAAATTAATCTAAACTAATTCCAATGAATGATACCCAAACCCTAAATTCTAACCCTAATCTAACAATAATATTTACAATGACAAGCTAAAATATAACAATCTAGTAAAAAAAGAGTAAAAGGGAGGGTAAGGGAAGGTGTTTTTGATATTTAATCTAGATATTATGATAGAGCTTAAATTTCATCAAAACATGCACTAAACCAATATATAACGTGAAATTACATAGGCACAGATCCTACTATATATCAGACAAATGTCTAAGGAAATACAAATAAGAAATCAAGTTCACTATACAAGTTTACTTTCACAGGAAATAACTACTACACATTTTCAAGAAAATAAAAGAGAACCAAATGAACCTAAAATACTCCAATCAACCTATCATAATCACAAATTGACAAGTCTGCATCAACATATGCACATCTAGAATCCATAAAAAATAATTCAAATTTAAATATCAAATCATATAACTTAAGAAGTAGCCATGATAATAAACACACAGACAAATAGTGGATAAACTTTGTAAAATTCTTTTCTTATACTGTTTGATCCAAGTTTACAAATTAATTTTGGCTCTAAAAATTCCCCCCCTTTAAAAAATTGGCAATACCTCCTTTATATAGACAATTGATGAGATATGCCTATCATTCTTTCTCAACATGCAACTAGGCAAGTGTCATAGACAAACATCCCTTTACAAATGCTTTAGGACCAATGACCTTTTTTAACTATGACTAATAGGTCACATGCTTTATAAGATGCATATGCCTTTACCAAAGAATATTCCTTCTCAAAATGTTATACAAGCTTAGTTACCAAAGAAATACTCCTTATCTAACTTAACTATGAGACCCAATGGTTGATGATAAATATAACTCAAGTTTCAAAAGATATATGTGTTCTATCTATATGGCAATGCCATATCATTCTATTTATTAATCTTGAAATGTGACTATTGCCTTTAGGACACATATCTACACATCATTGGGTCTATATCTTTAAAAAGACCACATAGGACTCACACTGTTAGATCCTCATCTACACGAATCAACATGGTTTAAAGATATCCATGTAATAAGCTCTACCTTCACATCATTATATCTCTATTTAAATGTTCCTATGATGGTGACACTTGTCATCACCACATTCTTTTTTGAAAATTCTTTATTGCTTTGATCTTGATCATGTACCATTAGATATTTGGTGCATGAGTTAATGTACATCATAGATCTTGGTACTTGAAATTACTAACTATCAATTTACCCATGAGATTCACATTTATCACTTCCAAGTTTTCTCCTTGATTTGTGCCATTATATCTTTAGTGCATGAACAAATGTGCATCATCAATCTTCCTTTAGACCCCTTTTTAATTTAGACCTTTGCCATGGGTCATTGATTTGTTTCAAATCCTTGAGATTTTACCACCTATTGCCCTTTTGTATATTTATATGGACATAAAATATTAGTTAATACTTGAGAAATATATAAAGCCTTAGCCTAAAGTTTTGTTGTATTGACAAATATAATCTAAAACTTAGTATAAATTTTAAGCTAAGATTATAATATAATAAAATATCCCCCATGAACCATAAGACATAAAGGACTTAACATAAAGTTTTAGATTAAGGTCTTAGTGGTATTTAATAAATACGACTAAGATCTGGGCTAAAACTTAAACTAATCTCAAAATATAAAGTTCTTCCTACGTAAAATTGATCTAGCTCAAATTTGAATTTGATTCAAAAGAACCTGAGCCAAGGTAATCATAATTACGGTTTTAAGATGATAAAACATTGATTCAACTTATTTTAAAATAGAACATAGGCTAATAAAAGACCAAATTAATATTAAATCATGAAGATCAGATATTGTCCATTTTAGATAGACTCCATTAATCCTGTAGCCTGAAACACAAAGATCCAAGGTTAGAAAATAAGATTAAATTCAAATGAAGATATGTGATAATAGATCCATGCAAACTAGATCAACACAAGATATTCAATACTGGTTCCTAATCAAGTTGAATATCTAATTTATAACATAAATTTACATGATTTTAAACAAGGGTCCCTATTTTTAAAAATGAGGGTGTGTTAAACTCAACACATCCCAATACAAATCCTTCCCTTCTCACTTCTTCACATAAGCCTTCATAGAACCTTTAAAAATATTTTTCACACATAAATATTAAATTTATTGAGTGTATTTTTATGAATAATACAATAGGGGCAAGTTTTTATTTATCATAAAATGTGAGGGGAGGTGACCATTGTAACCAACAGATCCATCCTTCTTGAAAATCATTTAAATTAATTGGTTATTAATAAATCATAATATTTTATTATTTATTTACATGAGATTTTCACCTTGTGTTTAATAAATAATAAATTATTATTATTTAATAATAAACCAAAGTATACTAAGGGTCTTAATTATCCCTCTCAGACATTAAATATTATAAGACTCTCCCTAAATGCTAAGTGAGGATAAATGTCATAGTCACCTTAATACAAGAATTATACTATTACCAAACATTACTATTTGGAACAAAAAAAATTATAATCCATAAACTACTATAAAATAAGTCTAAGCTAGCATGATTATGAGACTACATCTCACAGTTTCTCATGAATAATCATTTAAACATATTTGGAGTCTTTTATAACATAAAGACTTCCATTAAAAAGTATGTTTTTATGTATTGGGGTACAAAATTAAAACTTCCACACAAAGTTTACTTAAATAGAATAACTTCCACATGAAGTTTACAATGCTTTATAATGATAAGAAGTATATAGAAGAAGGAACAAATGGTCAATAGGAGGTGGCATTGTCATGCATACTCCCCCTCAATGGCAACTTTAAGAGTCCTAGCATTACATAAAATTAACAAAACTTAGTAACACCAAGTGGTTTTATGAAGATATTTGCCACTTATTCATTCTTAAGATAGAATTATAGATCAATATCACCATTGAGGACTTTCTCTTGGATAAAATGCAAATGGAATTTAATATGTTTAGTTCTTTGGTGTTGCACTAAATTTTTTGCCATAGCTATACAAATTTAGTTATCACAATGAAGGATGATACTATGAGAAACATCCAAATGAATTTCTCTCAAAAACCTTCATAGTCAGATGGCTTTTTTGGTAGGTTCTATAGAACTTCTCTACTCTGCTTTAGTAGAAGAGATAGAGATAGTAGGTTGTTTCTTGTTGCTATAAGTAATATCCCTTGAACCAAACTTAAACACATATCCAAAAGTAGATTTATGATTTATAGTATCACCATCATGGTTAGCATCATAATAACCATATAATTTAGCATTATCAATAGAAAAATAAAATAAACCAAAATTAATTATTCTTTTAATACAATGAAGAATTCATTTAACTAATTTTCAATGATCCAAATATGGATCATATATAAATCTAGAAATAACACGAACAACATATTAAATATTTGACCTAGTAATGGTTAGATAAATCAAACTAATAACAAGAAATCTATATAAAGTAGGGTTAACTTTTTCACATGAAAGTTTAGGGTCAAGTTTAATACCAACTTCAATAGGAGTAAAAGTAGATTTATAATCAAGCATTTTAAACTTAACAAGAAGATTATGTGCATACTGAGATTGTGATACAAAAATTAAATTTTTATCTTGAAATATAGTCATTCTTAAATAATGATGTAGAATGTCTAAATCACATATTTCAAATATTTGACTTAGTTTATCCTTATATTTATTTACTAAACTAGATAGATCACCAGTAATTAACAAATCATCAACATATAATACAATTAAATTCAAATGACCATTTTCAAATTAAAAAAAAGAGATCATTATCTGAATAGTAGTTATCAAAACCTAATTATTTAAAAAATAATAATTTTAGAATATCAAGTTCGAGGAGCTTATTTTAAACCATACAAATTTTTGTTTAATTTACACACATAATATTCTCTGTTAAGATCAGTTAAACTTTTAGGTTGAGTCATGTAGATTTATTCTTCTAAATCACCATTTAGAAATACATTATTGATATCCATTTGGTGGATAACTCAACTTTTTTGAGTTGTAAGAGCAATAAGAAGTCTAAAATTACTCATTTTTATTACAGAATCAAAGGTTTCAACATAGTTAATCTCAAGTTTTTGAGTAAACCCACAAATAACTAATCTATATTTAAATTTTTCAATTTTAGTAATTAAATTATATTTGATCTTATAAAGCCACCTACAACTAAAAATATGTCTTTTAGGCGGAGGAGGGACAAGATTCCAAGTCTAATTTTAATTAAGTCATTATATTCAACTTGCATATCTACATTTCATCTATCATCTTCAGTATCTTTTTTAAATTATTGAAGTTTACATTCATACATAGTCATTAATCCATAATAATAATGTTGACTTTTAGTTAATTTATTAAGATTATCAACATTAGAAGATTGGATTAGGGATTCTACCCATTTAGATCTTTTAGATTGAATATGAAACTAAGGGAGTTCTTCAGACTCTAAGTTACCCAAAATTGGATCAACTTCCTCAAGGGCATTTATTTCATCATTAGGAAAAACATAAGAGTTAGATTCATCAATAGAAAAAAACTGAGAAAGTTCCATAGAGGGGCCACAAAAAGATTTTTTAAGAATAAGAACATTCTTATTATTAATGATATGATGTTTATAATGATAATACACTCTGAAAACTTTTGTATTACCTCCATAACCTATAAAAATGAAAGAATAGGAAGTGGGATCGATCTTTTTTCTTTTAACTTTAGGAATAAAAATAGAAATAAAAACTACCCAAAATCATGAGATGAGTCACACTAAGTTTATTTTTAGTCAACATTTATAAAGGGATAGAAAGATGCAAAGATTTGTTAAGGACTCTATTTATAATATTCACATTAGTATTCATGGATTCATCCCATAAAAACTTACAAACATTTATAGATTGAAACATTATTCTAGTCATTTCTATGATTATGTGGTGTTTTCTTTTAACAATACCATTATGATGAAGAGAATAGGGAGTTGTTAGTTACCTTTAAATACCATAACTAATGCAAAAATAATCAAAACCTTTACTAATATATTCACCACCATTATCAATTCTCAATCTCTTAATATAAAAATTAGATGCATTTTCAAAACTAACTTTAAATTCTTTAAATTTAGACAACATATCAGATTTATTTTTAATGAATAAGAATAAATCATTCTAATATAATTATAAATAATAATAATAATATACAAATAATAATTAAGAGATACAACTTCTATAGGTCCTACAACATCACTATGAATCAATTCTAAAAGATGTGAGAAATTTGCATCATGATTCTTGTGAAAGGAGTTAGTATGTTATTTATCACATAAGTAAGCCTCACAAGTTTTATGATGAGAGGGGATAAAAAGAAGTCAAAAAACAATATTATTTGCAGAAATATCATGTAAAATTTTAAAATTAATATTTCCTAATATTTCATACCATAATCAAGATTTATTCTTACTATGCGATGTAAAAAAATGTAAACGAAGGAGAAAAGATATATAAATTATTCTTTTAAACACCTTCAATAATCAATGAACCAGATTGATGTCTAATGAATCGACTATTTTTAAGTAATGTTATAATGAATTTATCATTTGTAAGTTGAAAATAAGATATAAATTTTTTTTGAGCTTAGGCACATAGAAAATATCATTTATAGTAACATTTGAAAATATTACTTTTCCTTGTTTAGTTGCTTTAAAAAAAAATTATATCCTAAATAAATTCTTTTAGATATATATCTAGAATCACATAGAATATTAGATAAAAAAAAGTCATATGGTGGAATGCACCATCTAAAATCAACTCATTTTCATTTGAAGTAAATAAAACAACATACAAAGTAATAACATTTGAATCCTGATTGTTATTCTAATTAAAGTTTTTATTCTTCTACTAATTTTGATTAGAATTATTCCCTTTATTATTTTTATAAGTTTTATTGTTATTTCTATCCTCATTTTTATAATATTTTTCCTTTCTATGATCAAATTTACCACATAAATTACAATTTACTTTAAATTTATGTGTATGATTTTTATTACCAGATTTTTTATTCCCATGTTTACCTTTAGCATAATTAAGGTTAGATTTTTGGTTTTTAGTGTTATCAAAAATATTATTTAAAATGAGAAGTGCCTAAGTGGCATTCTCTTTATACTCAAAATTGGTCATAACTTACTCTTCTTAAATTAGAAGAGCAAACAAAGTGGTAAGATCAGGGATATCTTGCTCAGTTTGATACTTAGAATTCAAAATTAAAATAAAATTTCTAAACTTTTCATGAATATTTAACTGAATAATAAAATAAAAAAATTGATCTTGAATCAAATTATAATTACATCTATCTAACTGAGCTTTAATATTTTTAATTTTAGCAAAAAAATTTACAACTTTCTCATCATCTTTCATTGGTGTAGTTATCAATTCAAGGATTAACTTAGTAATTTTTGAGAGATGAGTGTCCTCATGCATAGATTCAAAGAGTTTCCAAGAATCATTAGGAGACTCCTAATTACTAATGTGGATAATAAATTCATCCTTAACACTCCACAAAATAATGGACATAGCTTTTTATGATTTATATTTAAATGCATTGGTAAGCTCAGGGGTCACATGTTGTCCAAAAAGAGATTTTTGAGTCCCAATGATCACATTCCACAACTTACAGTGCATAAATTTGGATTTAATATGAATTTTTCATATATTATAGTTATTTTTATTAAGCATTTGAGATTTATCTAAGGATAAAAGAGGCCAAATCATAGCTTCCATTTAAACAAGACAGTAAATAAATGCTTAAAAAGAAACTATTTTAAATGAAATTTTAAACTATTTTTAAAATAAAGTGAATTACACATGCAACTATACTTAATTACACAATTTATATGCCAAACAAAATAAAATATTGATTTATGGGGTTTTGAACTTGAGACCTCTTTAGTTATAAGATATAATAAAAAAATAGACTACCAACTCTTCTAACAAACTTAAAATAACACATTCATTTATATATATTTAGACCTTTTTTTATCTTATACACACACACACAATATATATATATATATATTATATATATATATATATATATATATATATATATATATATATATATATATATATATATATATATATATATATATATATATATATATAAAGTGTGTGTGTGTGTGTGAACAACATAAGTGAAAAAAGCAATTTTTTTTTAACTTTTTAGTAATTATTTATTTTTCCAAGGTGGGATGTGGGGTTTGAAAAAACAATTAATGAATAGTTTATTTTTTATATACTTTTTCTAAACTATATGAATTTAAAAACATACATGTAGTTTCATGGATCCCTGTAGATTTCAAGAGTTTAGATCTCCTTGTACAAGTCTTGAATTCACTTGAAAATTTAGTAACCCTCTTATTTTTTTTGATAAACATAATTGGGCCCTCAAAATGGAATTTTTGATGAATAATTCAATATTTTGAATTGCCCAAGTGAAGTATGACACCCCTGTAAATGCTTGAGAGACCCCATAAAATTGTACATACACTAATTTTTTTTGAAAATTATTCCAATCTTCCATATTTTTTAAAATAATGAAGGAATTTAAAAAAGTGAATTTTGACTAAAAAATAATTTTTTGAGTTTTTTCACGTTGGTTATGGTGCCTCAAGCTCAGATAAATAATATTTTTGTTTGAAAAAGCTCTGAATATTCTAAAAAAAATCTTTCCAATCACCCAATCATCTCATTGCTCTAATTCCATGATAAAATTAATAGAATATAAAATATTTATGCAATATAGATTGGATTTAGATGAATAAATGATGGCAAAGAGTACAAAAAATTGACACAATACACAAGAATTTAAACTAGGAAAACCTTCAAGAGGTAAAAAAACCCATGAAAATGATATTCAATAATTGAGAAACTCTTCACCCCAATAAAAATCCTTCCCTTCTTACTTCTTCACATAAGCCTTCATGAAACCTTTGTAAAGATTTTCCACACACAAATATTAAATTCACCAAGTGTATTTCCATGAATAATACAATAAGGGTAAGACCCTATTTATAATAAAATGTGAGGGAAGGTGATTGTTTTAACCAACGAGTCCATCCTTCTCAAGAATTATTTAAATTAATTGGTTATTAATAAATCATAATATTTTATTATTTATTTATATGAGGTTTTCACCTTGTGTTTAATAAATAATAAATAATTATTATTATTTAATAATACATTAAAATATGCTAAGGGTCTAAATTATCCCACTTAGACATTAAATGTTCTAACAAGAATACTATGGAGAAGGTCAAAAGCTCAAGGTGTTGAGAAGTGAGGTCAAATTATGCTCTCAAACAAGCTTGAAATGTGTTTTAGCCATCATAGGTCTACAAACCTATAAGTGAGCGTTCATGGATCTTAAGTCTTATACAAGAAGAGTTAAAACAAAGAAGAAACCTGATATAACCTCCCAAGCAACCATGTGACAATGGATGACTCTATTGAGGATCATCAAAGAGCATGAATGAATGAAGAAACCCTCACTTTAAATGCAAAACGTTGTACATGAGTTGATTATATATATAGTCTGTATATGTGAATGGACAAGTTTGAAGTGGAATAATATTTGGAAAAATATTTATAGGCTTATTGAGAAGGTAATAAGGAATTATAATAAGATTTGATACAACCTCTAAGTATGAGACTCAAGGGTCTATTTTAACAATTTTATATAAGCAAGAAAAGAAACCTACAAGTTATAGGCTTGTAGGTCCTCTTTTGAACAAAAACCATTTGTTTATGCCAAAATGATTTGGTTAAAAACATCAATTTGTATAAAATTAGAGATTAAAAATCAATTCATAGACCAATGAAGACACCTAAGTGGTTTAAGAGCCAAAATAAAGTTCAAATGACTAAGTATGCAACCCTAATACCTATACATAGTTCTAAGTTTGAAGACAAGAGGGTAGAGTTTGAAGATGCTATGAAAAGGTTAATAAATCTTGTGAAGTAGTGATATGGAACTTCCACGAAGTTTAATTACCCTCAAAGTGTCAATGATATAGTGGAGAAATCCAACTTCAAAACTCTTGTTAAACACTTCCTAAATGACCACCTACAACTCCAATTTGAAAAGATAGTCTTAGATAAGTACGTGTTTGAGAAGTGTAGGATTTTGGGTAACATGATAGGGTTATAAACTCTCAAATATCATGAAAAAGTCATTTAGATATTATTTAAGTGTCTAATGACTTGCAGACAAGTCCTAAAGCCCAAAGTGTATTCAAACACATAACCACCTATAGGTTGACTCAAGAGACAAGCTAGTCTCAAACCTGAAAAGAGGGAAGATTGCATTAAAAAAATTGAAATATATCTCAGGTTATGGATAAATTAATGAAACCATTTGAATTTATGTGAAATAAAAAAAAGATCATAGGTAAGATAACTAATATGTTTTCTAAACCCTGCCTTCATAGTCAATGAAGCTACAGGTTTGCCTAACTAGCTAAGTGAAGGTTGTTTGTTTAGAATGCCAAAGAAAAGTTTTAAGAATCTCAATTAGTAATAAAGGACATTTAATTTTAAGGAATTGTGATGGAAACCTTAAAACATAATAATACAGTCAGATCATCCTAACAACCACCTGCAGGTCGCTAAGAAGAACATGTTGGTTTCAATCTTGAAGAAGAGGTAGAGTGTATAAAGGAAGCATTGAAGTCTATCTCAGGTGAATAGATAATTCAATGAGGTCATCTAAAAATAAAATTAAGTATGATGTAATTATCAATGAGATTTGGTAAGAGAAGTTCACCTAAACCCCTATATACACAACCAATGTGAGTTATAGGCATGTATACCTTAACAAGGAAAATTTGCTTGTCTAGAGTGAATAAAAGATGTCTGAGGAGAGGTAAGTAATTTGAGATAGTTCATGGTGACAACATAACTCCATATAACCCTCAGATCCATCAAAAAGTGAAGCAAATATTGTAAAATTTGTCTAGGCCTATAGGTCCTAATTCGTACATAGGTAAAACTATAGTACAATCATAAAACAGGTGATTTGACAAAGGTGACATAAAGTATAATTAAATTAATGAGTGAAAGATGATGGCATAGATCATAAAATTACATTCATAGGTAGAAAGAATAAAAAAAGTGGCACTTAAGCCTATGAAACATCCTTAAGCTTCATAAAGTGAATGACTACACTCCAAACCAGTTTTATCTCACTTTTTATGACCTTAATATAATGTATGGAGATAAATGAATTTTAGAGGAGGTATCAAAGTCCTGATACTTCAATATCATGGAATCATTTGTTGGTTTAGGTCCATCACGTTCATGAACAAATCTTAAGAGCTTAGACCCTTCTCTAATGGCCTGCTTACAACTCGAGGGACACCATCTTGTACTCATATCTATCATAAGGTTTTGCATGGGACCTAGTGGTGTTTGGAGGTGGTGGAAGGGTCCCTCACTATAATATTGTGGCATTAAGAGAGAGAAAGGATATATTATTTATAAATAATCCTTAATAACAAAACATGCCTAAAATCCTCCTAGAACTCTAGTAATGACCAGTTGAGAGAGATGAGTCTCCAAATAACATGAAATGAATTACCCTAAAACCTCTTAGAAATTATTGAGGACTCCAATTGGATTCTCTAGGTGTACTTCATCTATACTTATAGTTATATGGATTACATTAAATGAACTATGTTTTAAAGATTTTTGGTATTTTATAGGGTTTTAAACAATTGGAAACTTTAAAAATATTAGAATAGGTCATTTGGAATATATTTAATCTATTAAATCCAAAAAAAATGTATTAGACACTTTGGAAGTGATCAAATAAAGCTCATTTTTCAAGGTAATCTCAAACAAGCCTAAAATGAGATTAGGTTTCATTGCTATTTCATGGTTCTCACACTTCCATAAGGTCTCAGAGACTCAAATTTATCATAGAGATTATTTTTAGGATAGGTAAAGTGAATAAAATAATTTTGGGTGGTTTTAAATGTGTGGGAGATATTTGGAGTAGAAAATTAGGGTTTTAGGTAAGGGGGCCTAATTGAGGAGAGAAAAAGGAATAAAAAGGCACTTCCACTTAGATTCTGGATCTAAAATTTGACATGGATATGTAAATCCATAATGGGTCCTTAAATATGTGCTCATTTTCTCAATATCATCCATAAATTATTATACAAAATGAGATTTACACATTTTTAGGGCTACAAGAAATGAGGCCAAATGAGAGCTTTTGGTATAGAATGATTTCTTGAGGGTAGTTTGAGACTTGAAAATAAGTTTTTAAAAGTGTAATATGATGTTAATAGACCATCCATGGAGAGATAAATAATTGGAGAAGATGATTTCAAGTTTTGACACTTGTAAGCAAAATTGGTTGAGTGAGACAAAGACTTCAAGACACCTAGCAAGAGAATGAAGTGATGTGTCAAATGAAAACTTTAGATATCAGTTAAAAGGTGTCAATACTAGATAAAATATGTAACTCAACATGACATAATCATTGATAAGGCCACTTTTCATTCCAAAATCCAAGGTAAAGACTAGTTTTGGAGAGCTAAACAAGGTGTCAAACAAGGTTTGAAACTTCCATGCCGCTTGGAGCAGAAAATCATCTTCAGGAGGCTAACACTTTTCCTTGAGGACTTGATAGGGTGGTTTTAAACTCATTTATAATTGTAACTTACTTTTAGACACATGTATCTCTCTCTCCCTTATGACCTTCTCCTTTTTTCTCACATTTATTTATATATTTAGCCTTGATAGGCTAAGTTTATATCCTCCATTTGAAGCCTTTAATCAATGAGAATAGTTTGGTTTTACCTTCTCCATGGACTAATTTCAATATGCATGATTGAATATTTGATCTTGATAAGTGATGGTCTTGCTTCCTTGGCATTCTTGTCCTTGTTTAGCATTTATGTTCAATTTGAAATCCTTTTTGTAGGTCTCTTCAAGTGTCAAAGTAAAGTGTAAGTGTTTAGTGAGTAGTATTTTCAATAGTGTCATGTCATGACCTCTTGACTAGTCCTCCTAGCTCAAGCACTCTTCACAAAATTCATGAGAAACATTGATGTAGAGAGGTGGATTTGGAGTAGTGTCATATGTAGGTTAGTCTTTTGTTTGAAGTACATTTACATCTAGTTGGTAGTGGTCAAATCATATTTGGTGCATCACCTCCATTAGAATAGGTTTATCTCAATTTTACTAATAAGTGTTAGATTAGTGTTTGAGCCTAAGTGATTCATCAAGGGGAACTATCATTTTAACTTAGAGATTCACCTCTCCAATAGGGCACCCATAACCTTGATGTGTTTCCATGTTACATCAAATTTGGAAGGCTTGAACTACCTTCCAAAGGGTGTAAATTTGATTGATAATAAGTACTATAACTAATTCCATTCCATTAAATTTACCAACATATAGTGGAGGCATGGATTATGTTTTCCATCCTTTGTTTCATAAAGCTAATATTGCTACATCTACCATGGATTACCAAATGCTTCAACTCAAATACTAGTTTCAATGCCTATTTTTACTCAAACCATGTTTACTTCCCCTTTGGTCACTACTCACCTTGTTAATCTCAATCCCAATGGGTCTATAGTTAAAACTCTCCTTCAATTTATAAAGTCCTTGGAGGATAAGGTCATAAACATTAAAAAAAGGCTTTAAAGTCTCCTCATGCTATTGATTCATAAGATGTGTTGCATAATCATCTTTCAACTGAGATATATTTACACCCCTTACTAATTGGTTTTGTTGCACCTAAATTCACATTTTATGATGACAAGGGTGATCCTAAACATCTTCGATCCTTTTTTGTGGTGTGCATTAATTATTCCTCTAGTGATAAAATTTTGACCAAATTATTTCCAAGGAGCCTCAAGGACTATGAATTGAGGTGGTTTTATGATTTATTTATCCAATTAGTAAAGGCATTCAAACCTCTTTTAGATCAAGTTTTAGCACACTTATCTATTAACATTACTGAAAAAGTTTCCTATGCCTAAATTACAAGAATCAAATAAAGAACAAATGAACCTATCAATGATTATGTCTTGAGATACAAGACAATGTTGGAAAAAATGACCAATCCTATGGAAGATAAAGAGATTCAAGACATATTTAAGCAAATTTTTGTCACTCCTTTACATGATTCCATTATTTAAATTTTTTTTAAATAATTTGATGAATTATGCCATGCTATTTGAGACCATGAAATGAAGCTTATTTCATTGAATAAGATTAAATATGTAGTAAACACACAAACTACATCTACATCCAACACGAAGTTTACTATCAAACTAAGTTATAAGGTAAAACCTCCTAAGCCTATAAAGGAAACAACCACCATGGTTAATGTAGTGTCATAAAAACCTAATCATCTCTTCTTATTTAATTTACCAAGGAGATAATTCACACGCTTACATGAGTCTCCCATTTCATTACTCCCGTGGCTTGTCAAGTGTCACATTATATCTTCCCCTCTTCCTATATAGGTTGATATGAGTAGACCCATACCCAAAGGGTATGATACAAATGCTTATTTTGATTATCACCAAAGCATTGGGCATTCTATGAAAAAATATTTTACCTTAAAGCATAATATCTAAGACCTCATCGATGACCAAAAGATTACATTTGATGATTCTCTAAAGGCATCAGGTTTGCAACCTAGTGATCAACAAAAGAAAGAAATATTTAAACAATCCTTTACAAGACCAATTTAAGAAGGATCTAAAGGTAAAAATGGAGTATAATGTACATCCTCCTCCATCAGATTATGAGCACCCATTAGATGGGATTATTGGTACTTATACATGGCATACGCCTCCTATGGTTCAAAGACTCTTTATTACTTTTGATCATACCTCGATCACTAGCTTATATACAATGTTATTAATGATAATGGTTAAAGTGAGAAAATTTTCACCATGACATTACTTACACATTTGGGTTATACAAATAATGATTTACATCCTTCTACTAGATCAGTTAGAGCATTTGATGGGACCTCAAAACATGTTCTTGGTTAGATTAACTTACCTTTATAGGTGGTTCCCAAAGATGTGGTTACTACCTTATTAGTTATACCTTCTATGGGTGTATTTTATATGTTATTAGAATGACCTTGGATACATACACTTTGAGAAATACCTTATATAGTGCATGGGTGTGTTAAATACATTCATACCAATCAAGTAATTACAATTTTTAGAGTTTCATATGAAAGTCTTCTAAAACAAGAGAAATTTATACCCAGGTAATTAGTTATGAAACCTACTAAGATTAATATTCTAAAAAAGGGTAAGCAACATGAAATCCCCTTTACCAGTTAGCTAATGCTTGAGATACCATTACATCATAGATACACAATGGGTTTCATCGAATCCTCATCTAATACACACCATCTTCACATATCTAGAGTGCCTACACATATTCCAACTACTACTATTCCAAAAAAACCATAGACCATTCAATGATGGGCTCCAATAACCCTTAATCCTATTATTTCTTCACAACCATAGAGTCCTATTATAAAAACATAGAGCATCATAGATACTATAGTGATATATATTGCACCTATACATGATCCTTGGTAGTACCATCAATTTATTGCACTAGGCTCACAATGGGGAGATACCTATGAGCATCCATTAGATGAAATCATAGGATAGTCTTTTTGGTGTTTTATATTAAAAAAATACCAAAAAAATTAAAAAATTCAAACATCTAAAAATATTTTTGGCATCTATATGTTATATTGGTTCCTTGGAATCTATGTTTTTAGTTCCATATTAGTGGATAACACATCATTTATTTATATAGACACATGTTTTAGACATATTTCAAGTGTAATACATGCATGCAAAGATACATGATCTATGCACTTTTAGATGTTGGGACTTCTCTCTACTCATGTCATGTAGACATTGGAGGCATATGCTTCTTTGATCATGATACTTACACATGCCTTTATCCATGTTTATATCTTTCACAGTCTTCTTGATATGCTATGCACTTAACATTTTTTGATAACACATATGATCCATGGGCTAGTATGTTATGTTTATGTTGGTTGCTTATGCTTTCATTTATGCACTTCTTTGAGTATTTCTCCTTGCTATTATCTTACTTGTTTGAGTATTTTAATATGGTCCATTATTTATACCCCACTGTGCCTTTTTTTATCTCTTTAACATTTTAATATGTCATTGTTGGTTTTATGGAAATTTGAATATGTTATCCTTGCTTTATGGAAATTTGACTAAGTCATGTCCCTTTGATTGTGCATCACTTGAACATGCCCCTTGTTTACAGTCTTCTTGGACCATTGTATTTTGATTTTTTCTGAGTGCTCTTGTGTGTTATTCTTGATTTCTTGTTGATCTTATACTTCTACTCTATAGACATTACCATGATCTATATCATGCATCTTAGGCCTTGATGTGATCACATTTTGTGTGCTTCAATGATATATCTACTTAGACATGTTTTTCCTATATGCTACATGATACATTCAAAATTTACATAGTTATATCATCCTTTTGAGGTAACATAACTACCAATTTCTACTTTACCTCACCTAAAAAGGGGAAGGGGTGTATATTAGTGGGGGTATGCCATAGAGGCATGGTTTGCATATTCTTCACAGATTCAAATTACATTGGGGGCATATTTTGATGTTTTGTAAACTTTTTCTCCACACTTACACTAGTTGTAAATTTTAGATTATAGTGGGGGAATGTTATGGAAACATGTTCCCCACACTTGCATAGTTTGTAAATTAGCCAAATTACACATTTATATGATTTAGATACACATTTATGGTAGAATTATATACATTGGTACCATTTTTATATCCAAGTTTTGGCATGAAACATAAACAAGGTGTATATGTTATGAAAAAATATCTTAAATTGAAAAATAAAATCAGATTTTAGATTTCAAACACTTATACAACCTTTAGCTCACCATGTTAGACTGTTATGGACTGTTATCAAGCCAATTGACTACAATAATTGGTTCACTTTTTGGGAAGGTTGAGGTGATAAAATCACCCAATCTTACCAAGTTTATAAGTTGGACTTAATGAAATCATCTAGTTTTGCTAGATTTATAGTGTGAGTTGACTTAGTTCACTCACACTTACCAGGTTATAAGTATGATTAGGTTGCACAATTGAGCTAATCTCAACTGTCAAGTGACAACTCACATTTTATAAAAGGTTAGAGGTAGGTTTTTGCCTTTAATATTTCTATATTTATATACTTTTTAGATTTATATTTGTCCTAATCTCACCTCTAGTGGTTCATAATGATATATATTTTCAAATCAAGTTGCCAAAATGTAAAGTGAATAATCAATGCATGGGTGTAATCCTAAAAATTGATCTTTTAATTTAAATCATTTTAATGATTTATATTTTAGATTATATGCACTAATTATACACTATAACATGCTCTTGGTTGTAGGCCAGTCACTAGAAAAGTACTCAAGTTGAGCTCACAAAAAGGCAAGATGTGTTATATACACCTAGGTATGAATTTATTTTACTTTAAACTAGAAATTTCATTACTATATTAAAAGGGGGGGAAATGTATACTCTATTTTTGAATTATATAGTGCCTTGATATTATATACTTGTAAAATATGGACCTTGGTTATTTTTTTCAATTCTAAACCTTTTCCCACTACTGAAAGGCTCACATATGCTATCTTTTTGTGCTCATTGCTTATCTTTTAGTCCATTCGATGTTATTCTGATGACCTAAGCCTTCTATCATGATTATAATGATATAAAACTACTTATCATTTATCTCTAGAAGTTTGATAACTATACCTAATTTCTAGATTCTCAGACACATTCATCTTAGCCATATGCCTATGTTGATGGAACTGTCATGTTCTAATGCAAGTGTCCAGTGCCATAAAGTCATCAAATTTAAAAATGAAACATATCCCCATGTTTGGCCTAATTTATTTAATATGGGATATTTCTATAAAATATTGGTATATATGCATGATCAATCCTTATTCATTTCTCACCTAGAAACTTCGTACCTCTCACAAGGTAAAATACCAAAAACATTTAATAAAGCATTCAAGTGAGCAAAATATACCCTATTTTCTCCTATTTATTTATCATTCATATGGACAACACATATTAAGGCCTGAAGTACTAAATTATCATGCCATGAGTCATATTTTACAAGTTACAAGCTAGGTCATAAGTACTTCACATATTGTACCCTTTTCCACATAAGCCAACACATTAGGGGAGAACTACATCAATCTAAGGCCTTCTTTAGAGTAGTGGATATGTAGCTATCTCTCACTAATAGAAGGGTATTTTGGGTTTGATTGACACCATAAGACCACTAACCTATTTTTCCAAGGTCATTATAAAGATGAAGAGCTAGGGTTTTCATGATTTAACAAGAGTGATAGTTCCTGATCCATATCTAAATACACTAGAGTTAAGGTGACAAAAAACCCAAAATATTTAGGTGGTCACATTTAGATCCAATAATTATTCTATATTAGACACCTAAGTCTAAGTTAGAAAAAAGCATCAATGTAACCATCTTAGGGTGATGCAAATGACTGAGGTTATAGAGGTCAAATTTATAGATTATAATGACTAATACAAAGTCCATATCTTGTCTATTTCTAACATTTTATACATTAAATTTACATGTGAAATATAATCTAACTATGTACCATTATTTTCTGTTTATTTTAATATCAATAATTGGTTGTATTTATTATATTTATCATATCGTAGTATTTAACTTTAGAATATTTTTTATCTAAGTTTTCAATTAATTGGCTTGCTATAGAGATAGTTTATCACCCTTGTGCCCTAGGCTATCTCTATCCCCTTTAATCCTAGATTCCTTAATCTATATTTTAGTGTAAAATAATCTATAAATTATTTTTATTATAGTATTTTAATTAAATAAAATGTTAGAATAAAAAGATAAATATATGTACTAAAGTGTGTATAACAAACTTTATATTTTAGAGCAGGATTCACGTGTACATCTTATTACATACAACCTGCAATGAACATGTAACAATCAATTTCCATATTAAACTTTAAAATGAAATTTTTGAAAATTAAAGAGTAAGGAAGGAATACACATCTAATTAGGTAAACATGTTCCCCCTGTGATATTGTTGGAGATGATGCTTCCTACTAAAGCATTGGAAAACTATGTTTCTTATTGAAACGTATGGATAATATTTTTCATGTTGAAACATTGAACAAATGGGCTTCCTACTAAAGGATTTATATAATTTGGGGTGATCATGATCCAATGGATAAATGAAGTAAAGATAGGGCCATGGGTTGGGAAAAAAAATACTTTAACTCTCAAAAATAGTACTAGGTTATTGAATGCACATAATATCAATCATACTACTCATTTAACTAATCTTGAATCTCATTATGAAATGGGGAGCCTATGATAGGATCAATAATCAACCACTATAGATGAACTTATATATTCAATATTTAACCTTAGGTACCATCAATGCCATGATTTTAAGTATAAAATTCTAATAGTGTGATCCTAATTTGATCTAACTAGTGCAAACATGATATAAAATGCTATAAATATATATATATATCTCATTTTGTACCAAATCTAAAAAAATATAGAAATATATAATTTATTTTCCTTTTAAATGTGTGCATATACCCCAAAAATTTATTTATATCTAAAAATATATGTCCCATAATTTAAACCAAAATTATATTTTGAACCAATATGAAATATTTAAATCATGTAATCTATCCCAAAATCTGATTTTTTTGTAAAGAGAGAATTAAAATATTTATGACAAGCCCACTGATATTCCCCCCTTTGAGGTGAGGGATATATAATGTGAATTATTCATCTCAAAGAAAAGAGTTAACCATATCATGTTATATATAAATCTATAAACTTTTAGAAGCATGTGCTAACATGTAATCATAGTAATTAATATGCAATGAAGGCATATATGAAACATGTAATGTAAGATATACAAGTGTCATGTCAAGTTAGATATATTAATTAGACATGTATTAGTAACCATCACTAATATAATCACTAAATAATAAATTACTCATAAAGGTGTATTAAATGGATCATGACACCACACATAAATATGGATGTGTGTGATATAGATAATAACACAACAAAATTATAAAAATAAATAGATAATCTTATATTTATCCACTCATAAACACATAATGTCATGGTCATGACACACATAATATAAGAACACACAATAACACTCAGTGTCACACAAGGAAAGTGCCACACATAATGGAAAATTGGGTGTTGTAGAACATGGAGAGTACCCAAAGAAAGAGTCATGCAATTAAAACTCAATAAATAAAAATAAAAAAGAGAAGGCAAGGACCAAAATAAATATGCATATAATGACACACTTAATTAAGAAAATGTAGTAGCAAAAAATGAGGGCCTAAATAAAAAAGCATAAAATGATATACTTAATTAAGTAATTTCATATAGTAAATCAAGAGATAAATGAGAATAATAAAGTATTGTTCTATAGAAAATTATATATCAATACTGAAGCATAAAACAAGACAAACTAGTCTACACTATTAACCCATGTCAATGCCACAATATAACAAAGTAGTATATCCATGGAATATAACCCTATGAAGAACATAAGAAAGAATAAGACATGTGTAATTAAATAATTTAACTTAACATGATAAATGGAATTGTCATATAAATATTTAACTTATAACAATGTAACATATAGAATGAGATGCCACCATCATTGGCATGGCCCCTGATTATAAGAATGTCCCACTTCTGTGCATCCATATATCATGTGTAACATGTATGTCCTGCATATCACTCATAAATATTGTGAAATGAATTTGCCTATGGAAAGAGGATATTTAATTTACCAAACATGTGATAAATAATATAAATTAATAATGGAAAATAACAAACATGTCATGCTTAGGTCCTAATTTTAGAATTAATTTTTTTTTTTTGTATTTTTTGAAATATTTTGCTAAATTAAAAATGTTAACCAATTATCCCATCAAGGTGATGGTCAATTTTAGGTCTTGTATAAAATATGGGAATGGTCACCTAACTTGGTTAATTAGTATCATAGGTATTTGTATATAAGTGTGAGAAATTATCTCATGCCATAATGTAATAGTCATGATCAACATGACTCATAGGACCCTATGTATGATGAGTAACTATAGGGAACATAATATGTTTTCAAATACATTATATGGTAGGAGAAACATGTGCATAAATTTTCTATGCAATTTTTTTAAAACTATATTAAGACATGATAAAGTATATAATGGACATCATGAGGAGAAAATAACTCTTTGATGTAATGAGTGTTGAATCACTAGTCATTTATGAAATTAAACTATCTTCCTTTGAATCTCTATAGGTGGAGTAACTAAATGCATAGATGGACCTGAAGAAGTGGAGTAATTAGATGCATATAATGAACATAAATAGGTTGAGTAACTTATTATGATGGTGGTGGGGTTGGAGGAGGAAATTTCTCTAGCTAAATAGGATACTCATATGGAATAAATAAAACTATGATCACTTGACTGTCAAGTATATGATTCACACATATATGTGCTCAAGATGGTATAACTCAGTGGTTATGTGTCAAGGGCATACTAAAAACATGTTAAATACCCATATACTTGGTAAGAATAAAAATAAAGTAGCAACTACTATAGGGGATACCTTAAGTGGTGACATAATGTGCCCAATAGGATTATGTTACTTTCCATAAAATCCATTGACTTTAATTTTTATATACATAAAATCCACATGTATATATCCAAAGCGATGAAAAAGGGTTATTGTAAAAAAAATTTCACTTGAACCATTATCCATCATGATACTATGTATAGATTATGAATAAATGTATGCTCATATAAATAGTGATGTATAAATGAGATCATCATCCATAATATCATTGACATAGAATGTAAATTTAGGTGTCAAAATGTGTTTATAATTGTACAAATAATACCATCCAATAGGTGACAATATTTCAAAAGAGGAGGATGTGCATTCTCTATCATATGCACCTCAAAAGTATATTTGGTTTCTATAGCTCCATGATTTAAAAAGGGATCAAAAAAAAATTTAAACTTTGGATTCCCATTTGATTGTAGTCTTGAATCATTCATAAGAATACTAAGCTCAATATTTTTTTCATCAATTATTTCTTGAATCTTATATCTTGGTCCAAAGCATTTGTTTGTATAATGCCCTTCACATCTATGGTAGTCACAATATTCATTATTATCAATTCCCTTAGGTGGAGGCCTACTCATATTAACCTCCTTAGGTATAGAAAGAGATATAAGTTTCTACTTAGGTAGATTTATCAAATCATATGAGGAGTTGAGGTAATCATGAAATTTTACTCATTTGCTGATTGGACAAGACAAACCTATTGGTAAGTTGTGACACTAAATCAACCCTTTCTTTGCCTTCTTCTTATTATCATTTATTTTTGACCTAGTAACTTGGTTTGCTTTAAAACTTTGTAGTTGAAATATTTATAATATGAGGCACATATTTGAACTTATTTTAATCTATGAGATTAACTTCTCAATTTCTAATTTTATGGCATAACTCATTAAATGATTTGAATTTATTGAACATTATAGACTCATGGAAAGGGGAAATATAAAAATTATTGAAAATATATTGTAGCTCATTTTTGGCCATATGATATTTTATATTAGAAATCATGGTCTTATATTTAAGTACATAGTCACTTATGGTTCATTAGATCCTTGTTTGAGTTTTAAAATTTGAGAATAAGATAATTTATCATTGATATTGATTAGAAAATGTGCTATAAAATGATCATCCAAAGGATTGAATGTATTAATTTTTTATAAATGGATATCATAAAACCATCATAAAGCATAGTCCTTAAGATTTTTTGGTAATAATGTATTCAAAAACTTGTCATTAGAGGTTTAATCAAAGAATGCTCTATGAAAGGATCTTAGGTGTTACTATGGATCACCTTTACCATTAAATGACCTAATCTTTGGAGATACAAAACCCATAGGTAAGGGATATGGTGAAATCTCTAGAGTTAATGGATTATTAAGTAAAACATGAGAATCATTTGAATGAATTTATCTAGAATCACCCTTCTCTAACTACAAAACCTTAACATGTAAAGATATAACATTCTTCTTGATGGATCATGTAGCAGGAAATGATAATTATGTAGCATGAATAGAAATTATAGGATTTACATGGATTTTTTAATGTAAGAATTGGCATTGAAATATAAGGAAAACCTTGTGTTTTTCTGACACCATGAGTGGACATCAAATGTGTGTCCAATGGTGTAGACATATGAATATTAGTAGTAGTATTCTAAACATTTATTATGCAATCATTACATCTAAAATTTATATTAGTAATAGTGAAGGGCACATGTATTTGTTCCTCAAATCTAACTATCTTAACTTTTTGTATAGTTTTATCTTCTAAGATCCAATTTAAATACTTATCCAAATCATGAGTTTTTTAATAAAATTGATTTAAAAAAATTATACAATGCTTTAACTTGTATAATATCTACGCCATTAAGGTCATCCTGATTGATTATATCTTTGTATTCATTATTATCTTGATTAATATGTTCTAAATCAGGTATTTCATCATTAACAATATGATCTTCTATCTCTATGTATTCATTAAAAATATTTTAATAAAAAGAAGACTAAGAATGAACATTCATCTCATTTATTTTTAGTCATTTTAGATGGAACCAAAGGAATTTGAATATATTTAGTTTGTGCACAAATCGATCTAGAATTTTTCCTTAAAGGGACAAAGAAACTATCCTTCTTAAATGGAATGGAATGAAATCATTAAAATATGAAAAGGCTAAATCCAAAGTGAAAAATATTTATTGTCTTAATGTATGTGGAAATCAAAAATTAGAACTGGAACCCTAATAAAAAAACTAAACCCCTAGATAGAAAGATGAAACTCTAAGGTAAAACGTAGGTTTTTTCTATGTTTTAGACAAAATATGGGATCACCAATATGTTTTATGGGAAAATTAACCTAAACAAGTATATAAAAAGTATAAAACTTCAAACTATTCAAATTGTATAAAGTATAGAAATGATACATTAATCTAAATGTGAAAGGCAAAATATGATTAAATAATTATACTTGTTATAAGTATAAATGACCTAAGGGATTAATATACTTAGTATGTTTATTATTTTTTATGGGTTTAAGACTGAATATAGGTGACATAAATACTAAATGTAGATTATGAGTCACTTAGATTTGGAATTGGGGGTATATAATAACCACAAAAAATCCATCGTTCTATGGATGCTTACCCCATACTATATCATATGTCTTATGTTGAATTAATTTGTGTAAAATTACCCTATGCTTTAGTATAGGTTGATGTACATGTGTGCAATCTATCTTTATGTAAAATATCAGGCTCATTGTGTGTGATGTATCCATAAAACTTGTCTCCTTTTATTTTGAACCTTAAGTCCACTTTTGAAACTAGAGTTAGGTCTGAAAAAGGTGAAGAATGTGGGTTGAGTTGACCTCAACCATTCCCTAATAAATGGTTGAGCACCATATAATACTCTAAAGAGGTAATTTAAATTATAGTTAATACTCCTTTTAGGTTTATGTGTGTAATAGTGCTCCTTTAGTAAATGCAACTTGTAATATATCTTTTAGCACTTGGAAAATGGTAAACTTGGATTGGATTAAGTGCTTTAGAATTCTCTAAGACCTAATACTTATGACTGATGAGTAAATTTTTAAGTATATGAATTACATTTAAAGAGTGATAGATGATGCCAAAATAAGAAATAGGCTTATGCCTACTGTGTATTTATATGAAAATCTTTGGTTACTTTCTCATTCCATCAACATGTGAAATGTATGTATAGACCCATACATATGATATAAATTTGAAAACTGACCATTTACTGGTGCATGGATGACTCCATCAATGTTGGACACAAGCTAAATTTCATAATAATTTGAGTCTATAAGACTTGTCTAAAATACAAGAATATTAATCTAATGATATATAAACATTTTGTGTATGATAATGAACAAGTTAGGAATACACTATGGAATTATTATAGGTGATTGATATAAAATTGGGAGGGTCATACCCATATAAATCATGTAGATGGAAGAGAAGGATGTGTAAGAGACACATGTGTACACACAATTTATGTAAGATTAAGGTATGTCAAGAAAGAAAATGTGAGGTGTCTACTACCATATTTTAGTGTCTAAAATTCACCCCTTTTATTCTAGTATTGAAATGAAATACAATGCTAGATTAAAAGGATAAAAATATGTATCAAAATGTTTGGAACAAGTTTTTTCTTTTAGATAAGTCTTCAAGTATGCAGCTTAATCCATGTAACTTGTAATTAAAATGCATAAATAAATGCCAATATATGAAATGGAATCTGAAATGAAAAATGAAACTTTTGAAACTTAAAGAGATCTAAAGGAATACACCTATAATTAAGTGAGTCATGTTTCTCCTTGTGATTCTAGTAGAGTTGATGTGTCCTACTAAAGCATTGGAGAACTATGCTTACTACCAAAGCATATGGAGAACATGTTTCAATCTAAAACATTGAATAAAAGGGATTCCTTTTGAATCATATGGATAATTTTGGGTGATCATACCCCAATGGAGAAATCATGGGTTGGGAAAATAAATTCCTCAACCCTTGGGGTAGTGTTATGTCATTGAGTGCATATAATATCAACCACATTACTCATTTAATTGATATTGAACCTCAAGATGAAAGGGGGAGACTATTATAGGCTTAAAAATAAACAACTAAATATTGACTTATAGATTAAATATGTAACCTTTAATTCCATCAATTCCATGCTCTTAGGTAGAAAATTATAATAGTGTGTGTGCACGAAGAATGTTCATGCCCCATAATCTAATCAAATTAGTGAAAACATAGAAAACTAAAATAATATATACATGAATAATGTTCATGCCCATAATTTAATACAAGAAATTTCAACATGATATTGAATGAAATACATCCGTATCTCATTTTTTCTCAAATATTTAAAAATTGAAAACTTGTAACTTATGTTCCTATAAAGTGTGTGCATATGCCCTCAAATTTGTATATATTTGAAAATATTTGTTGCATAATGTTGTCACCAAATCTTTCACCCTAGAAGAGGGTGTTCAAGCCTCTTCTAGATTTGGGAAACATGGAAATACTTCTAGGTATGTGGGTTTACCTATAGGTAGAAGTAGACATCTAGGTTTAAGGGCTATCTCCTTAAATGTATCTTGAAATCATTATCACCTAACTAACTAGTTGCTTGTGGGGAAAAGAGTTAGAAATTTTCATGAAATGAAATTAATCGAAGGGGGTGATACACCAAGATGATTTCAACATGACCATAATACTTCTTTCACTAAGAAACAAGGCATACAGACTAGCTTCTAAGTCCTAGAAGGTTCTAACATAAGTGCTTCAACATAGAGGTGATATACATAAAATAACACAAGGTAAGTGAACCATAAGGAATAATACACACTCTAAGAACAATCATACACTTGAAATGAACCTAACACACTTGAATACACTCTATATGACTTGTTAGAACAAAAATTCTTGTATAAATATGAGAGAATAATGAAAGCAAGGATAAAATATTATCACTAACTTCACCATACATCACTTTACACACTTATAAAAATGTTCATGAACTCAAAACTAGACTTGTATTAATTTTTCAAAGGAAAAAGCCCATACATGGTGTGGTATTAGTCTACAAGAGCCAAAATGGCTACTATTATTGAATTGGAGAGAGAAGTGAGAAGAGAGAAGTCCAAGAGTTATAAGAACACTTTTCAAACTAAGAGGAGTTACACACATATGATAATTAATTAGGAAATATACCATGAAAATTCTCATAGGAAAAATGTCCCTCAAAGTCATGAAACTCCTAAAATATGGCATATGACTCCTTTTGTTTGCTTAAAAAACTACCTTCATCATTTGGCCCTTTTGGAACATCCCACAACTAAGGATAAAAGTGATGATTGAAATAAGGGGGAGGGGTTTTATACATGCTCCACCATGTATTGGTTTCATCCCTAATCATCAATATTCTTATGAATATGAGTCATCAATGCCTACAGTCCAAATAACTCCTCTTTCACTCACCCCTCACACTTAGCACCAAAGTAGCCTTAAATTTTCCAATCTGATCCATCAAAGGGAGTGAATAACACTTGGAAAGACCCCTCCTAGCCTTATATTCCTTAGGGAGTTCCCTCTATCTAAGAAAAAATAGAGGGTACTTCCCCTTTTGCCCTAAGAAAATGGATGATATTATGGGATTATCCAAGTGATCGAGATGCTCTATGCAAAGTTTCAAGGTATGTGGACTATATGTTTCTTTATTAGAGAAATTTTATGATTTGATTCCATAATATGAGAGTTATATGGAATATTCATTGTCACTATGTAGGTTTTTACCATTTTCATAAACTTCTTATCATTCATGCAACCATGTCCTTGCTCCACTAGACCTAACTGCTGACTGTGTTTCTTACTTGGAAAAGGCACCTATAGGTGTATATTACATGGTTGAAGCCTTAAGTTATTGTATATATACCTCTTTATAGTTTATAATGTCATTTTATAGTTTTTTGAGTTCATTCACCTCATGTTTAGGCCATACCAACACCCATAACACTATTCTCAAGTTTTCTATCAATTACAATCAACTATAGTTGACTGATTAGTAAAAAGAAGGGTCTTGTAGGTGAGAATTAACTTTGAAACCTATTCCATATGGTTTTAAGTTCATTTGAAATCTTTGGAGGCATCTCCCACTATTAGTTATTTGTGTTTCTATGTCCAATCTTACTTCATGGACCTATGAAAGTTTGCAGTCAACTATAGGTGAGTGTCTCAAGGCAAAAGACACCTATAGGTGTTGATGGAGGATGATCCCTTAAAATTTAACTCTTATTGATGCATATTTGATACAAAAATGTTATAATTACCTTAATATAAGCACATATCATGTAGATATGTTCTCACCTTACCATCCTTGGGTGTAGAGGTCACTTGGAGCCAAAACCCTGTAGACATCACTACCAAACTTTAGTGAACAAATATGCAACTTAAAAGTCCTTAAACACCAAGATTTTTAGTCATACACCCATTAATTTTTTCATGGTTCTTCCCATAGGATAGGGATACAAGGTGGGTTCATATAAACTCATCTAGGAATCATACAACATTGTCATATGGTATCTACAAAAGTGGTGAGGGCTCTATTTTGGTTTTTTAGGGAACTTATCCTTAAACACAGTCTCTTCAAAGTGAAATTTGGTTTCTTAAACCTTCCTATTATTATTGTGTTTTTATCATGACTTCCAAAGTATCTATAACCTCCACAACCTTCATGGGAACCTCAAAACATGCTAAACTCCTTTATAACCATGCTTAGGTCTCTATGGTAGCTTGTAAAAGCACACACAACAACATATAAGGTAATGAAGGTAAGAATGTGGATAATGTGTATGTAAAATAACATTATACATGGATATAAATGCATATTTATCTACTTAAAAACTGATAAAGGTATTATATATGTTTGAACATTCATCATACAATAATCTAGATCTCTATGGGGGGCACCTATAAGTGGACATTTATGTATGCAAGTAGTGAATGAGGGTATAGGTAGTAAGAATGATGTATATGCATTAAATTAAATTTGGAAATTATATAAAATTTAAAATAGAATATTTTCACCATGTATAACCTCATTCATTTCAAATACTCTCTTTCAATATGATTAGCATTTATGGTGCACTTGTAGGCATGCATTGAGTTACAAACTAGGTAGTGAGTCTAAAGACAACTAGCTTGTATAGCATATGAGTTTGAAACTAATTTAAAAATTCTAAAAATAATTAAAATTAAACTCTTAAATCATAAATAATATTAAAATGATCAAATTATCTATCTTAATATGATGGGCTTCTTCTAAGGCACTTATAGATGCTCACTCAATGCGTTGACTGTGTATGTGTGTTGCATGTGACTACCAAAATCCCTTATGTATCATTTGGAGGTTAAAATTGATATATCATGTTCCAAAAAGATATAAAAAACCTTTAAACCTTACATAATACCTCTATGAATTTTCTTAGGACTCTTACACACCATGCATGTAAGTGAAAGTGAACTGAGAGCTGATAGTGTCTTATATTTTGACTGCAACTCCATGAATGTTGATATTGAGAGGGTAAAATTGGAAGGAGGGTAATTTTAATGAAATTTAAAATATTAATTACATCATATATCATTAACATGAATCCATTTTATAGAATGAAACATTCTACAAGTAGTGAAAATTGACTGTAACCTCACAGGGTGACACTAACCTAAAATTTGAGCTATTTGACCCATGAAATCATTTCCAAACATGAAAAAAATGGGAAACATGAGAGTATATATTAAAAATCATATATAAGAAAATTAAACAACTTATTTTTATGGAATTTCTCAAATAGGAGCAAAACTTATAGGGTGTGGGAAACAACAAGCAGAAAAACATAAGCAACTTGTTAAGGATGGTTCATAAAACACAAGTGAAAAATACTTAAAATATTGCCATGAAAATGAATTGGAATAATTTTAATATTATCCCCCAAATTAATTTTACCTAAAACTTCTCCTACTAGCCATACCCCAGTTTCATGTGCATAATGGAGCGATGAAAAAAAAAGAATAGTTTCAGCCCAATTTTGGAACTTATAAAGCATTTAAATGAGTCTAGATAAGTTTAAAAACCATCCCACAAGATATTTTCACGTTCCACCCTCCTCATGGGACATACAACCTTTGAAACTCCTTGTTTTCCACTTACTTTCTTGATTTTAAGTTAGGAACCTATAAGTTTTAGTTAGTAATGACATTAATAACAAGGAATATGATATGGAATTACATGAGGTACATTTATAATGATTTTATAACATTTTTATATCTTATAAAATTTCACCACTTATATTTAATGCTCTAAAATGACCCCTAGATGACATCAAATGACACAAAGACTAATTGGACTCTGACCAAGGCTAATATGACATTAAAATGACATAAAATATACTATGACACACCCTATAACATATTAATATACCCATATATCATGTTTTTTAATATAAAGGGTTGACTCATTTTGACTTGTGGTAAAAAATGGTCAACATTCTTGGCAATTTCCTAAGGGTGGTATGCTTACTATGCCAAGACCAATAGCCTAATCCTATCCATTGGGCCATAGATTCACCTATACACAATATTTACACATAAATTGCCTTTGATAACACAAAAAACACAAAGGAAAGACATAAAATAAGACAAACCAAAGGGAAACAAACATGTGTTTAACTAGAACACTTATGGAACACAACACAATAGAAAGAAAAACACACACACTTATTGTACTATTTATAAAACCTCACTCTTGAGGTGAAACATCTGATCATATCTCAACCAGGATAAAAAATAGTCCCCCTTACATCTTTGTCATTCCATGAAAGTAATCTAGCATGAGGAACATGCTCATCATCAACCACTTGCATATTTAGGTGATCAAAAAGCCGTTCACTTTTGTGCCTTCTCATGCCTGCAAGTGGGTTATTTGGAGCCATAATTAATGATATTTATTTCTCTCTAAGAGCATTAATTGGATCTATAACCATATTTATCACTCTCATATCTGATTTGCACTCCTCAAATTGAAGATTGGGATGTATGATGGTTGTCTCAATTTACCTATCTTCTTGTGAATGAAGTGATTGATGCTTGGGAGTATCAAGCTCTTCTTATTTATGATCTAACATCTCTAAATGTGGCTCAAAATTAAGTGAGATTATTGAATATCCTTTAATCACAACCAAATCTACCTTGACCTCATGAGATTCCTCTTTGACTGTAGGATTTTGGAAAATAGTTTGATGTTACTCTTCCTTAATGACATGGCCCTTAATTTTATGATCGTTAAAACACTTAAAAACATACTCATTATTATTATCAACAAACACATTAGATATACATTTTTGGGGGGAGAAGGAACATTAATTAACTTATCAAACTCCTAACATATGGCATTGCATCTTAACCATAAGTCATCTTTCTCTTCTTCATGAGTGTCATCATCCAAGGCATCTTCATCAATATCAAGCACAAATACATCATTATTACCACTATGTTTATTAATAAAATTATTAAATCCATCATCATCATATGCATGGATCAAGGAGTTACCTTTAACATCTTGTGAAACTTGCTTAACACTTACCTCAACTCCTTTAAATGGATCTTCATGTATGATATAAGTATCAAGGTTAGTTTGCTCAAAGTATGCATAAGAATAATGATCATAAGTGATAGTACTATATTAATCAAGGAAAAATTCAAAAATGAACTCGATTTTAGAAGCTCCATCATTCACATTAGGCTCCTCTTTCTCATTAATCACATAATTCAACTTAGAGTTTGTTTCAATATGGGGCTCAATATGAAACCTTATAAGAAGCTAAGTTCTTATGGTCACATTGGTTCCATACCTTTTAATAAAGGCTAAGAAGTACTAGTTAGCTATGAGATAGCCACCTATATTGGTTGCAAAGTCTCTTGAAAGGTAGATTTCAAAATAAGTAGGGAGGTCAACAACAACTATGTCTTGGAGGATGGGAAAACTAAGACAATCATGCAAGAAAAACGTCAAGTTTTTTATAAACCCTACTATATTAGTAGGTGTACCATATAATTATTGCACTCCTTTGATATGAATCTCATATTTTAGGCCCAAATTATTAGCTAAAACTTTGGGCATGACTGAAGTAGAGGTTCCACTATCAACTATGTAATTATGTACCATTTTGTCACCCACTATGAGATTGAGGTAGAATGGTGGAGGTTTCTCAGTCCTAGTAGATGGTTCAAAAATGGTATTAGGGGAATTATTAATAAAAAAATGACTATAACCTTTAATTGAAGGTGAAGGACTAGTAGGGATAGTAGACATCTTCTTTTGTAATAGCTCTTTTTTACCAAGCATGTGAAGGACATCCCACAAATAGATAGATGCTTTGGTACTTTTTAAATAATCCAATATGTTTAAGGTAGTATTAATCACCTCATATTGAGTCTTTTGAGGCAAATATTTACTTAGAACTTGAGGAATTGAGCCACCTTGAGGAGACCTTACCATATTTTGATGTAAAGTATGTCTAGGAGTGTTTGGAGTTTCCATGCTTGCAGCTATACCTTATTGCCTTGTAATAATATTGGATGAGCTTGTAGGCATGCTATTTTCAATTCCTATATCCTTCCTCTTATCCTTTATATTTTTTACAATAGAGGTTCCTTGATTGAGCACCAATGTATCTTCCACCAAGAAGTTGGTAAAACTTTCTCCATGGGGTTGCCAATCCTCATTTGCTTGCATCATGACTTCATATTTAGTTGATAGAAGAGAAGTGACTCCTCCTTGATAAACTATAGATTTATATCCATTCTCATTTACATCCATGAATTATCCTTGTTTCCAATATTCTCCTTGCATCAAGTTGTTATGCACTAGTACCATCTCTTTTGCATTAGTATTGGAATTTGGATTGTATAGATTGGTAGGCCTATTAAAGTTAGGATTCCCTTGATATCTTTCTCTCCATTATTTTTGACCATATTACTATTTATAGGGGTATGTAATTTTATGATCATTTTATTTCCTAATCTAATCTTCCAACCATTGAATTCTTTCATATGGATCCATGGCATCATCTACCTTCTTAGAAGCAACTTTAGGCTTGACATTAGCATTAAGAATTGGAATAATGTTTGGATTGTTAGTATAAGTATTGGGAAACAAGGGCATATACACCTTAGAATGAATATTTACTTCTTGAATGAGGCTATTATTATCTCTAATGTCAAGTTTATATGCATTGAGAAGAGTGAAACCACCAAAGGATTAAATCATGATAGCAATATTAGTACCAATGGCTCTCAATTATGTGAGGAACACAAATCTAGTAGGTGGTATCATGGGAGGAGGAAATCTATACCAAGTATTTTGAAACCTCTCATTAGAGTCTTAGATTATTTCCTTGGGACCTCTTTTGATCACATTGAGTTGATGTATAAGAGAGGTATGGTCACTTTCATCTTTAAACCTTGAAGTCAACAACACTCCAAAATCTTCCCATGAAGTGATGCATCCACTAGGAAATGCCCTATACTAATAAAGATATTTCCCTCTAAGGGAAATGAAAAGGAGTATAATGGAAATATTCTCTTTAGTGACATTTTGAAAAATACAAAAATTTGAGATATCTTTGATGTGTTCACTACATGTAACATGACTCACCACATGACTCACCATTGAATGTTGACACACTCTTTATGGCATTAGGAGGAATGTCATCATAGGCTTGAAGGTGAATTGGATTTTCAATATTGAATGCAGGAAAGGAATGTTTCCTAGCCATGTTTTCTTCAAGATCTTCAATTTCCTCAACCTATTCACTTTCTTAGCTAGAAAAGTCTTCTTGATCTTCAAAGGGTAGATTAGGATGAGGGTATTGAAATTCAAGAGGAAGTTCAGGATAAATAGGTAGATTTCTAGGATTAAACACTCTAATAGATGATGATATAATAATAACCATGAAACATGAGAGTATAAATATGAAAAAACAATAGCCTTGAACTAGATTATACCTTGAATGGAGTTTTCAAATGCTAAGTAACAAAACAATTTATAGCTAATGTTGTCAAGACCAACATTCACCTTAACAAGTTATCTTGAAGATAATGGGTCCCATTGGGCATGCCAAAACTATTGTCACCAAATATTTTACTCTAGAAGAGGGTTTTAAAGCCTCTTCCATATTTTTTCAATATGTGAATACTTCTAGGTATGTGGATTTACCTATAGGTATAAGTAGATCTCTAGGTTTAAAGGCTAGCTCCTTGAATGTATCTTGAAATGCTTATCACCTAAATAAATAGTTGATTATAGGTAAAAGAGTTAGAAATTTTCATGAAATAAAACTAATATAAGGGGTGATACACCAAGATGATTTCCACAATACCATCATACTTATTTCACTAAGAAACAAGGCACACAAACTAACCTCTAAGTCCTAGAAGGTTCTAACATAAGTCCTTCAACATAGAGGTGATATGTATGAGACAACACAAGGTAATTGAACCAAAGTGTATAATTCACACTCTAATAACAATGGTAAACTTGAAAGGATACTAACACACTTGAATACACTCTATGTGACTTGTTAGAATAGGAACTCTTGTATAAACATGATAGGATAAGGAAAGCAAGGATAGAAGATTATCACTAACTTCACCATACATAAATTTGCACACTTAGACAAATGTTCATGAAATAAAAAAATATAATTGTGTTATTTTTTCAAAGGAAAATTAAAATGTCATTCTATAAGGGCTTCACCATACATGGTTTGGTATTATTCTACAAGAGCCAAAATGGCTACTACTTATAAAATTGGAGAGAGAAGTGAGAAGTCCAAGAGTCATAAGAACACTTTTAAAAATGAGAGGAGGAGTTAAAAATATAGGATAATGAAGTATTAATTCTAAACTGAAAGGTATCATAGGAAAAATGTCCCTCAAAGTCATGAAACTCTTGAAATGTGCATAGGACTCCTTTTGTTTGCTCAAAAAACTACCTTCATCATTTGGCCCTTTTGGAACATACCATATCTAACTAGGGAAAAATATGATTATTTAACTAAGGGGTAGGGGTTTTATACATGATCCAACATGCACTGGTTGCATCCCTAATCATCAATATTATTTTTCATATGAGTCATCACTACTTATAGTCCAAATAACTCCTCTTTCACTGACCCCTCACATTTGGCACCAAAGTGGCATTTAGTTTTCCAATATAATCCATACAAGGGAATGAATGAAACTTGGTAATACCCCTCCTATAATTATATTCCTTAGTAAATCCTTAAAATGTCTCCTAATTGAAGTTGTCACTCTCTCACTATCTTGTTCACTATGCCAATTTAGACTAGCTGAGATGAAGACACTTAAAAAAGCACTTGTGAGATCTTCTACTAAAATAAATTGACATGAGGGGTTATATCAAGTATAAATATTTCTCAAAATATAGTTTTCATCATTTAACTCTCCTTATAACTTTAAAAACACCAAAATCAATCAATAAAATTTATTTTTTAACCTATCCATACAAGAAGGTTGGGACTCAAGTTGATTAGAATTATACATAGTGAGTCCTATATATCCTTCAATCACTTTCATGGTCATTCCTCTCCATCTAGATACATTTATTTCTTCATCTTCCCAATTGGGTTTTTGGTAAATGTTTTTGAGGGTATTAGGAAATTTTTACCCTTATATTATGTTTATAAAGGTCTGACATTAGATTTGTGGAAAAATTCCAGAAATATTATGTTCAAGACCTTCTTCAATGTTCCCAACTCATCAAACTCCAATTCAAAACCTTCAAGTAGGTATGAGCATCACAAATGAGACTCTTGAGCTTCGTATTCCATTCCCTATAAGGCTTAAATTGGTCTTAAGCTAAAAGTGGATTTACTTTGGATTATTTTAAATAATATAAGATTTAAAACATCTGATATATCCATATAAACATGTTAAAATGGGTTATAATGTTCCTCTGATGCTATAAGTGAAAATAGACTCCCAAATGGACAATAGGCCTAAACTAGACCTAATAGGTCTACTTGTATCCTTGATAATTTAAACCACTTTGTTTGGTTATAGTAACCTATGCATGGTTCCTCCTATTTTTCCATGTATATCACATCTTTCCATACTTAAATCAAAGTTTCTAACAGTCTCTAACCCACCTTCTTATCTTTTCCCTTCAAAACTATAGGTTCGCACCCTTGGGGAGTGCCCTCTATCTGAGACAAAATAGAGGGCACTTCCCCTATTGTAAAAAGAAAATGGATGAAATTTTGGGCTTATTCAAGTGATTTATATGATCTGTGTAAAATTTTAATGCTATTTTATACCCCTATCACCTCCAAATGCTTCAAAACCCAAGATAAATTCATTGGGAAGCTCACTATGTACAGGGTCTTGATGTGGACCATATGTTGCTTTATTAGAGACCTTTATTATTTGATTAAATACTATGAGAGTACCATGTACTATTAAATATCATTTTGGAGGTGTTTACCATGTTCACAAACTTCTTATCATTCATGCTTGCACCCTCAACCCATGTCCTTACTCTACTAGGCCTGACTGTTGACTGTGTTTCTTACTTGGAAGAGGCACTTATAGGTGCATATTACATGGTTGAAGCCTTAATATATTGAATATATACCTCATTAGAGTTTACAAATTCATTTTATATTTTTTTAATTTATTCACCTCATGTTTAAGCCATAGAAACACCCATAACACTATGCTCAAGCTCTCTATCAACTATAGTCAACTATATTGATTGATTAGGAACAAGTAGGGTCTTGTAGGTGAGAATTCACTTTGAACCTTATGAAATATGGTTTTAAGTTAATTTTAAATCTTTGGAGGTAGATAACACTGGTAGGTATTTGTGTTTATATGTCCAAGCTTACCTCATGGATCTATGAAAGTTTATAGTCAGCTATAGGTGAGTGTCTTAGGGTAAAAGACACCTATAGGTGTCTATGGAGGATAAAGCTTTGAAATTCAACTATTATTGATGCATATTTGAGACATAAATTTTCTCATTACTTTCATATAATAATATATCATGTAGATATGTACTTACCTTACCATTCTTTGGTGTAGAGGTCACTTGGATCCAAAATCTTGGAAACATCACTACCAAGCTTTAGTGAATAAATATGCAACTTGGAGGTTCTTAAAAATTTAGATTTTTTAATCATACATCCATTAATTTTTGCATGGATCTTCCCCTAGGATTGATATATAATGTGGGTTCATATAAAATCATCTAGTCATTATTCAACATTGTCATATGGTATCCACAAAAGTGGTAAGGGCTCTAATTTTGGTGTTTTAGGGAACTTATCCCTAAACACAGTCTCTTCAAAATGAAAGTTTTTTTCTTGAACCTACCTATTATTATTGTGTTTTTATCATGACTACCAAAGTATATCTAACCTCCAAAACCTTCATGACAACCTTGAAACATTTTAAACTCCTCTATGACCATGCTTAGGTCTTTGTGGTAGCCTATAAAGGCACAAACAACAACATATAAGGCAATGAAGGTAAGACTATGGACAATGTGTATGTAACATAACCTTATACATGGATCTAAATGAATATTTATCTACTTAAAAAATTATGAAGGTATCTTATATGTTTGAACATCCATCATACAATAATCTAGATCTTTATGGGGGCCACCTATAGGTGGACATTTCTATATATAGGTAGTGAATGTAGGTATATATAGTAAGCATGATGTATAGGAATTAAATTAAATTTGGACCTTTAAAAAACTTTAAAATGGACTCTTTTCACCATGTATAACCTCATTTATTTCCAATACTCTCTTTCAATATGATTAGCATTTATGATGCACCTATAGGCATGCATTGAGTTGCAAGCTAGGTAGTGAGTGTGGAGACAACTAGCTTATATGGTATATGAGCCTAAAAATAGTTAAAAAATTATAAATAAGATTAAAATTAAACCCTTAAATCATAAGTATTTTTAAATTTATCAAATTATCTATCTTAATGTGATGGGCTTCTTCCAAGGCACCTGTAGATGCTCATTCAATGGGCTGACTATGTATCTGTGTTGCATATGACTGTCACAATACATTATGTATCATTTGGAGGTTTAAATTGATATATAATTTTCCAATATTATATAAAACACCTTTAAACCTTCCATAATACCTCCATGAATGTTCTCAAAATTCTTACACACCATAACTGTAAGTGAAAGTGAACTGAGAGCTGACTGTGTCTTACACTTTGACTCCCACTCCATGAATGTTGATCTTGAGAGACTAAAATTGGAAGGAGGTAATTTTTATGACATTTAAAAAATTAATTTTATAATATATCATTCACATGAATCCATTTTAGAGAAGGAAACATTCTGCAAGTAGTGAAAATTGACTGTAACCTCACATGGTAACACCGACCTATAATTTAAGATAATTGGTCCATGAAATCATTTAAAAACATTAAAAAAATAATGGTAAACATGAGAGGAGATAGTCCAAATCATCTAAAATAAAATTTAATAACTTATTTCTATGGGCTTGCTCAAATAAGATCAAAACTTGTAGGGTATGGGAAACATCAAGTAAAATAACACAGTCAACTTGTTAAAGATGTTTCATAAATCAAAAGTCAGAAATAATTTAAATATTGAAATTAAATTTAAGTTTAATTAGTTTAATATCACCCCCAAAAGGAATTTGAATTGAAACTTATCCTAATAGCCATACCATCCAAAAACTTGTTGACTGGTTTCAAGTGCATAATGGAGCGATGAAAGAGAAAAATGTTTTAATCCAAATTTTGGCAATTAAAAATAATTTAAAGAATGTAAATTAGTCTATGTAAGTTTAAATTCCATCACACAATATCTTACCATGTGCCACCCTCCTCATGGGCCATACAATCTTTGAAACTCCTTTTTTTCCACTTTCTTCATTTTCAGTTAGGAACCTATAATTTTTAGTTATTAATGACATTAATAACATGTAATATAATGAGGACTGACATGAGGAATGTTTATAATGATTTTATAACATTTTTATATCTTATAAAACTATACCACTTGTATTTAATGCTCTAAAATGACCCCTAGATGACATCAAATGACACAAAGACTAATTAGATTCTGACCAAGGCTAATATGGAATTAAAATGACATAAAATAGACTATGACACATAATAAAATATTAGTATACCCCTATATAATGTTTTTGGCTATAGGGGGTTGACTCATTTTGACTTATGGTAAAAAATGGTCAACACATAATATAAACCAAAATGATAATTTGAACCAATCTAAACTCTCTAAATCATGTAATTTGTCCTAAAATATTATTTTTATTCAAATAGAGGATTAAATATCTATGAAAACCTCAATAATATTCCCCCCTTTTAAGGTGAGGGATGTATGTTTTAATTTACTCATCTCAAAAGAAAAGATTTAACTATATCATGTTATATAAAAATGTAATCATTTATAAGCATGTGTTAACATTTGGAGAATATGTCATCATATTAAATCATATGTATGAAATCATTTATGAGACATGTAATTTAAGGCATACTAGTGTCATTTCAAGATAGATATATAAATTAGGAATGTAGTAGTGACCATCACTGATATAAGCACTAAATAGTAAACTATGTGAGAAAGTGCATGATATGGATCAAGGAACCACACACAAATTGTATATTTATCTAGTCATAATTGTGTAGTGTCATGACCATGACACACATAATAGAAACACATTCAATAACACTCAATTCACATAAGGTAAGTGCCACACAAAATATATAATCAAATGTTACACAATAAGGAAATGGACTAAAGAAATATTCTTGTAATGAAAACTCAATCAATAAAAAGTAACAAAAGGAAAGGGCCCAAAGAAAGAAGTTTACACTAATACACTCAATTAATAAAAAGTAGTAATAAAATGTGAGGGCCTATAGAAATAAACATAGAATGATACAATTAATTAAGTGAAAGCAATAAGAAAAGGTGAGGGCCCAAATAAATAGGAATACAATGATACACTTAATTAAAAAATGTCATTTAGTAAAGCAAGAGCAAACATAATCAAGGATTAGCCTATAGAAAATGAAATAGAAACAATGAATTATATAATAAGCTAAACTTGTCTACACTATCAACCTATATCAATGTCACAGTATAACAAAGTATTATATCCATGGAATATATCACTATGAAATATATAAACAAAATCAAGACATGTGTAAGTAATAAATGTAACTCAACATGATAAATGGAAAGGTCACGACCCCTAGGTATAAGCATGTCCTACATCTGTGCATCCATGTATCATGTGTAACATGTACATCCTGTATCTCACTCATATATACCATGAAATGTATGTGTGTATGAAAGATGTTATATAATCAACCAAACATAAGAAAAATAACCTAAATTCAATAACGAAAACTAGCAAACATTTCATTCCTAGGTCCTAATTTTAGATTTTTAAAATATTTTTTTTGTATTTTTGAAATATTTTTCCTAAGTAAAAATTCTAACCAATTATCCCATCAAGGTGATGGTCATGTGTAATTTATGTATCAAATATGGGAATGGTCACTTATTGTTAGAAATTAGTATCATTTTTAGCTATATATAAATGTGATAAATGGTCTCATGCCATAATGTAATTGTCATCATCAAAATGACTCATAAGACCTTGTGTATGATGAGTAATTCTAGGGAGAATAGTATCCTATGAAATTCATTATATAGTAAGAGAAACATGTTTCTATGTTTAACATGGTAAGTTGTGTATAACACTATCTTAGGACATGATATAGTAGATAATGGCTACTATGAGTCTTGAATAACTCTCTGATGTAATGTTCATTGAAGCATTGGTTGTCTAGAAAATTCAACTACCTTCCTCTAAACATAAATAGGTGGATTTTTAGGCTGCATAAAATGAACCTATATATGTGGAGTAATATGATGTGTAGAATGAACCTAAATAGGTATAATAACTAACTATGGTGGTGGTAGGTGTGGATGATGAAATTAATCTAGCTGAATAGGATACTCATAATGAATATGTGAAACTATGACCACCTAAATGCCATGTATATACTTAACAAATCTATGTACTAAATATGGTGCTACTTAGAGCTTATATATCTAAGATCATCCTAATAACATGTCAATTACCCTTGTACTTGGTAAGACTAAAAATAAATTAGAAATGATTGTAGGGCCTACCTTAAGTGGTAGCACAATGTACCCAAGAGGGTTATATTCCTTGCCATCAAAATCTTTGGCTATCCTTGTTGTATCCATAAAATTTATATGTGTATATATATAAGATTATTAATATTTTTTATTTTACAATTGTTTTCAAAATGAACCATTTTCTACCGCAATACTATATATTGGTTATGAATCAATAAATAATCATATAAATATTGATATATGAGTAGGCTCATCATCCATAATCTCATTGTTAATGAATATAATTATAGTTTATTATACATATGTTCTTGTAACTGTACCATTAATACCATCCAATATATTATCATATGTCAAATGAGGAGGATGCAAATATTATGTCATATGTAGCTTCATGATTTGGAAAGGGATTTGAAAAAATAAAAAAGTTTTGCATTCCCATTTGGTTGTGGTCCTAAATCATTTGTAGAGTATTAAGCTCAATAATGTTTGCATAAATGGGATCCTAAATCTTATGTCTTGGTCCAAACCATTTATTTTTACAATTTCCTTCACATCTATTGAGTCATAATACGCATTATTGTCATGTCCCTTAGGTATATGACTACTCATATCAACCTCCCTAAGTGGAGGGAGAGATATAAGGTTTCACTTAAGTAACATTTAAAAAAGCATATGAGGAGGTTGACATAATCATGAAAATTACCTCTTTTGTTGATTTAACAAGACAAGCCTATTAGTTCACTATGATGCTACAATAACCATTATTTTTCCCCCATTCTTAATATCATTTGTTTTGAACTTGTAATTTAGTTTGATTTGAAACTTTTTAGTTGAAGTAGTTTTAGTATTCAACACATATTTTATCTTGTTCAAAGATATAATCTTAACTTATTGATCTCTAGCTATATGACGTAACTCATTAAATGATTTAATTTATTGATCATAATAAACTAATGAAGAGGGGTAAGCAAAATTTTGATGAAAAGATATTGTAACTCGTTATTGGCCATAGGATTTGTCATCTTATAAAGAATGATCTTACATCAAAACACATAGTCACTGATTTTTTCATTAGATCCTTGTTTGAGTTTTTTAATTTGAGCATAAATCACTTTCTCACTGATATTGATCGAAAAAATGTGTTAGAAACTTATCAACCAAAGGATTGATTTCCTTAACTAGTTAGAAAGATAGATCATAGAACCATCACAAATCAAGTCCTTAAGACTTCATGGAAATAAATTAGTCAACAAATTTTCATTGGAGGCACTATCTAAGCATTCTATGTTGATTTATTTTAGGTGTTTCTTTGGATCACATTTACCATCATGTGATGTTATCTTGGGAGCTACAAACCCCATAGGTAAGAGATAAGATGAAATATCTAGACCTAATGGATTACGAATTAAATCATTAGAATCACTCAAATGACTATTTCTTAAAGAAATAATAAACCAGGATGATGATGTAACATGAGTAAAAATTTTAGGATGTACATAGGTCAGTTGTGTAAGAATAGGAATCTTAATATGAGGAAAACCTTGTGTTTCCCCCAAACCATGGGTGGACATCACATTTGTGGAAAATTGTGTATACATAGGAATATTATCAACAATATTAGCTAAACATTTATGTTGGAATTAGTACCTCCAAAATGAATATTAGTAATAATTAAGGGTTCATTTTACTATTCCTAAAAATGTGTCAACTTGAGCTTTTTGTGTAGCTTCATCTTCTATGATTAACTTTAAAACCTTATCCAAATCACAAGGTTGTTGATGAATTTTATTTGAAAAAATAGATAATTTTTTTACTTGTATAGGATCTACCCAATTAAGGTCATCATGATGGATTCCATCTTGGTATTCATGATTATCTTTATTAATTTGTTCTAAATCAGACATTTCATCATTAATAATACAACCTCATGTTTGTATGTATAAATTAACCAAATTTTCATCAAAATATGAGGAATAAAAATAAAAATACGTCTCATTTATTTTATCCATTTTAGATCAAACATAAGGAATATGATTATAATCAATACGTGTACCACTTAATCTAACACTTTGCCTTAGAGGGACAAGGGAATTAGCCTTCTTAGATATAACATAATGAAATCATGAAAATATGAAAAAGGGTAGGGCCAAGTTGAGATATATTTATTTTATTAATGTATGGGGAAATAAAAAATAAAAACTGAAACACTAAGATAAAATTTTGAAACCCTAGAAATAAAGATGAAACCCTAAGGGAAAATCTAGGGTTTTTATATGTTCTAGATAAAATACGGGTTCATCAATATGTTTGAACAAAATATGAAACTATAAAAGTATTAAAATTTGAACTATTAAGATTATATAAAGTATATAAATGATACATGAATTTGAATTTAAAAGGAAAATTATGTTTGGATAATTGTACTTACTATAAATAGAAATGCCCTAAGGGATTAAGATACTCATTTTTACTATTTTGTGTAGGTCTGAGACTGAATGTAGGTGAAAAGAATTTGAAAGTAGATTATGAGTCACTCAAATTAGTAATCGAGTGTCTATAACTACTAATACAAATCCTTCATTATTCGTATCTATGTATATTTCCTCTCTATTTTAGTATAGGTCACTACATCTTCTTATAATCCATCTATATGTGTGATATTAAGGCTAATTATGTGTATATAATCTAGAAAACATATATCCTTTTATTTGAAACCATAGGTCCACTTTTGACACTATATTTTGGCCTAAAAATGGGGGGAAAGGCCTAGATATCCAATACTACTTAGAGGATGTCAAACCACATGTAATTCTTCTTGTTAGATATATGTGTGTAATGGTGATCCTTTAATGATTGTATCCTATAATATAGATTTTTACACTTGGAAAATGGAAAAATGGCTTGGATCAAGTGCTTTAGTATTGGCCAAGACCTCCTCCTTATTACTAATTCATGAATTTGAAAGTATATGGAAGTCCCTTTGAATGTGTATAAGTGTATAGATGTATCTTTAATGATTGCTAGATGATTTCAAATCATGAAATATGCTTGCACCTATTGTCTATTTATATGGATTGCATATATTATCAATCCAAAAAAAAAAAATTAAACATATAGTCTGGGCCTTAAATATGATTTAAATTTTAAAAAAGATCATTTCTTGGTGCATGTAAGGGTTGGTCAAATTTGGACACATAAAAATTTTGTGGGCATCTAAGTCCATTGAACTTATCTAAAAGACATGACTATGGATTTGATTATCTAGAGACAATCTGAGTATGATAATGAATAGGCTGAGCACATACTAGGTAATTATTGTAGGTGATTAAAATAAACTTAGTAAGGTTGGACCCATATCAAGCATGTGGATAGAAGAGAAGGGTGTGTAATATCTATATGTGTGTGCCTAAGTCAAGTAATGTGAATATTGGTCAAGACTGACATTTACAAGTGTATAGTATCATGTTTTAATGTCTATATGAATGATTATATTTTTTGTGAAGGGTAACACTTTTAATTTAATAATTAAAACTTAGATATAGTGAAATTATTAGGAAAAGGGTATGCAAGGACCTCATAAGCCAATGAATTAAGTAGCATATCATGATAAGTCACCACATGGCTTGATTTTTGAGATCCTTGTGAAAGTTTCAATTTATGGTTGCTCATCTTGAATATTTTTTTGAAGTATTGCATCTTAAAAATTAGTAGATGTAGACACCTAAAACTAGCTGCTGATAACCTCCAACTAGGCTTTTGACCAATTTCTACCCAAAATGCACAATTTGGCCTAAAAACACTAAAACACACTAAATAATGTGAAATTGACATATTCAAGTGCTGATTTTGGATAGGGTATCCCTAAATGGGGAAATGCAATTTATGGGCCAGCTAACTTTGATCAGTTTATTTTGAGTCAAAATGCCAAATTTGCACGTGCATGCTCTGGACTGCTCTTTCCTATCAAATATTTTACACAAGAATTGTACCTTTATTATTTATTTTTGGAAACATTATAAATGGGAATATGCATCCAACGCATCTGACACAAAATTCCAATTCAAATTCAGTCAAATTTAAGACCCATAACAAGACATTCTAATTAATTTGAGTAATTGTGCATAAAGTGCTTAAACATGCTTAAGAGCTAATTAATCCAAGTTAGATCCGAGTTAAGAATTCCATAGAGACTTGTTGAATACTTATTTTTGGAAATAAATATTGAATATATGCATCATCAAGTGACCTCATTTCTTGGGAAGACATCCCTAGGCCATAAATGCCACAAATATTAGGATTCATGCCCTCCATGCCTTTTAATTGCGCCTTCTTCCAATGCCATGATGAGGATAATTACAAACTTAATTTCAAAAATTGAATTAATCCTCAACCACACATCTCAATCTTGAGATGGATGGTTGAGGTTGATTATGATCAAATCCAAAAAATTATAAATAGGAGGCCTCACAACATCATTTCTAAGTTTAATTAGTGTAAAGTTATGATGTAGGATTGGTTCCAAAAAACTTCAAGAAACTAGTGTTATAATGCCAAATTGATTTCAAGCCAAGCCAAGACACAAGCCAAAGGTTCCAAGGAGATATGGAGGTTGTCAAGCTTCCATTGCTAAGGACTTCATGAGCACAAGCCGAGCAAGCCACCATAACAAGAATTTTGGAGTATCCAAGGAAGATAAAAGAGTTTTGTTTTGTATTTTAGTTGTGTGTTGCATTCATGATTGTTAACTAAGCTCTCCCTAGTGTCTAGGCCTAGAGATGTTATGCTATTAGTGTGTTTATTTCATTTTATTTTCATTTTGGAACTAACACTATACTAACCATCCTCTCTTTAGTCAAATTCCTAAATCAAATATGACATACCCGATGGGATGAGATGTATCTCACACCTAAAGCAGATCAATTTTTCAACTCTCAAATATCCATTTGGACCTTTAAAAATCTTGTAAATTGATTTTCTAACTTTATTTTTCCATTTTTTTGTTGCCACGAGTTTACATAGTAATTGATGTCAATAGGAAATATTGACATCAGTTACTTGGCTCAACCAACATCAGTTAGTAGAATCAACAGTAGTTAGATCTCCATTGGCCATTATCGATGTCGGTCGTATATAACCGATGTCAGTCACTGTATTTTCTTAAAAACACAAACCCAAGAGCTATTTTAAAATGCTTGGTTTAGGGTCATACGAACTCTGTTTTGGATGATTTTTTTTTGAAACCATGTGTTTTCTCCTAAATTTTTAGAATTTGGAATTAGTTTAGCTTAAAGTTTCATAGATTTTTTACAAAATTTGGAAAATCCATTTAAAATGTTTCTAATCTAACGTATTTGCTTTTGGGGTGATGCCTTAAGGGTAGAAAGGTAACTAGTAGATTTTAAGTTTGATAAATCATGTTTTAGAACATATTTTGCATGCTTTAAAATTAATTAGGAACATTATTTTAGTGCTTAAAGTAAAATTTAAGGTGATTAAATAAGTGTTTTTAGCATTAGTTTTCAAAGATACAACTAAGATCAAGGTGTCAAATGAACACCACTCAATCTTTCGAATTTGGTTATTAAAAATGAACTCATCTTTCTAAAAGTTTTTTTATCTTCAATAGTTGTTTGATCTAATTTTTTTTAGGAAAGAGAGGGTTGTTGCATGTATGCTCTTCTATTTTTCCCCTTTAGGGAACCCTTGGAATCAAAAGCACCATTCCTATTGCACAAAGCCTAGTCCAAGGCTTAGAAAGAATGTCATCTAAAGCCCTCCCCAAAATACTCATCAAAGTTTGGGTGACCTTGAAAATGACCCTAAAGTATTTCTTTTTGTCTTTAATTTCATTGCATCTTGGCTTGTGAGGGGGACATCATTACCTCCCATGATTTTTTTAGGGAAGCTTTGACCCAGGGTTTCATCTCCTGGTATTGACTTCACTTACTCTATTGGAGTTACACACAGGATGTATCTGCATTTAGACATCACACTAAACTAAGCAAACAAAAGGATGTAGTGGTTGTAAAAAGGATTAGTACTTTTTAAAAATAGCCAATGCTACGGTCACCCAATTTTTATTCTTATCTTTTGCATCATTTAATGTGAAAGTCATTATGCAATTGATTCTCCTAGAAACATTCAAAACTTGATAGTTTAGTCAACCCCACATTCCATACCCTTGCTAGGATTTGGAAAATTATACTTTGTGTATTTTTGGATCATTTTTCTCATTTGGTATGTTTTGAGACTAAAACTTGTTTGTTTGATCATAAATCCATGTCAAAAGTAATTTGTCTATATGTCACTCTTTTGTCTAAAGAGGCATTATGCTAGCCATTTTACACCACACTTGTGCCTTTACAATTTTTTGCTAAACTTGTTTGTGTGTGTGTCATTTGTGTTGCAGAGGGTAGTGTTATGCTGCCCAAATCACATCAAACCATTTTACATTTGAGTCTTTGAAACATAGTATTGACCACATCATTCGAGCATGCTTACACCGTTAGGCAATTTATTTCAAGACTAATTCACCTTGCGCCAAAAACCATTGTTTCAAACCATGTCATGTTTACCATTTAGACCTTTGTATTGTGTCATCATGTTGTCCAATCTTGTCTAGCTTGTTTGGTCAAAACCTATTTTTCATAATTGATTTTTCAATTAGCCTTGTCAAGTTTAGATTCAAACATTGATTTGATTTATGTTTAGGCCTCAATTCATGGGGCTGATACGTAGATCTTTCTATTTTAGGTTGCCTAAATTTGGTTAATTGATTACCCAAAATTGAAAATTATTGATGGTTTGTTTGTTTAAAGCCTATCCTCATCATTGTTTGAAATTTTATTTGGGAGAACATAGCCTTTCTCAAAGAGCATTTTTTGTCTTATTCCTTATGCCAACTGATCATGTTTATGTTTGATTCTGTGTGTCGGGTCTATGTCAAATTTGTTTCCAAAACTTGTTAGATTAAATCAAATCACATCATGCTTATTTGTTTGAGCCTAGATTTTGACTCCATATTTGGACAAAAGACCTAGCAACTCAACTTTTTCCTTTCCTAGTTTAGACCTTGTTAGGAACACTTTGACCTAGAACTTTGACATGTCAGTTGTTATTTATATGCTTGAACTTTTGTGTGTATGACATTTGAAATTAGACATTTGATGTTAGACTATTTTATGCCAAATTTTAACACAAACTGTTTTGGGGATACAATTCCACTTTTAGACCACATTGGAGATATAGATCCACCTTTTGACCAATTTAGACTAAACTTATACCATTTATCCTTTGGACATAGGTTTTTTAGAGTTTGTAGAACTCTAAGCCTTTTTATTTTAGAGCTTTTGTCATTTAAATAGATATGTCTCACTACACTTATGGTGGAGTCACTTACAATTTGAATTATGATAGAATGGCCACACAAAATGACTTTTTATGGCTTTTATCAAGACCCTAATGATGCTAATATGGTTTGTGAGAAATATTTATATCCTCCTCATATTAATCACTCATGGGAATAAAGCCAAGAAGTAACTTATGATCCAAATTGAGACCTTGATTGGTATGAAGAGGCTTATGATGAGGATTTTAAAGACCCAACTATAGATAATGTTATTTGGGATATGAATCCATACCCTCGTTGCAATAATCAATATATGGAACATAGTCAAGAACCAAATTCTGAGCCAAATCATGACTAGGATGATATGGTTTATGAGGAAGACTTGGATGCTTTTTCTTGTGTAAGTAATCAAGTTTTACAACATCCTTTTTCTATTTGATCATCGAATACCCCTAACCCTCCTTTAGATTATGTGAGCCATCAAGCTCCATAATATCTAAGGAATACCATTACCATTCCTAGACCTAGTCCTTTGGTTTGTACAACCAACCAAGCTCCATAATGCCCAACCATTTCTATACCAAGACCTCATCCTTTCGCTTGTGCGAGTAACTAAGCTCCACAATGCCCCTAGATCATTATAGGACCTAGTTCTTTGGCTTGTGAAATCAATCAAGCTCCATACCACCCTATCATTACCATCTCAAGACTTTATCCTTTGGCTCATGAAAGCAATCATGCTCCCCAATGCCATACCATTATCCAACCACAAGTCATTCCTCATCTAGTACCAATCCCAACCAAACCTTAACCTATCCAATCATTCAAAGACCAAGCTGTGTTTAAAATTGGTATCTTCCAACTCATTAAAAACCAAGGCCAAGATAACCAACCTATCTAGGATGTTTTTGTTGAATCAACCACTTGTGATAAGTCAACCTATGATGAATAGCCTATTTATCCTATACCAGTTGTTAAGGAGTCTCACTCTGATGAGCCAGTCTTTGTTGAGTTACGTCTTAATGATTATAACCATCTTTGGGAAAATCATTACCTTGACCATGTGATTGTTTTTCATAAGACTCCTACTAATAAGCCAATCTTTGAGGAGTTATTTCTTGACCTTTTTCCCATCCTAGAGGAGTCTCACTTTGACAAACCGGTCTTTGTGGAGCCCATCATGCCATCATAGGCTGTTACTTGTCCAAAACTATACATTCAAAAATACATAATTATAATAGAGTACCCATCAGATGAAGAATCATAATTAGATTAAGGTTTTATTCTTGAATTGACATTAGATTTAGCATCAAAATTAGAATCTAAATCAACCATCAGTCTCAACATCAAATTCAAAATCCCTTGAGTTAGAATCAGATTTAGAAGAAGAATATGTTTGGGGATGTTATAATATTAGTTATGCATGCCTCATAGATCAATTTGAATATGTTTGTGATCCTTCTATGATTTTTGAAGATGAGTAATTCAGCTTTGACATAAGTTATCCTAGTATCTTTTACAAAGGTTGTGCAGCCTCTCCCCATTCCATTACCATTCCACAAGCCATTACCATCAACCAAGATAGCCATATTATTGACATTCCATCTCTCACAAGTGTCGACTAGGATTGAAAGAATCACACTTTGTTGAACTACATCCATGGTGACATAGCAGTTGAAGAAGAGCAAGGAGGCCAAGACAACATTCATATAGTATAAAAACACTCACCTAGTGCGACCTTTTTGAAGGTGCTAGGGGACAATCAAAGTCAGAACTCAACATCTTCTAGGGAGACTTTTTTGGAAGTGCTAGAAGATAATAAAATTCAAAAGCCAATGTTGATTATGAAACCTTATCTAAGGTACTATGGGATAATCAAGACAACTTCATTGGTGAAAACCTCATTGAGGCACCAATATTGAGCACAAAAGTTCTTCATTATTTACTGAAGATAAAATCAAAGATAAAATAAAAATAGATTTTAATCTATAAGATAATTAGATGGTAGCTACTCTCAAGATCAAACAACATAAAAATATGGTGGTCCTATCAAGAGAACAAGTCTTTAGCCCTACCACAACCAAAATTATGTTGAATTTGGCATCAACAACATTACGTGTGATTAAAAGTCTCGATATTCATTTGTTTCCCCACCATTCCACATTCCATTACCATTTGTCATTCCATTTCACAATCAAACCTACCATATATTATTTGTCCTTATTACCATCCATGGTTGCACATTCCTTTATAGAGGCTATAAAAATAACTTGTCTCGATGTTTGAAAGAATCAAAATCAACAACCAAGGAAGAACACAACAACATTCTTGGCATCTAGATCTGCATCAAGTTCTTGATAGAGAAGCTATTTAGATGAGGTGTAGGATAGAAATTAATATGATCAAATATTATGTTTGTATCATTTGTTGATTATGATGTGCATCTCCATCTCAATAGGAACAATAAAATCAAAAACCACACCTAGGCTAAAAACATGTACCATACCATTTCACATTGGCATGCCATTACTATTGTTACATATCCATTTTCCATTGTTGAATATCCCTACCTTATACCCCATCACTTGGGGGAAATAATCTTACCATTTTATCCAATCTATCTAGACTCATCATTATCTATCAAATACCATACTATCCTATCATTCCATTCCTATTTAGACCAAAGCCTATTTTTAGTCATCCTACCCAATCTTGTTTTAATCTTAGTTCATTTGGTTCTTCTCACACTTTTTGTGGGGGGAATTCCAATCAATTTTTAACAATCAATACAATCCATGTTTTAATGATATTCTATGAAAGTAGTGTGATAGTTGATCTAGTAAGATATATTTCATCCTATCAATTTTTTTTATGTGAGCCTAATTATAACTGCCTATGAATAAATTAGTGTTTTACCAGTCTTGATACTAATTATAACCACCTATGGGTAAATTAGTGTCATTTACCTATGATATTATATCCCAATTATAACTACCTATGGTAAAACTAGGGGCAACACTTGTTTATCATGCATTATCGCATCACTTTGCCATTACTATTTTCATTTGACTAGCCATTTGCCAGATTTGAGAACTTGTTGGGACCTAGTTGGTTTTCCCGACCTTTTGTGTGTATGGAATTAATATGAATTGAGGTCATTTAAGGACTATATGGGTCATGATCAATTAATTTTTAGGTCACCTCAGTCCCCCTTTTCATACGCTCTCACCATTTTGTAAATAACCTAAGCTAAATGCTCTTGTCATTTTGGAAGCAGGTATCTTGTCATTATCTAACGAGTTAAGATACCCTCAAAAATACAAAAATATTTGTCTTGTTTAAGCCTAGTCAGTTATCCTTGATTTGCCTTACTAGGCCATTATCATTGTTAGGATGCTTTCTTTTACTTTTATTTTTAGGCTTTTTGTTTGTTTATTTATTTTGGGTTGTTTGTTTGTTTGCTTGCTTTATTGAATGTTTGTTTGCTTTTGGCATTTTTGACTTAACTTAGTTTATATGTTTTCATTGGGTGATTTCTTGAAATCATTATTCTTGAGTCTATCCATATTCATACATCAACATTATCATCATGGTTTTTTATCATTAGTGCATTATTTTTAAATTTTTATTGGATAGAGAGTTTGTCCTTATGTATATTTTGGCCAAGTATTCATGGTGTTCTATCATGAAGCCTACCATCACATGCTACAACAAAAATTAGCTTCACAAAGGTTTATAATCAATGGAGCCAAAAAAGTTTTTCTTCGGTAACTTGGCAAATCCTCCTATCCTACCCTTGATAAAATTAACTCATTTGACCATTCCAGTTGTATCATTGTTAATCAGGACAAGCATTTACTCATTGATAGGTACAACTAAATCATTCTACTGATCAATCTTATTAATCTATTAATCCATTTCATCACTTTTCACCTACTCATCTTTAATATGTATTCTAGGTTATATTCTTGAGTTATTCTTGCTAATCAGCCTCAATTGGGACACAATCATCTTTAGTCAATCTAGGTCCTTTTAATGATTATAACTACCTATGAGCAAATTATTATTTTGAATTTTATTCTTGATTATAACTACCTTTGGGAAAATCAGTATCTTTTTTACATCAATGCATGCAAGCATTTTCTTATTTGGATTATTCTCAACCATAGGTTAATTCCACCTTTCTTCTTATTTATTTTTGAGGGATCATCCATCAATAAATGTGATGACCACTCCCTCAAGGGGGCATCATAATAGGCTTTCCAAAACCATTTAGATCTTTGTTCTTCAACCATCATCTTCTTTTTGGCATATAGGCCATTTATAAATCTTTGAGAAGACATTGTTGTGCTTATAGCTTACAACGCCTTCCCAAATAGGGGCAAACTATAGACACCTAAAACTGGTTGTCGATAATCTTCAACTAGGGTTTTGATTAATTTCTACCCAAAATGCAAAATTTGGCCTAAAAACACTAAAGCATAATAAATTATGTGAAATTGACATATTCAGGTGCCAAATTTGGCTAGGGTATCCCTAAATGAGGTAATGAAATTTATGGGACAATTAACTTTGATTAGTTCATTTCAAGTCAAAATACCAAATTTGCACATGCATGTTCTAGACTACTCTTTCCTATCAAATATTTTGTACAAGACTTGTGCATTTTTTATTTGTTTTTGGAAACATTCTAAATGGGAATATACATCCAATGCATCTGACGTGGACTTCCAATTCAAATCTAGTCAAATTTAGGACCAATAACAAGACATTCGGATCAATTTGAGTAATTTGTGCATAAAGTGCTTAAACATGCTTAAGAGCTAATTAATCCAAGTTAGAGCCTAATTAAGAATTCCATGGAAACTTGTTGAATACTTTATTTTTAGAAATAAATATTGAATATCTACATCATCAAGTGACCTCATTTCTTGGGAAGACATGCCTAGGCCATAAATGCCACAAATATCAGGATTCATGCCCTCCATGCCTCATCAATGCCCTCCATGCCTTTTAATTTCCCCTTCTTCCAATGCCATGATGAGGATAATTATAAAAATTGAATTAATCCTCAACCACACATCTCAATCTTGAGATGGATGGTTGAGGTTGATTATGATCAAATCTAAAAATTTATAAATAAGAGGCCTCACAACATCATTTCTAAGCTTAATTAGTGCAAATTGGTTCCAAAAAGCTTCAAGCAACTAGTGTTATAATTATAAATTGATTTCAAGCCAAGCAAGCCACAAGCTAAAGGTGTGAAGGAGATATGGAGGTTGTCAAGCTTCCATTGCTAAGGACTTCATGAGCACAAGCCGAGCAAGCCACCACAATGATCATTTTAGAGCATCCAAGGAAGGTAAAAGAGTTTTATTTTTCATTTTAGTTATGTTTTTCATTCATGATTGTTAACTAAGGTATCCCTAGTGTCTAGGCTTAGATATGTTATATTATTAGTGTGTTTATTTCATTTTGTTTTCATTTTGGAACTAACACCATACTAACCATCCTCTCTTTAGTCAAATTCCTAGATAACATATGGCATGTCCGATGCAAAAAGACACATATCACACCTAAAGGAGATCATTTTGCAACTCTAAAATATCCATTTGAACCTTTAAAACTCTTTCAAATTGATTTTCTAACTTTATTTTTCCATTTTTTGTTGCCACAGGTTTACACAGTAATTGATGTCGACAGGAAATCCTGACATCAATTACTTGGCTCAACTAACATCGGTTAGTAGAACCAACATTGGTTAGATTTAGGTTGGAAATTACCAATGTTGGTGGTATATAACCAACGTTGGTCACTGTATTTTCTTAAAAACACAAACTCAAGAGCTATTTTAAAGTGCTTGGTTTGGGGTCATACGAACTTTGTTTTTGATGATTTTTTTTGAAACCATGTGTTTTCTCCTAAATTTTCAAAATTTAGAATTAGTTTATCTTAAATTTTCATAGATTTTAAAAAAAAATTATAAAATCCATTTAAATTTTTTCTAATTGAACATATTTACTTTTGGGGTGATGCCTTAACAGTAGACAAGTAACTTGTAGATTTCAAGTTTGATAAATCATGTTTTAGAACATATTTTGCATGCTTTAAAATGAATTAGGAAAATTATTTTGGTGCTTAAATTAACATTTAAATTTCTTAAATGATTTTTTTTGGCATTAGTTTTCAAAGTTACAACAAAGATCAAGGGGTTAAATGAACACCACTCAATCTTTCAAATTTGGTGCTTAAAAATGAACTCATATTTCTAAAAGTTTTTTTGTCTTCAATAGTTGTTTGATCTAATTTTGTTTAGAAAAGAGGGGTGTTGCATGTATGCTCTTCCATTTGTCCCCTTTAAGGAACCCTTGGAATTAAAAGCACCATTCCTATTGCACAAAGCCTAGGCCAAGTCTTAGAAAGAATGCCATATAAAGCACTCCCCAAAAAACTCGTCAAAATTTGGGTGACCTTGAAAATGACCCTAAAGTCTTTCTTTTTTATGTATTTCATTTCATTACATCTTGGATTATGAGGGGAACGTCATTACCTCTGATGATTTTTTTAGAGAAGCTTTGACCTAGGGTTTTATCTCCCAATATTGACTTCACTTACTCTATTGGAGTTGTACACAGGATCTATCTAAATTTGGACATCACACTAAACTGAGTGAACAACATGACGTAGTGGTTGTAAAAATGACTAGAACTTTTTACAACTAGCCAATGTTGTGGTCACCTAATTTTTATGCTTGTCTTTTCCATCATTTGATGTGAAAGTCATTATGTAATTGATTCTCCTAGAAACATTCAAAACTTGATAATTTAGTGAACCGCACATTCCATACCCTTGCTAGGATTTGGAAAATTATACTTTGTGTATTTTTGGATCATTTTTCTCATTTGGTATGTTTTGAGACTAAAACTTATTTGTTTGATCATAAATCCATGTCAAAACCAATTTGTCTATATGTCACTCTTTTGTCTAAAGAGGTGTTATGCTAGCCATTTTACATCACACTTGTGCCTTAATTTTTTTTACTAAACTTATTTGTGTGTGTGTCATTTGAGTTGTAGAGAGTAGTGTTATGCTGCCCAAATCACATCAAACCATTTTACCTTTGAGTCTTTGAAACATAGTATTGACCACATCATTCGAGCATGCTTGCACCATTAGGCTGCTTAATTTGTTTCAAGACTAATTTACCTTGCACCAAAAACCATTATTTCAAACCATGTCACATTTACCATTTTGACCTTTGTATTGTGTCATCATGCTGTCCAATCTTGTCTAGCTTGTTTGGTCAAAACCCATTTTTCATCATTGATTTTTCAATTAGCCTTGTCAATTTTAGATTCAAACATTGATTGATTTATGTTTAGGCCTTAATTCATGGGGTTGATATACAGATCTTTCTATTTTAGGTTGCCTAACTTTGGTTAATTTATTACCCAAAATTGAAAATTATTGATGGTTTGTTTGTTTAAAGCCTATCCTCATCATTGTTTGTACTTTTATTTGGGAGAACACAACCTTTCTCAAAGAGCCTTTTTTGTCTTAATCCTTATGCTAACTGATTATGTTTATGTTTGATTTAATGTGCTGGGTCTATGTCAAATTTGTTTCCAAAACTTGTTAGATTAAATCAAATCACATCATGCCTATTTATTTGAGCCTAGATTTTGACACCACGTTTGGACAAAATAACCTAGCAACTCAAATTTTCCCTTTCATAGTTTAGACTTTGTGAGGAACACTTTAACCTAGACCTTTGACATGTTGGTTGTTATTTATATGATTAAACTTTTGTGTGTATGACATTTGACATTTGATGTTAGATTGTTTTATGCCAAGTTTTAACACCAACCATTTTGGGGATAAAGTTCCACTTTTAGACCACATTAGAGATACAACTCCACCTTTTGACCAAGTTAGACCAAGCTTAGACCATTTTTCCTTTAGACATAGGTTTTTTAGAGTTTGTATAACTCTAAGCCTTTTTGTTTTAGAGCTTTTATCATTTACATAGATATGTCTCACTACGCTTATGGTGGAGTCACTTATAATATAAATTATGATAGAATGGACACACAAAATGACTTTTATGGATTTTATCAAGACTCAAATGATGATAATATGGTTTGTGAGACATATTTCTATCCTCCTCATATTAATCATTCATGGGAACAAAGCCACGAAGTAACTTATGATCCAAATCAAGACATTGATTGGTATGAAGAGGATTTTAAAGACCCAACTATAGATAATGTTGTTTGGGATATGAATCCATACCCTTTTTGCAATAATCAATATATGGAACGTAGTCAAGAACATACTTATAAGACAAATCATGACTAAGATGATATGGTTTATGAGGAAGACTTGGATGCTTTTACTTGTGAAAGCAATCAAGTTTTACAACATCCTTTTGCTATTCGAGCATCAAATACCCCTAACCCTCCTTTGGATTATGTGAGACATCAAGCTCTATAATATCCAAGGAATACCATTACCATTCCTAGACCTAGTCCTTTGGTTTGTACAACCAACCAAGATCCACAATGCTTAACCATTTCTATACCAGGACCTAATCCTTTCACTTGTGTGAGAAACTAAGCTCCACAATGCCCTTTCATCATTCTAGGACCTAGTTCTTTGGCTTGTGCAAGAAATCAAGCTCCATACCACCATATCATTACCATCTCAAGACTTTATCCTTTAGGTCATGAAATAAATAATACTCCCCAATGCCCTACCATTATATAACCATAATTCATTCCTCATCTAGTACCAATCCCAACCAAACCTCAACCTATCCAATTATTCAAAGACCAGGTTGTGTTTAAAACTAGTATCTTCCAACTCATTGAAAACAAGGCCAAGATAACCAACCTATCCAATATGTTTTTGTTGAATTAACCACTTGTGATAAGTCAACCTATGATAAATAGCCTATTTATCCTATACCAGTTGTTGAGGAGTCTCACTCTGACAAGCCAGTCTTTATTGAGTCACTTCTTAATGATTATAACCACCTTTGGGAAAATCATTACCTTGACTATGTGACTATTTTTTATAAGACTCCTATTGACAAGCTAGTCTTTGAGGAGTTATCTCTTGACCTTTTTCCCATCTGAGAGGAGTCTCACTTTGACAAACCAATCTTTGTGGAGCCCAACATGCCATCATAGGTTGTTACTTGTCCAAGACTAAACATTCAAAAAGACATAATTGTAATAGAGTACCCATTAGATGAAGAATCAGAATTAGAGTCTAGTTTTATTCTTTAACTAACATTAGATTTAGCATCAAAATATAAATCTAAACCAACATCAGTCTCAACATTATATTCATAATCCCTTGAGTTAGAATCAAATTTAGAAGAAGAATATGTTTAAGGATGTTATAATATTGGTTATGCATGCCTCACGGATCAATTTGAATATATTTGTGATCCTTTTACATTTTTTGAAGATGAGTACTTCAGCTTTGACATAAGTTATCCTAGTATCTTCTACAAGGATTATGCAGCCTCTCCTCATTCCATTACCATTTCACAAGACATTATCATCAACCAAGATAGACATATTATTGACATTCCATCTCTCACAAGTGTCAATTGGGATTGAAAGAATCACACTTTGTTGAACTACATCCATGGTGACATAGCAATTGAAGAAGAGAAAGGATACCAAGACAACATTCATGTAGTAGAAGAACACTCACCTAGTGGGACCTTCTTGAAGGTGCTAGGGGGCAATCAAAGTAAGAACTCAACATCTTCTAGGGAGACTTTTTTGGAAGCAATAGAATACAATCAAAGTTAAAAGCCAATGTTCATTAGTGAAACCTTCTCGAAGGTGCTACATGAAAATCAAGATAACTTCATTGGTGAAAACCTCATTGAGGCACCAATAGCTAAGCATAAAAGTTCATTATTTACTAAAAATAAAATCAAAATAGCCTCCAATATACAGCCTCATCAGATGGTAGCTACTCTCAAGATCAAGTAACAAAAAAATATGGTGTCCTATCAAGATAACAAGTCTTTGGCCCCACCACAACCAAAATTATGTTGAATCTAGCATCAACAACATTACGTGTGATATAAAGTCTCAATATTCATCTTTTTCCCCACCATTCCACATTCCACATTCCATTGCCATTTATCATTCCATTTCACAATCAAACCTACCATATATTATTTATCCTTATTTACCATCCATGGTTACACATTCCTTTGTAGAGGCTATAAAAATAAATTGTCTCAATATTTGAAAGAATTAGAATCAATGACCAAGGAAGAACACAACAACATTCTTGGCATCTAGATCTACATCATGTTCTTAATAGAGTAGCTATTTAGACAAGGTGTAGGATAGAAATTAAAATGATCAAATATTCTAATCATATCATTTGTTGATTAAGATTTGCATCTCCATCTTAATTAGGAACAACATAATTAAAAACCACACCCAGGCCAAAAACATGTATCATACCATTTCACATTGACATGCCATTACCATTGTTACATATCCATTTTCCATTGTTGAATATTCCTACCATTTACCGCATCACTTGGGGGAAATCCTCTTAACATTTTATTGAATCTATCTAGACCATCATTATCTATCAAAGACCATACCATCCTATCATTCCATTCCTATTTAGACCAAAGCCTATTTTTAGTCATCCTACCCAATCCTATTTTGATCTTAGTTCATTTAGTTGTTATCACACTTTTTGTGGGGGGAATTACAATAAATTTTCAATAATTAATCCAATCCATATTTCAATGATAGTCTATGAAAGTAGTGTGATAGTTGATCTGGTAAGATATCTTTCATCCTATCAAGTTTGTTTATGTGAGCCTGATTATAACTACCTATAGGAAAATCAGTGTTTTAATAATCTTGATACTAATTATAACCACCTAAGGGAAAATGAGTGTCATTGACCTATGCTATTATATCCTAGTTATAACTACCTATGGGAAAACTAGGGGCAATACTTGTTTATCATGCATTACTGCATCACCTTGCCATTACTATTTTCATTTGACTAGCCATTTGCCAAATTTGAGAACATGTTGGTCCTATTTGGTTTTTCCCCACCTTTTATGTGTATGTAATTACTAAGAATTGAGTGCATTTTAGGACTATATGGGTCATGGTCAATTCATGTTGAGGTCACCTCTATCCCCCTTTCCATACGCTCTCATCATTTTGTGAACAACCTTAGCCAAATGCTCTTGTCATATTTTGAGCAAGTATATTTTCATTCTCTAATGAGTTAAGATACCCTCAAAATTCCAAAAACATTCATAAAATTTCAAAAATCCAAAAATATTTGTCTTTTTAAAGCTTAGTTAGTTATCCTTGATCTACCTTACTAGGGCATTGTCATTGTTAGGATGCTTTCTTTTACTTTTGTTTTTAGGCTTTCTATTTGTTTATTTATTTTGGGTTATTTGTTTGTTTATTTGTTTATTTGCTTGCTTGCATGTTTGTTTTATTTTGGCACTATTACCTTGACTCAATTTATATGTGTTCATTGGGTGATTCCTTGAAAACATTAATCTTGAGTCAATCCATATTTGTACGTCAACATTATCATCATGGTTTTTATCATTGGTGCATTATTTTAAAATGTTTATTGGATTGGGAGTCAGTCCTTATACATTATTTGGCCAAGCTACAACAAAAATTAGCTTCATAAAGGTCTATAATCAATAGAGCTACAAAATTTTATCTTTGGTACCTTGGCAAATCCTCCCATCCAACCCTTGATCAAATTAACTCATTTAACCATTCTAGTTATATCATTGTGAATCAGGATGAGCATCTCCTCATTAATAGGTACAAATAAATCATTGTAATGATCAATCTTATTATTCTATTCATTTATTTCATCACTTTACACCCACCCATCTTTAATATGTATAACAGGTTATATCCTTGAGTTATTCTTGATAATCAGCCTCAACTGGGACATAATCATCTTTAGCCAATCTAGGTCCTTTTAATGATTTTAACTACCTATTTGAAAATGATTATTTTGAATTTTATTCTTGATTATAACTACCTTTGGGCAAATCAATATCTTTTTTACATCAATGCATGCAAGCATTTTCTCATTTGGATTATTCTCCACCATAGGTTAATTTCACCTTTCTTCTTATTTCTTTTTGAGGGATCATCCATCAACAAATGTGATGACCACTCCCTCAAGGGGGCATCATCATAGGCTTCCCAAAACCATTTGGATCTTTTTTCTTCAACCATCATTTTCTTTTTGGCATATAGGCCATTTATAAATCTTTGAGAAGACATTGTTGTGCTTATATCTTGCAATGCCTTCCTAAATAGGGGCAAATTGTAGACACCTAAAACTGGCTATCGATAATATTCAACTAGGGTTTTGATTAATTTCTACCCAAAATGCACAATTTGGCCTAAAAACACTAAAGCACACTAAATGATATGAAACTGACATATTCAGGTGCTGATTTTGGCTAGGGTATCCCTAAATGGGGTAATACAATTTATGAGCCAGCTAACTTTGATCAGTTCATTTCAAGTCAAAATGCTAAATTTACACCTGCATACTCTAGACTGCTCTTTCCTATCAAATATTTTGTACAAGACTTTTGCCTTTGTTATTTGTCATTGGAAACATTCTAAATGGGAATATCCATCCAACACATCTAATGTGGACTTCCAATTCAAATCTATTCAAATTTAGGACCAATAACAAGACATTATGATCAATTTGAGTAATTTATGCATAAAGTGCTTAAACATGCTTAAGAGATAATTAATCCAAGTTAGAGCCTAATTAAGAATTTCATGGAAACTTGTTGAATACTTATTTTTGAAAATAAATATTTAATATCTACATCATCAAGTGACCTCATTTCTTGGGAAGACATCTCTAGGCCATAAATGCTACAAATATCAGGATTCATGCCCTCCATGCCTCATCAATTTCTTCTATGATGCCCTCCATGCCTTTTAATTTCCCCTTCTTCCAATGCCATGATGAGGATAATTACAAACTTAATTTCAAAAATTGAATTAATCCTCAACCACACATCTCAATCTTGAGATGGATGGTTGAGGTTGATTATGATCAAATCTAAAAATCTATAAATAAGAGGCCTCACAACATCATTTCTAAGTTTAATTAGTGCAAAGTTATAATGTAGGATTGGTTCCAAAAAGCTTAAATCAACTACTATTATAATGCCAAATTAATTTCAAGCCAAACCAAGCCATAAGCCAAAGGTGCCAAGGAGAGATGGAGGTTGTTAAGCTTCCATTTCCAAGGACTTCATGAGCACAAGTCGAGTAAGCCACCACAATGAGAATTTTGGAGCATCCAAGGAAGGTAAAAGAGTTTTATTTTGCATTTTAGTTGTGTAGTTCATTCATGATTTTTAACTAAGCTCTCCCTAGTGTCTAGGCCTAAAGATATTATGCTATTAGTGTGTTTATTTCATTTTGTTTTTATTTTGGAACTAACACCATACTAACCATCCTCTCTTGAGTCAAATTCCTAGATCATAAAAGAAACACATGTAGGAATTGGTGCTCTATTATTTTGAGAAATACCATGACCAAAATATAGAGATTGATAAATGATTCTATAATGTATAAAAAGAGTAGAGGGTATAAAATAAGCATTGAGTCAAGAAGGAATATACATAGTAACTTTAGTAGAATCAATAGGTGGAGGAAAAATAGTGTAATTAGTAGTAATAGTAGCCTAAGTAAAAGAAGAAGGTGTAATAGAAGCATTCAAAGACTCATTTACATCATTTAATTCCTTAGATATAAATTCCTTACCTAAAATTTTCATCTTATTTTTTTCCTCTCTTGCAACATAAATATTTTTTGATAAAGGGTAAAGGGTAGGTTTTGAATGGGACCCATCCCAACTATAAAAAATAGGCCCAAAGATAAGAGAACAAAAATAATAGAAATGACAAGCATTAAAACATAAAAACCAATTATCTATATTTAATAGATAAACAACCTAACCACAACCAAAAACCAACAACTTAGAAAATATAAATTGCATCTCAAGATTTTTAAGCACTAGGTTCAATTATTTAACTAACTCATTGAGGACCTCTTTAATGTATCCCACAATAGAATTTCCCAATTCCATAGCCTTTCATTTGTACAAGGCCTTGTTTATTTTACTTGGATAAATGTCATTTTTTTGGTCTTTACCTACCTTAATGATTTCCTTTAAAACACTATTGTTTGAAACATAATTTATGAAAGTAGCTTTACTCATAACAATTTATGAATGGTACCTTGCATCTGAATCCAATTAGCCTCCAAATTATCATTTATATATTCCAGATTAAGTAACTTATAAGCCACACCTTCACCCTCATCAACACCATGAACAATGGATCTTACCCCCAAAAAATATTCACATTGATATCTTCAATGATCAAAGACAAAAAATATTATGGAGGGTAATATTTGTAGCTAGAGATTTAATACTTTCATGGATACTCTTGTCTCCCTCTTCTTCCTCATTTTATTTCCTCTTATGATCTCCATTTGAATTAATAACCTCAACATCTTTCTACATTACATCCTGCAAATCAACAATTGTCTTCACCCCCTCATGTTGTTTTCTCCGTGACACCTTAAATTCCTCTTCTTCTTCCTTATTTTCCTCCAATTTCTTCTCCTTAGAATCAGATACAATTAATGCCATTGTTCTCTTTTTAAGAGATTTTATATGGGTAGACACAAGGGACTTTTTAGTAATCTTAATGGTAATGCAATTTTTTATTAAAACCTTTCCCCTTCCCTTTAGAAATAGTCTTCCCCTTTGTAGAAGACTCAGCCAATTTAGTATCTATAGAGGGCCTAACCCCAATGAACTTAACATAGATATAAAATATAAAAATATGGGATGGGTGATAGGGTAAAGGAGATTTATGGAACTTCACTTATGTAATGGAGTGTTCTAAAGACATCAAAAAATAAAAGGGAAAACTAATAGGAATATTATGCCTAAAATGATTTAATATGGAAAAATGATAAAAGAAGACAACCTCATACCTCACTTCAAGATTTAATAATTCATGACTTAACAACTTCATGTTAAGGCATAGGAAAAGACTCTTGAAGAAACCCACCTTGCAACTTATCTAACAATTTTAGGAGTATTGGTGTATTATTCCTAATTTAGTTAAAGGGTTTGGATTGATAAATTAGTAAATAACATGTAGTAAATAGGCTATTGATTTGTGAAATTTATTTGTAATTAGAGATTTTATAAAAATAGTAATAAGAGGGAAAAAATAAGACTTAGCTTAAATTGTGTTGATCCAATTAAGGCAAGATCTGATATTTATTATGGAGGCCTGGGAAACTATCATAAATAAGATTATAAATTTCATTTTTTGATTGGATATGAGCATCAAAAGTGGATAGGAGTGGTACCAATTTTGTAGTCCTTGTTTGATGCTATTATCTTGAGGATTTGAGATTTTTGGGTTTTGTTCAACAAGTTTGTGTGACCCTGTCTCTAAAATTTTAGTAACTAGAAGTCTATAGAGCTCCCTATAGAGCATATTCTTTCTTCAAATCCTATCTTCTATTGTGCTTTGACCAATTTTGATCAAGAGGGGGGTTTAGTGTGTGTAAAATTCACTAGACGTGCTTCACACCCTGTGTGGGCATGCTACCTACATACCAATACTTTGAAGAGGGATCAAGCCATATGTAGTTCTTCCTTTGAAAGTGCTTGGTGCAATTTTGATATGAGAATGCAAGAAATGATAGACTAGATGTGATTAAGTATGGCTAAGGATTTATGTGGAAATTTAGATGTGCTTAGGACTGTATTGGATGGCTATATGTAGAGAACATGGAAGATTTCCTAAGTGGTTTCACTTGTATTCTTGATTACTTGATAATATTTGTCAACCCCTTCCAAATGATCTTTTAATGGGATTTTATAAGGATCTATTGGTCATGGATTGAATTTTCTTGCATTAGGTTGACAAAGAAAAGAATGGAGAACTAGAAGAAATTGACCATTGGAGCCAGAAATGAGCTTGGACAATAGTGCTAAAAGTAGACAAGAGTGGCATTGACGCTATTGTCCTAGTGTGGCACTATTGTCCTAGGTAGATGGGACTTAGGGGGATGGATTGGTCATGAAAAGAAGGTCTTCTTTTAGCTAAGATCAGGTACAAAAGGCTATGGAGGAATAGAAATTAGTGAAAACAAGTCTATGAGGGTCATGAGGGATAGCAAGAGGGACCAATGGGTTGGGTGTCATTAGCCATGCTCAAGTTACCAATTTTTGTATTTTATATGGCTACATTCCCCACCCCCCCACCCAATTTATTCTAGTGATGTAGAAAAGTGAAATATTAGGATAAAAAAATATAAAACATACATGAACTTACTTGCAAGGGTGAAACCCCTAAAACTATGTGATGTTAGGTGTGCATAGAGAGAACACACTATGAAGTGTAAATCTACAAGTGAAAATAAATATTAGATCAGTTCTTAATAGATATGCTATATCTAAAATAAGAACATACAAATTTGGGTAAGAAAGAGAGAGAGGAAGATAAAGGAATCAATACACCTCACTAGGTATGCTAACTAATACACAACCTGTTATGCTACTGAGTGATGCTGGATGTATGTTAAACTAAGAGTAACATCATGAACAAAGATGAGTGATAAATTCCCTAAAAGTGGCTCAATAATGCAAAGGTTAGACCTTTGGCTCCATCATCTCCCACTAACTTAAGGTAGGTAGTCATATGTGTATTGATCAATGTTTAGATTATGTCTCCAATCCCTCTAAATAGGTGGCTCAAGAATACAAAGGGTAGCTAGTTCTTTGGCTCCATCATTGCTCCATGAAGTGAAGCTATAAATTGATACTGGTATGAAATGTGTGTCATACGAGATGGCTCATAAATCCCCTAAATATACTATGATATGACAATGTTGGCATGGATAGTCAAATGTATGCTAGAAACTAAGCCACTCATAGCCACTCCAAAAAATGGAGATTAGGCTTATATGAGAACCACTCTAAAACTAAAACTCTAGATTATGTGGAAGCCACTTGGGAACTTGAGAAATTAGAAGTTAGGCATGTATGAAAGCCAAACCAAAATGATGCCAACCACCTATAGATGGAGTAAGGCATATAACTACTGAGAATGCCTAGGTAATGCTAAACTTAGAAAGAAAGAAAGAAAACAAATGTGTCGTGCACATTGCCTCCAATCACTGGTGTTTGAAACATGGATTCTAATCTAGAAGTTATACCAACTACCCTATTTGAAAATAGAATTGAGAGCCATCATACCATGCATGATGCCCTTATATCTAGATTCTCTAAGAAAATTATACTAAAACTACTAATTCTAGTCTGAACTATAGTTGACAAAACTATAACTGAACTTACCTTTCTATTTTTTTCTAGAAAATTTGGTTTTTTTGCTATTTGGATAGGATAACTAGAAATGGATAGTAGCACCATAAACATTGTATTCTAGTCTTCATGCTATTATCCTAGGCCAAATCTGATGATTGTTTTGGTTTCTTGACTATCTACTTGGTCTATTCTGATTGGTTTACTATCTGGTTATTATTTTGGGTGTTCTAAATACTATTGTTTTGATTGTTAAGATCTTTTATCTCTATGACAAAACCCTTATTTTTTGTCCTCTCTTTTGAGGGTAAGAATGAAGGCCCTATAAAGACTACCCTTAGAAGAAAGAGCCTTGCAAGTGTTTTATGATATAAAGATACATGATATAGCAATGATAATCATCAAAATATCTCAATATATATCATGATTTGTATTGAGAGATTATTATATCAATAGGGGTATGCCTAGATAGATGTAACAATGTAATAACATGTGTAATGTACTAAACTAGAATTTAGAGTCTAGTTAGTTGTTAATTATTAGTTGTTAGTTGGAGAGATGGAGCATGATGTCCATCATGGCATCTAATTCATGGCATTATAAATAATTGAGAAGTAGATAAGCAACAATCAACAAGGCAAGAAGTAAGAAGAATATAAGAGTGGCCAAGGGGCCAAGCAAAAAAGGGACATAGGCACATGTCACTCAAACTATAAAACAAACATACAAGACATGTTCAAATGCCACATACACATACAATTGAAAAAATTAAGTTAGCATGCAAGCCATAATCACATAGAGGAGTACATGCAAAGGACATTGGAAAAAGTCCTAAGGCACACACATGAATAAAAACAAAGAACATTGGCAAATATCCTAAGGCACATGCAAGAGACAAATAGGAATTGAGAAAATGCAATCACATCAAGCTAATGCTAAGAAAGAAAATAAAGCATGAAATAAACTAGAATTAAAAATGTATCTAACTAATCAAAGCAATAAGTGAATGTATGCAAGATATGTTAGTAAAATACTAGGTATATGCTAAGAAATACACAAGTGATATATACTAGTGAGTGTCGATAGAGTAATCTATGTAATCTAGTAAATAATGTACATCAACATAATAACTAGAGTGTGTGGTGTAGGAATGACATAACATGTATGGTGTAGTCATGTAGAGAATGCCCCCAGTGGGTATTTATATCAATTCATGTATCGAATGTGGAATAAGATTCCCCCTTAATGGGTAGAGTGAAGCAATCACAGAGCTAGATGTTACTACACACACTCAAAGAAGATCAAGTGAAGCATAATAATGTAGATAAATCAACAAATAAAAAACATATAATATCAAGTTAAAGTCGAGCATAATAGTATAAAAGTAAAACATGGATGATGTATATAATTGAAATGTTTTTGAAATATTTGAATGCTTTTTTTAATTTTGATATATTTGAGCTAGGTACAATTAAGCATAAGAAGACTATGTACAAGAAATTGAAAGGAACTATGTACAATCAAGTATTAGGAGACTATGTATAAGTAAATTAAATGAAGTTATATACAATCAATATGAGTAAATTAATATATACATAATGACATTAAGGACTAGGTTGGAAGGGGTAAAGGGTCCAAAGATGGAGCTTATTGGGGAGGGAGATGGAGGAAGGGATCATGACCATCATCAAATACCCCAAGATCATCATCATAAGTATCATCATATGGTGTAGATTGTGTGTACATGGTCTCATCCTATCAAAGGTGAACTAAAGGTTGCTCTGGTGGTAGAGATGTTGATTCTCCTCTAGGATTTTTAGTTCTAGTAATATAATTCTTTGATGGAGGTGAAAAATTTGGTGGTGGTGGTGCTATAATATAAATAATACCATGATCTTATAGTTTATCCAATCTCTTCTATAAATCTATACATGAGTTTGTATCAAAACATGTGATCTTGTGAAAAAGATAAAATGGGTGACCATCCTACTATGATAATCTACTAATATATTTATGTCATACTGTAGGTAGTGTGACTAATCCATGATCAAGTAACATCTATAATATAATTTGTGGTTGATGATATGTGTTTCCTTCATGAATCTAAATGACTAAATCTATATTCATAGAGGTAACCATGTGAACTGTATATGCCAAGTGAGCTATTTGTGATCATGAATATGGAGTATATCCTAAGAGTGTATTGAAAGATGATAAGAGTGATGTAATATGTCTAATGAGAGATATAGAGTCATATCAGTACTCTCTTGAGCCAACTAGTGTAAAGCTCAATCCACAAAAATAATCATTAGTGAGTGTGGGTGTTGTATCATCATTTGAAGAAGCTTGGGAATCTGTATCAGCATCATGTACATATGATAGCTTAAAATTCACCACAAGGGATAACTATGATATAAGAGTCTCCTAAATTATAGTAGTATAATATAGTGGTGTTGTGAGAGTATCTATAATTTATGGAGTAACTATATCTATATAATCAACTGGTACTATTGGAACTATTGTGAGTGAATGTATACTTGTAACAGGTGTAGGGATCATGACTGATGGAGTAGCTAGAATGAATGAATCTGCTATGATTGGTTGAATATTTAGAGTTGAGGACATAACTATAGGTGGAGGAGTGTGAGTCTCTCCAAACTCATATGTATGTATTTGATCAAGATAAATTCAATGAGGTGGTGGTTAAACTATGAGATGCGATGTCCCATCTAGCGAAATAGTCAAAGATAACTCTATATTTTGATAGTATCTAAATGGTTGGTTATCTACTGGACGTGTGTATAGGTATCCTTCATGGATAAACTCAACACATCAATGAAGATTATAAGGAAATACCCCCATAGCATGTATCTAGGGTCATTCGAGTAAAATATTATAATGAAGAGGACCTAGTATGACTGGGAACTATGTAGATGGAGTTTTGGGTCCTACCATGATATCCAAAGTAATGGTGTCTAATGTCTATCATGGTATATCATCAAACCCTATAATGTTCTTATATTATTTTTTCATGGATGCCATATCTATGTCTATGTTTTGTAAGAATGTAATATGGCATATATTAAGTTTATAACTAGTATCAACTAGAACTCTCTTAACTGCGCTAGTTTTAAGTTGAGCTTGTATGAATAGTGGTAAATTTTGATCAATAACTATTTGAGATGGCATGTCATCATTATCAAAAGTAATAGCATCTTCGATAGATTTTAGAGTGTTGATCACTGATGTAAAATAAGAAGGCTCTGAATCAATGGACACAAAAGTCTAGGTGAGTGCCTGATAAAGAATGTCCTTGAACACATTGGCTTTCTAAACCAATTCTAACATGGAAATTTTAGCTAGAGTGTTTCTCAAATATGAAAAAATATCATATGACTTATGTGGATCTACCTATGTGGCCAGGTTGGGCCTGGGATAGGAAAGAATGTGAAGATGGCAGGGCTCTTGACTAGGTGGGGAGGTATGGTAGCACATCAAGTAACAACTCTAACTGCATTATCTACCATATGTATAGGAATAATAGTGGCTATGGGAGGAGAGTGAAGATAATTAGTAGGTTAAGGTGGTGGAGGGACAAAGGGTGTCAACTAGGCTTTCTGGCGATAGGTAGTGACCTGGAGAATTGTAAAATGGACCATGTAACATGACTCAACATAGGATAGAGGCTTCGAGGGAGGTGATGCAAAAGATATATTAGCATGTTGTTTAATAATAAATTTCTTAACATTATCCAATATTATGAAAAATAAGAATGAAATAAAAATAATGAAGCTTTGTACTAACATATGATAAACTTCATCATTCATATACATGATAGGACCATTGATGGTTTTTTATTTTTTGTAATAAATGTGAGAAAAATTTGTAAATAAGTGAGATCCATTTTATGCAATCTAGTTAAAGATGTAGGTTAATATCTCAAAGTTAATAAGACCTAGTTAATGCAGCTAGGGTTTGAAATATGACCATTTTGACAAATTAAATTGTGAATTTGAAAGTGAATTTCTGAGTAAAATATGCAACTAAAAATTTAGAAAATCATTGGAAGAAGCTTGATTGAATAGGACCTAGTATATGCAACTAGGGTGTTAAGATTTTTTTTTTTTTTTTTGAAAATTACTATTAAATTTTGAATGGATTTTCTAATTTAAATATGCTAAAAAAAATTTAGAAAATTATTGTAAAATTACCAAAAAATTACTGGGACCTAGTATGGGCAACTAGGGTTTGAAAGAAAATTATTTTGAAATTTACTACTAAATTTTAAAATTTGAAATGAATTTTGATTTAAATATTCAAGTAAAAATTCAAAATTTATTGGAAATATCAGGAGGAATTTTACCTTAGGGTCTCTAAGGTTTTTTGTGTGCAAATGAAGTAAGTCAGGTTTACCAAATGATTTAACAATTTTGGGAATATTGGTGTATTATTCTTAATTTAGTCAAAGGATTTAGATTGATAAATAAATAAATAACATGTAGTAAATAGGTTACTAATTTGTGAAATTTATTTTTAATTAGATATTTTTTAAAAATAGTAATAAGAGGGAGAAAATAAGACTTAGCTTAAACTATGTTGATCTAATTGAGGCAAGGTCTGATATTCACTGTACAGGACTAGGACACTATCACAAACATGATTTTGACTTTCATTTTTTTATTAAATAGGAGCATTGAAAGTGGATAGGAGTGGTTTTGATGTTGTAGACCTTGTCTGATGTTGTTGTCTTGAGCATCTAAGCTTTTTGGGTTTTGTTTAATAAGTTTGTATGATCCTATCTATGAAGTTTCAATAGACAAAAGTTTGTAAATCTCCTTATAGAGAAAATTCTTTATTCAAACCCTATCTTTTATTATGATTTGACCAATTTTGAGAAAGAGGGGGGTTAATGTGTGTAAGATGCACTATATGTGCTTCACACCCCATGTGTGGGCATGCTACCTACATACCAATACTCTGAAGAGGGATCAAGCCATATGTAGTTCTCCCTTTGAAAGTGCTTGCTGGAATTTTGATATGAGAATGCAAGAAATTCCAGACTAGATGTGCTTGAGGATGGCTATGGATTGATGTAGAAATTTAGATGTACTTAGGACTATATTAGATAGTTGCATGCAAAGAATAGGGAAGATTGCTTGAGTGGTTTCCCTTGTATTCTTACTTGCTTGATAATATTTGCCAACCCCTTCCAAATGATCTTTTAATGAGATTTATTGGTTAGGGATTGAATTTTCTCACGTTAGGCTAACAAGGAAAAGGATGGGTAACTAGAATAAATTGATCATTGGGGTTAAAAATGAGCTTGGATAATAGCATTGAAAGCATATAGGATTGACATTGGCACTATTATCCTTGTGTGGTGATTCTGTTTAAAAATTAAGCATTCCTAATGTTATAATTCATAGCATTGTCATATGTAGCATTATCATATAAATAATTATCATCACAAACATTATCCTTTACAATACTTACATTTTCATCCTTCACATTTATATCATTTTAATTCTCACCATAAATATAAGGAGCATAAATATCATCAATGTTCACCATTTTGTTTTTCAAATAACAAAAATTAATAATCAAATTAAATTGAAAAATAAAAATGTCTACCACTCTATCTAATACTTTTCATAATAGATGTCTTACATCTATCTTTATTAAGTAGAATAAGATACAAACCTAGAGAACATGAAAAAATCTAGGGTGAATGGATATTACAATGAGAAACTAAAACCCAATAGGAATTATATTTTAAATAATTACAATAAAAAACCATAAAGGGAAAGAGAGCATGAAACCCTAAGGTTATATATCCAAAAAGGAGAGTTTCACCAAAATTTTATATGTGGAGGGCACACAAGTGTTGATAATTAAAAGGGGAAATATAAAATTATACCAAACCATATAAAAGGATGATACACAAGAATATATGACCTAAATACAATAAACACAAGAAATAGAGTAAATGAATATCTATTTACATAAGGGATAATGAAATTACCTTGAGAAATTGATGATTTAAAGGATAAATAGAGATGCGTACTTGACTTTTGAGTTAATTGAATTTTGGTAGCGATTAAGAATCATGGAAAATAACTTCTGTAATAAATTAAAAGAACATCTAGATAGAATAAAATGATTTAAGATAGTGACTAGTTTCATATGTCCAGATAATGGCAATGACTAGATTCATATAGATCGATAATGGTCAACTCTCCAAAAAGAAATCAACCTAGTTTTTAAATGGTTATGTAGATATTTGGGATATGAAACTTATTAAAACCCTTTATTAGCATCAAATGTTCAAAAATCTCTCTTTGATAAGCAAAATGATGAGTGTAAATGGTAAAATTCATTTTCCTTTGATTTAAATCAAGTCCACACCAAGAATACATAAATAATTGGTGTTTTTTCGGAGGTAACTACCTAAATTAATCCCCATATTTCATTTGTAATAGGTTTATAGTTTGGTACTAACACTCATGCATGTCAACAATAAAATGTGTGTATCCATCTCCCACCTTTATGATATTTTGGTTTGTAAAATAAAATTATATGTTCTTTCACTAAATTAAATACTTATTTTGGTATACGTATACAACCATTATCCTTTAGTAGATAGAGAGTGGAATTAGGGTAAAGTATATGAGTTCCTTGATAAGAATTAATGTGGTGTTTTATGATGTATATCTCTTTTTAAAATGGCTTAAGGTGCATTGTATTTATAGAGTCATTTGAATTCAAATTGGGACACATTCATGTAATATTTGACCATGAAATATCATGAAAGAAAGTAATCAAGGCATGGTAAAACATGGTATGATGGAATATAGGATCCACAACCGACATGAATATAAGCATATGGCATGACAATGGTCATGACCACTTTCTCACTATACATAAATGGTCAAGGTGACTAAATTTAAGGGAAAAAATACCATTGAATTTTTTAGAGTGTGTTTAAATATTTATGCTCCCCTCCCCATCCTGGATTTTACAATAGGCTTACATTTTAGAACTCATCACTCATGCATGTAACCAATAAAGTGTATATATAAATCCTGCCCTTATGTGACATGGGTTTATAAAATAAAATTATATGTTGTTTCACTAAATGAAATCCTTATTTTTGTACAAGTATACATCCATAATCCTTCCTTAAATAGATATTATAATGAGGCTAGATTATATGAGTTCCTTAATAATACTTGATGTGGTGTTTCTTAATGTGTACCTATTTTTTATATGGCTTAGGTTGCATTTTGTATATAGGATCCTTTGAATTCAAAGTGGAACACATTAATGTGTAATATGATCATGAAACATAATGAAGGCATGGGGAAAAATGGCATGATGGAATAGATGACCCACAACTAACATGACTAAAATTATATGGCATGATAGTGGTCTTGACCACTTTAACAATATACAAAGAACATAAAAAATATTTCATCAGCCAAAAACATTGGATTTGGTTCTTATGTGCACTTGTGCATATGCATTTACATTTGATAAATGTGCCAACCATAATGATAGTGTTGCATGCATGAAGGAATATCAACAATAATATATAGAATATAGTCTAGATTGAAACATGTTATAAAAGTGACGTAGGAATGGTTTTAGTCATCTTTGAGAGTTTAAATGAACCCATTTTAGGATGGTGATGAAACCACTAATGAATAAAATATATTTTTTTAAAAATGTCGGGTTGCATTAACTAATAACCACAAACATCACATCTTCATGGTGGCTACATAACCACCAGTGTGTAGTAACTAGCGATTTCACCCATAGTGAAAGAATGGGTAAATTAATTTCTTATAACTAGAGAACATGATGTGTAGACTATTTTCTAAGATAGAAGGAGCTTGAAGAGGCTTACAAGATGTTATTTTCAATTAATAAAGATTCATATTAGTTTTAAAACAAGAATTTGGAATTAGTTGAGGATAGATCAAGTTAAAGAGGATGATATTTCAAACTCCAGGAGAACATAACTAAGAGAGAATTCAATTTATCTTAGAGAGGGACATGGAATCAAAGATAAAATCATGAAAGAGTGATGTACATTCATGAAATCTAGTATTGATAATGAATTTAATTTATTCTTCATAATTAGTAGGGTAAGGGTGTGTGAATGTGTGGGAATATCTATAATACTCTTGGTTATTCAATAAATATATTATTTCACTTCCCATTTTGAGTTCTTATGTCTATGTGTGTGTCATTGAGAGAGATAATTTAACACATAATATGGATTAAGGTTTCCATTCATTTGGACCCATCATTCACATATGCATCAAATGATATTAGAGTAATATTTTCCTTACTAGTCTAAGTGTGTGAGGCTCTTTTTAAGTCATTTACAAGTTATGAATGATAAAAATGTATTTTTGTGAAGATTTGGCACACATATTATATCCTCTTAGAGGAATAATGGATACTAGACTTTTAAACTTGGTATAAATGTTGAAAGGAATCAAAGTGAGCTTAGATGTAATGGATATTGATCAAAACAGAGGAATTATTATCTTTTATGTAAGTGATGATGAAGTTGTATCTAAATATATTCAAGTTGAGGAGATAGTGGATGAACCTTGAGATACATTTTATAAAGTTAATGTAAATATGGGAAGAAAAGATAGTTTAACACCCCTTATTGTGATCTAGGAATTTGACTCAAGAGAGGATGGTTAGTATGGTGTTAGTTTCAAAATAAAAATAAAATGAAAGAAACACACTAACTAGCATAACATCTCTAGACCTAGACACTAAGGAGAGATTAGTTAAAAAACATGAATAAAACACACAACTAAAATTCAAAATAAATCCTCTTTTACCTTCCTCGGATGCTCCAAAATGCTTGTTTTAGTGGCTTACTCGATTTATGCTCATGAAGTCCTCATCAATGGAAGCTTGGCTACCTTCATCTCTCCTTGGCACCTTTGGCTTGTGGCTTGGCTTGGATTGGAATTAATTTGGCATGGTAGCACTAATTTATTGAAGCTTTTAATCAATTTTGCATTATAAATTTGCATAATCATGTGTTAAAATTCATGTGGTGAGGCCTCCTATTTATAGATTTTTTAGAATGTCTAAAATCAACCTGAACCATCCATCCTAAGATTAAGATGTGTGGTTAAAGATTAATTAAATCTTTAGAATTAAGTTTATAATTATCCTCATCATGACATTTGAATAATTTGAAATTAAGAGGCATGGAGGGCATCATAAAAGGCATTGATGAGGCATGGAGGGCATGAATCCTGATATTTGTCACATTTATGGACTAGGGATGTCTTCCCAATTACTGAGGTCACTTGATGATGTAGATATTCAATATTCATTTCAAAAAATAAGTATTCAAAAATTTTCCCTATAATTCTTGATTAGGCTCTAATTTGGTTTAATTAGCTCTTAAGCATGATTATGCACTTTGTGCACATATTACTCAAATTGATCAGAATGTCTTGTTATTGGTCCAAAATTTGACTAGATTAGAATTAGAAGGAAATATCAAATGCATTGGATCTATTATCCCATTTAGGATATTATCAACAATAAATAACAAAGGCAAGTGTTTTTTTTAAGAGATTAGATAGAAAAGAGCAATCTAGAGCACCTAGGTGAAAAATTGGCATTTTGATTCAAAATGATCTGACCAAAGTTAGCTAGCCCATAAATTACATTACTCCATTTATTGATACCCTAGCCAAAATTGGCACTTGAATGTTAGGTTCACATAATTTATCATGTTTTAGTGTTTTTCGACCAAATTATGCATTTTGGGTAGAAATTGGTCAAAATTTTGATTGGAGGTTATCGATGGCTAGATTTAAGTGTCTATAGTTTGCCCCTATTTGGGAAGGAATTGAAAGATATAAGCATAGTAACATCTTCTTAAAGAATGAAAAGGTATTGTATGCCTACAATTTCAATGATGATAAACTAACTATATGATGCCCCCTCAAGGGAATGATTGGCACAAGTAGGTCGACAAACAGTGCCTTGAAAAGAAAGAAGTGAAATAAGGGGACCAAAGAAAGTAAAGATGATTGGGTGAAAACACATGGCTATTGAAAAAGTAGTCAAAATCATTGAGAATGCAAATGGGATGATGTAAAATGGTTTGCCTAAAGGCAGTTATAAACATTGTACCCTAATAGTGGCAATGTGGTATGATAACACAATGATTTGCCCAAAGGTAGTTATAATCATTAAGAAGATGGAACTACCCCTGTTAGGATAGATAAACAACATAATAAAATACCCCTATATAGGCAAAAAAAGTAAAGTGGTGATAACACAATGATTTGCCCAAAGGTGGTTATAATCATTGATAAATATAGGTGGGATGGTGTGCAATGATTTTCCCATAGGCAATTATAATCATTAGACCCTGATTATGGAAAACATGATAAACTTGGTTGAGGATGATGATAACTTAACATAGAGGGTAATGACAAATTGGAACAACCTAATAGTAGGAAGATGCTCATCTAAACTAATAAAGGTTGAAATTCTTTCATGTTTAATTACTTTGTTGGGATATGATTAGGATGGAATCAGGGTGTTAGTGCTGAAGAGATGCTGCCATTATTGAATAGACTTATTAAAGCTGAGGTTTATCATAGAACATGTCAGTAGGCATCATGGTATAACATCATGAAGACTTAGCCAAAATATGCATAGAGACTACTTCCCATAATCCAATACTCAATATAAAATAATGCACTAATGATATAAACCATGATTATAATGTAAATATATGAATATGGATGGATTTGAGTATAAGTGTGGGAAAGGAATCACTAAATGAACACACATAAATTGAATCAAGATAACCATGCTAAAAGCAAACAAATAGATAGACAAACAAATAAAATAAGTAAAAATAAACAAACAAACAATGAAATAGAAAGCATACAAACATTACCCTTAAAAAATAGGCAACAACTAAATAAATAAACAAAATAGGGGAATAAAAGAAAAGGAACAAGGTGTTCGAGCTGTCTCCATATGCACTAGGCAAGTGAACACTGCCTACATAATTTTATGGATGTAATATCCAATAAAAAACTTCAAGCCAAATGTAGTTCTCCCATTGAATGGGAAGAATGTGATAACTAAGGAAAACAAACAGAATGGATGTGATAGAAGAATAGGAATGGTCTTGAAAAATGGAAAGGGTGTGAGAGAAAAAGGCCAAAAAGGATGGGAAAACTAAATAATAAGTGATTTTCTTGTAACTTAGTAAGGGTTCCCAAAATCCTTAAGGCAAAGAAGTGGTCAATGTTTTTATTCTTTTCTAACAATTTTTCAAATGTTCTTGGAATTGTTTTGGAGTGTCTCATCTCAATCAAGAATGATGAGACACTAAATGGTTCAAGCTCACAAAATGGTGAGAGCATGGCTAAGGTTTCTCATAAAATGATGAGAGCATGGTTGAGGTTACTCATAAAATATCAAGAGTGTGGCTTAGGTTGCTCACAAAATAGTGAGAGCATGGCTTAGGTTGCTCACAAAATACTGAGAGCATGGATTAGGTTGCTCACAAAATGGAGACAACATGGATTAGGTTTCTCATAAAATAGTGAGAGCATGTCTTAGGTTACTCATAAAATGGTGAGAACATGGCTTAGGTTGCTCAAAAAATGGCAAGAGCATGGTCGAAAGGGTGACTGAGCTAACCTCACTAATTATCGAACATTGCCGACATATTCCTAGAGTAGGACCTAAAGTGCTGACCTCAATAAGTATCAAAAAATGCCTACATATTCCTAGATTAGGCCCTCAATTCATTGTATTTCCACCCTTAAAATGGAGGAATTTGATGAGTGTAGCAGTCAATTCAAATAAAATAGGCATAGTTGGTAAAAAGGGATAGTACAACACAAGACGTGGCAAGTTAGTATGTCAAGGCTTAATGTTGCCCCTAGTTTTCCCATAGGTGGTTATAACTAGGAAATAATGGAATAGATTGATGGTATTAATATATCCAAAGGTAGTTATAATTAGTAGCAAGATCGGTGGTAAGAAAGGAATAACAAATGAAGGATGTAACTACCAAAACTTCTATCACCCTGTTCCAAAATATAATCTCTGTTCGAAGTACTTAAACCAATTGATGAAACTAATCAGATACCTTGATGCTAAAAATGTGTAATGAATGGAAAAAACTAAGGTTAAATAGGCTAGGCTTTACAACACACTACGCTGATAAGTCAGAAGTAGAAAGTGGATACGACAAAGAAGATAGATAAGGATAGTATTTGTACAAAGAAGAATAGTAACAAAATGATATAACTAAAATGGTCCTTATAGACAATATACCTTAGCATTCAAGCATAGTACCACTTGAGATGAATAATATTCATTAGCTTAAGAAGTTCATCTCTATCTAGTGTGGTGAGCTTGTAGGCTTCTGATCCATAATCTATAGTAATGATGAAAGGCCCTATCCAGTTTGGTTTAAATTTCCCTTTATGCTTCTTCTCAATATGGTATTCTTTAAGAAAAATATCACCAAGTTAAAATATTCTATACTTAACACATTGATTATAGTGGCATTTGATTTAGTTTTGATATGCTTGAATATTTTTTAGTGTAGCTATGCATTTCTCATCAAGTAGGTCTAGCTCTTGTAGGTGAGCTAATCGATAGTCATGATCATCTAGGACATGTTTGAAAGAGATGCATAGTGAAGAAAATTCAACCTCAATGGGAATAATGGATTTAGTACCATAAAAAAGTGAGTATGGAGTGGCTCTTGTGGGAATATGATGATTGGTATGGTATGCACAAAGGACAAGGAATATCTGTAAGTATCAATCATGACCGACATCATTGACAATATTTTTGAGAATATTGACAATGGTTTTGTTGGATGCCTCAGCTTGGTCATTACCTTGAGGGTAATATATTGTATAAAAATATTGTGTGATGTTATATTTAGTACATAGTTGGTCTACATCCGTTTTCTTGAATGATACTCCATTATTAGATATAATGTCAAAGGGGATACCATAATGACAAATGAGATGGTTGAAAATGAATTTGGAAATTTGCTTTCCAATCACGTAAGTGAGGAGTATAGCTTCAACCTACTTAGTGAAATATTCAGTGGTGATAAGGATATGTTTATGGCCATCAGATGAAGTGGGGTTAATCTTCCAAATGAGGTCAAGTCCACATGTAGAAAATGGTCATGGTGTCAACATCGATTTCAAAGTTTTTGTTGGGGCATGAATTAGATTAACATGTCATTGACATTTGTCACACTTTTTTACATATGTAATGACATCTATGTCCATTATGGGCCAATAATAACTAGTGCATATGAGATTTTTGGACATGACTTCCTTGTTAGAATGAGCACCACATACTCCTTTGTGAACCTCTCTTAATGTTAGTGTAAAATCTATCAAAGTTAAAAAATGAAGTAGATTTCCATAAAAAATGTGATGGTAAAGGGTGGATCCAAATAGAGTATAATGAGTGGAATGATTAATGAAGGCTTTGGTTGGTTTTTGAGATAGGTTAGGTGGAATAACTTGGTCATGAAGGTAGTTGTAGAGGTCTGAGTACCAAATATAATTAAGGCCAAAAATATCAAAAATCATTGCAATGGTTGAAGGTTCATGAGCTAGTGCTGACAAATTCTTGATGAGGAATTAATACTCTCTAGCTTTATCTATTTATCAAATCAAAGAGCCAATATTAGCCTGGCATTTGTAGTTCTGTTACTAGCCCTTGGTATGTGATTAAAATAAATTCTAGTGATTTTTTGCTTAAGAGTGTCGACTATGGCTTTATATAGAACCATCTTGTCATCTTCAATCTGAAAATGATATGTGACCTGATTGATGATTAACTAATAATCACCATAAACTTGGAGATGAGATATATTCCAATACACTTCTTGTCAAAGTATTTTAATAAGTGATTCATATTCAACCATGTTGTTTGTACAAGGAAATCTAATTCTGAATGATTTAGGGATTAGATCCCCCTATGGTGTAATAAATAATAAGCCTACCCCTGATCCATGTGAAATAAATGAACCATCAAAATACAACTTCTAGGGCTGCTCCTCAACGGGTGTGTTAATGATGATCCTTATGGATTGATTAGGAAATTGAAATGTGAGTGGTTGTGTGATTATGAGAGGTGCTTTAGTAAGTTGATCTATAAAAACTTATCCCTTGATTACCTTCTAATTTGCATACTCTATGTCAAACTCATTGAGAAGCATGATTTATTTAGCCATTATACCTTGTAAATATGTTTAAGCTAGTAGATAATTGAGTGGATCTACTTTTGAAATAACTATGGTCTTATTATTCAACATGTAATGGCATAGTTTTTGAGCTACAAAAACCATGGGTAGACAAGCTTTTTTCATAGGTGCATAGTTAAGTTCATATGTAACCAAGGTATGACTGAGGTAGTATACAACATGCTCTTTTCCATTATCATTATGTTGAGCTAAGAGTGCCCCTAGAGCATGGTCGGTAGCTGATAGGTATAACAAGAATGGCTTTCTTAGCATAGGAGGTAATAAAACAAGCAAATTAATAAGATAGTCTTTGATTTGTTGAAAAGCTATTTGGTAGTGATCATCCTAGTGAAATGCAACTCCCTTCTTCAAAAGGTGTGTAAATGGATGTCACTTGTCTGGTAACTAAGATATGAAGCATCAAATTAACTAGATCTTACCTTGAAACTACAAAGTTAATTTAAATTGATTGGTGGTGGCATCTTGGTTATAGCATGGACTTTAACTAGATCAACTTCAATACCTCTATGAGACATGATGAAGCCAAGTAATTTTCTTGAAGTTACATAAAACACACATTTATTTGGATTAAGTCTGACTTTGTACTCCCATAATCTTTAAAATGTATTACACAACACTGTTAGATGGTCAACCCTAGTTTTGGATTTTCTTAATATGTCATCAACATAGTCTTCAACAATATCGTGTATCATATCATGGAATATGATAGTCATGGCCCTTTGATATGTAGATCCAACATTCTTAATTCCAAATGGCACTACCTGATAACAAAATATCCCCCATGGAGTGGTAAATGTTGTTTTATGTTGGTCTTCTAGTGCTTTTTTGATCTAATTTTATCCTAAAAATCCATCCATGAGTGAAAGCATTTCATAACCTACCATAGAGTTGATGATCATGTTAATATTAGGTAATGGAAAATCATCTTTAGGAAAAGCTTTGTTTATGTCTCAAAAATTAGTATAGATTCTGATCCTTTTAGGCTTTTTACTAACATGTACCACATTAGAGATCCATTCTGAGTAGTCAATAGATCAAATACATCCTGCTTCTAAGAGCTTTTCCAACTCTTTCTTTACCAATACAACAATGCGAGGATGCATCTTATGTAACTTTTGTTTTAACAATTTAGCATCAGGATTAACCATAAGGTGGTGTAGCACTAAGGTGAGGTCTAAACTTGGCATGTCAGAATAGGCCCATGCAAAGATATCTATAAATTCTCTTAACAGAGCTCTAAAGATGTCACATTCTTCCTTAGTGAGGGACACTCCTAATTTTATCCATTTCAGGTCTAATAGAGTCTCGATATTTACCTTTATTATATTTTCAACTAAAAGGTTCAAACCATCTTCTAGGATAGTAGGAAATGACTTAAACTATTGAATTATATCAGGTTCCTCTGTTAGGACTTGCTCTTCAAATTCTCCTAAGCATGATGAATCTGAGTCCCCTAATGGGATATCTGGCCATGTGACAAAAATAGTTAGAAATTTTTAAAGAATTTGATCAAATACTTGTTGTTTCTCAAAGCTAAACTTGGATTCGTAGGTAAGTTCATCATTGGTGGTCTCCTAGTCTAAATTTGAATAAAAATGAATACCCCCATCTAATGACACCTAAAATAGGTTTTCACCACTAGACTAGCCTTTAGCTTTACTTTTTCTCTAGTCAGAAAGTGCCTCAAAGAGGTTTTCACTTTGGGACCTCAATGTTTTACTTATTTGTTTTTGTCTAGGGGTGTTCACTTACTCTCCAAAATAAGCTACAAGATTCAATATGATTGAGAATCCTAATTTGTGATCTCCCAACAAAATGTTGTCTCTAAGGCCTAAAAAGTCATAGAATACCTCATCATCCTATAACTCATCAATTGACAGACTAGATTCTTGTTGGTCCTAGTCTATTAGTTGGGTATAGTATAATGACAAAGGGTTATGATGAATGGTGAGGGTAAATGTACAAATGGCATGATTATCAAACAGGTTGGTGTTAGCTAAGTCATCAAAGGGGAGGTAATGATCAAACTCTACTTCACTATCGACATCATCATCACTAGTCACTAGTGATAGAGTTTGAATAAGATATGTGGGGTCACCCTAAGGTAGTTTAAATCCAAGTCCATAAGGTCTTTCATACTTAGTCATGGAAATTATCTCAATGGTTCCTTGTTAATTCGATCCAAAGCCTCTTCCTTCATAATTTTGACGCTCTATGATCCTATTAGGAATAAGATACTTTGCATTTTTATAATAATCAGCTTGGTTGTCATTGTATAACCATGACTCATCCCCTTCAAGAGGGCCAGGTTCTAGGCTAGATGCTGGTAAAAATGTGATAGGTCTCTTATCTTTGTTCTTTTATTGCCAATGCATATGTGGGGTGACTCTAGGTCACCCAAAGGGTTTTGGATTCTGAGGAAGATTGAAAATATGAAACATATCATGGGTCACATACTCTCCTGGTCCATTATCTAAAATGGTGAAATTATTATAAGATTCAAGAGGCAACATGTGGGAAAGGGAATCCAAGGTATTAGGATCTATGTAATTATTTGGTGAAGGATCAATAAGTATAGCCTTTATTTTATCCTTCTTGGAACTTGAATTCATACCATACTGATAATTATAGCTTTGACATTTAGCCTCAAGATGATTAGAGTGTTCATATGGGTGTAAATCTCTTGGAATATTCACTTCCATCCTTGAGTGGGAAAACTTGATACATTAGTGCAATGTTGATGGAACTGCATCAATCTCATGTAACTAAGGCCTTCCTAGAAGTATATTGTATGATAACTCAAGATCAAGCACATAACAAAGTGTATCATGGGTCAAAGGCCCAATGATAACTAGAAAACTAATGATGCCTTGTGATTCTCTTTATTGATTATCATAGGCTTTGATGGTTATCATTTATGGCTGGAGATCTGCCATTGTGTACCCAAAAATCTTGATGAGCTTTAGATACACTATGCTGAGGCTAAATCCATTGTCTATAAGGACATGTTTCACTTTATGCCATATTATATAAACTTATATGTATAATGGATTATTATGGAGTAGGCCAAGGGAAGATAGATTGCTTTGGTTGAGTGTGACTTGTTGGGTTGGAGTTAGGTGTCCAACCAAAACTTGAAATTTATCAGGGGATATATCACTAACAATAGTAGATTGGGTCAAAAACTCATTCAAGATATTCTTGTGGATTAGTGATGTTTGTATCAAATATAAAATAGAAATTTTTTCTAGTGTCTTCTACAATTGTTCCACAAAATCAAACTTCTTGTCTTCGTTAGTAGTGAATAGTTTATTTCAAGGCTGAATGGTTGGTTGGATGAGAGGAAAAGTGGTGGATGGTTATGGGCCTTGGATAGTAATCTTCAACCTTCAAGTTTTGATTACACAATTAGGATTAAATACTAGACCATTATTGCTAAAAAATGTTGAGAATGGTGTGGGACTAGATAGGACAAGTCTCAATTACCAGTGCACTCACATGTGGTCATGTGGCAAGGATGAGTTATCGATATAAGGTCCAAAAGGGGAAGTCCTAGTTTATTGGTTTGCCTATATGCATTCCCAAGTCAAAGAAGGATTATCCATATAATTTGGTTGAATGTTATTGTTTAACAATAGTCTAGGTTGAATAGTGTTTGGCCTAGGATTAATGGAGATGGTATTAATGCTACCCCCTATAATATGACCTACAACCCTGTTGTAGTCATGTGCAACTACATGGTAAGTTTGTTGGTTGTTACCATTCTGACCTTAGTTTTGTCCATTGTTCTATCATTATGGATTCTACTACTAATTTTGTTGATTCTACTATTTCAGCCTTTGATTTTGATACTATTGATTTTGCTACTACACTAGTCATTGTTGGTGTTGTTGTTATTGATTATTTTTCTGCTACTAATTATTATGTTAAGGAAAGGGGTTTTGAAAAATCCCAAGAGTTTGATTGGAAGTTTAAGAACCATTATCCAATGTTATCTCCCCATTCTCCAACATATTCTCAATTAAATGCTTGATTAGGACACATCTTCGTAGATTATGCCCGTTGACGTGATGATACTCACAAAATTTGTTTTCATGGTACCAATTAGGAGAAAGATGCCTTGCAAATAATGCTTTGGTATAGGCCAACTAATCAGATTAGTGTAAGTAATCTTGATAAATATAGATTCAATAGGTTCTCCTAGGTTACTAAAGACACACTATGAAGGCACAGTTCTCTTAGGAGGAGGGGTTTGCAATGGTAACGACTATTGTATTCATTATGTAGTTCTTAGTTATTTTGCTTGCATTATTAGTTAGAGAGATTGATGGGTATGAGTAAGCTAAAAAATTTGTACAAATGATTTTTTCACCATTTATACATGATGGGATTCGGTTACTCCATTTCCCACAACATTCTTATTGCGGTTGAATTGCTTCGATCTTTCGTGGTTATTGGCCTATGTCAGTTGTGATGCTGACACTTGAATGGGATGTTGATGTTGGTCATTTCCCTGATTGGTACCTTGATTTTGATTAGTTGAATTAATCTTGATGACTAATTTATTAATGATCACTTGCTCAATCAACAAACCTTTATCGATGATTTCATTGAATGTATGTGCACATTGTAGTTCCAAATGATAAGCTATCTCACTATGAAATTTTTTGGTAAACATAGCAGCTAATTGTTTATCTAGTAAAATATGGGTGAAATAGCTTGTAAGGGCTCTCCATCATTATAAACAACTTACAAAACTCTCATTAGGGTTTTGCTTTACTTATGTTAAGTCCATTAATGAAATTGCATGCTCAAGATTATAGGAAAAGTGTTGCACAAACTTATCAAAAAGATCATCAAAATCCATTACTAAATTTTTGGACAAATTTAAAAACCACTCTAAGGCTTGTCCAACCAAGCTCCTTGGAAACAACAACAAAAGGTATATGTCACTCTATGCCACTAGTTGACATGTTACAAAGAATTCAATCAAATGAGCCTTAGGGTCACCTTTCCCTTTGTATATGTTGAATTTTGGTGGTTCGTATACTAGAGGAAATGGTATCTACAAATAATTCATGTTGAATGGATAGGAACACATGTCATCTAATTTGAAAATTTTAATGTATTTACCCACTTGAATGGTAGCAATTTCATCTTTCATTTGTTACAATTCTTGGAATAGGAAAATGGAAGAAACATTGGTTTGAGGGAGAATATTGGTTTGGGTAGATGGTTGGGAGGTCACAAGTGTGATACTTTGACCAAGGTATGATGGAAATACCTATTGGGGTATAATGGTTTGGTTGGAGAGTGGACCAAGAATATGCATACATGGATTATAATGTACTTGAAATTACATAATTGGTTGTGTGATATTCTAGTTTGGATTGGTGATAAGAGTTTGACTTGGAGAATTTTATGGTTAGGATGGAGGGATATAACTATAGTATGCCTATTGTGGTTGAAAAGGGACATGTTGTCGACTAATCAAACCTTTCTATTGAGTGGGAACTTGTGGACTAAGACCCTGTCTCTGAATTTGTGGCACATTTTGAACCAATAATGATCTAGTATGTACTTGAGAAACATGGGGACCTCCTTGTTGCATGAATCCCTATGAGGAATTGAAAATAGGTTGTAGATTCAACATCTATTACTGACATATATTTGTACATTATTGACTAGTCATTGCTTGGTTTTGAATTGGTATATTAGTTTGTGATTAAAGAGGTATGTTCATCGTTACCTGGTGAGGAGGAACTTTTATTGCACCTAATTGAGGTGGCAATGTATTTTTTCTCTATTGTATTGATATACTAGATTGTGTCTACTATTGTGGAATACTACTCATTACTTATTGAGGAGGATTAGGGTTTGTCACATTCTGTTGTTGAGGCATGACATTAGTCATTGTTTGATTACCTAATCCTATAGGTTTTACACTTGATGAAGCAGTAAGTTGAGGTTGGGGTGTAAAAACTCCTATTCCCTGGTATGATGGTCTACCCATGGGATTAACTACATGCACTATTGTTGGCTAGTTGTTTATGTGTTAGTACCACTTTGATCGAGGTTTGACATTGTTTACACATTGTCCACTATGTTTGGTTTACTATTCTGTGTAGAGGCCAAAGACATTTATTTAATGATGGGCATATGCATCAAGTTATATATCAAAGTAGATTGTACCAATGGGTCAAAACTTAGATTCTCTTGTCCAGTTAACTCTATCAACACTCTTATTAAAGGAACAACATCAATAAGAGGCTTACTCACCATGTTCATCTAATTAGAATCATGTGATAGATTTAGGTAGGTTTGATATGTTGTCTAAATTTAGTTAAAGTGATCTTTCATGATGCTTTTTCCTCGATTTGATATATTAGGGCCTTGACATGTTATTTGGATTAGAGCCATAGGATTGCTAGAAGAAGTCTGTTGATAATAAATGATATTGTGAGGTACTCTTACTAGACTTGGTAAATTTTCATGGAGAAAGTCTACTAGAAACTTGGCCCCTACCTCTATGGCTCTAACCATAATATCATCTTTATTCTCTAAAAAATGTCACTCAAAAAAAAATGGACCATACATGGAAGCCATATTAGCAGAATATGACTATTGAAGAACTAGCTTGTCCACTATGTGTATTGTAGCTAGGTATTGTGTGGTTTGTTCTTGGTCTTGTTCTGAATAAGGTGGTGTGTTAACTAGATAGTTAGCCAATGGATCTTGGCTTTGTGCCCCTGATTGAGTATTATAAGAGGGATAAGAATCGATCTCATAAAAAATATTATCTGCATAGGGGTCTTGCACTATTTCTTCCTACACAACTATATTACTAATCCATGGATTGTACATGATTCCACTACGAGTGTAAGAATACATGTTGGGATCCATAGTTAATGCCTTGTGATAGAATTTCAAAGATTTCTACAAACTCTAAAAAGGATAATTTCTAAAACAAACAATGTTCTAACTTGGTCTAGATTTGTCAAAAGGATCAAAAGGTTTATGGAAAGATTTGTGAGGAAACAAGCTAGCATGAAGTATCTAATGTTTCACTGTTCACATAAAGATAAGCAAGTAAATGGACTAAAATTTTAAATGCCAAAATCTAAGGTTAAAGTGTTTCAAATTAGTCTAATCTAGGAATTTAAAAGTTGCTAGGTCTTTTAGCTAAATGCGGCATCCAAAGCCAGGCTCAAATAAGGCATGCACTAGGACTCTTGGCCAAATGGCATGAAAAGCTAGACTTTGAAAATAGATGAAACTTTTAATCTAATAGATTTGAAACACTTCTAACAAAAACTAGGCATTTGATTCTTAGACATTGTTGATGATTTAAAATTGTGCTTGTTCTAACACCAACAATGGGAAGTTTCAAGATGTGGGACTTGCGACTTGAAACAACCTCCAAATTTTTGAGAAGCTGGTTCTTTTGTATATTAAGTGTATACTGGGAAAAGGGACAAGAATTTTAACAAAAACACAAATGCAAGAAAGAAAATCTAACTATGGTGATGCGCCTGAATGTAATTCGACCTTAATCCTGAGCACAGTGAGACTATATGTAGGATTCATTTACATTTAAGAGCAAACAAGTGCATGATCAATGTAAAATATGGAAACAATAGAAATAGAGGCTCACAGCATAGACTACTTTTTCAGTGATACAAAAAATGTCAACAAATGCATAGGGTTCAATCTTCTTATTTGAATTTTCCAGTCACATAAAAGGCACAGAAACACGCACAGTTATATAAACTTTTCAATTCAAGAAAATGAGATAAAAGCAAATGACAATCCTAATCACAGCTCTAGAAATTCTAAACTCTTGACAACACAACCTATACTACTTTTGCAATGACACAACAAATATCAACAAAGGCATATGATTCAATCTTCTCATTAATTTTTTAGTCACATAAGAGGCACAGAAACATGCACAGTTACATAAACCTTCCAAACTTAAGAAGATAGAAGGATTATTGGTACTTACATGCAACATATAAATCTTATGGTTCAATGGCCTTTTAACAAAAGCAAATGATTTTCCTAGTCACAGCTCTAGAAAGTCTAAACTCTTGACAATATTTCTCTCAAAAAATTCTCTCTGGTATCTGCTTCCCCTTCTGGTGATCTCTGTACCTTTATTTATAGCCTTGGATTCACTCCAGATTGTCTGCTTGTTCCCAATCTAATGGCCCAACTAAAATCTAACTAAACTGGAAATGTCTAACAAAAGATATTTCATAGATTTTGGAACGCTTTGTCTTCTGGCAGTTCATTGGCTAAAACAAATTGTAGGACACTCCCTTCTCTTCAATGCTAGGTAACACTTAGCCATTTTCTTGAAAACCTTCTTATTACTTTAGGAGACACTAGAGGATGACACTTGGTATGTTCTGCAACACCTATCGAAGACATGTGGCACTTTCCGTGTAACTTATACTCTTTTGTGTCTTTACTCAGGAGTGTTCCACCTTTGACACTTGTCACAATCTGCTTCCTCAAAACTTCAATAGCTTAAAAGAAAATAAGACCCACAACATTTCTTACCCAAGTAATTTTAAAAGGGATATAGGAACAAGTGTCAATCTCTGCTGCTTCATTAAAGGACACATGGCAATCTCTGCTTTACTTATCTAGGGTTACGTGGCAGTCTTCGCTTCTTTTAGCTACCTTTTTATAAACCTAAGGAAGATGACACGTGGTGGTCTCTGCTTTACTTTGTTTATACCATAGAAACAAATGGGTCTCATTTCATATTTACATGGACAACGACACCTGGCGGCTTCCACTTTCTTTAGAAATAACACTTAAGACCCACCATGGTCTTTGCTATATTAGTGAATTAAAAATGAAGATAATTTAGATCGTGACACGTGGTGGATTTTGCTCTTTTTTGCTGGGGTAGATGGCATCTTCTGTTGCTTTTAGAAAAGCAAAACTAAGACCTTCCACGACTACCACTTGGCACTTTCCACTTTATCCTGATACTTAGCTTGTTAAAACCTTTTGCTAAAAAGAGATGAAATGCAGGTGCTGATATGAAACCGTGAATGATGACACTTGGCATGTTCCATTGAGTTGCTATGAGATATGTGGCACATTCTGACCAACTAAAAAAATATAAAAGGTGCCTTAGACGATGACACTTGGTAGTCTCCATTTGAGAAAGGATGCATCAGATGAGGACACTTGTTAGCTTTTGCTTGATCTTGACACTTAGACAAAAATGAATCAAAAAGGAAAATAGAGCCTGTGCTCTATTTCAAAACTCTGCCATCTCAGACCAAAGTATGCGAAGATAAAATTTCACGATGCATAACTAAAAAATAGAATGAAATATAGAGTAAATCTTTACTCTACAGTTATTGGTGACCCCAAGGACTTTTGAGCCTGCTCAAAAAGAAACTACAACTCCCGTAAGATCAAAATTTCAAAAATCACAGCTTTAACAATGTTGTTTGGTAGGCAGTCCAATCATCATCAAATAACCCTTGCTGATTTTACAATTCATTAAAGGCTAAATCAAGGTTAATAATATCTTTGTGTGAATTTTTTTGCAAAAGTTGAACCGTAGCCTTCAATTTGAATTCGAGCTAAGAAATAAGAACCAAGACAACTTCTACTTTAGGGACTAATGAATCATCCCTTAGATCCTGGAAAACTATCTGATCATTTTGTTTGGCTAACAACAAAGGTTCAATTTCATCTACCATCAGCATGGTGTTGTCATCAGGAAATGGAGAAGGAAGACCTAATTGTACTAGATCTTGAACATGCTATTTGATTTCATTGATTCCTTCCTTCATGACATCTAGAAGCTCTCTGCAACTGATGGCTATGGAATTGCAATTGAGAACCTCATTTACTTGCTTGGCAGTGACCATTCTGTCATTGATTCCTGCTACTAACAACATTGCATCCATTACATCATAAAGCTTTTGTAGCAACATTTACAAGTCCATTACTCTCTCAGAGACTGTAGCCAGAGTATTTACAACTGAACTCTCCACCTTTTTGCATAATTTATGTGCATTTAATAGGTAGGTGAGAGAAGGCCTGAGCTGAATAATCTTTGAAGAGATTCTCTTCCACATGGATTCATATAGCTCCTTTACCAGACTTAATACTCTGACATTCCTTGGCCTATTGGCCAACTCTAGTGTCAATTGTGTTGCTCTCTATTGCTCTGTTTGAAATTGGGTTTGTATGGCCATAGTATTATTCTATTTGGCTAGCAGGTTTTGTTGCAATTGGGTAACTTGCAATAGGTCTTCCTCACATTTTCCTTGCAATTTTGCCTTTTCGTGCCTTAGGGTTGTCACCGCATCTTTTACCTACATGAGCCTTGCTTTTAAAGAATCATTTTTGGCCTAAACTGCCTAGTGAGTCTGAAGAGAAATAGTATCTTGCAACTATTTATTTAGATTCTCTATTACATTGTCTCTTCTATTGATCTTTGAGGTTAAACTGTTACAATTTGCCTTTTCCTTGGCTAGCTCAGTTTCCATCTTTTGTAGCCTCCTTGATATCTTTAGGTAGTCTTCAGTAACTACAGAAGTGGATTCAGTCAGCAGCTCAATTTTATCCTATGGCCTGAAGAGGGACATGTCGATGGCCACCATATTCATCGTGTAATCCTCCAACTACATCTATTCAATTGGCTTTATTGCATTTGGTGACAAATGAATCACCATCAATTACTGCTGGATGGGGTCAAATTGTGACCATAGATGGGGTGTAGCCAATGCTTTATTTTTCTTGATCTTCTTTTTCTCTCTTCGAGCTTCCCTTGCCTTCCTAGCAGCATCTGCTTGGGTTTGGAAGGTAGAAGGAGAGGTAATGTGCCAACCCACAAAAGGGTGTCCCTATGGTAAACCATACTGAATAGCCAATTGTTGGCTAGGAGCAATTTGAGGAGAAAGTTTCTTGAGAATAGAGGGGGAGAAATGAGGTAATGTTAAAGCCTGAAGTGGCACAGATGGGGCAAAGTGAGAAATGGGAATGGTAGAAGTGGTAGTAGATGTCATCTAGCTAGATGAAATCATCATGCCAATAGGAGAAGAAATAGACTAAGAAGGAGAGGGAGGAATAATACTTACTTGAAGAGAAATTATAGTACCTTGTAATTGGCACTATGAGGTGTCCGTCTCCTCTTCTAAATCAAATTGAAATTGCACCCTCTTTCATTTCTTGGGTGTCTCTTCTTCTGGCTGCATTATTTTTCCTTCCACATCTACTTCTTGTGGAGAACTAGGAATGTATATAACTGTTGTTGATGGGGAAGCTGGTGGTGGTGTAGGCACCACACTCTTTTGCTTTTCCATGATCCTGAGAGATTAGGGCCAAACTGATACAGGTGCTACAGCTGCAGCTTGCTCTAAGGCTTGTGACTCTTGGATTGACCTAGCCCTAGCTTCCTGCTCTTCACTCAGTGTCAACAAATTACTTATTTCTAGGCTAGATACAGGGGAGAGATGGCACTCATCCCATAGTTCTTCCCATCTCTCATCTGTGTCTACGTTCTTGAAAGAATGGGTTGTTTGACAAATTTCCTGCCTATATTTCCAATAGGCCTGTATTTTCTCAATATCCTAATCTTTATTCTTTAATGTCCTCCTTAAGCCAGAATTCATTCTGACTTTAGGATCATAATCTCTCTACTTAACATAGAATGTTTCCTAGGGTCTATTTTGTGGAACAGGCAAGTCTGTTAACTCAACATAAAATCAAGGAGTGTCTTCCCTAGGATTTTTCCTAGTTTCCCAAAAATGGCAGCCTTCATGTGTAATTTTGATTGTGACTTTGTTAGTTCTTATCTAGGAAGCTATGAAATCATTTGGGTCATAAACCCATTTGTCCTCTATTAAAAGGAAACCCAAAAAGGCTAGCTTTCTGAGCAACACAACTTCAGCGTCTCTGGTTTCCAAAACCATGTTGGTTGTCATCCATGGTAGATTATACATTTTTATTTTCCTCTTCCCAGAGCCAAATCCATTGTCAACTTTGGATACCTATCTGGTGACCTCTAGGAATGTTAACCTAAGAGTCAAAATCTTAGGTAGCAATATTGGTTCTCCACAAAAACCATGGACTCTTGTAATGGTATGGTGGGATCCAAAATAGAAATCACAAGGAATTGGGAAACTAGCCAGAAGATTTGAAACACTTGGGAATAATCTATTCATAACTGGTTCAAGGCTGAGGTGGCAAAAATCAGGGGTAATAAATAATTCCCAGAATTCATATGGGTCACTAGTCTTTGACAAAATGTGTGTCCATGCAGGCATAGGAATGGTCTTTTGGAGATCAAAATCTGGGTCATACATATTAAGATACATATGTTGGGCAAAGAGGTCAGAGTTATGAAAAAGCATGAGGTGGAACAAATAGGAAGAATACCTGAACACTCTTTTTGATTTGAAATGGGCCAATTGTTTTACCATTGAGAAAGTAATTTGTTCATAAATGTCGAGCCGATACTCCTAGGTTTTGTCAATGGTCTTCAGCCTGAAAAGGATAGCCATTTGTTCTGCATACACTACCATATCATCTTTCATGCCAAAGATGAAATCCATCATAGAAAATGCATCTTGGCTAGCCTATAAAAATTGGGCTCTTGGTGTAAGGAGTGTGGGCACCATAGTGTCATCATCACCCATTTGTAATTCAGATCTCAAGTACCTTGACTAAGTGTTGATGTTTGCCCACATTCTTTGCATTTTATCAATAGAGGGAAACGTAGCTGTACTATCATGATACAGGGTTAACATATCCCTAATAGCTTGCAGTGTGATTTGCACTGTGAATGGACCTCATTGAATGGTGCATGAGGGTGCATGGAATAAATCTGCACATAATTCGACCAAGTCGGGGCATGGATGCATAGCTGGGACAATGAATTGTGCGAGTTGTGAAGTCCATATCCTCATGGAAAATGTTTCATATTGCCCCACTCTAGCCCTCTGTAGACGCCTTTGATGTGCCCCTTCTCTAAGAGTTTTGTTACTAGCTCTTTAAAGAATTGGGTCCATGATGCCATTTACATAATCTTTTATTTTTGTTGGGTCACTTGCTTGACCAACTTCATGAATCCTGGTCCGTGGATAGGTCTTCAATGGCTATGCGAGAGCTAAAGCATATGACTTGCTCGCAAGAAACTTATCAAGGGACTCGTACATCCCAGCTCATTGTTGTGAAGATTATGCCCCCTCCATCTCTATATCTTCTCTGTGATAACTTGTATGAACTTTTGCAAAATAGAAATGCTTTTGCTGAAGCAAGTTTACTAGGCACAAAAAATGCAAGTAGCAGGATATTTTTGCAGATGCAAGAATGTTTAAGAACTTGTAAGCTTTGTCTCTTGTTAAGAGGTATTTATGGACCTATCAAGTCTCAAAATGGCATTAAACTCAGATAACCATTAGTAGATCCTACTCAATCTTTATGGAACAACGAGATAGACATGTTATGCAAGTGGCAGTGTAAGGTACCTTGGGGATTTCTAAAGATTTGGGAAACATTCAATGTATTGGAGAATTTTGAAAATTTTGAAAATTATGAGCTACCGACTACGTGTTCAAAGAAAACTTATTTAAAAGAAAAGTGGGAAAACCAAATGGGAAAATAAAATTAATACGAAAAGGGGAAACTATTTAACTATAATACATAGTATCTTTATCTCCCTCCTGGATCAAAAGAATTTCTAAAAACTCTTTCATTGCAAGCCAACTTATATTGCCAGACAAGTGTTTGAATTTGATATAGCTCTGATGACTTGCTTTCTTTGTATGCCATGGTGTCTAGTCTGCATTTGGGTGAGTGTGAGTCAAACCTGCTTCCAACATATATAGACTCTTCTTGTTCTTGGAAGATCGTCGAATGCCGGTTCTTGATATTGGTATGTCTTATAAAGAAGTTCATGACTATTTGCTCATCAACAGAAGCCTTTTGACATATATCATTTATCGACTTAACTCCTACTTCAAACTCTGATTCTATTGCATGATCATCCTCTCTAATGACTTCAAAATCACCAGCTTTTTGAAAGGATAATTTTGAAAGAGTGCAATAATTTTGCATATGTAATTGAGTCTCAATACTATCTTGTTCCTTTGTAATCGGCTCATAGCTTCCCTAAAAAATAGTATAACTTGATCCAATGATTTCAAACAAATCATTCAAATCATGATCCAAGAAATGTTCATGCTCTTCCTCATCATCTTGCAAAGTAAGAAGAAAATCAGAAATTATTTCTTCATCAGAGATTAAGGCATACGCTTGTGCCTTCTCACTCAGAATGTTGAATTCATGTTGAGAGACCTGAGGATCGATAAAAGAGGTATCTTTTGACTTTTCTTCCCCTAGAACATTTGGGATTTTATGATCTTCATCAAGTATAACATAAGTGCCCAGACCAATAGAATAGTAATTTCCATATGGGTCACTTTGCATCATAGTTGATAAATGATCATTTTCTTCTTCTTGATTATATCCAGTCCATTCACCTAGCTCCTCGACAAAAACCCTTTCTTCTTTATTCATCATAGCATGGGCTGCCTCTAACTTTGCAATTGGTTCATTGGTGATATGATCCTTATATAATGGCTCAGATAATATCTTCATCTTTGAACCATATTTGGTTCTTAAAATGAGGTGAGACCAATCAAGGGACATATATCCTCCTATATTGGCTGTAAAGTCTCTTGATAAACATAAGCCAAAAATAGGAGGTATATCTATCACTACTACATCTTGATTTACAATTATATTAGTACAAGCATATAATTGTAATTAGAGTTGTTTAATTCTCCCTATTATTTTTATTGTTTTGCCATCTAGCTGTATGACTCCTTTAGTGAGTGGTTCATACTTAATTCCTAAAGCATCAGCTATCTACTTGGGCATTACTATAGTACGAGCCCCATAATCAATCATTGAATTATGTAGCATTTTCTTACCCACTATCAAAGTTAAATAGAAGGGATCCGGTTTGGATTTTCTTACCTCTGCTGCATTATTCACTAGGGCTATTGTCTGCAGATGAACTGTATCTTTGGGCTTTTCTTTTTCAGTAGGTCCTTCTTTGATAACAGTACTTTTGGGCATTGCTTCACCTTGTAGAGCTTCTTGTAGTATTGTTTTTGGTTAGGAATAGCCAATATATCCCATATTGATACTTGTGCTGGAGTCTTATTTAATTGATCCACCACATTTATTGGTCCCAGAGTTTGAGTTCTTTGAAAATAAAGATATCTTGTTTTTTCTTAAATTTGTGCAAGAATCCCTTGATTCTGCACTGGCTGAGGCACTTCTTGTCTAACAAATGTGTTTCTTTGTCCTTGAAATGGAGGATTCTCCATGACTTGACTATTTATAACCTCAGGCTGTTCCACCATCCTTCTCTTTGATTTGGTGTAATAATCAGATTGCACCATTGGTTTTTTGGAGGTAGATGCTTTGTTCAAGAAAACTGATTCTTCATCTTCAACCCATGAGAACAAATCATGTTCTAGGGCTATTTCTTCCTCTTGTTACAAGGACATCCCTTGCATCTAAGCCATTAGGACTAAATTTTGCATACCAGAAGACTGGTAGGCTTGATTGTCACTGGAACTTGCAAACTGACCATCCATTCTTCTTTGCTCTGCCACCTTTTATTGTAGATTACCCATAGGACAATCTCTATGTGTATGAGCATTATTGCAAGGGAAACACCAGGCATTAGTGTTATCCACATAGTTATTTTGCCCTGGAATAATCTCTCTATTTGAATTAGGAGGAATAGTCTATGAGGGTGTGGGGACTACAACTAATTGGTTTTCTGGCTGCTCTTGGAGGACCCTGGTATTGGTTTGGCTAAGATGAAAATCTGTTTCCTTGATAGCCTTGATATGGAGGCTTAGGGAAAGTATTCTGCTGTCTTTTTATATTGATCAGATCATTAGAAAATGTCCTTAGGATATTCTTGATATCATCCAGCTCAGATGACTGAGTAGGGATAATTTATTTAGCAGATGGTTGAGGATAGGTATACATAGACACATGTGAGGCTATAGATTTAGGGGCTTCTTGAGGTAATGGTAAGGAAATTTTTGGGAACATGGGCATGGGAGGACTTGGGGGTAACTTTCCAGCATCTATTAAATTGTTCTCAACTCTGATTGCATAGTCATAAGCCTCTGGCAAATTGTGTCCTCCAAGTGACTGAATCATAACAGATATATCTAAATTCAAAGCCTTAAGATAAAATACTATAGCCATACCTGGTAATGGTTTAGCTATAGTAGGGATTCTTTCCCAAGTCTTTTGAAATCTAGAATTGAAGTCAGTCATGGCTTCTTATGGTGCCCTTTGAATGGTAATTAATTACTGTAACAAAGAAGACTTATCACCCTTCTCTTTGAATCTTTTAAAGAAAAGATCTTCAAGTTGATCCCATGTAGATATGGTATTTGGGGTCAAAGACCGATATCATTCTAAAGCCTTCCCTTTAAAAGAAGCTGTTAATAATCTTATGGCCACATTTTGTTGTGTGACAACATGTATAACATAGACATCTGATACATCCTACAGATGTTCTTCATGTGTTTTAAAGTCTTGCCCACTGAATTTGCACATAGCTTTCAAGGCATTCACTAAGATAGGGTCCCAAGTGGTTGGTGGTATTGGGAGAATCAATAGACTACCAGTGTTCCAACTTACATAATTTCTTGGGGATATAGGGGCTCCCATATTTGCTCTTGGTATTGGTATAAACTGGTTGACTCTTCTTCTTGGACTAGTTACCAAGGGTGGTAAAAGAATACCTAGATTTATAGTAGATTATGATTTGGTTACTGGTCCACAGCGATGACTCCTCATAGCTCTCTGGTTCATATGATCTTGAAAGACACTTCAAGATTGCTCCCACTGGGTGTGCTAAAAACTATTGATGATTTAAAATTGTGCTTGTTCTAACACCAACAATGGGAAGTTTCAAGATGTGGGACTTGTGACTTGAAATAACCTCCAGATTTTTGAGAAGTTGGTTCTTCTGTATATTAAGTGTATACTGGGAAAAGGGACAAAAATTTAAAAAAAAACACAAATGCAAGAAAGAAAATTTAACTATTGCGATGCGCCTAAATGTAATTTGACCTTAATCCTGAGCACAGTGAGACTATATGTAGGATTCATTTACATTTAAGAGCAAACAAGTGCATGATCAATGCAAAAGATGGAAACAATAGAAATAGAGGTCACAACATAGACTACTTTTGTAGTGATACAGGAAATGTCAACAAAGGCATAGGGTTTAATCTTCTTATTTGAATTTTCCAGTCACATAAGAGGCACATAAACACACACAGTTATATAAACTTTTCAATTCAAGAAAATGAGACAAAAGCAAATGACATTCCTAATCATAGCTCTAGAAAGTCTAAACTCTTGACAACATAACCTAGACTACTTTTGCAATGACACAACAAATATCAACAAAGGCATAGGATTCAATCTTCTCATTAATTTTCTAGTCACATAAGAGGCATAGAAACATGCACAGTTACATAAACCTTCCAACCTTAAGAAGATAGAATAAAAGAAAATGATATTCCTAGTCACAGCTCTAGAAAGTCTAAACTCTTGACAATAATTCTCTCGAGTATCTGCTTCCCCTTCTGGTGATCTTTACACCCTTATTTATAGCCTTGGATTCAATCTATATTGTCTACTTGCTCCCAATCTAATGGCCCAACTAAAATCTAACCAAATTGGAAATGTCTTATAGAAGATATTTTATAGATTCTAGAACGCTTTGTCTTCTGGCAGCTCATTGGCTGAAATAGATTGCAGGATGCTCCCTTCTCTTCAACGCTAGGTAACACTTAGCCATTTTCTTGAAAACCTTCTTATTACTTTAGGAGACACTAGAGGATGACACTTGGTGTGTTTCACAGCACCTATCGAAGACACGTGACACTTTTCGCATAACTTATACTCTTTTGTGTCTTTGCTCAGGATTGTTCTGCCTTTGACACTTGTCACAATCCGCTTCCTCAAAACTTCAATAGCTTAAAATAAAATAAGACCCACAACATTTCTTACCCAAGTAATTTTAAAAGGGATATAGGAACAGGTGTCAATCTCTGCTGCTTCATTAAAGGACACATGGCAATCTTTGCATTACTTATCTGGGGTTACGTGGTAGTATCCACTTTTTTTAGCTACCTTTTTAGAAACCTACAGAAGATGACATGTGGCGGTCTCCACTTTACTCTATTTATACCATAGAAACAAATGGGTCTCATTTCATATTTACATGGATAACAACACCTGGCGGCTTCTACTTGCTTTACAAACAACACTTAAGACCCACCACGGTCTTTGCTATATCAATGGAGCAAAAATGAAGATAATTCAGATCATGACACATGGTGGCTTCTGATTTCTTTTGCTGGGGTATGTGGCATCTTCTGTTGCTTTTAGAAAATCAAAATTGAGACCTTTCGTGACTGCCACTTGGTGCTTTCTACTTTATCATGATACTTAGCTTGTTAAAACCTTTTGCTAAAAAGAGATGAAACGCGGGTGCCAATATGAAACCGTGGATGATGACACTTGGCACGTTTCGCTGAGTCGCTATGAGATACATGGCACATTTTGACCAACTCATAGAAAATATAAAAGGTGCCTCAAATGATGACACTTGGTAGTTTTTGTTTGAGAAAAGATGCCTCAGATGATGACACTTGTCAGCTTCTGCTTGATCCTGACACTTAGACAAAAATGAATCAAAAATGAAAATAGAGCTCATGCTCTATTTCAAAACTCTGCCATCTCAGACTAAAGTATGCGAAGACAAAATTTTGTAGCACATGACTGAAAAATAGAATGAAATGTAGAGTAAATCTTTACTCTATAGACATGAACTTGATCAAATAGGTATAAGGTATGAAACAAAAGGCACTTTAAAAATAGTTTCTTTTCTCACAAAAAATGGTATAAAACTTGGTTCTATTGACAAACAAGATAGACAAAAGTGAACAGTATAATTATTTTAGACAAAAGATCACAAAAGTACACTTGGATTGGTCTAAAAATGTAGGAACAAATTTGAAATCTATGCAAGAGGGTCTATTAAACAATATTTGAAATGTTTTGAGCAGTGTAACGATGCTATACTACCCAAAATGTGCGACAAAAAAGTTTGTTTCAAAAAATTTCTAAGGTAAAGATAATTTCCCACAATTTTGATAGCATAACACTACTTTTCTTGACTCAAAGTGTTGTGGTGCTTAGACTTAAAGTGAAGTGTTTAGCACAAAATGGCTTAAGTCTATAAAATGGTGATAATGATCTTGAGTCTAAAATGGCCTCCAACCAAATTGAAAATTGAACCTAAGTTCCCTCAAGTTTAGTGCAAATGGCAAACCCACTTAACACATCAACCCTATGAACTTATAAATCTGAAATTTTGAATTTAGATTATAAGTGCAGGACTTAAACAACTTTGGTAAAGTTCTAGACTCAATTGGGTAGCATAACTGTGCCAAAGTGGATGATATGACTCTCAAGATTTTGATGATCTCACATGGGTAGCATAATGCTTCTTTGTTCAAATAAAAATTAAGACTATGTGTTTGGTTTGAATTTTTTGTTTACACCAAGTTTTGACTTCAAACAAGACTATAATCTAGGATAAGACATACTAATTAATTTCTCTTAGATCCTAAACTGACAAGGTTGTTTGGTATCATTGGAATCCATTAATATACATCATTTGAGAGGATTTTAATTTTTCATTCAAAAGTAAATGCACATTATATAGTAAGGTTTTTACAACCCCACTTCTCTCAAATGACAGTACTGTGACATGGACCTTGAGGCACACCTTACACCAATAATACTTCTAGAGTAAGTGAGGATTTGTCTAAGATTAAACAATTTTTTAAATGTTCTATGGGAATCAATTTCACAATGACTTTCACACTAAATAATTTAGAAGAAAATCATGGATTTTGGGTCTATATCACTTGGCTTGTTTCAAAAAGGTCTAGTCCTTTTTGTAACCACTACATCCTAATTTTGACTCAGTGTAATGTGATGTCCAAAGTGCCACTACATCCCATGTACAACTCCAATTAGGAGCCAATGAATTCAATGTTGAGAGGCGAAACCCTCGGTCAAAGCTTCCCTAAAGAACTTGTGGGAGTTGATGAAGTCCCCCTCGCAAGCCAAGTTTGCATAAAAATAAAGAAAACATGAAAGTAGAAAGACTTTAGGGTCATTTTCAAGGTCACCTAAAATTTTGATGAGTTTTTGGGGAGTGATTTAGATGAATTTATTTCTAAGCCTTGGACTAGGCTACTTGTAATAGGAATGGCACTTTTGATTCTAGGGGTTTCCTAAAGGTGATAAATGGAAGAGCATACATGCATCATCCCTATTTTTAACAAAAAAAAAATTAATCTAAATAACTAAGTAAACACAAAAAGCTTTGAAAATTTGAATTCATTTTTAAGTCCAAATGAAAAATGGGGTGGTGTTCATTTAAGCATGTGGTCTTAGTTACAAACTTTGAAAACATTCACCATAAACATCTAAATTTTTTGTTAAACACCAAAATAAGGTTCCTAATTGATTTTTAAGCATGAAAAAGGTGATCTAAACACGTTTTTAGCAAATTTTAAGCTTGGTCCTTCAAAAAAAATGTTAGCATGTCCTTTAGCCTTGAAGCTCTTTTAAGTTTGAAACAATGAACTTAAAAAAAATAGCTCTCAGGTCTGTATTTTAAGAAAAACACAGTGACCAACATCGGTTATATAACCGATGACAATTACATTTTCTAACTGATGTTGGTTATACTAATGTGACTGATGTTAGGTATCCAATTGATATTGGTTTTACTAACTTACATTGATTAAGCTATCCAACTGATGTCGGTCTTACTAGCCAATGTCGATTATTATGTAATCCTGTGGCAAACAAAAAATGGTAAAATAAAGTTAGAAAGTCAATTTGCAAGAGTTTTAATGGTCTAAATAAATATTTTAAAGCTTCAAAATGATCTTTTTCATGTGTGGGATGCGTCTAATCCCACCGAGTGTGCCATATGTGATCTAAGAATTTGACTCAAGAGAGGATGGTTAGTATGGTGTTAGTTTCAAAATGAAAACAAAATGAAAGAAACACACTAACTAGCATAACATCTCTAAGCCTAAACACTAGGGAGATATTAGTCAACAAACATGAATAAAATATACAACTAAAGTGTAAAATAAATCCTCTTTTACCTTCCTTGGATACTCCAAAATGCTTGTTGTAGTGGCTTGCTTAGTTTGTGCTCATGAAGTCCTCCTCAATGGAAGCTTGGCTACCTCCATCTCTCCTTGGCACTTTTGGATTGTGGCTTGGATTGGATTAGAATCAATTTGTCATGGTAAAAATAATTTCTTGAAGCTTTGTAATCAATTCTGCATTATAACTTTTCATAATCATGTGTTAAAATTCATGTGGTGAGGCCTCCTATTTATAGATTTTTGAGAATGTCTAGAATCAACTTAAACCATCCATCCTGAGATTGATATGTGTGGTTGAGGATTAATTAAATTTTTGGAATTAATTTTATAATTATCCTCAGCATGACATTGGAATAAGGGGAAATTAAGAGGCATGGAAGGCATAAATCTTGATATTTATGGCATTTATGGCTTAGGGATGTCTTCCCAAGAAATGAGGTCACCTGATGATGTAGACATTAAATATTCATTTCCAAAAATAAGTATTCAACAAGTCTCCATGTAATGCTTGATTAGGTTCTAATTTGGTTAAATTATCTCTTAAGCATGATTAAGCACTTTGTGCACAGATTACTCAAATTGATCAAAATACCTTGTTATTGGTCTAAAATTTGACTAGATTGGAATTAGAAGGAAATGTCAAATGCATTGGATCTATTATCCCATTTATGATATTATCAACAACAAATAATAAAAGCATGTGTCTTGTGTAAGATATTAGATAGGAAAGAGCAATCTAGAACACCTAGGTGCAAAATTGGCAGTTTGACTTGAAATAATTTGACCAAAATTAACTAGACCATAAATTACATTACCCCATTTAGTGATATCCTGGCCAAAATTAGCACTTGAATATGTCAGTTTCACATCATTTAGCATGTTTTAGTGTTTGTAGGCCAAATTGTGCATTTTGGGTGGAAATTGGTCAAAACCCTGATTGGAGGTTATCGATGGCTAGATTTAAGTGTCTACACTTTCTATGGAGAATATTGAGTCCTAAAGATGTTATTGATTAGATCACATAGTTGGAAAATTATCATGACTATGAGTCAATAGAGGACCCTAAGATAATTTAGTTTTCCTACACTAAGATAAAGGGACATGCATCCTTATTATGAGATCATGTGCAACTAGAAAGGAAGAGAAGAGAAAAATATAGGATTAAAACATGGGATAAAATGGTCACAATTTTAAAAGGTAAATATCTACCTTCTAATTTTTAGTTAATTTTTTTCAAAAAATTGTAGAATTTGAGGCAAATGGAGTTGAGTGTGAAATAATGCATGGAGGAGTTATCTAAGATCACTGTAAAGCAAGTCATATATAAGATGATTAAGAGAATCTATCAAGGTATGTAAATGGACTTCATATTTCTATTTAAGATTGTTTTGGAATGTTTAAATTTAAATTAGTGGAACAATCATATCAATGTTAATTGAATTTGGAATAAATATGTCTATAATGCATGGAAAAAGAATCTAAAGGTAGAGGAGGGTTATCAAGATAGATCATACAAAAAAATAATGGTATAAGAGAACACACTCATAAAGGTGTAGTAAGATCCTAAAAAAATAATAATCAGATCTAAATAGGAAGATGGTATTCTTCTAGAGGATTTGAAGAGGAAGAGGTAGTGGATTTATGAGTAAGTGATTTGAATGTGAAGATGTTGGGCATATAGATTTTGAATGTCTTAAATAATTTAATAATAGTATTAGAATAAATGAATAAAAAATCATGTTGATCATGTGGATGGATAAAGTGTTGTATCCCTAAAAGACACATACGAATTGAAGTGTGGTGAAGCTCTTATGATGAAGAGAGTGTCTTTGAAACTAGCCAATTAATAGGATGAACTAGTGAAAAACAAGAATATTTCTCAGACTAATTTAAAATTATGAGGTTAGTGTGGTAAGGCTAATTTTTATAGTGGTAGCATAGATAATTTGGTTTTTAAATAAATGGTAATCTTGGGATAAAAAATATTTTGCATCCCAATCCATATAAGGTTTACCGGTTGCTTAAGGTTCATAAAGTATTAGTAAATGAACAATGTATTGTTAGTTTTCAGATTGGATCTTTAAAATATAAGTGTTTTATGAAAAAAATCCCATGGATGTATGTCATGTGTTATTGGGAAAACCATGAAACTTTAATAGAATTCTCGTGCATAATGGCAGAGAAAACACCTACAAACTTGTGAAGGATGGTAAAAGGTTCACATTGTGCCCATTGAAGGAAATATTAAAATAGGTGGACACATTCCTAAGGTTTTATTGATTTGTGATAAAAAATTATTAAAAGAAGCAAAGAAGGAGAAGTCATGTTTTTGTTTAAGCCCCAAATCAATGCCATTTGTGATCACAAATTATTAGGAGTTAGTACTCACATTTGTGGTGAGTATTTAGGTTAGTGGTGAGTAGTTAGGATAGTAGTTATTTTTTATGAGGGTGGTTATCAGATTAATGGGTGATTATTGGTTTAGTTAGTTCCTCAAGAGGCCTATATATGTAACCTAAATTTTTTTAATAAAGCATTATGATGAATTAAGATAATTTGAGCATTTTGATCTTGCACATTGGATATTTTATCCATCATTTGGTATCAAAGCACGTTTCATGAGAGAGCTAGTTAAAATCTTTTTTTTATTTTTAAGGGGATAATAATGGTTATGCATTGAAAATCATGTGTAAACCCCATTATTAATTAGTCATACATTATTTTATTATTTCTGTTAATGTTTCACCCTTAAAGATGATAGTCTTATACATTTGCCTACTTGATGATAACTAGACCCATTACCCACATTAAATTATACCATTTTATTTATTTTACATTTTATTCTAGGTCTCTTTTAATATATTTAATTGACTTATCATGACCCATCTTGATCTTACTTAAACCTTTCTGGGTTTCTTAAAGTCTGGTTCCACTATTAGGTTTGCATTACTACACCTTTCACTTTATAGATATGTCTTCACTAAAATCTCTCTCTTATGATTTGTCCTATTTGTATTGGTATGATAAGACCAAATATTTCCTCTTTAGGATATCACAAAACTCCACTCAATCTATCTTACCTTCCACTAATGTCTCTGGTCTTCTCTCATAACAAGGTATGATAATGATCTCCTTGAGCTTTACTATTAGGCCTTTCCTAGACCTATATCCTTTAAGATTATTTTGAAATAAAATATCATATTTATTTCCTTTATACATTTCAATGAAAAAATACTCAACCTATCACTAATTTTATTTGATCAAATCTTCGTTTGGAAACCCTTTCAATATTCTTTAATATAATTATATCTCTTAAGTCTCCTACTTAGACCTTATAATTAGGTCCCTTCATATTTTTGGAAATATATGTATTTCTTATATGGTATTAAATATTTAATACACATTAAAAAAAAAAATTAACTTATATTCCATTCTCTGATACTTTGGAACACTCATCTAGGGTTAAATCTCCCTTAAGAACTTTTAAACCTTCACTCTTTCACCCTTACTTTCAAATATGTCAAGGTAAAATCCTAATTATTAGATCCTTTTAGATTTATCATGGTTTATAAACATTATGTTATAATTTATAAAACAATATTATATCCTCATACAATTTTTTAAATCATTTTTATGATTCTACTTCAAGTTATGGAGCTTTTACTCTTTAAGAACCTTGTTTTCACATATAGATCAGAAAACATAGTCATCAATAAATTTAAAATCATGATTTTTAATGAAATATAAATTTTTTTAATACTTTAATATATTTATTGGTAACCTACATACAAAATTTCATACCTTTCTAAAATATATTTTTGAAAGTATGGCCTTTTTACTCCTTTCGACCTTACCCTAGGGTTTAAGGTTTAAGGACAGACTTAAGAGCACTCATTTGGGTATATAAATATTTATAAAATGTTTAAAACTTTTATTCCACTTATAATTGACCATAAACACTTATTTTCACCTTATAAAATCATAAAAATCATATTTTATTCAATAAAATGCATCAAAAAATGTTGATTTCCATGACTGTAATTGAATGTGACAATTTCTGCTAAGCGTGAGAGTACAATAATGAATGTAATTGACACTTATATACTAATAAAATAATGAAAATGGTTAAAATTAATGGTAAAATATAAAATATTACATCTCTAAATATTATTGAGAGTGCATACATTCAAAACCACATCTAATACTCCACTATATCAAACCTTTACCTCACATAATTCTATAACCTCACATACATAGTCATGTATTTCGGGTGTCAAGACACATTTTAAGATTATGATCATATAATAAACACATGTATGTACTATATAGGAATATAATGTCATCTTAAAATCAAGAAACACCTTTCTTATTTATCAAAATTTAAATATTCTTGCACAGACCTATGCAGACCTACTTGACAGACCTTTACTCAAACTTTTCTCTCTAACTTACTAATTCTTCATCCTTTCTTCACCCATATCAGATAAATCTACACTCTTTTTCACATATAAATGACTCTATTATCCCCTAATTAATATTCATGAGGATTTTATTTCTTGTATTTATCAACTAATATCTAAACTTGGCTTTTGGATTAGAAAGAAGTCCAAGATTTGCTCGTCTTACTCCTTAACTTGGTATTTGCCTTGTTTTCCTTCTCCAATATAACATCATACTTTTAGATGAGTGATGAGGAATTTTAAGTTTAAAACAGGTATAATTATGTTTAAATCATGGTTACAAACCTATATAACCCTTATTCAAGGGTTCATACCCTTTACAAATGACCATATCCCTCATAAACCCTTTACAATATTTCAATATTCAAACTTTAACGTTTTGGAGGGAAAACTCAAACTATGCTAACTTGACATATTATAGGATAAATTAAACATCTAATGGTTTCTTATTGACTCTTAAAATAATTTTAAGACCTCTTAACCCCATAACCAAGTACAACTTTATGTCATTTACATATTTGAAGTGAATTTATCCTGATGCTCCTGCATCAAACTCCCCTAGTGGGAAAATATTTGAGATCTTGCTCAAATGAGATTTATTTTCTTCTTCTCTTCTTCTAGTTACTCATCTTTCGCTTTGTCTTAATCTGATTTTATCTTACTTATTTCTTATCTCTTAATTTTTCATGATGTATGAGCCTAAGTGGTTCAATATTTGCTTCATCCTCCTTGCTAAATTCCATTATAAAGGACTCCATATTTTTATCTTCCATACTTGCACATTAAAAACTAAAATCACAATTATTTTTAAAAACTTAAGGAAATATTTCCTCTCCAATAGATGTCATCTTCCTTGGTACTTGTTCTTCAACTCTTATATCAACATATTATTGAATTAAGAACTTTAATATCTCTATTTCAAATTCTTCAATAGCTCCCTCATCTCCTATGAGGTCCAATGAATCTGATCCTTGCATCATTTGCTACCAAATCAACTCCACTTTTTCACTATATTCTGACACTTCTTCATTTGGAATCTTGTGTTCCCCTTCATAAGGTACCAAAACTTATACCATAGTTTGTTTTTTATCATTGAATTCATTAGGCATCGATTGAGACACCTCTTCTTGTATTAGATCAGGTTCCATTAACACTTCATTAAGTTCTTCCGCTTCACATTCACTTTCCATGAATTTACACAATGATTCAAATACTTCTTGATGCAAAACATCTTCATCAACTTGTAAATTTACATTTAAATGATTAAAAACAATATTAGAAACAAAATCTTCAGGCCATATAGCCTATTTAAGTTCTTTTTGATTCAAAATTTCTCCTTGTATGTTTCCAATGAAACATTGTGCTTCTTAAGAGTCTTGTTATCCAAGCATCTCTCCTTCCTCTAGGTAGTATATTTTTGCATCTTTATATTCTATTGTCATATCAATTTCCCATTCAATGTAAGAATATTATTCATGCTTGTGTTTTTTCATACTTTTATACTTTATGCCCTTAAATTGGGCTTATTATTCATTTGTCTTCTCACATGCATACACACATGCAAAAAAATCATTAGATTTAAAACTTTGAGGCTTGTTTGCATCTTTATGTTCTTATTTGGGTGGATATGATGACATCCTTAGCTACCTTCACCATTTGCTAAGTTTATGTTATCTTTTCCTTCTCTCAATGATCTCCATGAGAGGCCATTTCACCTTCCTTTTCAATCTCCATCCATAATCTTGGTTTTATTTTCTTCCTATTTAATCCACTAGGAATGTTAACATTTTCAATATTTCTTTCATCTTACTTATTTATTTTTCCATATTCAAATCTTTCTTCTTAATGGATTATTTCACCTTTATATGGAAACTTCATCTAATCCCTTCATTATATTTTCTCTCTCACCTTTACCTTCTCACTTTAGGCCTCATCATGCCTTTTCTACTTCAGCAAGTATATCTTACTTGCTTATTATCACCTCACCTAGGCTTTGTCTCTCCATACCTAGTATTTTGGTACCACCTTTATTCATTTATCTTTTAATCTATTTATCTTTTGTGATCTCTTTTGTGCTTTTTTTTGAGCTTCTACTAGCTCTCTCTCACTTTCAAGCCTTTATGGCTTTAGGGTTTCCTCTTTCCACTTCACTTATTTTGATTTTTCTCAACTTAAGGTTTAAAAAAATCTTGCTTTGCCTCTCTCTCATCAATAACTATCAATCTTTCCAAGATTTTTCACTTGTTACCTAAAAAATACAACATTTATGCAAATTTATTAGCTTTTCTAAGCTCTGATACCAAAAATTGATGACAATCTTACAACGAGCTTAACTTATGATAACTATACCCATTATACACATTAAATTATACCACTTTATTCAATTGAATTTGTATTCTATGTCTTTTTAACTATATTTAATCAACTTATCATGACCAATCTTGATCTCACTTAAACCTTTTAGGTTTCTTAAGGTTTGGTTCCACTCTTAGGTCTACATAACTATACCTTTGACTTTATAGATCTATCTTCAATAAACTCTCTCTTATGATTTTTAATATTTATATTGGTATGATAATAAAAATGAGTTCCTATTTAAGATCTCACAATACTCCACTCAATCTATCTTATCTTCCACTGATATCTTTGGTCTTCTTTCATAACAAGGTGTGATCATGATCTCCTCAAGATTTACTATCAGGCCTTTCCTAGAAATATAGCCTTCTAGATAATTTTAAAATAAAATATCTTATTTAACTAATTTATCCCTTTAAATGACATAATACTCACCCTAAAACTGATGTTCTTTGATCAAACTTTCATTTGGAAACCCTTTCAATATTCTTCAATAGAATTCTATCTCTTAAGTCTCCTATTTTATTTATAGGTTTAGAAATATAGCTATTAATGGATGGTATTACATCCTTGGTAAACCTTACACACACTATTTTAACTTTTATTCCATCCTTTGATACTTTGGAACACTCATCTAGGGTTAAATCTCCCTTAAGAACTCTTAAATCTTCACTCTTTCACCCTTACTTTTAGATTTGTCAAGGTACAATCCAAATTATCAGGGCCTTTTGTCTTAAATAAGGTTTATAATAAATATATAATATTTTATAACATCATATTAGACCTTAATACCAAAATTTAAATCATTTTTATTACTCTAATTCAAGTTATGGCTCTTTTACTCTCTTAGAACCCTATTTTCACATACAGATTAGAAAACAAAGTCATCAATAAATTTATTTTCCTAATGATTCATGATCTATAACCAATTTTAATAGTTTAAGAAATTTATCAAGAACATAAATAAATTTAATACATTTATTATGGATATTTTTGAAATTATGGCCTTTTTACTCCTCTCAGCCTTACCCTAGGGTTTAGGGTTAATGCACAGACCTAAGATCACTCAATTGGGTATATAAAGAACTATACAAAGTTTCAAATATTTATTAAACTTATAATGGATCCTAGAAACTTATTTAACCATTATCCAATCATAAAAATAATACTTTGTTTAATAAAATGCATCAAATATTATTGATTTTCGTGACTGTAATTGAATGTGTCAATTTTTGCTAAACCTGAGAGTATAATAATGAATGTAATTGACACTTATAGACTAATATAATAATTAAAATGGAAAATATTAATGGTAAAATATCAAATCTTACCTTTTTTTAATATTACTAAGAGTCGATAGATTCAAAACCACATCCAGTACTGCACTATATCAGACCTCCACCTCACATAATTCTACAACTTTACATATGCAACCATGTATTTGGGGTGTCAAGACACCTTTTAAGCTCATGATCATACAATAAACACATTTATGTAATATATAGAAACATAATAATGTTGTAAACATCATGAAACACCTTTATTATTGATCAAAATATCAATATTTTTACACAGACCTATGCAGACCTACTCCTTTACTCAATTTTTTCTCTCCAACGTACTAATTATTCATCCTTTCTTCACCCATAATAGATGAATCTCCATTTTTGCATGTATAAATGACTTTATTATACTCTCCTTAATATTCATGAGTATCCTCTTGCTCGTATTTAGTAATTGATATCTAAACTTGACTTTTGGATTAGAGAGAAGCCCAAGATTTGCTCAATTTTTTGCTCCTTAACTTGGTATTTGACTTTTTTGCATTGTCTAACTAACATCATCATTTTATGTGAGTGATAAGGTATTTTAATGTTTTGAAGAGATATAATCATGTTTACATCATGGTTTCAAACATCTATAATCTTTCTCCAAGGGTTCATACCCTTTACAAAAGACCGTATCCCTTATTAACCCTTTAAAATATTTCAAATATTCAAACTTTGAATTTTTGGAGGGAAAACTCAAACTATGTTAACTTAACCTATTATAGGATAAATTAAGCATCCAATGGTTTGTTATTTCCTCTTCAAAGACTCTTAAAATATGTTTAATACCTCTTAACCCCATAATCAAGTACAACTTATGTTATTTACATCTTTGAAGTGAATTCGCCCTGATGCTCCTGCATCAAACTCCCCTAGTGTGGAAATATTTGATCTCTTACTCAAATTAAATCTTATTTTCCTTTTCTCTTATTCTAATTCATCATCATTCTCTTTGTCTTAAACTAATTTTATCTTCCTTCTTTATTCTCTCCCAATTTTTCATGATGTATGAGCCTAAGTGGATCAATCTTTGCTTCATCCTCCTTATTGAAGTCCATTAGAAAGGACTCCATATTTTTATCTTCCATACCTACACATTCAAAACTAAAATCACAATTAGTTTTAAAAACTTAAGGTAATATTACCTCTCCAATACCTATTATCTTCCTTAGTACTTGTTATTCAACTATTGGATCAACATCTTTCTTTAATTAAGATATTCAATAGCTCCATTTTAGCTTCTTCAATATCTCCCTCATCTCTTATGAGGTCCAATGAGTTTAATTCTTGCATGATTTGCTACCAAATCAACTCTTTTTAATTATATTTTATCACTTCTTCATTTTAAATCTTGTCTTCTCCTTCATAAGGTACTAGTTTTTATACCATAGTTTGTTTTTTATCCTTGAATTCATTAAGCATCAATTTAGATAACTCTTTTTATACACCATCAAAGATAAGTTCCCTATTCTAGTCATTGATGATTTATTAGATGAATTACATGGTGCTATTTATTTTACCAAACTAGATCTTTGTTATAGGTATCATCAAATTTGGATCAAAGATGAGGATATCCGTAAAACAAGTTTCAAAACTCATGAAGGCCATTATGAGTTTATGGTTATGCCTTTTAGTCTCACAAATACACCATATACATTTCAAAGTTTGATGACTACTATTTTTAGGACTTTTAAAAGAAATTTTGTGTTGGTGTTTTTTTATGACATCTTAATCTACACAAAAACTTTGAAATAACATTTGTAGCAAGTGAAATATGTATTGTTTGATCTAGAACAAAATAAATGTTATGTAAAACCTTCCAAATGTGCTTTTGGTGACCATGATTTGGATTACTTGGGTCTAATATATCCTTAACCTATGACGTGTTTATGGATATGTGTGTCTGACTTGTGGCTTACATACCTCTTATATTATCTTATCACATTTCTCTATATTCTTAGTAAGGTTGGCCTATGGAATAACCATGCCTAATTATATTATATATAGGAGGTAGTGGTTAGTATTTGATCATAATATTGTGAAGTATACTCTTATTGCATTATTTTAGATATTTCCTCTTCAAAGTGGCTCAATTATATTCATCAAGAATTCTACTCTTCTATCAAATATTATTGTGGATCTATATATTCTAATATTATTCATGTAATTTAATATTATATTATGTGAACATAAAAGTAATTTCATTACAAGTGGCATCCGAGTTTTGATTTGGGAAAGTTTCTTTGATGGATTTTTTCTTTAGATCTGGTGTTGCATGTCTCCTATGAGTTGAAGGATAAAAAAAACATAACATGAGATCTAGGAAGAATTTAATTTTTCCATCAATGCAGTATTATTTGAATCACTTTTTTGAATAAAATAACAAAAAATTAAACCTTATGCAAATTAGCAATCGTTGGATTCATCTCTATGAGATGATCACAATAGTATATTTTTTGGTACACATTTTAGACCAATTTTTTCACCCTTATGCACATTATTAGTCATTGAGTTCATCTTTATGAGGTGATCACAATAGTTTCATCTCTTGATACAATTTTTAGAGGCTAAACCCCTCCTATGGTTTTTTCTTGGCTAGTATTAACACTCATGGGTGAGAGAAATGGAAAGAAACTCTTAAAAATCCTCATAAGGATGATATGGAGTCTATAACTTTGAATCTATGTATGTCAAAAGTAGTTCATCAACTTTAGTTAGAGTTACATGGCATGGTGTGAATATATGATATTAATGCAGTTAAAAGGACCTCATGAGGATGAGAGGAGACTTGAATGGATTGCAAGATCAATTATAATAAATAACTAGGAAATTATCCAACTTTACAACTGAGTATTTGTAAAATAACCCTCCACCACTCTATTTTGGTTCTCCTCCTTTAAATATGCACACCACCAATCTAGGTCCAAATTTGATGTTTCCAAAAGTAGACTTGCACAAGTTTGATGGTAATGATCCACTAACATGGATCAATAAAATTGAAAATATATTAGATTTAAATCAGATTCCATGTTTACAAAATGTGGTCATGGACTCTCTATATCTAGATCCCAAGTAGTTCATTTGGTATCGATGGTTGTGTGGTTAAGAGTAAAACTAGGGTCTCCCAATTTCTTGGTCTATATTTTTTGAGGATTTGTATATCCACTATCATAATAATGTATTAGAAAACTAATTTAGATAGCTACCTATGCCAAATAGGAACAATAAAGGATTATAATCATCAATTTTAGGATCTCTCCTTATGTATGGTGGACATCATTGAGTAAATTATGAATGATCTATTTTTGGGTGGCCTCAAAAATAATATTAAATTATAGATTTCATGCTTAGTACAAGTTTAGTATTTGAATCCATCCCAAGGGCACACATGGTAGAATAAAAAGAGATGATCAAATGAAGATCTTTCACTAATGTTTGTGAACACATTTTCCTAGAACCATCATTTCCTCAACCTAATATATTGACCCCTTAAAAAATTTAGGAAAAGAATGCAAAAGGTTTTTGTATTTTTCTAATAAAAAATGAATCAAAGGACATCATTATGATGAAAAGAAGTTTTTTGACAGTGAAGGCACCAATGAGGATGACAAAGATGATGAGGCCTTAGGTGTATTTTTAGACGAACCTAAGGATAAATCTAAAGATTCTCAACCTACTATTTATTATCAATAATTTTTGGGTATTAATAATCTTAGAAATTTTAAGGTTGTGGGTTTATTTAAGAAACATAAGGTGATTGTGTTGATTGACTATGGAGTACACACAAATTCATCAATAATAATTTGGCTACTTATTTGAACTATTTCATTTACCCAACTCCAAAATTTTAGGTCATGATTATATATGGTGGTATCTATTGTCACCAAATATTTTACTCTAAATGAGGTTGTTCAATCCTACTCTAATATTTGGGAAACATTAGAATACCTCTAGGCCTATGGGTAGCCTATAGTCGAGGTAGACCTCTAGGTTTAAGGGCTATCTCCCTAAATTGATTAACACCTACACTAACTGATTACTTAGATGAAAAGAGGTAGAAATATGAATATAAGTAAACTATTCTAAGGGTGTGATACACTAGAAATATATCCATAATATCATCACACTCTTGTGTTAAAAGACATAACCTACAACACTATCTTCAAAGTCCTAGAATACTCTAACATTAGCATTTCAACATGCAGGTGATATGCATGAAAACTACTAAAGGTAAGTGAAACAAAGATTAATTAAAGATACTAAGTCTACTTTTACACTTTAAAATAGATCCAAAAAGTTAGAAACACTTCATGTGACCTACTAGAGTGGAAGACCTTGAATCAAACATGGAATGATTGAGAGAAAGTAAGGATGGACACCAATCACTTGACTATTCATTATACATCTCTTCACACACTTTGAAAATATAGTTTATGAACTCAAAACTAGATTACATGTATTATTCAAAGGAAAAATACAACATAAAACCAGCAAGGCTTCACCATACCAGGTGTGGAATTAACATACAAGAGCCAAAAAAGATTACATTTATAAAATGTGTTAGGGGAGAGAGAAGAATGAAGCTCAAAATCCATAAGAACAAGTGTCAAGCTAAGAGAGAGAGTTTAATTTTAAATATATTGGATTGTGAAATGGAACATCAAATGTATCTTTGGAGAAATGTCCCTTAGAAGCATCAAACTCCCCAAAATTGGCATAGGACCCTTCAACTACCTTCTTGGAAATCGCCTTCATCATTAGGCCTTTCTTGAGCATTTCAAAGTAGACTAGAGATAGATGATACATGTGAAATATTAAGGAGGGGTTATAAATAAGCTTTAATAATCCTTAGATGTGTCCCTAACCACTGGTATTCTTCTTGACACTTTTTTTCACCATCTATAATGACCATCACTAGATTTATAGGACTATCTTCACATTTGGCATCAAAATGGCCTTCAATTTCTCAATCCAATATGTTTAAGGGGTGATATGACACCTTTAAAGATTCAAATTACTTTTAAATTTATTAATAAGACCTTAAATGGCATCCCAATTACACTTATCACTTTCTCACTTGGTGGTCACCCTTCAATCTCATTGTCTTCCATAGACTACCTAAAGTGAAAGACTTAGCATAAGTCTTTGTGTGCTTGTCTAAAGAAAGAAATGGAAGTAAAGAGTTATATTAGGTCCTAATTGACCTTCCCAATTTATTATTATCCTTTAACTCTCCTCTGAACCTAAAAAACACATAAAGTCTATCAAGAAATATTATTTTTTACCCTATCCGTATAAGTTTGGTACCAACCAATTAGATGGGATGGATCTTGAGAGAGTATTATTCAATATTAAAATAATTTATAGGTCATACTATCCATCCTAAATGCATCTTTATTCACTCCTTTCCCATCAAGTCTTAGGCAAGGGTTTTGGAGGGTTTAGGTCATTTTAACTCTTAATGATTATTCATACAATCCTAACATTGGAACCTCAGAATAGTTTTGATAAAATCATGTTAAGGACCCTATTCAACATATCCTAACTCCTTGGGCATCCATGATAAGTTTCCATACTATTGTGAGCTCTTGAATTTGGCTTCTCAAACTTAGGAGTGTATTGTAGGTGGGTCTCAGGTGTCTTTTAAGCCAAAATGACTTTTATATTATATCATCTACAAACAAGATGTTTTAAAAAACCTCGTACCTCCCTTTAATGTCATCACATATGTGGGAAGGTTAATTTTTCCCTATAAGTGGTATTGAGACCCCATTATGGCTTTAGGCCTAGAATAGGCCTAATAGGCCTAGTTGTGTCCCTATATGTTTAGGCCATCCTATTGGATTTATCATCATTATGAGGCCTATTTCATGTTTTTTCATGATTAAAAAAACTACCTAAACCCTTTTTTAATGTCTCAATATTTCCCAACCCATTTCCTTATCATCTCCATACTAAACTTGTAGTTTTGCCTCTCTAGGAGTGGCCTCTATCTAAGATATAATATAGGGCATTTAACCTATTTACTTAGTCAAAATTAATATATTATAGGATAAAATATGTATTTTATACCTTATTTACCAATTTTTAGAGTTATATTATACTCATAGACCCTTCAACTCTTCAAAAACCTCAAAACAGGCTTCTCAAACTTACTAACTATGCATGGACTATGAACATGGATGTAGGTGTACATTTAAATTGATCCTTATAATATTAAATTAATATAATTAATACATGAGATGATCATAACCTATATTATAGTGGTCTTATTCACATCCACCATCATAACTTTTACCAACTCCTTAAAGTACACTCTCCATGACTAGGCTTAGTTTGTAGACTGTGTGAATATGTTATTTACTCAAGAAAAATACATGCATGTAGGTGTCACTTAGTGTTAGACCTTGTGTATCATTCCATAAGACCTCATATTATTCATTGGATCACTTACAAATCATTTTAACTCACCTTATATCATGTATGAGGTTTTGTGTCCAAACCTTTTTAGCATACTGGCCTGTGTTGGTCTCTACATTGTAGCAAGTTTTAGGTGGCTATATTTAGGCCACAAAGACCCCCGTAAGATTTTATAAAATGTATGTTTCATGTTTATAATTTAATTTAAGTCCTTGGATTCATATTCATACTTTAACTTGTCCATACCATGCCCTAAGTTAGACTAACACCCAACCTATTATGTTTATCTTTGCATTGTCACCTTATAGTCAATTGTAGGTAACATTTTTAGACCAAAAGGGCCCCATATACGTGGTATTTTGGGTAAAAACTCTATGTTTCAACTCCTTAGAATTATCTTTGGGCCACTAGTGCCATTTATCATCATGTAAGGCCACTTATATGTAGGGTCTGCTTATATTAAGTCTCATATGGTGATGTAAGGACATTTAAACTCAAAATACTATTGAGAATACTATCATTCTATAGTGGGAGAATGCTTGCGATGGATAAATACTTAATTTATGCTTACATGAATAAAAAACTAATATCTCTTCTCAAAGGATTTAACCTATGCTAGGGATCCATGATGGAAACATTTAGACCTACTCAAAGCTCAAGACACTCTAATATGAGAGGATCAAATGTAAGGCAAAATCTTAATTTCAAAAAGATTAAAGTGTCCCTTAAATCACTTTCTTCACCCATGAGCATGATTTGGGGTCTGTTTGCAATCATGTGACATTTAGACTATCTCAATGGCACTTCTAATATTCCTAGGCCTTAGTGGAGGTTTAAACAATATCAGTCACCTAATATTCAATTACCCATTCCCCTATTGGGACCACCTATAAGTGTGTATGCAGAAGGTCTGTATGTGAAGATATGACATATGATTTTTCACATGGTAAATTGGTTCTACAACTAATCTTAGGACTCAACCATTTATTCTATGGTTGTCTCCATGTTTTATACTTGATGAGGCTCTCAAATAAGCTCAAACACCCTCCTTCAACTCTGCTCAGCCTTTTTTGGAGTCATAGTTAGACCATTGTAGGTGATAATCTATAGGATACAAGGAAATATGTATTAGATTGTTTATCCAAGTTAATTTCTCACCATTTTAAAGGTTAAAACTTGTTGTTTCAATCTCATAACCATCTTGACACTTTGAAAACCTCTATTCTGATCCTCATGACTATGCAAGGTTCTCTATAACCTAACTGTGTATGATAGTCATGAAGGAAACTAACTGAGTGTGTTAGACCTTGAAATTCACATAGAAAACTCTTTAGACATAAATAATTCAAATGGAAATTAACAATCATGAAGTATGAAAGTGAATTTATTTTCAAGGCACTTGCATGAGAATGACCCTGCAATAGGTGAAACTTGTCTACAACCTCAATGGTATCCGTCACTAGCAATACGAGGTGTTATGTATATCTCTTTATCAACACACATATAAAACAAAAAAATGACCATGTGATAAGGTTATTAAAAATCTTTAAAATCATGTACCATAACTACTTTGTATGGAACTAGACAAATAAAAGAGAAACCTTGAGGTGGTGGGGATGAGCATGCAAAAAATATCAACAGACTTATTATCAATAGTTAATAAAACATAAGAAACCAATATTATAACTCTTTAAATGGATTTGAAGTGTGAAAATAGTGATACCTCCCACCAAGTGAATTTGACTTGATTTAATTCCTTCTATATGTATTGAACCAAAACTAGTTGACCTTTTTGGCATAAAAAGAAAAGAGATGGAGGAGAAAAATAGATTTAGGAAATTTTTAGGTGTTTCAAAGCTGATCAAATGTGATAGTGAGTTTAGGGGAGTTGATGAGTCACTACAAATACTTTCACATGTGCCACATATGCTTTAAAATCTGTACAACTACCCAAACTCTCTCTAACTACTTTATTTTCTTGTTATAATGCTACTCTTACATTTTGTCAGTTATGAAAAAATATTTTATGATTTCCACTAACACATGGATTTTAAGAGACACTTTAGAACACTTGTATTTCATTCTAAACCATAAAATCTTCATAAATAGTTCAAATATGACCCATAGAATGATATAAGACTATCTAGGACCAAGGCTAGAGACATTAGAGATGACCTCATTAGGAACATGGGAGACATTTCACACTCTATGGGGGCCTATATAAGTTTTAAACTATAGGGGGTTGACTTATTTTGACTTTTAGTCAAAATAGTCAACATTCTTGGCAATTTCTTAGGGGTGGCAAGCCAACTATGCCAAAGACAAGTATCCTATTCCTATTGATCAGGCTATGGAATCACCTATGCACAATTTAGACATTGGATTACCTTTGAAACCACACCAAACAACAATAAAAGACAAAAAATAAGATACTAAAGGAAACACACATGTTTTCTCAAGAACACTTATGAAACACACACACACAACAAAAACAAAGACACACCTATCCTAAAATTTACAAGACCTCACTTAAGGTGAAGAAAAACTAACCATGCTTCAACTAGGGTCAAAGATGGCTCCTCTTACATCCTTGATGCTCCATGAAAGTAATTTAGCATGTGAAGTATGATTTTCAACAAATACTTGCTAATGTTGATGGTCAAAAACCTTACCATCCTTATCTCTTATTTTATCTACAAGTGAATTACTTTGGGCATTTAAGGATGTTTTATTCCACCTTTTAAGAATATTTTTTGAAGCTACAACCTTCTTGATCCCTATCATATCCAATTTTTATTTCTCAAATTGAGTGTTATGAGGCATGGTAGCTATCTCAACCTTACCTTCATCTTGGGTATGATACACTTGATATATGGGATCATCAAATCTATCTTCATTATGCTCAAACACATTTGAAAATGGTTTAAAGATAGGCTGAGGTGATGACTACTAATCAAACATAAACATATCTATTTTAGATTCATGAAACTCCTCCATAGTTATAACCTCTTTAACAGTAACTTCACTAAGTTTCTTTATGACTACAAACTCTTTGACAATAATTGATTGATGTTCATCCTCATTCTTGACAAAACACTCAAATTCATTTTTGATAAGATAGTCAACATCTTGATTATCAGGTTCATCAATAACCTCATGATTAGATATGCATTCCTTAGGAAGAGAGGTTAACTTACCAAACTGCTCAAACTCTTGGCTTATGGCATTGCACCTTTGCCATAGGTCATCTTCTTCCTCATGAATGTCATATTCAAGGGCTCCTTCATCAATTACAGGTAGAATGACATTATTCTTTTCACCATAGTGATCTATCATATTTTCAAACTATCATCATCATACACATGAATCAAGTAATTTACTTTAAAATTTTATGAGAAAGAATGCTCAATGCTTACCTTAGATTGCTCATATGCTCCCTCATAGATGATATAGGTGCCAAGGTTAGTTTGTTTAAAGTAGGTGTATGAATCATGTCCATAGTTATCTACACCATACTAATCCAAAAATAGATTAGATATGCCTTCAAGCTTAGAATATGTCCAATCATCCACAATAGACTCTTCTTTATCATTGATGACATAATTCAAATTGTAACTTGCTTCAACATAGGGTTCAATGTGAAACTTAACAAGTGGTTGAGTTTTAATGGTCACTTTTTCTCCATGCCTTATCCTAAAGGATAAGAATGAAGAATTATCTGAGAGGTATCCCCCTATCTTGGCTATGAAATCCCTTGAGAGGCAGATAATAACGTGGGAAAGCAAGTTAGCAACCACATTGTCCTAAAAAATGGGGAAGCTTGGGAAATCACGGAGGATAAATTTAAATCTCTTGTCTAGTTTTATTGACCTAACAAGTGCAACATCAAGTTGGAGCTCCCCTTATAATATGGTTCATAATTTATGCCCCAATTTATTAGCTAAAACTCTGGGCATCATCTAAGTTCTAGCTTCACTATCAACTACACAGTTATGAACAAGCTTATACCCCACAATGAGAGTGAGGTAGAAGGGTGGAGCCTTTTTAGATTTGGTAAAGGGTTATTTAATGTTACTAGGAGCATTGGTAAAATCAAAATTATTATGAATATGCCTTGATGATGGAGGTATAACATGGATTATGGAAAACTATTTCTATAAAAGTTCTTTTTGTCTAGGCATGTGAAGGACATCCCAAAGGGAGATATATGCCTTAGCATTCTTCAATGAGTCAACAATGTTCAAAGAAGAAGTACTCACTTTTTATTGTGTCCTTAGAGGTAAGGAAGTATTTTTAATTTGGGGTATTGAAGCACTTTGAGCATACATTCCAATGTTTTGATTTGAAGAAGACAGGTGTAGTAGGGACTGCCTTGTTTGTAGTCATGCCTTGCTATCTTGTAGGAGGACTAGTTGAACTTGGAGGCACACCATTAACATCTCCTAGATCCTTCTTCTTATATCTAGTCCTATCTACAAAAAAATTACCTTGATTGAGGAAATATGTGTCTTTAACTAGGAAATTAGTGAAACTCACTCCTTGAGGTTATCCTTCATTAGCTTGCATTAGAACTTTATCTTCTACTGATAGTTGAGGAGTGACTTCTCCTTGAGTAACTAGAGATTTCTCTCCACCTTCATTTTCAACCATGAATTGACCTTTTTTCCATTCTTATCCTTAGATTAGATTGATAAGCATTAGTATCATTGTTCTTATATTGGATGTGGAAGTGGGATTGTATGCATTAGCAAACCTATTAAAGTTAGACTGCCATTAACCTCTCCCTTTCCCATATTATTGAGCATATTTCTATGGATAGGGATAGAGGTTTTGATTCACACCTTATTATATATTTGATAATATAAGCCTAGATTCTAATAATATAATTATTTCATCTTTATCCATGATATCATCTACCTTCTTAGGGTTAGTTTTAGGTTAGGTATTGGCATTTAGAATTTGGGTAACACTTGGAGCAACAACAAAAGTATTTGGTATCAAAGGCATAAAAACCTTTGGAGGTAACTTCCCAACTTGTATTAGGATATTCTTAGCTCTAATGGCAAGGTCATATGCTTAAAATAAGGTATATCCACCCATGGATTGCAAGATTATGACTATGTTAGTACTGATAGCCCTCAAAAATGTGGGAAACACAAATCTTGAACGTGGTCTCATGGGAAGAGATAACCTATGCCAAGTAATTTATAATATCTCATTAAAATCATGCATTATCTCCTTAGGGGATATTTTTAATGCTAATCTGATGGATGAGTGATGTGTGATCACTCTCATCTTCAAACTTTGAAGTTAGTAACTCTCCAAAATCATCCCAAGTTGTGATACATCCACTAGGCAAAGTCCTATACTAGTCAAGTGATTTCACTCTAAGGGATATGGAAAAGAGTCTAATATCAATGTTGGCCTTAGTGACATTGTGAAAACTACAAAAGTTTGATATATCCATAATGTGCTCACTAGGAGTGACATGACCTTCACCATTGAATGTAGGAACACTCTTTGTATCATTAGGGGTAATGTCATCATAGGCATCAAGATGATTAGGGTTTTTAGTGTTAAAGGCTAGGAAGACATGTTGTATAGCCATGTTATCTTCAAGTTATTCTTCACTTTCTTAGTCTTCTTGGCTAGGAAAGTCCTCTTACTCTTTAAAAGATAGAATAGGCTGAGCATGTTGAACTTCAAGAGGAATTTTAGGTTGAAGAGGTGGATTGATGGGATTGAAAACTCTACTATAAGATGACTTGGTAAGTACCATGAATTATGAACATAAAGAAATGACAAAATAATGGTCTAAAACCAGATTTTACCTTTAATGGAGTCGCTGAATGATGATTAGAAGACCATATGTAGTTGTGATATTATCAAGACCAATATTCACCTTGACAAGTTATCAAATAGCCTCCTTTAGACTCATTAGGTCTATAGACCTATGTATTCACATACAATGCCTTATCATAAAAACATATTCAGATATCCTTTTGCCTTTGATGGTATTCAATGACCTACTATATCTCCTCAAATGAGTTCTTTCCTTTGCTTAAAATCCCCAATTGTCTAATAACCCAAACAAGCCAATTTGGCCTTCTCTTTATACCATACACTCACTCAAGCAACTCTCCCTATCAGCCAAATCACATTACATACTTGAACCAACACAAAAATATATATTAGGACATGTTACATATCCTAACTAACCCTTCATAGGTCGACCATATCATCCATGGGTCACCCTTTGAAAACTACACCTTTCGATTAGGCCTTAGAAGCCCTTTTAGGTCTCATGGAGACCTATTCACCCATTTATCACTTCATTGAGAAAATTAAGAACACAAGAACACTTAAAAAATTAATTAATCTACTCCACATGAATACTAAGATAACTTCAAGTTATTACATCTATCCCCCTTCCTCTGCATAAGTAGAACCTGCACAAACATTAGCCTTATACACAAGAACATCATGAATGAACAAAAAGTCAACTTATACGCATTTGTTCATATTGAATATGGATTGATAAAACCTCAAAAATACATATATGTGGTACTCATGGAGTCTAAAACACTTTCTAATTGATAATTCACCTTGAAACAACAAAATAACATCAATACAAACATAAACATCCTTCTCGAGTCACTCTTAGAAGAAGGTCAAAACCATAGTCAACTTTGGAGCTCAATAACTAAAATTGTATGGATAATCAAACATTATAATCATTTTTTTTGGATATTAATTGGAGTCATTTACAACTTTAATTTTTATACCACCTTCAAATTCATCCCACATCAAAAGATATAATCAAAACAATCAACTCATATTTTCCTTTATTAATTTGAAAATTCAAATTCCAGCAGTCATTGTTTAATGTAAAACCTTCAAAAACATTTCTTCATATTTTTTCCCCATGGAAACTTGATGAAATTTTATTCATTAATCTCCTTGGGAGTCTCTTAGCCATGACTTTGTGCTCACCATTAATCTTTGATCCAAGATTCTGAGATTGTGACACTTGGTAGCCTCACGTGCCTTCTATGTACCCTATTATCAGAATCCATTCATTTAACACTCTTACACCACTTGGAATCCAAACATGCCTTATATTATTATTGAATTATTGACTTGATTCACATTGTTGCTTTCCATCTACTCAGTTGAAATCACATTGTTGATATTTGATTTAAATGATGAAAAACTCGTCATTAATCTACTGTCAATTCACCATGATTATGATGCATGAAACCATCATGTTCAATCTTATGATTATTTTAAATATTGAATTTTTTCTCTCCATTAGATCTCCATCTACATGATTTAACATTTTCCATAGATCTTTCACATTACAAATTTGGTTAAGTATGGAAACGAGTTAAAGCTGCCTAAGAGGCTAGCTTTACACCTTAATATCTTTTGATACACACCACCTCATGACCTAAAACTTAAACCATATGATATTGGCACAAAAATAATCATATAAATGTGACCAAATCCTTTTTAAACTTCCACATGTGTTAATTTTGACATCATCAATCTGCTCACTCAACCTAACTTGCCAAGATGATTATGATAACCTAGATATTCATGACTACTCTGATGAATTCATTTCACTTCCATAATCACTTAAAGAACTCATAACACTAATAATGTATTTTTAACATGACCACACCATAAAAAACATCCATAAACCTACCTATCCAAGCACATATTGAAGAACCATGCAAAAACACTAAAGCATATTGAAGCACACTTTGTCATTATCATTATAACACACATGACACCTCATTAAAATACTTGGACACCTTAGAGACATCATTGAAAAATATCCAAAAATTTCCCCCTTTGTCATTTATGTCAACACCAATCACATTACTTATGCTCAAACTCTTTCTCTCTCTTCAAGCACTTTCTCCCCCTTTGACATAATGACAATGTGGACTCTTATTCTGATCTTGAGGACCTAAAAATACTTCAAGTACCAAAAATAGGAAATGAACACCTCTGAGAGATGATATAAAATCCCCCTAATAGTGTGCATACCTCTTCTTACCTTGAAATTCTCAAGCATGTTCCATAACTACACTCTTATTTGATCTTACTCTACTCTATGAAGACAAAACATACATGAATACCAAAAAATACTTTAACTCACCTTGAAAACATTAAGAGGGACTCCCATAAGTCACCTGAGCTTAGGCACCCTTTGAGCACCTTCATACCATCTCCAGCCATGAAAAAATTTCATACTTGCCTTCAAATTTTCTCTCACAAGCCACCTCCATGATCATCAATAGATGAACAAGCCAATCTTAAAATAGGAAAGATGCACAAAAAAAAATTAAAAAATCATTTAGGAATAACCATACCCTTGTCATTTGGATAAAATGACCAAAAACCACTCTTCTCTTCACTAGACTTGCCTAGAGGCCTAATAGCCCTACCTGAACCTTGCAATGCTCATATATTTCTATGTAGACACCTCTAATACTTGAAATTTCATATTTGAAGTACAATCATTTTCCCTCTCAATCATGCCAAAAATAATCATCCAAATATACCTCTGAACCATAGCTCCTTCACAAACCTACTTGCTGATTAGCCCTCCATTTACACAAATCCTCATCCATGGAAGACACCACACACTTTCAAATGACCGTAATGTTTTTTTTTTGACAACCCATTTGGCCATTTCAACATATTAAGAAGACTTAGACCTCAAATACTTAGGGAAGATGACTTACCACCATGAGTAAAAATGCTAGATTTACAAGAGAAACTCAATCAACTCACCACCTATCAATCAACACCATCACTTGAAACTTCTTTCACTCCTGGAGGTTACCAATACACACTTGAAGACCAACTTTTGAGCTTATAATCCTTTGAATGAACTAACATATGAAACCATCTTGAATATAATTATACACATCCTCCTCATACTCCATTCAACCTTAACTTTAGTCTTCATCATTTGACCAACCAATCTAAGCAACAAAATTTGACAAGTTCTTACCTTCAGGGCCAAAATCCTTAAACACACCTTGAGCACTTAAGCTTGATTATCCAAATGAAAGATGTCTACTATGAAGTATAGATAAAGACACTCTAACCCACAATGTCCTAGAATAATGTGAAATGGGAGTTTCTCACATCTCCTGTGTTACTTCCTTGATCCTATTCTAGCTATAGGATTGATTCTTATTCTTCTTATTATTAAGATTAAGATAAAAATCTTTCTCATCCACTAAAACATTCTCCTTCTCTTATAATATTGAATTGACAACACATGGAGACAACATAGATTCATGACATACCTTTTCAATTGAATAAAGAACCTCATCACTAGTCATTGACAACTCATGATCTTTGCATGAAACTTGCTCAAAAATAACAAGATATTCACTTGGATCCATACACACCTCAGAACTAGACTCAACTATCACCTTGGTCTTATTCTTGATCTTGGTCTCTTCATTCACAACATGAGCATACAATAAGATATTTTGACTATCTTTAACCTATGTAGCATTCTCCACCACAAAAAACAAACCACTTGGACCTGTAGACTCATCATGACTCAAAAATTCCACTATTAGTTTCCATGATTTAACTAGCCTTCTTTATTTCACTCTAGAATCCTGAAAGAACTTGTTTTAACCTAATAACCTTTTCTTGTAGAGCCTATCAATGTGACCAATCTTCTCACAGTTGTAGCAAACCACTCTTATTAAAAGAAACTCAGCTTGCCTTACTTTATTTGGACAATGTTTTTCAAAGTGTCCCAGATCATGACAATTAAATACTCAACCTTGGTCACACCACTTGATTGATGATTCCACTTATTTTGAGTAGGTCTTCTACACTCTATAGCCCTATGACCAAATTGATTTCAAGCATAATAATAACCATTAAATTTGGCATACCTCATAGCATTTGGTTGTCTAAACTGATTTATATTTATTCTACCAACATATTTATTCCATGACTTATTGTTGACCTTCAAGGTCTGATTGTCCTTGTTCACATTAGTCTTCACCTTGTCTTGAGTTACAATCTTTTGTTCTTTGTAAGCAAGTCTAATCTTATCACTAGCATGCTTTTGACTATTCATAATGTTGTCTAGATCACTTGATCTCTTTTCAAACCTCACAAATGACTTCACCTTACTATATGTCTTCTCTAACTCATCTTTCAATGACTCAATTTTAATCACATACCTTAAACACTCATCTTCTTTAGCTTTTAGGATTGTAGATAATATTTCCAATTGACAGCGGAGATGTTTGACTATACCTTCATGCTCCTTGGTGTCTTCATTCATTCTTTCCTAAAACACACTAAATTGATCCTCATAGTCCTTGATTTATGACTTCATATTCTTGTTAATCTTCTTCTCAATCTTTAGTTCTTCAAGAACATTCCTCAATTTAGTCTCATAGTCCTTCTTGTCTTCTTCATTATCTATATCATTCCAAGTAGACTCTTTGATATGAGGAACTTCCTTCTTATGGCATGAAGAGGACTTAATTTTAAATAGGACAATCATCTTCATGATCATACTCTGAGTCATTTCCTTCACCGTCATCTGATGTACTGCATCCTTCTTTGGTGTAGAGAGTCTTCTTGTCCTTGAAGGACTTCTTCTTGTTGTCATACTTTCTAAATCCTTTCTCCCTCTTATCAGACCTGAATGTATTCTTACCTTCATCTTGGACTTGAACATGCTCTTCATCATCATTATTCTTATTCTTATGAGGGAACTTGTTAGCAAAGTGTCCTACTTCTTCACAATTGAAATATTTGAAGGGTAGTTAACACTTATACTTCCATGAGCCTATTTTTAATTTACTTGTAAACAAAGATATTAGTTCATCATCAGATATCTCATCATACTTGAATCCATTACCTTGAGTTATCTTCTTCTTTGGCTTCATTTCTATCTTGAGTTCTACTTCCTTCTTTGGTGGTTTTTCCTCAATCTCTGAAAGACCACAAGTGATGTCATTCATTGCCTTAGAATTTCTCTTAGATAACTTCTTATCAGCTATACTAGTTGGAGGAGTGGGGAGGGATAAATATCCATCCACAATAGATTAACAAATATTAAACCCTAGTGACATGATGTAGGTATTCATCCCCACTCTCTAAAAATCATAATTAGACCCATTGAACATTGGTGCTTTCTTACTGGAAAATCCTCTTTACATTTTATGACTACCCATATTATACCTTGGATCACCTTCAAACTACCAATCCTTCACTAAAGAACCTACTCTGATACTAATTATTAGAAATACAATCACTAAGAGGGGGTTGAATTAGTGATGCAAGATATTTAATCCAATTCTAAATTCTTCAAACCCTTAATCATTCAACACATACATTCATGAGGCATACACACGATTCATAACAATGAACAAGAAAGATAATATAAGATTAATCACACAACACAATAATTATATGGGAAAACCTTATGGGGGATAAAACCCACTCTCAATCTTATAAACACATGGACTACTTTTACTATAAGTTGATTATAAACATGAGACTTTAGTAAAGCACCCACTTCACAAGAAACACCAACCCCTAAGGATGGACAAGCACCTATTTACCTAGATGTTGAGAACACACAAAAACACCTATGAAATGAACATCTCCTAAACTATGATTACCTACCAATCTGATGGAGATATAATGAATATTATTTCTCTTCAACCCTACTCACTCTCTCTAGCCTTCACACCCTCTCAATGAATCCAAAACCACTTTTTAGATCACTCTACACTTTTTCACACATACTCAATCACAAAAACTACAAAAAATTTATTATGATATCATAAATATGACCTATAGGTATGCACACAATCCTTAACCTATGTTGCTCTTCAATCCATCCATTAGGCACACTCACTCAATTAGCCCTTTATGCCTTCTCACTCAAATAACATCTTTTAGACTCATTAGGTATATTGAAATATTTATTCAACTACAACACCTTATCATACAAACATAATTAGATCTCCTTCTACCTCTTATGGTCCTTAATGACCTATTATATCTCTTCAAATGAGCTCTTTCCTTCTCTTAAAATCCCCAATTGCTTAACAACCCAAACAAGCCAATTTGGTCATCTCTTTATACCATACACTCACTAAAAAAACTAAGCACATTACATAATTTAAATAACACAAAATATCAATTATTACACATTACATATCCCAAATAACCCCTCCTATGTTGACCATGTTGGGTGAATATTTTGTCGTCAACTAACTGATGACAAAATGGGGATATCAGCCACAGCATCAGGGAGATTTACACCACGAGGAGTGTGGCTTTACCAGATCTAGACGAGGTAAATCTCTCCTCTCATCAAGGGGAGGTTCCCTATTAAAACTTATGTGCCAGATATATAATTAAGCAGAAAATAATACATGAGGGTGGTATAACAGCATCTACCTCTCTTTTTTCAGAGGTAATGTATGAAGAACAAAAGAGAAAAATTCCTGGTCTAAAGCTAACAACACTCCTCTTCTTTCAAGAATGGTATCAAACGAAGAGCAAGAGATCACCTGAAGTAACAAAGTCCACGAGAACGCTCACGCAAGTGAAAAGTCTTCCGTAGATTCTCTATAGATCCAAAACAAGTACAATCGTAGAGTGAAGTGAAGCACAAAGTCTTCACCTGAAACTACAAAAGATAATAGAATCACAAAGGTAAAAGCAGCACAAAGTCTATTTTCTACCTTCTAGAAGTGTCCTCAGATAATAATAACACACCCACTTTGCTTATTAAATCAGATAAACAAGATGTTACTAGGAAAAAGACATAAGAACTATTTCCTAAATAACACATATAATCTCAACACAAAGTCTGAAATAAACTGATTCTCATTTATTTAATCAAAATATGATTTACAAGTTTGAGCACAAAGTCTCAAAAGTTGCTTCAATTTCAGCAGAGTGTTTGCTATTGAATTTTCCAAGATCATTTTACAAATGAGGTCTCCACTATATATAGGGAGAAAATCCTCAAAAATAGAAAATAATAAAATATAAAATATCTTGGTCAAAGATGACTCATCTTTGACTTTTAGATATTTTCCAAAATATTTACATGTAATTACATATTACAAAATTGCATGCATTCTGCACAAAACAGAAATGCATAAGGATAGAAGAAGAGAAAGGGGAGAGAGAGAGTCAATTCTTGCTGCCAGACTTCTTCAGATGAGCATCATACATGGTGATCGATGCCTGAATTCCTACGCTGTTTGGTGCAACTGCATTCTTGAAGACGACTCTTGCTCTGATCAGTGCATCTTTCAATGCTGTGATGGCTTTAGAGTGGCCAGTTAACCTGGATTTCAAATTCTCCAAAGTTAACTGAGCATCCAAAATGCTGTCCACCGAAGTCATTGAGAAAGATGCTTTTTCAAAATATTTTCAGATCATCCCTTTGAAACCTTGAATCATTTCCTCTATCGAAAGGAACTGATGGTCCTTAGAGGTCAAGTTGCATGGCAGCTCTTCTAACTTGTTCAGCAGGCTCAGGTCACTCTTTTCACTAGCTTCCTTGAAAGCTTTGAGATCATCAATTAAGTCTTTGAGTACTTGAATTATGAAGACCATTGACTCCTTGATCTCAACATAGGAATCTTTATTGGGGATGACACCGATAGATATCAGGGTACTCTTTTTGAGATCTTTCATTTCCTTCCATCTACTGAGATCTTTCTCTAAGCTGTCAATTTATTGAGAAATAAGGGAGACAAAATCGTCTACCTGAGTTTTCAACCTCTTCATTTTACCTGTTCTTTTCACAACTTCTGATAGCAAAGAGACTCCCTGATTGTGCATTCTTTCAACATATTCCTCCATGACTTTCCCCTTTAAATAGGTCTTTTCAGCTTTCATAATGACTAAATCATCCACGAAAAAGGCCTCTGAAGTCACTGTCTCAGGCAGAATAGTGAACCTTCTGATCACTATTGTTAACTGCTCAGCTTTGGCTTTATAATAGTCCTTCATCTCCTTTTCTCTATCAAACTTTTGGACCATAATGTCCATTGCTGACTGAAGATCGCTCTTCACACCTTCGTGAGCAAATTTGCCAAGTTCAACACGAGAGATGGAATAACTGCTCATTTCAAAACCTTCAAGGGTTACGTCCTGAGGAGGCTTGGCAATTTCTAGAAAATTTTGCCCCTTTTCTTCGACCAACTTGGAGAGGATTTTTGGCCTCTTAGGAGCCCTTGCTTTTGCCAGCACTATCTTGCCAAAATCGAATTCATCCAAGGAGATGGCCATTTTCTTTCTTTTAGGCGTGAAAGCAGACATCCAAGGTGGGCGAGAAGTACCTGTTGTAACAATAGTTGCCTCTGTCGATGTCACTGTAGCAACTTCCACACTACTGGTGGTGACAGTAGTTGCAGTTGGAATAACTAGCAAAACTGTATCAACTACTGATTCTGGCTCAGGCGTAGGGCTCGGTGGTAGGTTGAAAGACAGAGATGATAGACTCGAAATGGACCTGAAAGAGCGAGGGGAACTTGCTGAAGAACCCTGAGGATCACCAAAAACAACCTTGGAAGGGGAAGCGGCTCCAGAAGAGGGAACACTGATTGGAGAGATAGGAGAAGCAGGTACCGCAGGAGATTGAGGGGGAGAAGCAGAGGCGCTCTGGATCGGCTGTGCTTGTTCTGACGAGATTGGAGACCCAACACCTGGTCATTCTGAAGGTTGATCCTGTGTCTTCATGGGTTGAGCCGTCTATGCCTCGGGGCTTTGGCCTTTGGTTCCTTCAGCTGCTATTTCAAGCTCTCGTGTGGACTTAGGCTTCTTGGACACAAAGATGATCCTAGGCTTGTGAGGCTTAAAAGGCGAAGGAACATCACCTTTGTTTTTTGTTCAATTTTTTGCCTTCCTCTTCAACTCTGCTTGGTATTCAGCCTCTAATTCTGTAATGAATTCTTTTAGGGTGATCCCCTTGGCTGCTAACCAATCATTGGTGTTAGCCAATATTAGTTCAAATCTTTTTCTCAGCGAGGTTAATTCTTTTTGAGACTATTGAATTGGAGGGAGAGGGGAACCAGCAACCTTTTCTATCAGATACCTACAGTTTATGATGTTCCCATCATCGATTAAACCAGAAGGGATCTCTGCAAGTCTGAGGTATTCTATCTGCTCTAGTGTGAGACGGCAATAGTCCATTTTTCTTATCTCATCGGCCGTCCTCAGGTCCACCCAGATATCCTCAATAATGGGTTTATGGAACTAAGTTTTTCTTCTGATCTTCTCTCTGACTCCCCTGTAGTCAAATTTCTCCCGTCTCTTGAATGGTTTGATGGTAACCATCTACATTTCTATTTCCATAACCCTAGCTTTGGTTGATGTAGCAACTAAAAACCTGCCAATCTGGATAAAGAATTTGAAACTGGGTCTCTTAAGTTCCATCTGCTTCGTGTGCACGACAACCAATTGTTGGCAAAGCTCCATTAGGACTAACCTGTCTAAAGGGAATTTGGGGAGCATATAAGGGTATCCTTGGTAAAAACCCACCTGAAGATAGCAAAATGTAGGGAACTAGAAGAACATGCAGCCATAACCATTCACTACCATCCAGGACCCGTCTGATATTCTCTTCTACTCCAGTTGAGGATCGAAGAGACACAAGAATATGGTGAAGAATGCGTCATTTACTTGCCTGAAATGATGTGTTGACCCTTAAAGCGTTAGCTGTGGATAGTATGAGTAGACCGGGGTGGTCTTTCTATCTCTCTCTATTGTCAAACTTGGGAAAGATCGCATTGCAGCAGCTATATAGACCAGGTACGAGGTCATGTAGAATTTGAAGGAGGTATGTACCCTGGTCAGTTGTTTGTGGATAGCATTGCTGATCTGTTCCCCCTAAAAAATGGTTTGCTTACCTTGAAAGATGATCTTAATGAATGGATACATCCATTCATGAAATTGTGAAGAGGACGGGAGGCCCCATACTCTACTGAGGAGGGTGATTAGGTCACTAACTTCTTTGATGAAATCACTTTTGGGAAAGCTTCTTAGCCATCTAGAGAGACCAGTCCTCGGGGTCTTTAGCCATTTATAGTTCATGACCTTCTTTGCCCTTTCTGGGTCTTTGTCATACTCATTTTGTGCATTTTTGAAGTCAATTTGGGTTACTTCAGTGGCTGGAGGACACAAAAAAACTTTGTCGATAAAATCGGGGTCCAACCGAATTATCATGCTGCCACTGGTGTCTGAGACCAGTCTGGTCTCTTTATTGTAAAAATGCCCACACTGGAGGAGAAATTACACATGATGTGCTGCTACCAGAAAGGCGGCCACCAGGTGGATGTTGCTCTCAACAATTCTTTTTATCCCAGTGCTGGGATTTGTTGCCTTAGTTTGCGCCAGGAATTTGGCCATGTCCACGTGGCTGATCTTGGTATCTCGAATGTCATCGACATTCGAGGTGACTGATGTGAGCAGAAAGATGCCCTGGTACTTATATTTTATGCTTTTCACCTTTGAGGGAGATGCTTTTGTCATAGAGGACAATCTTGATTGGATGGGAGCAGATGTATAAGAGCTCGCTGAAGGTGCTGTAGCCATGATCACAGATGAAAAGAGAGTGAGCGAGAGAGGGAGAGCACAATTTAAGTGACATGGGTTATTGGAGGTCACTTAAATAGGCCAGGTCTAGCAAAGGAGTGAAAAATGAGAAAGAAAAAGTGTGAAAGGGACAACTCAGAAAAAAAAATTCTGGGAGTTAGCTGAAAATTAAGAAAAAAATGCAGGGGTGGCAAAAATCGCCGCCCTTGCATAATTTGGAAGAAACAGCACAGGCGACAGAGATCACTGCCCTTGTAGGAAGAATGCAGGGGTGGCGATTTTCACCACCCTTATGGGAAGAATGCAGGGGCGGCAATTTTCGCTGCCCTTGCAGGAAGGATGCAAGGGAAATGCAGGGGCGGCAATTTTCGCTGCCCTTGCACTAAAGTTATAAAAATCATGCAGAGGTGGCAAAAATCACCGCCACTACATGGAAGTTATTAAAAAGTGCAGAGGTGGTGAAAATCACTGCCACTGTGCTGGTCAAGGGAAAAATGTGGAAGGGTGGCATTTTTCATCACCTTTGCACAAAAGATAAAAAAAAACAAGGGCGAAAAAAAATGCCACCCACATGAGGTCCCAACAAAAAAACCACAGGTAGGAGGGAGAAGAAAAAGAAATAAAACCATAACAACTAAAATACTAAGCTAAAACAAACAAAAAAATATGAAATAAACTTGAAAATGAATCCTACCTAAGAAAACGTGCATGCCACGAGGTTGAATCCATGAGTTGGTGCTTCAAAACGTCACTTGAGGCACTCAGATGCAAGAGGTAGGAGGAGAGGAGGAAGCAATGAGAAGAATGAGGCTCAAATCAGAATATATAGAGTGAAAAACCCACTCCAACAACCCGTTGCACATGGCCATTAATGCCTTGCATGAAAATCAAGACGTACAAGGGCGGCATTTTTTGCCATCCTTACATGTAGTCAGTCTATTTGCAGGGGTGGCGAAAATCACCGCCCTTGCAGGTCGGAGTGCAGGGGTGGCAAAAATTACCGCCCTTGCAAGAAACGTGTAGAGGCGGTGAAAATCGCCGCCCTTGCACAAAAATAAGGGAAATGTAGAGGTGGCATTTTTCGCCGCCCTCACACAGAAAAATAAAAAAGAGACCAACTCTGAAAGGAGAAAAAAGGGGAAGGGAAAACTTGGCTTAGACGAGATAGTAACCAATCCTCGTTCTGAGGCCAAGATGAAAATGAATTATAAAATTCGTATCAAAAAATGAACTTAGAGAGATAAAAGATGAAACAGACAAGTTTCATAGGGAGTTGTTTTCAAAAATGAGCTAAGCTGATTTTGGAAACAACAGCTAGCTCCTGTTGGGGAACTTCCATTTAATCGAATTGATTAGCGAAAGCAGAATCCAGTCTCTAAGTGCCTTCATCCAAGCCATTGGGTTATGAAGTCAAGCGAAAAACGAGAAAGAAAAATAGACAAAACATAAGAACTGTACATATTTTACAAATAGACTCATCCGAGCTTCAAGAGTTGAAAAGCTTTAGATGCTACCCACTGTGAGGTAGTGTAAATGGTGTTCCATCTTTATATTCCAGCAAAAAGCTGGCCTCACCACAGAGCTGTCAAATGGTGAATGGACCCCTCCACAGTGAGTCAAATTTACCGTGCATCCCTTTTGGTTCTCGTCGCTTGTCCCATAACAAGACTTGATCTCTGACTTGGAAGACACACTCTAGCTCTCTTATCAAAAAGTACTTTCACCTGATGCTGATGTTCTTTGATCTGATCCACCACCATAACTCATTCGTTTAGCTCGGTCAGACACATGATCTACTTGTCAATTGAGCTTTCGAAGGTTGAGTCTTTGATTGCTCTAGTTAATCTGAGTGCTAGTAGTTCAAGGGTGATGGGAATTTTTGCATTTCGTCCATATAGGAGTTGGAAAGGTGACATACCTATAGCTCTTTTGGGTGTTATCTTGTCGGTCTATAAAGCATCATATAAAGCTTTGTGCCATGTTCTCTGATTGTCATCCACCAACTTCCTGATAATGGTGACCAAGTTCCTGTTACTTGATTCTGCTTGTCTATTTCTTTGAGGGAAATAATTTGAAGTGTGAGATAAGGTAATCCCATAATGGAAACAAAATTGAGTAATTTCATGCGACAAAAAATAGGCCACATTATCTGTCACAATTTTTAGTGGAACCCCAAACTTGGAGATGATATTTTCTTTGAGAAAGTTGCATACTACTTCAGATGTAGCATGCTTGGTTAGTATGGCCTCCACCCACTTAGTAAAATAATCTGTCACGGTGAGGACATAATCATGTCCGGCACTTGAAGATAGGTTAACTGCACCAATGAAATCAATACCCCACTGCTGAAATGGTTCCTCGATCACAACTGGTTTGAGGGGCAAAGTAGGTAGCTTAGGCTTTCCAACGAATTGCTGACACAGCTTACACCTACGCACCCATTTGTAAGCATCCTAAAAAAGTGTGGGCCAATAGTACCTTGCTCATAGAATTTTGTGTGCCGTCACCAGTGTGGAGAAGTGTCCTCCACAGGCCAAATTGTAGAAAGATTCTAAAAGTCTATCTTGTTGAGCTTTGTCAACACAATGAAGAAATGCCCCATCCAGGTTTTTCTTGTAAAGACCATTGTCCCACAGAACATAACCAACTGATTTCAATTTAACATTCCATTTTTCTTTAAAATAAAGATGAGCAGGACACTCACCATATGTTAGGAAATGAGCAATGTTACAATACCACTCATCAGTAGTGGCGATAAAGAAAACTGTGGGTACGCTTTTGATATCTTGGTTCTTCACTTTTTACTCCGTCTGGAATGTTGTTGGCGATCAATTGGCAGAGACCCCTTCCTCGTACAAGCTTGGTTGGTTTGATGTCTAGATCAAATTCTTGAGTTTTGACAATCCAGTTACCTCTCTTTGTACGAAACTCTTACTGAGTCAATAGATTTTATTGTTGTATCTGGTATGAGAACTTCGGTGTGAGAATTCAGGATATAAAACTTGAAATGCTTGACAGCCTTGACCACAGCGTATGCATGTTTCTCCATAAGGGAATATTTCAATTCGTGATTTTTGAGTGGGCAACTCATGAATGAAATAGGAGATTCTACATTTTTTTAATTTAGTTGAACCAAAATAGCTGATAGTGTATGCTCAGAGGCATAACTATATATCTTGAAACCTTTAGTATAGTATAGACAGACCAAGACTGGTGCCCGAGCAATTACTTCTTTAATTTCTTTGAATGCTGATTTGCCCTCAGTAGTCCACCTAAATGTGGCATTGCTCTTCATCATGTTCAGAATGTGACAGGTTTTCTCAGCAAATTCAGGAACAAATCTCCTAAAGAAATTCACCTTTCCAAAGAAAGAATGAACTACGGTCTTGCTGGTAGGCAGAGTAAGTTCTTGGATGGACCTAACTCTTTCTGAATCAATTCTGATGCCTTCTCAGGACACTATGTGTCTGAGAAGTTTCCCTTCAGTCACTCTGAAGATGGATTTCTTTGAGTTTAATGAGATGCCATTTTGACGGCAACGCTCCAGTACCTTTTACAAATAGTGAACATGCTCAGAACACTGTTTTAAAAATACCATTAGATCATCTAGGTACACTACAATGAATTTTCCCAACACATCTTTGAAAGCAAGATCCATGGCCCTTTGAAAAGTGGTGCCTGCATTTATCAGACTGAAAGGCATCCTGCCATAAGCGAAAGTGCCTCAGGGTGTGGTGAATGCTGTCTTGTGTTGATCTGCTTTTCCGACCTCAACTTGATTGTACCCCAAAAAATTGTCAAGCATTGATAACATTTCTGAACCTGTTACCATCTGTAAGACTTGATCCATAATGGGAAGGGGGGTAGTTATCTTTTAAGGATAACTGATTCAAGTTCCTAAAATCTACACAAATTCAAATCTCACCATTTTTCTTTCTGACGGGTACTATGTTAGTAACCCATGTTGAGTGATGGATTGGAAAAATTATCTGAGCATCCAGCATCTTTTGTATCTCAGCTAAAATAGTACCTGAGATTTTTGGATTATATTGCCTGGATTTCTATTTGTAAGGCACAGAGTTAGCTTTCAGGGGGATGTCATGACAGATGTCATGTGGCCTAAGAGATTTCAAGTCATCGTAAGAATAGGCCAACACATCCCTATATTGGTGGAGTAAACTAGCAAGCTCAAACCTTTCTTTGGAAGTGCAACATTTCTCAATGTTTACCATCTTAGGATCATGCTTGGTCCCCAAGTTGACTTGATCAAAATCTTGAAAAGAATTTGAATCTGTTCGTTGTTGTTTGACAAACCTGTCATGGTTATCAAACAGCTTTTCTAGGGAAACCAAACCTTTGGGAATTTTATTCCCCTTGAGTGGTAGAAAATCCTCATCTATATGGACCTGGGTTTCAGGGGTTAATCCACACTCCCGGGGCTCACTACCTTCAAAACATAGTTGTTTGAAAGTGTCCTTTTGCTCCAAGAAGGTGATGATTTGATCATCATTGTTAAACACTTGCCAGTGGTCGGCATTATCTGGTACATTGGTCAGAAAACCAGGTCAATAGTATACTTATCTCCCTTAAAATTTGGGTGGGGAATCAAGAGGGTGGCAGAAATAGCCAATGCATCTACTCGATCATTGAATTCCCTTAGAACGGCAGAGATATTGAAGGCATCAAATTTTTCGATCTGATCCCATATCAGATTGCGGTAATGGTGCAACCTCTCATTCTTGGTCTGATAGAGGTTCCTTACCTGACAAACTATCAACTCAGCGTCTCCTTTAGCATGGAGTTTCCTAATGCCCTTTTCTTTGGCAGCCTGTAGTCCAAGCAATAGGGATTCATATTCGGCCGTGTTGTTAGTATTGTTGAATTGTAATTTGTAGGAAAAAGGGGTAATCTCTCCCTGATGGGATACCAACAAAATTCTGGCTCCTGATCCAGTAGAAGAGCAACTGTCGTTGAACTCCAAGGTCCATAACTCATTAGGTATTACTTTTTCCATAAAATTTTTTCCATTTTGGGAAAAGGGTTGTTTCATGTGTTCATTTTGCTTGGGCATTCCACCCTTTGCGTTAGCTGAAACCAAACCCAAATCACCACCCATAGGAGTTTCATCTAATGCACCGTGGATCTCATCTGTGGATAAGAAATAAGTGTCCATGCCTGAAGACTCAAATAAAATTTGAGCTTCAGGTGCTGCGGAACGGGTAACTACATACCTGGCTTCTTTTTCAGGAAGCAATTTCTTCATGATGCCATGAACTGGAATCCTTGCTTCTGATAGGTCCATGCTTAACTCACCCCCAACATCCTTACAGAAATTTTGCCCAAGTAGGATGCTGTAAGATGCTGGAACATCGGCTTCTAGAACCGTCATTTTTATCCGCTTTTCCGAAAAAGCTGCAAAGGCGTATTGGGCATCTTTTATTTGGCCAAGGAGGGGAACCTGCTTGTTTTCCATGGAAAAACACCTCCCAAAAGTTTTGGTCAAAATTAGGCCGAGAGAATCTGCCACTTTTGCAGGCATGACATTATCTGAAGCCCCAGAGTCTATAATACAATTACTCAATTTGTAGCCATTTATAAGTAGGGAAACATAGAAAGGTTCTATTTTCTCAGGAGCGATAGGAAGAGTCACAACTAGATTGTTTTGGGCTGGTTTGTCTTTGGGGAGATTGGGAACAACTTTCAAAGAATCTTGTCCTACAGGGACAGCTTTATTTTTAACATACTCTACTAACCTATCAAACTGTTCTGGGTTAGCTCTTAAATACTCAACCTCTGTCATCTGAATCTTAGTCTTTCTAGCATGATCAATTATATCAAATGATTGAAAAGAAGTTGCAATAGAAGAAGAAATTCCATCATCAGAGGCTTTGAAGGGTACTCCACTGGCCTGAGTAGCAGAAGAGGGGGATATTGGGTGATTGAGAGTATTTACTTTTTTATGAGTTACCTGATTTTTTGATTGCGGAGGTAATGGAGTCCTGCATTTGGCAATAGAAACTGATGGCCGGGGTTCTTCATCTACCTTTCCTCTGTCAGTTTGTGAAGCTGACTGATTTTGAGATCTAGTAAAAATAGCGTAAGTTCCCTCTGAATCTTTCCCTTTACTCCCAGCTTCATTTTGGTAATCTAAGAAACCGATATTAGAGTCGCCAGCTAATTCCTCATCCTGTTCATCAAAGAGGTTAGCATTTTCTTGTTGGTCTAGCTGTGGTTGAAAGGAGTTGTCGTGCTCAGCCTCTAGGTATCTGACCACTGAATTGGCAGGTGCTGCTTCAATGGCTAATCTTCCTGAAGGGGGAGGTAGGCGGTTTGATTGCCCTTGGGTTTGGGCAGTATTACCTTGATATTGCTGATTCTGGAATGTCCTTTTGGGTGCATCTCGATAAGTAGGAGTGGACGTACCTTGGGCAATTTGTCTTTTCAAAGCTATTAGTTCATTTGTTAATTTTTGCACCATAAGATCTGTAGTGCCCGTGGAAGAGCTTTCAACAGATGAAGGGAATTTATTTTTACTAGAATCTTTCCTGATCTTGCTTGCCAAGATAAGATCGTCTTCAATCTCAGTAGCCAAACCTTGAGCCAAGACTAGGTCCATAGGGCCATCTCATCTCAATAAGAAACTTACTTCGGAAAGCTGTGAGTTGATGAAAAAACACTTGAGATTTTTTGGTGTGGGCTGAGCCACAGTCGGAATCCAGTTTCTCAACTTGTTGAATTTAGCTATGAAATCCCTCATGGATTCCTGGGATTCTTTTTTCAATTGTGTCAGCTGCGCTAACAAAGTGTGCGCATTCTCAGCGAGTTTAAATCTAGCTTCGAATTTGGACTTGAGCGTATCCCAGCTTGTTACTGACCCAGCCTGCAGGTGATAAAACCAATCCACGAAAGCTCATTTTAAAGTTTCCACAAAGAGTCTTACTGCCACATCTTCAAATTCGACCCCAATTATGCCACATGCTATGGAGAAGGCGGAAATATGTTCGTCAGGATGAACCTTCCCATCACCAAAAAACTTAGAATTTTTTTTTCTAGAACTATGAAGTAGTTCATGCAGAGGTGGGGTCAAGTTAAGAGGGTTGAAGGAATTACCCCATGGGCCTTGAGCCATTATGATAAGGGGATTAAAAGGTGGGATAACAAACCTTGGTGGAGTGTTTATAGGTAGGCAGTGATTAACAACAGAAAAAGGAGTTCTACCTTGTGTTGGTGACCTGACAAGGCTAGAAGGAAAACTCCTAGACCGTCGAAGAGAAGCTGATGGAGGAAACAGATCAAAATTACTCTGTTGCACCAACTCAAACACAGGGTCAACAACGCCTTTAGATCTCTGACTTCTAGTATAGCGTGGAGTTGCCAAGTTTTTAAAACAAAAATGAGACCAAAACTATTTCAAATTGAAGCTTGAGGCTTTAAAATGCACGTTCTTCCCAGCGGCTCTGGTTTTGCAGACCAGATAATGTAACATAGGTAGGTGGTAAGGCTAGAATGATAATGGGTAAGATATAGAAAAAAGTTGCCAGACTATGCAATGGAGAAGGGTAGGGACTGCTTCAATTTGAAACTTGAGGTTTCAGACTGCACATTCGTTCCCCAACGGAGTCGCCAAAAACTGTTGGGTGAATATTTTGTCGTCAACTAACTGATGACAAAATGGGGATATCAGCCACAGCATAAGGGAGATTTACACCACGAGGAGTGTGGCTTTACCATATCTAGACGAGGTAAATCTCTCCTCTCATCAAGGGGAGGTTCCCTATTAAAACTTACGTGTCAGATATATAATTAAGCAGAAAATAACACATGAGGGTGGTATAACATCATCTACCTCTCTTTTTTTAAAGGTAATGTATGAACAACAAAAGAGGAAAATTCCTGGTCTAAAGCTAACAACACTCCTCTTCTTTCAGGAATGGTATCAAATGAAGAGCAAGAGATCACCTGAAGTAACAAAGTCCACGAGAACGCTCACGCAAGCGGAAAGTCTTCTGTAGATTCTCTACAGATCTGAAACAAGTACAACCGTAGAGTGAAGTGAAGCATAAAGTCTTCACTTGAAACTAAAAAATATAATAGAATCACAAAGGTAAAAGCAGCACAAAGTCTATTTTCTACCTTCTAGAAGCACCCTTAGATAATAATAACACACCCACTTTGCTTATTAAATCAGATAAACAAAATGTTACCAGGAAAAAGACATAAAAACTATTTCCTAAATAACACATATAATCTCAACACAAAGTTTGAAATAAACTGCTTCTCATTTATTTAATCAAAATATGATTTACAAGTTTGAGCACAAAGTCTCAAAAGTTGCTTCAATTTCAGCAGTGTTTGCTATTGAATTTTCCAAGATCATTTTACAAATGAGGTCTCCACTATATATAGGGAGAAAATCCTCAAAAACAAAAAATAATAAAATATAAAATATCTTGGTCAAAGATGACTCATCTTTGACTTTTAGATATTTTTCAAAATATTTACATGTAATTACATATTACAAAATTGCATGCATTCTGCACAAAACAGAAATGCATAAGGATAGAAGAAGAGAAAGGGGAGAGAGAGAGTCAATTCTTGCTGCCAGACTTCTTCAGATAAGCATCGTACATGGTGATCGATGCCTGAATTCCTACGCTGTTTGGTGCAACTGCGTTCTTGAAGATGACTCTTGCTCTGATCAGTGCGTCTTTCAATGCTGTGATGGCTTTAGAGTGGCCAGTTAACCTGGATTTCAAATTCTCCAAAGTTAACTGAGCATCCAAAATGCTGTCCACCGAAGTCATTGAGAAAGATGCTTTTTCAAAATATTTTCAGATCATCCCTTTGAAACCTTGAATCATTTCCTCTATCGAAAGGAACTGATGGTCCTTAGAGGTCAAGTTGCATGGCAGCTCTTCTAACTTGTTCAGCAGGCTCAGGTCACTCTTTTCACTAGCTTCCTTGAAAGCTTTGAGATCATCAATTAAGTCTTTGAGTACCTGAATTATGAAGACCATTGACTCCTTGATCTCAACATAGGAATCTTTGTTGGGGATGACACCGATAGATATCAGGGTACTCTTTTTGAGATCTTTCATTTCCTTCCATCTACTGAGATCTTTCTCTAAGCTGTCAATTTCTTGAGAAATAAGGGAGACAAAATCGTCTACCTGAGTTTTCAACCTCTTCATTTTACCTGTTCTTTTCACAACTTCTGATATCAAAGAGACTCCCTGATTTTGCATTCTTTCAACATATTCCTCCATGACTTTCCCCTTTAAATAGGTCTTTTTAGCTTTCATAATGACTAAATCATCCACGAAAAAGGCCTCTGAAGTCACTGTCTCAAGCAGAATAGTGAACCTTCTGATCACTATTGTTAACTGCTCAGCTTTGGCTTTATAATAGTCCTTCATCTCCTTTTCTCTATCAAACTTTTGGACCATAATGTCCATTGCTGACTGAAGATCGCTCTTCACACCTTTGTGAGCAAATTTGCCAAGTTCAACACGAGAGATGAAATAACTGCTCATTTCAAAACCTTCAAGGGTTACGTCCTGAGGAGGCTTGGCAATTTCTAGAAAATTTTGCCCCTTTTCTTCGACCAACTTGGAGAGGATTTTTGGCCTCTTAGGAGCCCTTGCTTTTGCCAGCACTATCTTGCCAAAATTTAATTCATCTAGGGAGATGGCCATTTTCTTTCTTTTAGTCGTGAAAGCAGACATCCAAGGTGGGAGAGAAGTACCTATTGTAACAATAGCTGCCTCTACTAGTGTCACTATAGTAGCTTCCACACTACTGGTGGTAACAGTAGTTGCAATTGGAGTAACTGGCAAAACTGTATCAACTACTGATTCTGGCTCAAGCGCAGGGCTCGGTGGCAGGTTGAAAGACAAAGATGATAGACTCGGAATGGACCCAGAAGAGTGAGGGGAACTTGCTAAAGGACCCTGAGGATCACCAAAAACAACCCTAGAAGGGGAAGCGACTCTAGAAGAGGGAACACTGATTGGAGAGATAGGAGAAGTGGGTATTATAGGAGATTGAGGGGGAGAAGGAGAGGTACTCTAAATCGGCTGTGTTTGTCCCAATGAGATTGGAGACCCAACACTTGGTCATTCTGAAGGTTGATCCTATGTCTTCATGGGTTGAGCCATCTGTGCCTTAGGGATTTGGCCTTTGGTTATTTCAGTTGCTATTTTAGGCTCTCGTGTGGACTTAGGCTTCTTGGACACAGATGATCCTAGGCTTGTGAGGCTTAGAAGGCGAAGGAACGTCACCTTTGTTTTTTGTTCAGTTTTCTGCCTTCCTCTTCAACTCTGCTTGGTATTCAGCCTCTGATCCTGTAATGAATTCTTATAGGGTGATCCCCTTGGCTGCTAACCAATCATTGGTGTTAGCCAATATTGGTTCAAATCTTTTTCTCAGTGAGGTCAATTCCTTTTGAGACCATTGAATTGGAGGGAGAGGGGAACCAACAACCTTTTCTATCAGATACCTGTTGTTTATGATGTTTCCATCATCGATTAAACCAGAAGAGATCTCTGCAAGTTCAAGATATTCTATCTGCTCTAGTGTGAGACAACAATAGTCCATTTTTCTTATCTCATCGGCCATCCTCAGGTCCACCTAGATATCCTCAATCATGGGTTCGTGGAACTTAGTTTTTCTTTTGATCTTCTCTCTGACTCCCCTATAGTCAAATTTCTCCCGTCTCTTAAATGGTTTGATGGTAACCATCTGCATTTCTGTTTCCATAACCTTGGCTTTGGTTGATGTAGCAACTAAAAACCTGCCAATCTAGATAGGGAACTTGAAATCGGGTCTCTTAACTTCTATCTGCTTCATGTGCATGACAACCAGTTGTTGGCAAAGCTCCATTAGGACTAACCTATTTGAAGGGAATTTGGGGAGCATATAAGGGTATCCTTGGTAAAAACCCACCCAAAAATAGCAAAATATAGGGAACTGGAGGAACTTGCAGCCATAACCGTTCACTACCATCCAAGCCTCGTCTGATATTCTCTTCTGCTCCAGCTGAGGATCGAAGAGACACAAGAATACGGTGAAGAATGCATTATTTACTCGCTTGAAATGATGTGTTGACCCTTAAAGCGTCAGCTGTGGATAGTATGAGTAGACCAGAGTGGTCTTTCTATCTCCCTCTATTGTCAAACCTGGGAAAGATTGCATTACAGCAGCTATATAGACCAGGTACGAGGTCATGTAGAATTTGAAGGAGGTTTGTACCCTAGTCAGTTGTTTGTGGATAGCGTTGCTGATCTGTTCCCCCCAAAAGATGGTTTGCTTACCTTGAAGGATGATCTTAATGAATGGATACATCCATTCATGGAATTGTGAAGAGGATGGGAGGCCCCGTACTCTACTGAGGAGGGTGATTAGGTCACCAACTTCTTTGATGAAATCACTTTTGGGAAAGCTTTTCAGCCATCTAGAGAGACTGGTCCTCGAGGTCTTTAGCCATTTATAGTTCATGACCTTCTTTGCCCTTTCTGGGTCTTTGTCATACTCCTTTTGTGCATTTTTGAATTCAATTTGGGTTACTTCGGTGGCTGGAGGACATAGGAAAACTTTGTCAATAAAATTGGGGTCCAACCGAATTATCATGCTGCCACTGGCGTCTGAGACCGATCTGGTCTCTTTGTTGTAAAAATGCTCACATTGGAGGACAAATTCTGCATGATGTGCTGCTACCGAAAAGGCGACCACTAGGTGGATGTTGCTCTCAATAATTCTTTTTATCCCAGTGCTGGGATTTGTTGCCTTGGTTCATGTCAGGAATTTGGCCATGTCCACGTGGCCGATCTCGATATCTCGAATGTCATCGACATTCAAGGTGACTGATGTGAGCGGGAAGACGCCCTGGTACTTGTATTTCATGTTTTTTGCCTTTGAGGGAGATGCTTCCCTCATAGAGGACAATCTTGATTGGATGGGAGTAGATGTACAAGAGCTCGCTGAAGGTGTTATAGCCATGATCACAGACAAAAGGAGAGTGAGTGAGAGAGGGAGAGCACAATTTAAGTGACATGGGTTACTGGAGGTCACTTAAATAGGCTAGGTCTAGCAAAAGAGTGAAAAATGAGGAAAAAAAAGCATGAAAGGGACAACTCGGAAAAAAATTTGGGAGTTAGCTAAAAATTAAGAAAAAAATGCAGGGGCAGCGAAAATTGTCGCCCTTGCATAATTTGGAAGAAACAGCAAAGGCGGCAGAGATCACCGCCCTTGCAGGAAGAATGCAGGGGCGGCGATTTTCACCGCCCTTGCGGGAAGAATGCAGGGGTGGAAATTTTTGCCGCCCTTGCGAGAAGGATGCAGGGGAAATGCAGGGGTGGTGATTTTTTTTGCCCTTGCACTAAAGTTATAAAAGTCATGCAGAGGCAGCAAAAATTGCCGCCACTGCACGGAAGTTATTAAAAAGTGCAGAGGCGGCGAAAATCGCCACCACTGCGCTGGTCAAGGGAAAAACATGGAAGGGCGGCATTTTTCATTGCCTTTGCACGAAAGATAAAAAAAAACATGGGCGACAAAAAATATCGCCCATATGAGGTCCCAGCGAAAAAACCATGGGTAGGAGGGAGAAGAAAAAGAAATAAAACCATAACAACTAAAAGACTAGCTAAAACAAACAAAAAAAACATGAAATAAACTTGAAAATGAACCCTACCTAAGAAAACGTGCATGCCACAAGGTTGGATCCGTGAGTTGGTGCTTCAAAACGTCACTTGAGTCGCTCAGGTGCAAGAGGTAGGAGGAGAGGAGGAAGCAATGAGAAAAATGAGGCTCAAATCGGAATATATAGGGTGAAAAACCCACCCCAACAACCTGTCACGTGCGGCCATTAATGCCTTGTACAGAAATCGAGACGTGTAAGGGCAGCATTTTTCACCGCCCTTGCATGTAGTCGGTCTATTTGCAGGGGCAGCGAAAATCGCCGCCCTTGCAGGTCGGAGTGCAGGGGCGGTGAAAATCGTCGCCCTTACAGGAAACGTGCAGAGGCGGTGAAAATTGCTGCCCTTGCACAAAAATAAGGGAAATGCAGAGGCGACATTTTTCGCTGCCCTCGCATAGAAAAATAAAAAAGAGACCAACTCTGGAAGGAGAAAAAAGGGGAAGGGAAAACTTGGCTTAGATGAGATAGTAACCACTCTTCGTTCTGAGGCCAAGACAAAAATGAATTATAAAATTCGTATCGAAAAATGAACTTAGAGAGACAAAAGACGAAACGGATAAGTTTCGTAGGGGGTTGTTTTCAAAAATGAGCTAAGCTGATTTTGGAAACAACAGACCATAGCACCATGGGTCACCCTTTGGTAGCTACACCTTTCAATTAAGCCTTAGAAGCCCTTTTAGGTCTCATGGAGACTTATTCATCCCTTTATCACTTCATCAAGAAAAATAAGAACAAAATAAAAATTAAAAATGAAAAGGTTCACTCCAAATGAGCCCTAAGACACCTTTAAGTGATTATATTCATCACTACTCACCTCTACATATGTAAAACCTACTCAAACATTAGCCTTGTATACAAGAACATTATGAAGGAATAAATAGTCAACTTATAAGCATATGTTCATATTAAATATGGATTTATAAAACCTATGAAAACCATAAATATGGTCCTCATGGATTCTAAAACACTCTCCAATTTATAATTCACCTTGAAACATCAATACAAACACAAACATCCTTTTCGGGTCACTTACAGAAGAAGGTCAAACCTACAATCAACTTTGGATATAAATAAATAAAATTTTACTGACATTAAAACCTTATAATAAATTTTTATGGATATCCCTTGGAGTCATTTACAACTTTTCTTTTTATGCCACCTTCAAATTCATCCCACATCCAAAGATATAAGCAAAATAATTAACACTAGTTTTCCTTTGTTAATTTAAAAATTCAAATTTCAATAGTCACTATTTAATGCAAGAGCTTCAAACACATGTATTCATTTGGTTCCCCCTATAAAATTTATAAAATTCACTCTCTAAATCTCCTCAAGATTCTCCTATCCTTGACTTTGTGCTTGTTGTTAATATTTGATTTGAGCTTCCAAGATTGTGACACTTGGCATCCCCATGTGCCTTTTGTGTACCCTACTATTAGTTTCCATTTAGTTAATGATATTATGCCACTTGGAAGCCCCACATGAATATTATGATTACTGAATTATTTACTCAATTTTCACCATTGATCTCCATCTACTCAGTTGAATGTATGCTATGGATCTTTGATTTGTATGATGAAATGTTTGTCATTGATCTACTACCAATTCACCATGATTGTGACACATGGCACCATCACATTCAGTATAAATATCCTTTGATTTAATTCTTACAATTATATCTCCATCTAAATGATTGAATGTTCATCGTATATCTTTGATATTAAAATTTTTGCTAAGTATGGAAACTAGTGAAATCTACCTAGGAGGCCAACTTTACACCTTGTTATCTTTTTCTACACACCACCTCATAACCTAAAACTTGGAACATACGATATTGGAAAAAAAATTATAATAATCATGTGACCAAATCCTTCTAACACTACCACATGTGTGAATTCTAATGTCATCAATTTGCTCATTTAGCCTGATTTACCAAGATGACTAGGAGAACCTAGAGATTCATATGACTACTCTGATGAATTCCTTTCACTTCCACAAGCACTCAAAGTACTCATAACATCCCATAGGGTCTCTGTAACATGACCACACCATCAATAACATCTATCAACGTACCTATCCAAGCACATACTAAATAACCATGTAAAAACATTGAAGCACATTGAATCACACTTTGCCATTATCATTATAACACACATGACACCTCATCAACATATTTGGCCACCTTGGAGACATCATTGAAAACTCTCCAAAAAATTTCCCACTATGCATTCCATAATTTTTTTCACCAAATATCATACCCTATAAGAGGTTTTTAAATCATAATCTAATATTTCAGCAACATTAAAATACCTCTAGGCCTATGGGTTGTCTATAGTAGAGGTAGACCTCTACATTTAAAGGCTAGCTCCCTATATTGACTCTTAAGTGCTTATCACCTACACTAACTAAATTATTATATGAAAATATTTAGAAATATGCATATGAGTAAACTATTCTAAGGGGGTGATACACCAAAAACATCACCATAAGATCATCACACTCTTGTACTAAAAGGCATAACCTATAACAGTAAATGTAAGAGAACTAGAGATCAATTACAGATAATAATTCTACTTGTATACTTTAAAATAGATGTATACACTTAAAAACACTTCATGTGACCTACTAGAGTGTAACAAATTGCATCAAACATGGAAGGATTGAGAGAAAGCAAGGATGGACATCTATCACTTGACTATTCACTATACATATCTTCACACACTTTGAAACGATAGTTCATGAACTAAAAACTAGATTGCATGTATTATTAAAAGGCAAAGTAAAACATCAAACTATCAAGGCTTTTCCATACCAGGTGTGGAATTAGCATACAAGAGCCAAAAAGGCTTGCATTTATAGAATGTGTGAGAGAAGAGAGAAAAATGAATCTCAAGAGTCATAAGAACAAGTATAAAGCTGAGAGAGAGAGAGAGAGAGAGAGAGAGAGAGAGTTGAATTTTGAGGATAATGGAGTATGAAATGGACCATGAAATGTCTCTTTGGACAAATTTCCCTCAAAAACATTAAACTCCCCAAAACTAGCATAGGACCCTTCAACTACCTTCTTAGAAATTGGCTTCATCATTAGGCCTCTTGATAATTTAAAAGTTTATTAAGGAGAGGTGAAACATGTGCAATATCAAGGAGGGGTTAAAAACAAGCTTCAACAGTCCTTAGATGTGTCCATAATCATTGGTATTATTTTGAACACTTGTTCTCACCATCTACAGTCACCATCACTAGCTTTACAGGTCTATCTTCACATTTGGCATCAAAATGGCATTTAGTTTCTCAATATAATACATATAAGGGGTGATATGACACTTAAAAATAGTATCCTTTCTTTCCAATCCATCAAGAATGCATCCCAATTGGGCTTATCACTTTCTCACTTGGTGGTCACCCTTCATTCACATTATTTTCCACAAATTTCCTTAAGTGAGATACCTAGAAGAGGTGTTTGTGTGCTTGTATAAAGTAATCAATGGGAATGAAGAGTTATATTAGGTCCTAATTAACATTCCCAATTTTTTCTCATCCTTCAAATCTCTTCTCAACCTACAAAACACATAAAGTTTGTTAAGAAATCCTATTTTTTACCCTCTCTGTATAAGTAGGGTACCAAATAAATGGATGGGATGGACCTTGAGAGAGTATTATTCAATCCCAAAGTAATTTTTAGGTCATACTATCCCTATTTAATTCATCTTTACTCAATTTGTTCCCATCAGGTCTCAGGTAAGGGTTTTGGAGGGTTTTAGGTGGTTTTGAATCTTAAGGATTGTTCATACAATCCTAATGTTGAAACCTTAAACTAATTTTTCTAAAATAATTTTAGGGACCCTCTTCAACATCTAATAACTCCTTGGGCCTCCATGATAAGTGTTCATACTATTGTGAGCTCTTGAAGTTAGGTTCTTAAACTTAGGAGTGTATTCTAGGTGGGTCTAAGGTGTCTTTTAAGCCAAAATGAATTTTATGTGATATATAATATAAATCATAGGTTTAAAACAACCTCATACCTCCCTTTAAGGTCATACCATATGTGAGAAGGTTCATTTGGCCCTAGAAGTGGTATTGAGACCATATTAGGGATTTAGGCCTAATTGTGTCCCTGCATGTTTAGGTCATCCTATTTTATTTCTCAGTATTGTGAGGCTTATTTCATTTTTTTCATGATTAAAAAAACTCCCTGAACACTTATACAATGTCTCAATAGTTCCCAACCCATCTCCTTATCATCTCCATACTCAACCTACAGTTTTGCCTCTCTAGGATTTCTCTCTATCTAAGATAGAACATAGGGTATTTACCTTGTTACCTCAATAAAAATTAATATATTAGAGGATAAAATATTTATTTAGTTACTTATGTACCAATTTTTATAGTTATATTATACTCATAGACCCTTCAACTCTTTAGAAACCTCAAAATAGGCTTTTCAAACTTACTGATTGTGTATGGATGATGAACATGGCTGTAAGTGTGCATTGGAAATTGGTCCTTATCCTATTCCATTGATATAATTACTACATGAGATGATAATCACAACTTTTAGATTGGTCTTAGTCACATCCACCATCCTAACTTCTACCAACTCCTCAAGTACACTCTCCATGACTAGGCTTAGTTTGTAGAGTATGTGATTGTGTTATTTACTCAAGAAAAAGACATTCTTGTAGGTGTTACTCAATGTTATACTTTGTGTCTCATTCCCTAATACCTCATTTAAGTCATTTCATCACTTACAACTTATTTAGACTCACCTCATATCATGTATTAGGTTTTGTGTCCAAACCTTTCTAGCATACTGGCCTAGGTTGGTCTCTCCACTATAACAAGATATAGGTGGCTATATTTAGGCCAAAAAGACCCCTATAATATGTTTTAAAAGGTATTTTTAATTCTTATACTTTACTTTAAGTCCTTATATTCATATTCATACTTAAACTTGTCTATACCATGCCCTAAGTTAGACCAACACCCAACTTGTTATGTTCAAATTTGCACTGTCACCCTACAGTCAACTATAAGTAACATTTTTAGATTGAAAGGGACCCCTACAGGTGGTAGTCTAGGTAAAAAATCTATGCTTCAACTCCCTGTAATGATATTTGGTCCACCAGTGCCATTCTCATCATGTAAGGTCACTTATCTGTAGGGTCTACTTATATGAGGTCTCATATGGTGATGTAAGGCCATTTAAACTTAGAATACTATAGAGAATATTGTCATTCTATAGTAAGAGAATTATTGGGATGGAGACCTACTTACGTTATTATTACATGACCAAAAAAACAATCTCTCTTTTCAAATAATTTCACTTATGGTAGGGTTCCATGATGGAAATATTTAGACCTACTCAAACCTCAAGACATTCTAGTATGAGAGGGTCAAATGTAAGGTAGAATCCTACTTTCAGAAAGTTTAAGGTAAAGTGTCCCTTAAGTTACTTTCTTCACCTATGAGCATGGTTTGGGGTCTATATACAATCATGTGACATTTAGATTATCTTAATGGTACTTTTAATTTTCTTAAACCTCAGTGAAGGTTCAAACAAGATCGGTCAACTAATATTCAATTACCCACTCCCTTGTTGGGACAACCTATAGGTGTATATGCATAAGGTTTATATGTGAAGATATGAAATATGAATGTGAGCATGGTATATTGGTTCTAAAACAAATATTAGGCATACACCATTGATGATATGGTGGTATCCATGATTTATACTTGATGAGGCTCTCAAACAAGCTCAAACACCCTCTTTTAACTCTGCTCAGCCTCTATTAGAGTCATAGTTAGACCACTGTAGGTGATAATCTGCAAGATACAAGGTAGTATGTATTAGATTTTTTATCCAAGTCAATTTATCACCCTTTTAAAGGTTCAAACTTTTTGTTTTACTATCATAACCATCTCAACACTTAAGAAACCTCTATATCTGATCCTCATTACTATGTAAGGTTCTCTATCACCTGACTATGTATGATAGTCATGAAGGAAATTGACTATGTGAGTGTGTTAGACCTTTAAACTCAAATATAAAACTTTTGAGACCTAAAACCTTCAAATAAAAATTAACTATAATGGAATATTAAAGTAGAAACATTATATCCCCATTTATTTTGAAGGCACTTGCATGAAAATGACCCTGCAATAGGTGAAACTTATCTGCAACCTCAATGGTATCCCTCACTATAAATATGAGGTGTTATGCATATATATTTCTCAACACATATAAAAACCAAACTAATTACCATGTGATAAGGTTATTCACACTCTTAATAATCATGTACCATAGCTGGTTTATATAAAACTAGGCAAATAGAATAGAAACCTTGAGGTGGTGGGGATGAGCATGTAGAAACTAACAATAGACTTCTTAGCATTGGTTAATAAATAATAAGCAACAAATATTATAAATCATACCACATATTTGAAGTGGACAAATATTAATACCTCACACCAAGTGCATTTGACTTGATTCAACTCCTGCTATTCATACTAAACCAAAAATTGATTGACCTTTCTAGCATGCAAAAAAGAGCAATGAAGAATTAAAAAAAATTAGGCCATTTTTAGGTGTTTCAAATATGATAAAATGTGAGAGTGATTTTAATGGAGTTGATGATTCACTACAAATCCTTTCACACATGCCACATACACTCTGCAATCTATACAACTACCCAAACTCTCTCTAACTACCTTATTTTCTTGTTCCAATGACACTCCTACATTTTGTCAATTATGAAATAGTATTTTATATATTATAATAACACATGGAAATTGAGAGACACTTTATAAAACTTTTATTTAATGATAAACCATACAAGCTTCATAAATAGCTCAAATATGACCCCTATAATGACAAGACTATCTAGGACAAAAGTGACCATGACCAAGGCTAGGGACTTTAGAGATGACCTCATTAGGACCATGGGGGACATTTCAAAATTTAGGGGGGGATATATAAATTTTCAACTATAGGGGGTTGACTTATTTTGAATTATGGTCAAAGTAGTTAACAGTATTATCAACTATTCTAGAAAATACCATAGTAATAATCTTGTTACAAGATAATCCCTACTAGATTCTCATATATTTTTTATTACCATGGGAGGGGTTGAAATTTTAATAAGAGTGAAATGGCTCACCACTTTGGGCACTATTGAGATGAATTTATAGGAATTATTCATGTGCTTCCATTCAGAAGGTAGGATATTTAAACTACATGGATTACAGGCTAAATCTCCAACAATGGTTAGTTCCCATCATATTGTGAAGATTCTCAGAAAAGGTTTTAAATTATTTGTGGTGTTCTTATTTTCCATGGAGGTTAAACCAACCAAGGAGTCTTCCCATCCATATTTACAAATGGTGCTGGATAACCAAGGGATTTCTAGGTCTAACTAGTTATTATCATATGTTTTTCAAAAATTATGGTAACATCATAGTTTTGCTCACATATTTTTTAAATAAAGACTTTTTATTTATACAACTACCAAGGCATTTTAAAAATTTAAAATGGTTATATGCACCACTCTAGTTTTGGCTACTCCTTATTTTTCTAAAACTTTTGTTGTGAATTGTGATACATTAGGATATTACATGGGGGATGTACTCATGCAAGAAAGCATACCACTTGCTTTAGAGATTAGCCATTGAAGGGAAAAAATAGGCTCAAGCCAATTTATGAGAAATACATGATGGTTATTTATTATGTAGTCAAGCAATGAAGACCTTATCTGATGGGTCATCACTTTCAGGTAAAAACTAATCATGATAGCCTCAAATATTTTTTGGAACAACAATTATCTTCTAAAGAACAATAAAAATGGGTGAATAAAATGTTAGGCTAAGATTTTTAAATAGCATATGAGAAATGAAAAGAGAATATGGTGGTATATGCACTATCCTATAGGGATGAATCAATTAAATCATTATTATGCACAATGACCATTTGGAAGGCAGATTGGCTAGAGGAAGCAAGATCAGAAACAAAGAATGATAGTGTCATCCATGATTTCATTCAAAATCTTCAATAAAGTTTTGTGGGATTTTAAGAAAATACATGGAATGGGAATGCATTGTAGACACCTAAAACTGCCCACTAATAACCTCCAACTAAGCTTTTGACCAATTTCCACCAAAGTGCATAATTTGGATTAAAAACACTAAAATGCATTAAATGAGCTGAAATTGATATATTCAAGTGCTGATTTTGGCCAGATTATCATTAAATGGGGCAATGCAATTTATGGGCTAGCTAACTTTGATCAGATCATTTCGAGTCAAAATACTAATTTTGCACCTAGGTGTTCTGGATTGATGTTTTCTATCAAATCTCTTACACAAGACATGTGCCTTTGTTATTTGGTGTTGGTAACATCATAAATGGGATAATAGATCCAATGCATTTAACATTGATTTCTAATTCCAATCCATTCAAATTTTGGACCAATAACAAGACATTTTAACCAATTTGATTAATTTGTGCACTAAGAGCCAAAATTTTCACCAAAGTTGACTAATCATGTTTTAGACTAATTAAACCAAATTAGGGCCTTAAGTTAATTTTTCATATAACTTTTTGAATAAATATTTATTGGAAATTGATTTTTATTAACTGCATAATTAGGTGACATCATCATATGGGGTGGCATCCATAAGCCATAAATATATAAAATAGCAGGATTATGGGTCTCCCATGTCTCATTAAGATCCTCCAATATTTATTGGAAATTGATTTTTATTAACTGCATCATTAGGTGACATCATCATATGGGGTGGCATCCATAAGCCATAAATATATAAAATAGTAGGATTATGGGTCTCCCATGTCTCATTAAGATCCTCCATGCCTCATTAATACCATACATGCCTACTAAATACCCTTCTATCCCAAATATTAATGGAGATATTTGTATAATGAATTTCATATTTGGATTCATTCATGACCACACATCTCAATCTTGAGATGGACGGTCATGGTTGATCCTCAGACCATTCCAAAAATCTATAAATAAGAGGCCTTGCCTATTGAATTCTAAGCTATTTTATGAAAAACTTATAATTCAAAAATGAATTCAAAAATCATTTCATCTTAGTGTTATAATTACAAATTGTTGAGCCAAGCCAAAGCCAAAGGTGCCAAGAGGAGATGAAGGTAGCCACACTCCATTGAAGAAGATCTATCAAAGCACAAACTGAGCAAGCCAAAGAAGGAGCCTTTTGGAGAAATCAAGGATTTGGTAATAAATTGGTGTTTTGTTTTCATATTTATTACTTCTTTTTATTTTTATTTGTGTTCTCAAATGGCTTTCCCTCACTAAGCTCTCCCTAGTAACTAGGCCTAGAGATGTATGCTAGCTAGTGTTGGTTTTTCAATTTGATTTCATTTTGTCACTAACAAGATACTGACACCTCTCTTGAGATAAATTATTATTTCACATAATGGCACACCTGATGGGACTATCTTCATGAGAGTGCAACCCACAAACTTTTTTGTATTTCATAGTTTTAATTCTTTTTTTGGTTATTTTTTTTTTGAGTTAAAATGACCAATAAAGAATTCATAAATTTTTATTTATTTAATATTTTTGTATTTTTTTTATTAATATATTTAAATTTTTTTTTGATGTGATCTAAAAATTTCACCAAAAAATCCTTTATATTTTAGAAGGTATAGCTATTTTAGTGACTGTCACTTTCTATTTTATATTTTTCTGCTAAAAATGGTTAGAATAGAGTTTATAATTTTTTTGTATTAAATTTTTGGACCTAAAATTTTTTAGATACATTTATCATAGAGTTTTTAATAAATAATAAAAAAAAATTAGTGAAAAACTAATTTATATTTTAAAATTTATTTTAAAAATACTAACTACAGGTTTTTATGTTTTATGTACATGCTTTTATGTGTTATGTTTTATTTTTAACCCTCTAATTTGTTATTTACAGGTATTCATATATTTAATATTATTGTTTTTAATATTTTATTTATATTTTTTCTAACATTTTATAATCTAACGCATTTTCTTTCTTGAGATTTTGCCTTTAGGTTGACAGATTTTGCCCTTCATGGTTACCTCATTTGATAAATTTGCTTCAAGGCTAAATAAAGTGCTCACATTTTTCTTGTAGAATTTACATGGAAATCCATCTAGAAAAATTAAATCAGTTCCTTTCACACTTCATTTGTGTGTTTTAAAATTAATTAGAAACTTTCTTTTTGGGATTAATGAAAAATTTATATGGTTAAGTGAATGCTTTGATAATTATGCTTTCAAAGTTACAACTTAAGACCAAGGGGTCAAAAGAACACCGCCACATATTTTATTTGGGTTCTAAAATTGAACACACTTATCAATTCTTATTTTCAATAGTTGTTTAATTAAAACTTGTTTAGCAAAGAGAAGGTTTGTGCATGTATGCTTTTCCATTTGTCCCCTTTAGGGAACCCTTGAAATAAAAAGCACCATCCTTATTTTAAAAAGCCTAGTCAAAGGCTTAGAAAGAATGTCATCTAAAGCACTCCCCAAAAACTCATCAAAGTTTGTGCGACCTTGAAAATGATCCTAAATTCTTTCTATTAGTCTTTTATTTCATGCAAACTTAGCTTGCAAGAGGGACTTCATTACCTCCCATGAGTTCTTTAGGAAAGCTTTGACCCAAGGTTTCATCTCCCAACATTGACTTCATCCACTCTTTCTAAATTACACACATGACATATCTACATTTGGATATTGCACTATACTAAGCGAATAGTAGGATGTAGTGGTTGTAAAAAGGACTAGACCTTTTTATAAATAGCTAATGCCATAGACACCCAATTTTTGTGCTTCTATTTTGCATTATTTGATATGAAATTCATTGTGAAATTGATTTCCTTAGAAATGTTTGAAAGCTTGATAGTTTAGTCAACCCCACATTGCCATACCCTTACTAGGATTTAGATGATTATACTTAGAGTATTTTGGTTATTTTTACTTGATATGTCTTGAGACTAAAACTTGTTTATTTGTTCATAAAGCCATGGAAAAATCAATTTATTTATACATCATTCTTTTGTCTAAAGAGGCATTATGCTAACTATTTTACACCACACTTGTGTCTTGAAATTTTTTCTAAACTTGTTTATGTTTGTGTCAATTTGATTTGTAGAGGTTAGTGTTATGCTACCAAAATCATATCAAACTATTTTTCCTTTTAAGTCTTTGAAACATAACATAGATCACATAATTAAAGCATGCTTATACCATTGGGCTACTCAATTTATTTCAAGACTAATTTACCTTGTATTAAAAACTATTTTGTTTCAAACCATGTCATGTATACCATTTGGACCTTTGTCTTGTGTCGTAATGCTATCTAATATTGTCTATTTTTTTGGGTCAAATCTTAGTTTTAAATGTTGAGTTTTCAATTAATCTCGTCAAGTTTTGATTGATTTCTATTTAGGCCTCAATTCATGGGGTTGATACACAAATCTTTATCTTTTAGGTTGCATAAATTCGGTTAATTGATTACCCAAATTTGAAAACTATTGATGGTTTATTTATTTAAAACTTATCCTCATCATCATTTATGCCTTTATTTGGGCAAACACAACCTTTCTCCAAAAGCCTTTTGCCTCATGCCTTATGCCAACTAATCATGTTTATGTTTGATTTCATGTGTCAGGTTTATGTTAAAGTTGTTTACAAACTTGTTAGATTAAATCAAATCACATGATACCTTTGTTTCAAGTCTATATTTTGATGCTATTTAGCCAAAAGTCCTAGCATAGCCTATTTGAGCCTAGTTTTTGACTCCACATTTGGACAAAAGACCTAGAAACTCTTTTCCCTTTCCTAGTTTAGACCTTATTTGGAACACTTTGACCTAGACATTTAACATGTTGGTTTTTATTCAATGCTTGAGATTTTGTGTGTATGACATTTGACATTAGACTATTGATGTTAGACTATTTTATGCCAAGTCTTAAAAAAATCATTTTAGAGATACAACTCCTTTTTTAGACCATATTGGAGATACAACTCCACCCCTTTGACCAAGTTAGACCAAGTTTGAACCATTTATCTTTTGGACAGTTTTTTAGAGTTTGTAAAACTCTAAGCCTTTTTGTTTTAAATTTTTTATCATTTACATAGATATGTCTAGCTACACTTATGGTGGATTCACGTACAATCCAACTTATTATAGAATGGTCACACCAAATCCCACTAGGAACCCCTATAAATTAATCTTTTCTAAGGAGTTTTATTATTCTCCCTACAATACTCCATATGGGTAACATAGTCAAAATCCATAAAATCTAAATTGAGACCTTGATTTGAATGAAAAGGCTTGTGAGGACTTTGAAGACCCAACTACAGATAATGTTGTTTAAGATACAGATACATACCCTCTTTGCAATAATCAGTATATGGAACACAATCAAGAATCAACTTATGAGCCAACTCATGATTGGGATGATATGGTTTATGAGGAAGACTTGGATGCTTTGTCTTATGCAAGTAATCTAGTTCCATGACATCCTTTTTTTATCTGATCATTGACTACCCCTAACCCTCTTTTAGCTTATATGAGCTGTCAAGCTCTATAATATCCAAGGAATACCATTACCATTCTTAGACCTAGTCCTTTAACTTGTGTGAATAACTAAGATTCATAACACCCTTTCATCATTATAAGACCTAGTCCTCTGACTTGTGTGAGTAATCAAGCTCCACATCACCTTATCATTACCATTTCAAAACTTTATCCTTTGGCTCATGCAAGCAATCATGCTCCCCAATTCCCTAAAATTATCCAACCATAGGCCATTCCTCCCCCATTACCAATCACATCCCAACCTCAATTGATTTAATCATTCAAAGACCAATATATGTTAAAAAATGGTATCTTATAACTCATTGGAAACCAATGCCAATAGAACCAACTAATCTGAGATGTTTTTATTGAATCAACTATTTGTGATACGTTAATCTATGATGAATTACCTATTGATCCTATACTAGTTGTCGAAGAGTCTCACTCTGATGAGCTAGTCTTTGTTGAGTCACTTCTTAATGATTGTAACCACCTTTGGAAAAATCATTACCTTGATTATATGCCTATTCTTCAAGAGTCTCTTATTGATAATATAGTCCCTAAGGAGTTGTCTCTTAACCTATTTCCCATTATGGAAGAGTCTCATTTTGACAAACCAGTCTTTATGGAGCCCATTATGCCATCATAGGTTATTACTTATCTAATACCAAACATTCAACAAGACATCATTATAACAAAGTACCCATTAGATGAAGAATCAAAGTTAGATTCAGGTTTTATTCTTGGATCAACATTGAATTTAACACCAAAATTAGAATCAACATTAGTCTCAACATCAGATTCAAAGTCCCTTGAGTTAGAATTAGATTCAGAAGAAGAATATGTTTGTGGTTATTACAACATTGGTTATGCATACTTCATAGATCAATTTGAATACATTTTTGTCTTTTTATTGTTTTTTAGGATGATTACTTTAGCATTGACACAAGTTCTCTTAGTATCTTATACAAGGATTGTGATGCCAACACCCATTCCATTACCATTCCACATGCTATTACCATCAACCAAGATAGCCATATTATTGACATTCAATCTCCCATAAGTGTCGATTTGAATTGATAGAATCACACTTTATTACACTGTATCCATGGTGACATATCATTTGAAGAAGAATAAGGAGGCCAAGACCACATTCATGTAGTAGAAGAACACTCTCCTAGTGAAACCTTTTTAGAGGCGTTAGGATACAATCAAAGTTATAACTCAACATCTTCTAGTGAAACTTTTTTAAAGGTGCTAAAAAAATAAAAGTTAAAAGCCAATGTTCATTAGTGAAACCTTCTCAGAGGTGCTATGGGACAATCAAGACAAATTCATTAGTGAAAACCTCATTGAGGCATCAATAGCTGAGCACAAACTTTCTTCACTGCTTGATGAAGACAAAATCAAAGATCAAATCAAAATAGATTCCATCTATAACCTAATCAGATGGTAACTACTCTCAAGCCCAAACAATAGAAAAATATGATGGTCTTATTGAGAGAACAAGTATTCATCCCTTCCATAACTAAAATTATGTCAAATTTGGCATCAACAAAATTACGTGTGATTAAAAGTGTTGATCTTTATTTATTTCCCCATCATTATACATTCCATTATCATCTGCCATTCCATTTCACAATCAAATATACCATCCATTATTTGTCCTTATTTACCATCCATGGCCACACTTTCCTTTATCGAGGCTACAAAGAAACCTTCTATCAACCTTTGACGGCATTAGAATCAATGACCAATGAAGATCATAAAAGCATTCTCAACATCCAAATCTATAGGTAGTTATTGATAGAGCAATTATTCAGACAAGGTGTGGGTTAGAAATTAACATGATCAAGTATTTTGTTTGTATCATTTATTGATTATGACATGCATCTCTCCATCAACAGGAACAATAGAATCAAAAACCACACCTAGGCCAAAAACATGTACCATACCATTTCATTGCCATGCCATTGCCATTGTTACATATCCTTTTACCATTGTTGCATATCCCAACCAATCACCTTCTCACTTGGGGGAAACCCTCTTACCATTTTTTTAATCTATCAAAAACCATCATTATCCTTCGCAAGACCATACCATCATATCATTACATTCCTATCTAGACCAAAGCCTATTTTTAGGCATCCTACCCAATCCTATTTTGACCTTGGTTCATTTGGTTCCTCCCACACCTTTTGTGAGAGGATTCTGATCAAATTTCAATAATCAATCAAATTTTTGTTTAAAATGATAGTCTATTAAAGTAGTGTGATAGTTGATCTAGGAAAATATCTTTCAATTTCCATCTTATATCAAGTTTGTTTATGTGACCTTGATTATAACTGCCTATGGGCAAATCAGTGTCTCACCAATCTTTCTACTAATTATAACCACCTATGGGTAAATTAATATCATTAACCTAATCTATTGCATCCTAGTTATAACCACCTATTCACAAAATAGGGGAAACACTTGTTTACCATGCATTGCCACATCACCTTACCATCACTATTTTTATTTGATTAGCCATTTGCCAAATTTGAGAACTTGTTGGGACCTAGTTGTTTTTTCTCTGCCTTTTATGTGGATGAAATTACTATAACTTGAGGTCATTTTGGGGTTATGTAGGTCATTCTAAATTCATGTTGAGGTCACCTCAATCCCCCTTCCCATACGCTTTCATCATTTTTTGAGAAACCTAAGCCAAACATTCGCATCATTTTGTGAGTAGGTATCTTGTCATTCTCTAATGAGTTAAGTTACCTCAAAATTCCAAAAACATTCATAACATTTCAAAAATTCAAAAACATTTGTCTTGTATAAGCCTAGTTAGTTATCCTTGATCCACTTTATTGGGGCAAAGTCATTATGAAGATGCTTTCTTTTGCTTTTGTTTTCAAGATTTTTATTTGTTTATTTATTTCAAGTTATTTGTTTGTTTATTTATTTATTTATTTATTTTTATTTTTTTGCTTGCCTTTTTTTTTGCTTTTAGCACTGTTGCCTCAACTCGATCTATATGTATGAATTGGGTGATTCCTTGCACACATTATTCTTGAGTCTATCCATATTCATACATCAATATTATCATCATGGTTTTTATCATTTGTTCATTATTTTTGAGTGTTTATTAGATCAGGAGTCAGTCCTTATGAATATTTTGGCCAAGTCTTCATGGTGTGCTATCATGATGCCTACCATCAAATGCTATAATAAAAATTAGCTTCAAGAATGTCTACAATAAATAGAGCCATAGAAGTTTCTCCTTGGCACCTTGGCAAATACTTCCATCCCACCCTTGATCAAATTAACTCATTGACCATTCTAGTTATATCATTAATAATAAGGATGAGCATATCCTCATTAGCAAGTACGAATGAATCATTTTCTATTGATCAATCTCATTCCTCTATTCATCTCTTTCATCACTTTATGCCCACTCATAATTAATCTTTGTTTTAGGTTTTATCCTTGAGTTATTATTTTTAATCAGCCTTAACTGGGGCACCATCATCTTTAACCAATACAAGTCCTCTTATTGATTATAACCACCTATGGGCAAATCATTATTTTGACTTTTATTCTAAATTATATTCATCTTTGGGAAAATTAGTATCTTTTTTAACTCAATTCATGAAATCATTTTCTCATTTGGATTAATCTCAACCATAGGTTAATTCCACCTTTCTTCTTGTTTCTTTTTCAGGGACCATCTATCAACAAATGTGACAGCCACTCCCTCGAGGGGGCATCATCTTAGGCTTCCCAAACACCATTTAGAGATTTATTCTTCAGCCATCATCTTCTTTTTGAAATATAGGCCTTTTTATCATTATTTGAGAATATATTGCTTTACTTATGGCTTGAAACATCTTCCCAAATAGGGGCAACCTATAGACACCTAAAACTGGCCATTGATAACCTCCAACTAGGCTTTTGACCAATTTCCACCAAAGTACATAATTTGGATTAAAAACATTAAAATGTATTAAATGTGTTGAAATTGATATATTCAAGTGCTTATTTTGGACAGAGTATCATTAAATGGGGTAATGCAATTTATGGGCCATCTGACTTTGATAAGATCATTTCGAGTCAAAATACCAATTTTGCACCTAGGTGCTCTAGATTGCTCTTTTTTTTCAAATCTATTGCACCAGACATGTGCCTTTGTTATTTGGTATTGGTAACATCTTAAATGAGATAATGGGTCTAATGCATCTGACATAGATTTCTAATTTCAATCTATTCAAATTTTGGACTAATAACAAGACATTTTGACCAATTTGATTAATTTGTGCACCAAGAGCTAAAATTTGTGGCAAAGTTGACTAATCATGTTTTAGGCTAATTAAACAAAATTAGGGATTTAAGTTAATTTTCCATGAAAAAATTTGAATAAATATTTATTTTAAATTTATTTGTATTAATTATATCATCATATGACATCATCATATGGGGTGGCATCCATAATCCATAAATGCATAAAATATCAGGATTATGGGTCTCCCATGCCTCATTAATACTCTCCATGCCTCATTAAGACCATCCATGCCTATTAAATACCCCTCTATCCTAAATATTAATGGGGATATTTGTATAATGAATTTCATATTTGGATTTATTCATGAACACACATCTCAATCTTGAGATGGACGGTCATGGTTGATCCTCAAACCATTCCAAAAATCTATAAATATGAGGCCTTGCCTATTGAATTTTAAGCTCTTTTATGCCAAACTTATAATACCCAAATTAATTAAAAAATCATTTCATCTTAGTGTTATAATGTCAAATTTTTTATCCAAGCCAATCCAAGCCAAATCCAAAGGTGCCAAGAGGAGATGAAGGTAGCCACACTCCATTGAAGAAGATCTCTTGAAACACAAGCTGAGCAAGCCAAAGAAGGAGCCTTTTGGAGGAATCAAGGATTTGGTAAGAAATTAGTGTTTTGTGTTCATATTTTTTATTTATTTAAATTTTTAGTTGTGTTCTCAAATGGCTTTCCCTCACCAAGCTCTCCCTAGTAACTAGGCCTAGAGATGTATGCTAGCTAGTGTGCTAGTTTTTTAATTTGATTTCATTTTGTCACTAACAAGATATAACACCTATCTTAAGTCAAATTCCTAGTTCACATGCATTATGTTATAAAGATATATTATATCTCTATAATAATTCTCTCCTCAAACATAAAATCCTTAAGGAACTTCATGCATCTCCAATAGGATGTCACAAAATATTTTTGAAAACATTTATAAAAACAAAAAATATTTATTTTTGGAAGGACTCAAGGGGATGTCAAAAAATATGTGGTTGAATGCATGGTATGTCAATATAAAAAATATGAAACCATTGAGACCCTAGGTATTTTTTAGCCTTTATCCATCCCTAACTAGTATTGGGAGGAGGTTTCTATGGATTTCAATACTAGGTTATCAAGTCTGAAGGTAAAAATGTTATCATAGTAGTTATGGATTGACTCACCAATCATCCTCATTTTTTTAATCATATCCATTTATTTCTAGTATAGTGGCTTATACTTTTATCAATACAACCCAAAAATTACATGGTACTCTAAAGATCATTGTAAGTGATCGAGATCCCATATTTACTATTAATTTTTAGACTAAATTATTTGCATACTTGGGAACTCAGTTGGCTCATATCTCATCTTATCATACTATATTTTATGGATAAACAAAGGTATTAAAAAAATGTTTATAAGGGTATATTAATTATTATTTTTTTGACAAAAATGATAAATGGGTTTAGTGGCTACCACTTGTTGAATGGTGGTATAATGTGTATGCTCATAGTTCATATAAAATGTCTCCTTTTGCGGCCTTATATATATATATATATATATATATATATATATATATATATATATATATATATATATATATATATATATATATATATATATATATATATATATCACCCACCCCATAAATAATTTAACCTTGAAGGTCCATTTTAAGGTTTGATTTATTGAGGAACACATTCACCATCAATAGGAGGTACTTGCTAGTTTGTGAGAAAATTTAGCCATGATACATAATTAAATAAAGTAATAAGTAGATCAACATAATAGTGAGTATCATTTTGACATAGGTGATTAGGTATTTTTAATATTAAATAAATTTAAGCATATATTCTATAGAAATATAGAAAGGATAGAAAGTTGTCTACTAAGTATTATGGCACTTATACGATCTTGTAGAAAATTGGTAGTGTGACTTACAAGCTAGAATTTTTAATTCTATGCATATACATCTGGTATTATATTATCTTTCCTAAATAAGGTAATTGGATAAAAAAAATTATAATCAAATTAATTTACTTTAATTGGATGAGGAAGGTAGGTTTATTTTTGAGCTTGAAGAGATCCTTCAAAAGTTCACTAAGCAACTACATACCATAATGAATAAGGAGTATTTGATCAAATGGGAATCTATATTATGAAGATGCTAGCCAAATTTGACTTTTAGGTCAAATTTGGGCACCCCTAGTAAAAAATTTTATTTTTAGGCTGATAAGGGGGTATAATATATTTTCATGAGATGTTTTATAGGTCATTTTATGTCAATTAATGTTGTACTAGCTTTGGTCAATTAGTTTTTAGGTCCATTTATCATTTTGGATCATTTTAAGGGTCAAAAATAGCTCATTTAATGATTTATATTGGTTTATTAGTAATTTTTAAGTTTAAAAAGGTGATTTCATGCTCCATGTGTCCTTATAAGTCTTAGGCAACTGATAAAACTAAAACTTTGTAGGTTCATTCAAAGAAAGGTCAATTTTCTTAAAGAAAAAGAAGAATAGGACACTTATACAACTCCTTGGGAAGTGTTACATGTGGGGGAAGGTCATGAAATGTCTATCAATATTCCTAAAACTCATAATTATGTTTTTTTTTATTTGAAATATCCATTTTGATGCCAAAACCATTCTACACCTCTTTTGTTTTTCTGGATAGATTGAAATGACACCTAGATTTTTGCTTGGTATGAACAACACAAATGGTTTCAAGTTAAAATATTTTGGGAGGTTATTTTAAACTAAATTAAATTAAAATAAATATAATAATTTTTAGAAATTGTGCTTCATGAACTATCCATTTTAAGTGGACTATGAAAATCTGCTTACTTATCCGTGTACCCTATCGATTTTCCCTTAGTTTGAATAGATCCATACAAACCAATTGATAATATCTACTCTAGAGTATGTTGGATATGCCCTATCATGTCTAAAATTATTTATTTTAATTTTTATTTTGATTTTATAATGAATTCATCTCAAATTTATAGACTAGTGCATTATGTGTTGATGAGCAAGTTCCCATTGTTTTCTAAGTTTACGTTCTTTGTGGATGGTTATAAGGGGTTGTGTTAATCCCATGTACATGTTTAAAATATTCTCTTGTACCTATATCCATATTAAAACCTTATCCTCCAAGAAATGTTCATATTTTGTATGCATGGAATACACATACACATGGTCTACCATTGAAGTATGAATATATGGGTGGTTGCAAAAAAATTACATTGAATCAAAGAGTCTTGAACTACTTCTAAAGTTTCCATTATGACAATTAAAACCTTATAAAATTGGAAAGAGTATTGAAATATTCATAAGACCCAAAATAATACTTATTCCCTACAATATCATGCTTGATCCCTGTATGAACAAAGACCGTCTATAGGTGGTAATGACACAGAGATGGAGATAACATGTTAAAGAATTGAAACATGATTGGAAAGCCTATTTGAAGCCATAGCATGTGAATTTACCATGTTATACTTTTTTAAAGGAAAAATCTAGAAAAATCAAGTTGAAAACCACATCCATGTGATAACTAAGCTCTCATGCTGATAATCCCTATTTTGAGCAAATAGAGGCCCAAGATGTTTTTGTTGACCTCTTTAAACACACACCCTAAATATTTCAATGAATTTAAGGATTTGATCATGTATTCATATCATAAGATAAGACCTAATCTAAGTTTAGGGTCAGGAAATTGAGAAGATGGAAGCTAGTAAAAGAGCTAAATTTGCCATTTTATGATTGAAAGCATACAATAGTATCCTACAGGGTTTGTATTACAAAATGACCTTAGCACTAAAGGAGAAAACAATGCTTGTTTCATATTTTTAATGACCTTTATAGGTGAAGGACAAACCAAGGAACATATATGCCTTCCAAAATAATAGTTTATAATGTGTTCCAACTCATAAAGAGACCTACAAGTATCCTTGTATTAACACTACACTTACAAGTAGTGGTGTCCCAGTCAATGACCTAGACATAAAGCTTGGTATTGGTTTGAAGATGTTAAAGTGGAATACAATCATGAAAAGTGAATTATGACTTAAAGAAATTTCAATGAGATATACCAATACCATAATAAAATCATTTGAAACATAATGACCTATAGAGATCAAGGTGGCTTAGTCCAAAATAGGGGTCAGATAGTTTTGGGGTGAAGAAGCTATGTTTTATGCATGCCTTGTGGTTTTTATCCCATTAAACATAAATTTGGGATGATACCATTGTTATGTGTCAAAAAGAATCTAAAAATTCCCCCTTTAATTATAAAACCATCCCACTTACCCTTTTTGAGACCCTATTTTCACCTACAATAGGGTCTCAAAGAGAAAAGTGTCTCAGTCAAGAGGGAAAGGCACTGTTTGAGTCCTAATGAGACATACATGTGAGTAAAAATTAAATATACATTTCATGACTCTAGATAGTGTTTCAAGGAGTTCATTGGCACCATGATCAAGTAGATAAAGCCAATAAATACCTACAATAGACCCCAAAAAAGTTTCTCAGTCCATGACAGGTAGAGATCTAGTATTAGGGATAATAGTTACATTAGTGTGGTAAATAGAGTTTAAATTTGGTAAAAAAGTGTATTACCACCTAAATGGGTATAATATGAGTGTCATGGAGGTTTTAAAAAAGGATAACAAGGCCTACAAAGGATCCTAAGACCCTGTACATAGTCATAACAAGAGGCATAATCAAATAAGGACTCAGTCACCTAGGCAAGGGTGTAATGAACATATAAAATGATGAATTGATGAATTTGAGATGATGAAGAACTTAATAAATATAATTATATCATCCAAAATATTTTGAAATGGAAATAGTTAAGGAGGAGAATCCCAATCAATCACACACATTTTGCCTTCTAAATAGTCTATTTTGGATCCTAAGAGTTTGGATGGTCAAATCATTAGACCAAGAGATAAAAATTGGTATTGAGAATCTAGAGTACATAAGGATTAACATCTAATATTTATTTTTTAAATAAAAATAGGGTAAGTTCCCTCTATTTTATCTCAGATAGAGGGCACTTTCCTTATGCACAAGATTGGCAGTTTTGAGGAAAAGAGGTGAAGTGGTGAACTAGAAGATAGGAAAACTTTCAAGTGAGTTTGAAAATTTATATGACACTTAGAAAAATATGTTAAAATAAGAAATAATGTTTTAAACCATACATGGTAATTCAAACCATTAGGTTTGCAGTCAAACCTCCTTAAGCATAATTAGGCTTAATACACAAACAAGGACTCATTTACACTTTCAACTTGAAATGAGACTTTTAGTTCATTTGATAATGATTTTAAGGTCATTATAGGTGTGTTATAACTCTAAATTTATAGGGAAACCATAAAAGAAGGTCATTTTGACCTAAGGTTGCATGCTAGGCATGACTAAACCTAGTATCCAAATAAGGAGTCAGTCATACTTCCAAGATGAGATATAATATCTAAGCTCTTAAAACATGTTTATGGGATGAATAATGAGGTTTAAAATCTTTGAGAGTGTAGAGGAAACTTTTGAGAAGCCATTTTTGGTTCAAGAGCAACTCAAACTTGCAAGAAACAAGAAAACAAGCATGATAAGTCAAGTTGTGATGCTCACATCATTCATGACACTTTGAATAGAGACAAAAGACGTTAGGGGAAGATATCAAGGGTATTGAAAAATGATTTTTTATAATTTATTAGCAGGTTGGACATCAGACCTTTATGAACCAACCTTAAGAGTGAAAACAAGCCTAAAACCCTACTAAACCCATAGCTAGGACCAGTTTGTGAAAATGGAGTTGGTTAGCTAATCAAATGGAATAGTTTACTCATGAAACCTATTTTAAGTTGAATAGGACTCACTCAATATCCTTATTATGACAATTAGTTGTATGGATGAGGGTAGAAATAGTCTTTTTCTCACTATTTTATGTGTTTTGCAGGTTGTATAAAGTCTCAAGAGATGCAAAGCACATATATGGAAATATTGAGACTTAAGATAACTCTACATATAATTTTAATCCCTTTAAAATGTTCCTAAGTGTCTCAAACAGGTCCTTCAACTCAACTAGTCAAGATTGGCCTAATGCACAAGTTAGTGAGAGGGGTGAAAAGCTTCACTTGAACTAATTTTAAAGCTTGCCTAATATTTCCAAGGCCATGGCGGGTATTAAAAATTGTCATTCAACCTCTCCCATGGATTTTAATGGTAAAATAATTATAAATTTGAGGTCAAGTGTGCAAGGTGCATGAAAGGGAATTTTTTTTGATAGCAAATAATGATGGCTCACTTTCAAAGGTTTCTAAAAGACCAGGCATACACCCAATGCATAGATAGGAATTTATAAGATACTCCACTTATATTCCAATCATTTATACTATTACTCATTAGTTATAAGATGTTCAAATAGGCCTACTCATGAAAGCAATATTTTAATGCAAAAAGAGGAGTTTTGTGCAAATTTGCATAACTTTGATGACTTAAATTGACAATTTTACTTCATGACCTTTCATGGTTAGACATATACCTTATTATCATGCATAGATAAATAATTTTTTATCTTGAAAAGTATCTTTGTGACCCTTATACTTCTCTCTTTTTCTCTCTCTCAAACTCTATAATAGTTAGCCATTTTGGCATTGTATGGGATGCTCCACCTGAGTATGGTGAAGCCTTACTCATTTACATACCTTTTGATCAATAAAATGACTAAGTTTTACCTCTTCATGACTGTTCATAAGCATTTTCCACTTGAATGATGAATATTGTTTAGTGAATACTATGGATTCCTAGAATGTGGTCTCATTATTTCACCTTATGTGTAGTTAGAGAGCTTCTTCTTATAGGACATGTGAAGTGTTTTAGGAGATGTTGAATGTTGAGTGAGTTTGTATTTTAATTAGTTCCACTAAAGGCCTTTTATTTATTCCTCTTATCCTTGTGCATTAATCACAACCTCATAATATAACATTGATGTGAGAAGATGAAGATTGAAGGAGTGTATGTTTTAGTTTGTTTCTTGGTCTCAAGTGTAGAATGTAATTAGTTGGAAGTCATAAAATTTATTTGGTGTATCAACCCCTTAGTTTATATTTAATTTCAATTATCTCTCTCTCTTTTCACCCCTCAAATTTTAGTTTTAGGTTCAATCCTAAGTGGTACATCAAGGGAACTAGCCCTATCTAGAGACTTAACTCATTCCTTAGGCTATCCACTAGCCTAGAGGTAATTCCATTGTGTCACTTGGATGAGGAGATCTTTGCATATCCTAAAAAGGTGAAAATCTAAGTGACAATAGATGTAACATGGGAGGATGAACTATTTATGCAACAACATCTGGGGTTGATTGAACAGTCAGGACAATATTGTTTTAAATGGTGGGGGGGGGATGTTATGTCCATAAACTATGACATGTCTAAGTATATGTGTGTTTGAATTATGGCTTACATACCTCTTATATCATCTTATCAATTTTTTCTATGTTCTTAATAATGTCTACCTATGAAATAACCATGGATAAGTAAAATATATATAGGAGGTAGTGGTTAGTATTTGATCATCATATTGAAAATTTTCTTCTTATTGCATTGCTATGGAGGTTGCAACCTCAAAGTGGTTCAGTTATATTTATCAAACATTCTACTCTTCTATTAATTATTATTATGGATCTATATATTCTGATATTATTTTTGTGATATAATATTCTATTATGTGAACATCTAATTAATTTAATTATAAGGCCATATGTTTTGACATGAAGGAGTCAAATTCAATCCTAAGAAGATCAAAACTATGATGAAATGACAAGTATCAAAGACCCTCAAGAAACTTCATGGATTTTTTGGGATAACAAGGTAATATCACATATTTATAAAAACTTATGGTGGTATAGTAGTTCCACTCACAACCTTGTTAAATAAATATTCTTTACATTAGATTGAATGAGATACTAAGGTATTTGAGTAGCTGAATATGTGAACCACTCTAGTTTTGGAAACCCTTGATTTTCCAAAATGTTTGTTGTTGAATGTGATGCATAAAGATATGGCATGGGAAAAATAATTATGTAATAAGGAAGACCTATTACATTCAAGAGTCATCAATTCAAGGGAAAAAATGAGCTTAATACAATCTATTAGAAAGGGATGGTGGTTTTTCTTCATACATTCAAGTAATGGAGACCTTATTTGATGGGTAGACACTTTAAGTTAAATACTAATCATGATAGTTTATAATAAATTTTATAACAATGTTTGTCATCAAAAAAAAAAAAAAAAAAGGGTGACTAAATTGTTGTATTATGATTTTGAAATAGTCTATAAGAAAGGCATAGAGAATATACTCAAAAATGCACTTTTTAGAAGGTATGAATCAGTTGGGGAACTATTATGTGTAATGATCATTTTAAAATTAGATTGGGTAGAATAAACAAGAATAGAATGGGTGGATGATAGAGATGCATAGGACATAATTCATAATCTTCAGCATAGTTTGGGTTTTTTTGACAAATTTGAGTGGAAAGGAAATACATTATGGTATAAGAATAGATTGTACCTATGTAAGGATTATGTCCTCAAACACAAGATCATTCCGTAAATTCATGCATATTCAATAGGGGTCATTTAGGATTTTTGAATACATATCATCACATCAAGAAATATATTTTTTGGGATGAACTCAAGAGGAGATATTAAAAAATTATGGTAAAATGCATGGTTTTCAACAAATTGAGGGGAAACAATTACGACATTGGGTCTTCTTCAACCATTATCTATCCATATCTAATGATGGGAAGAGGTTTCCATGAATTTCATTAAAAGTTTATTTATATATGAAGGTAAAAATGGCATCATGGTAGTTGTAGACAAGCTCAAAAAATATGCTCATTTTTGTTCCTTATCATAAGCATTTGTAGCTAGTACAACAACTGTTGTTTTTCTCAATACAATTTTAAAGTTGCATGTTACCTAAAAAATAATTATAAGTGATCATTATCCTATCTCCACCAAATTTTGGATTGAGTTATTTTTAATTTTGGGTACCCAATTGGCTCACAACTCATCTTATCATTCTCAATATGATGTGCAAACAAATGTTGTCAACAAATGCCTAGAAGGGTATCTTCATTATTTTGCATTAGATAAATAGGAACATTAGATCCATTGTCTATGAATGAGTCCATAAAATGTCTCATTATATTAGTAAATGATACCACTTTATATTACATAAACCATGTTCTAAAAGTGGACTTAGATGTTGTTTAAGAACTTGCATTTGTTTTAGAATGAAATATAAGATGTGTATCTAGTCTATTTCTTAGAAGTCATTGTAGTCTATATTATTACTATTTTATGACATTATCTTGGATAAAATATGCAACATGTTGTATATGCAAGTTAAAAATATTCATAACATATATATCAATATTTTAAGTTATCAAAGACCAAATCAAGAACATTCTGTAGCTATGAATATCCTCACTAGCTTCAAAGTCTAATATAAATCACCTTTATATTTTTTCAATTGTTATTGATATGGATGTAATATTTATGCATGATCATCTAAATCATACAAAAAACTTTGTATCAACTAAAAATAGGTCATATGTTTATGTGTTAGTTTGTTTTATGTTTCAGTATGTGAATGTGTAAGGATAGATTTGACAGGTTCTGTAAAACAACAAAAATAGTCATAAAAAACATCTCTGATCATGAATATAATTGTATATTAAGATTCTTCTAGAAAAATAGACAAGATTAAAAAAATAATCATCTTGATTCTAGCTCATTTGCAAAATTTATGATCATTTTAGTGGGCTTTGTAAATGCGCAATCAAAGCTCCAGAGTTTATCAGTCTAGCTCCAGAGTTCATTAGTTTAGCTCCAAAATGCATCAATTAAGCTCCATGATTGCATACAATTAGACTAGAATATGTCCAAAATAGATTTTGAGGTTTGGTAGGCTAAAGGAGGCATGGAAGAATGTTTTGGAAATTGTTTTACAAACTTTCTATTTATATGAATTTTATAAATAAAAAATTCTAAAAATACACATCAACAAATACATAGTTTAAAAACTATGGAAACATGCAGGAAAAAAGCTCCAAAAAATGATTTTTATCTATTTTTAAAAAGTGATGTATTTCTAAAAATGTGTATTTATAAAAAAGGAAAGATATTCATAGTAATCCAACTACTATGAATATCTTACATATCAAAGTTATAATAATAAAAAATGTTATTTATTATTCTAGAATAAGAATTGGTTTTTAAAATGATTTATTAGTTTGTTGAGGTTAGTAAATCAATTTCAAACTAATTTGTTAGGTTGTTAAGATTATTCAATTAGTTAAAAACTAATTTTTTGAAGTTGTTACTCTTCAATAATAATTTTTTAAAGAAGTTGTAGTATAAATACAATCTTCTTATTAATTTTGGGAGTTAGTAGAGTGTGATTGGGAGTTAATAGAGTTAGATATAACATGGATTTCATATAGCTATCAATAATTTTTTAGAAGTAATGAAAAGTTGATAAATTTTTTACAAAGTTAAATGTTGATCCACATCCTATTCCAAGGAAGATAAATAACTCACTCAACCAAGGAAAAAAGATATTTTACAGTATTTTATGGTTTGTGTTATTATTATCTAATCTTTTCAAAAAATTTATGTTAAGTGTGATGAATTAATTAAACCTATAGGACTATGTGTTAATGTGTGTGTTTTCATTTAAGTTATTATCAAAATTTTAATTCCAAAAATTTCTTTTTGAAGCATTTTCATTTTAGAAAAAAAAGATTAAAGTATGTTTAAATTTTTTGCATTTACATTTGTGTAAATAAATTAAGGGTGTATTTATTTTAAAAGCAATTTCAATTTCAAGCAAGTGTCTTTGTTTCAAAACATTCTTAATTACAAAAAGAGTGTTTATTTCATAAGCATTAAAGTAATTTTTTTTCCATATAAGTAGATTACATTTTTAGGAGTAAATGATTAAAAACTTCTCTAAATATACAAATGTTAGTCCTTGTACTTTATATTTTATTGTAGACTATAATTGGACACTGGCCCTATTTGATATGATATCAACTAAACTCAGTTGATTAAATGAATGGGTTGAGGACACCCATCATTTTTGACACCATTATTGGGGACTTCAAGGTATTAGTAAGGTATACATCATAATCTAACAATTTATAACAACAACTTCCCATAAATAAAATAAAAATTTTAAATAGAGAAAGACATTCATAGGAAAGATATATTTGAAAGAATCCCAAGACAAAATAAAATTTAAATATGAGAGAAAATTTAACAAATCTGATGAATCTAAAAAATAGGCTTAGAGCAGATAGAGCTCAACTACAAGGAAAAACCTTTGCCTACCCTACCATCCTAAATCAAGATGAAAGTACTCCAATGAAGAACATATTCCCATCCACACTACCTAATTTTAGGGATATGTCAAAAAAAGATCCTGATCAATTCTTATTTAATTTTAAAGTATTATGTCAAGCTGAAGACAACCAAACAATTAATCAAAAATTGAAACTATTTCCTTTTATACTTAAGAAATCAATTATAAGGTGGTTTATGAGTTTGCAACCACATTCCATTCATTTATAGGATAAAATTAAAAATAATTTTTTGGATAAATATCAAGACTATTTTAAGGTAAAAGAGTAATTCTTAAGTAAAACAAAAAGAAGATGCAACTATAGATTATCTTAACAAATTCTTCTTTGTCTATAGAATATGTGGATATGAATTTGATGAAGACCTTAGTAAGATAATTTTATTAAAATTACCTAATGATTATACTTAAGATTCATTTAATTTAATGGAAAAAAGTAATGTAAAAAAACTAACTTTCAATCAAATTATCAAACTGTATAGGAATTATTCAAGAATAAATGTTAGTAGTAGAAAACTACTAACAATGAAAAGAAACAATGATGTATTTAATCAACAAAGAAGGTTTCCACCTCAATCAATATTTATTCCTACTCTCACTAGCCAACCTTCACAATTGAACAATATATAAGTATGGGAGTCAATGCTATAAATTGTTGTAATGTTCAATTATGTTCAGGAAAGACATTAACTAGTTCATCACTCACCATCACAAAAATTCCCAAAGTAAATAAAATTTCAAACCTTATTAATGAGAAATCCAATGAAAAAAAATACATTTAAGAATTAGAAGAGGAATTGATAGGTTGCATTGAATATCCTAGATTGGCTTCGGAGTCCATCAGTCTGACTTTAGATTCTATTAGTTTGGCTATGAAGTTCACAAGTCTAGTTTTGGAGATGCCCAAACCTAAGCTATAAATTATCAAACCATCTAAATAAGAGTCCTTCAAAGACATAAATACCTACCACATGTTGAAATCTCATCATGGATCATTGAAATATCTCATGACTAAATTTGGGGAAGTTAATTCAATCCATCTAGAGATAAAACAAAGTGCAGCCCAACCATAAAAAATGTTAAAAATAAATAGTTGATTGATGAATAAGAAATCATAATTTTAAAATTCTTAGAAAGAATATTTAAAGATAAAAATGATTTGACTAAATGTTGTTTTGGATATTTTGAGTGTGAATGCCAGGTTAATTATATAAACACAACCAACATACACAATAATCAATGGATGAAAAAAGAAGCATAAAAGTGATATTTGTTGTTAAAAGAGAATCATGGAAGAAATTTCATATATGTATTACTGGTTTTTTTCATATAAATATGAATGTTTTTCTTATAAATATGCATTTCATATTTGGACCAATCAACCTATACCATATTAATATTTGTCAAATCATTTCTATCAATATTTCATCCAATTACTACAATATCAAGCCCATTCATGGTGGCCTCCATCCCCATTAATTATATGTTAGATATGAGAATTTTTAAAATAACTATTATATAATAATGAAATGATAATTATTTCCACCTCTTGACTTTCATCCATTCATAATAAAAGTTTTTAAATGTTTCTCAATTTCATTTTTTATGCATGCTTAATCAAGTAACCTTAGTAAATATGTGGTATTAGGAGATTGAGATATCAGATGGAAGGTTTTAAAATAGTTCATGTTTTAGGATAGCTTGTTATCTTTTTATCATAATATTTTCAAGCTAACCTATTATGTTTGATAATAGTTTACAAGTATCACTGATCATTCTTTTAGTTTGATGAAAAAATTGGTTGCAATGAGATACATATATTTTAACAAGCAAAGAGATTTTACTAAAAGATTAACTCAATCCATTATGGACTAGCTCAGACTAGCTTTGGAGTCCATCAATTGATAAAGGTCATCACTTTCTTTCATTTAATAATATCAATCCAAGGTTGGTGTTTGAAGGCTATATGTAATAAGAGAAAGTTATCTTTGTCAAACTGTTCCTTCTATCACACTTCACACTTGCAAGAATTGAAAATCATACTTGTAGAAATTAAACTACACATGCATAAAATTAAAGCACGCTTATAGAAAGTGAATTGTTGAATTGAAAATAAATAACAAATGAATAAAATACCTATATATTCAAAACAAACTGTATGAAAATAAATGTTTAAAACAATAAATAAATAAAATAAAAATTTACAATAAAAATGATAATCACAGAATAAAAAAATAAATAAAAATATATTGATCCATCTTCCTTAGAATGAGTGGCCATCTCATTCATCGAAAGAGGATTTACTAAAAATACAAGTTTCAGAATAGACTACTCATAATGATAGAAAGAAAAGTATATTGATTGATTTCATTTAGGTGTGGGAGGTTTCATTTATAATCTCATGCTTCCAACCAACACCTTATTTAAGAGTAAAAACCTAGATATTCTATGCTATCTCAATCTCCACAAAATATGGAGAGAGATATTTATTATAATAATTAAATATATTACAACATAATCTTAATCTCTACTGAATATGGAGAGAGTTATTTATTGGAATTGCATAAATATATAATTGGATACAATTTATAAATATATTTTTTATACATACACACACAAACACACACACACACACACACACACACACACACACACATAAAGACTCCAAATGAAAAATATTTTTTGTGATAGTTGGAATACATCAACTAATTATTAGAATACATTTAGAAATACTTTTCAAATAAGTCTATAGAAGTTATATTGAAGTCTATAGTAATCTGATAAAGTCTGTATCAAACCTACTAAAATCTGTAGATGGTTTGATATAATATATAACTGATTTGATGTAATGTGTAGCTAGTTTGATGTAATCTATAATTGGTCTAATGTAATCCATAGTTGATTTGATGTAATTTGTATCTAGTCTGATGTAATCCATAGCTACTATGGGAGTATGTAACAATACTGTAGGAGTTTGTAACAAGTTTTTGGGAGTCTATAACTTGACCAAAATATTATATCCATTGTAAAAGACTATGAAACTACTCCAACAATATTCTTGAATAATTAATTTTCATATTTTTAATCATTCTTAGCTTAGTATGAATTGTATATGCACTAATTTACATATTTTTTCTAATAATCATTAGTGATATCTAAAAAATAGATAACAATGAATTCTAAAGACATAACCATAATATGTACTTTTTATTATATTCTAAATAAACCATAAGTTTGGAGACTACATTTATACCTATTTCCTATATAAGAAAAAGGATGTTATTTCTTATATATAATGAGCCATATTATGATCTCATCATCTCCCCCACACCTAATCTCATGCATGTCCTCCTGTGTGCCACTGTTTAAAACATCATGGTACATATACATGGTTTAGATTTAGCTTCATAATTCAAATGGGTTTCTCAAATTTGTATAAGTATAATGACTTACAATCTTCTTAAATTTCTCAAATAAAAGTGGCTAATGACATTGGTCATTATAATGCATTTTCTAAGGATATCTTCTTATGTGGAGGTGTTTTTAACTATCATTAGATTTATTTTTAACATAGGATCTTGTGTGGATTTCTCATGTTGCTCTTTCCTCCTCCTCCTCCTCCTCCTCCTCCTCCTCCTCCTCCTCTTCTTCTTCTTCTTATTCTTATTTAATTACAAACTTCCTCATCCATGCAAACTTAACAACAAACACACAAAATAAAATAAATAACTAATATTGAGACCAAATTAGTTAAAAATTTTAATTACTTAAATTTTAATTTTTTATCAGTCATTATTGATATAATTTTAAAAGGAATCCTGAGAAAATTGATATAAACTTAGTAATTAATCAAAGATAAAATAGAAATTAAAATGTTTAGACCATCTAATTTAAGAGCAATAACTTTTACATGTTAAAAATTAGTAATAAAATCAATCATTATTTTAGACTTACTTTAAATTTGGTTATTTGAATCACACAAAATCTAGAGCTATATCTTTATGACATCAAATATGTTGCATGACCCATATCCACTTCTACCATGATCTGTCTTGCATGCATATTTTTATTATTTTTAACTTGTCAAATCTATTTGACCCACATAAAATTCATCTAAAATAACTTTTTATGCATGACGATATTGCATGCAATATTTTGAGAGGCTATATTTATGTATTTTCTCTAATATTTGCATATATCTCTCCAGAATCCATTTTAATCATGAAAGAACTATAGCATAAAAGTCATTAAAACTAGTATCATGCATATCAAATTCTGTTAATCATACCATATCAAAATGGAATCCATTCTACACGCAACACTCTACCAAATAAAATCGCAAGGATTTTGATTGGAGTGACAGTTCCTTTTCAATCATATCATATAGTTTTTAACATTTTAATTTCTTGATCAATTATTTTTATATCAGTTATTACTTGAAATGAATTATTCTTACATGGGAGATTAAATACCCCACGTAATTCTTGGTTCAGGAGTCTTATTTCAGTAACTACACAAATTAGATTGTAGACCACAACATAATTTTATTATACAAAAGTATTTTGTAAAATTTATAATTACCATGATGTCATCTCCTTCATCCATCCCTTCATAAACTTCAGTCATCTCTAAATTTTATTCCCAATCAAAAAATGATGTGTGTAATCTTATCTTACTAGAAATTATTTTTGTTTTTTGATCAAATAGAAAAGAATAAAACATATTTATTGTAGGCATGTATACATGAGATGATTTAAAATAGTCAGAGACTAATTTAGTAGTGATTTTCACCTATTTTTCAATAAAAATAAATATTACATGTAACTTTCCCTAAAGGAAAGCCTAGTTGCCTCCTATTTGGAGGGCAGCCAGTTCTAGAAAAGACATAGCTATATTTGTATAGGTTTCATTACCACATAACCATAGATTGTCAATGTAACTAATTTTAAAATTTAGATCATCCCTCAAATAAGAACATTAGATATAGGAGCATATATTCCAAATTCTTTGTTGTAAAAAATTACAAAAACTCATGTAACAGGGTATATTCTTCATCTTTTGCATTATCTTCAACTTACATTAATAATTAAATATTCCTTCATGATGTTAGAATTTATTATTTTCTATAAAACAATGTTAGTTTTATGGGGAGGTTTGGTTTTTTATTTTTAATCTAAATTTTAATTGTATAAAAATAAATTTTAATCTATGCTGTATAAGATAAATTTTAAATAGACCATTAACTAAGTATCTCTTGTCACAATTTGCAAAGAGATATTTCCTCTCACTAAGAATTTTATTAGTAGATTATGAATCTCCTAATAATATCATAGTTCCCTGGCAATGGTGCCAAAAATGATGAGGGTCATCACTCCCCTTCATTTAATAATATCAATCTAGGGATGGTGTCCAAAGACTATATGCAATAGGAGAAAGAGATCTTTGGCAAATGGTTCCTTCTATCACACTCCACACTTACAAGAATTGAAAATCACACTTGTAAAAATTAAACCACACATGCATGAAATTAAAGCATACTTATAGAAAGTAAATTACTGAATGAAAATAAATGATAAATAAATAAAACACCTATAGGTTCACAATAAAATGTATGAAAATAAATGTTTACAACAACAAAGAAATAAAATAATAATTTACAACAAAAATGATAATTTATAGATTAAAGAAATAAATCAAAATACATAAATTTCATCTTCCTTGGAATGAATGGCCAGCTCATTCCTCATGAGAAGATTTACTCAAAACATAAGTTTTAAAATAGACTGCTTAAAATAATGAAAGAAAATGTATATTGATTGCATTCAGATGTGGGAGGTTATATTTATAATCTCATACTTCCAACCAATGCCTTATTTAAGAGTAACAACACAGATATTCTATCCTATCTCAATCTCTATAAAATATGGAGAGAGATATTTATTATAAGAATGAAATCTATCACAACATAATCTCAATCTTCATCGAATATGGAAAGAGCTATTTATTGGAATTACATAAATCTATATTTAGATACAATCTATAAATAGAAAGTTTACACACACACACACACACACACACACACACACACACACACACATATTCCAAATAGAAAGTATTCTTTATGATAGTTGGAATATATCAACCAATCATTAAAATATATTTAAAAATACTTCTTAAACAAGTATGTAGTAGTTCTATTGAATTTTGTAGTATTCTACTGAAGTTTATAGCAAATATGTTAAAATATATAGTTGATATGATGTAATCCATAGATGGTCTAATTTAATTTTTAGCTAGTATGATGTCATTTTTAGTTACTGTAGAGGTCTATATCAAGACTGTAGGAGTCTATAGTAGGCTTTTGAAAGTTCATAACTTGACCAAAATGTTATATCTATATTAGAAGACTGACACTACTCTAATATTATTCTTGAATGGTTAATCTTTATACATTGAATCATTCTTAGTTTATTATGAACTGTGTATGCACTCATTGCCATCTTTTTCTCAATAATCATTACTGATAGCTAAAAAATAGATAATAATAAATTCTAAAGACATAATCATGGTATATATTTGTTATTTTATTCTAAACAAATCATAAGTTTGGAGACTATATTTAGATACACTTTATATTCAAAAACAAAATGTGATTTTATAGATATAATAAGTCATATTATGGTCTCATCATCAATCTAACTCTAGAGTCCATCAATTTAGCTCTTAAGTTCACTAATTTGGCTCCAGAGTTGTACAAACTAATTCACAAGATTGATAAAATATATTTTGAATCTTATGCATCATTTCAAAAATTATGCAAATATCTTTGAAGAATAATGAAAGACTTTTTATTATGCTTTACACATAGGTTGATTTTGAGAAAGTTGAGTCACAAAAAGAAGTATTTGATGAGTAAAATTAGCTTTCTAATTGATTTCAATGTTGTAGATAAAATTGAACAATGACTTCACAATTTCTCATCATATTATAATTTATTGAAAAGTAAAAAAATAAAAAATAAATACAAAAATACATAAATAAAAAAAGAAAAAAATTGGAAAATTCAACAATGAAAACTTTCAGGCATTATTGATAGTCATGGTTATAAAACTAGCTTGTTGGTTGGTCATGTACTATATAAAAGAGCCTTAATCAGAAAACTAGGAAATGAATGATCAAGGACAAAAAATAAATTAAAAATTTGAGAAAAGTTGAAAACCAATAAATAGTTAATTTTCCCAATTAATAATAAAGTTGTACCTGATTCACTTTGTCTTTCTGCTCTCTTTTAGCATCAAAGAACTTTAGACACATCAACATGGATAAAACAACTGGAAACTAAGAGTATGGTTGAGATATTTATTCTATTATTTTATTTCTAAATATAGTTATAATTTTTTTAATTACAAATAGGTCTATTTGACACAACTTTTTGAATAGATAATAGAAATGGTTTCCAAAAAAAATGAAAAAAATAAAAAGAAAAAAATAAAAGATCTTTCCATGCATGAAGACATGCATCAGTCTAAGTATGGGAGAGAAGAGGGAAAAAGATTTGAAAACCATTAAATGGTAGTGCTTTTCAAAAGATTTCATTGTTGATTTCAAAAAGTTTCTTCTCAAACATTTCATAAATGTATTATTAAATTCAAAAGAATATTCATTGGTATACTTCAATTCAGTTTATATGGTTTTTAATAAGTGATGAAATGATCTAGTTAAATCCTTGAAAAAGAGGATTCAATCTTCTCAAATGCAAATATCTATCAATAAAGCAAAGATCACTACTAAAATTATCACAAAAAGAGTGGATAAAAAAATTAAAATGTGTACTTCTTTATCGTAGACTACCACAATAGAACAAACTTATGAATATTAAGAAAATATGAAAAATGTTAGTTTTTTGAAAGAAACAAATAGACTAATTTCTACTAAATTGAATGATTGAACAAACTATATATACATGGAAAATGGGAGCATTCATGAGGACATACATGAGTTTAAGTGTGGGAGAATGATGAGTCAATAAAATAACTCATTCTATCAGTAAATGATACCATTTTCTATTAAATAAACCATGTTATAAAAGTGGACTTAGATGTAGTTTAATAACTTGTGATTATTTGAAAATGAAATATAGGATATGCATCTAGTCTATTTCTTAAAAATTATTACAATCTATATTGTTACTATTTTCTAATATTATCTTAGTAAAATATGCAACATGTTGTATATATAGATTAAAAGGAGTCATAATGTATATAATAAATTTTGAAGATCCTTCATGTAGCTCAAATAGACTCTCAAGGAGTCATATTTTAGAGTCTACATATAGAACATGTTGCATATTTTATATACATGTTGTATATGTAGACTAAAAGGAGTCATAATGTATATTTTATAATATAAGGAGTCATAGTGTTCCTCATTAGTTTTAGAGTCTAATATAAATCATCTTTAAAAAAAAAAATTGTTATTGATATGGATGTAATATTTATATGTGGTTATGTAAGTCATATAAACACCTTTGTATCAACTAAAAATAGTCATGTGTTTTTATGTTGATTTATTTTATGTTTTGGTATGTGAATGTGTGAGGATGGATTTGACTTGTTTTATAAAACAACAAAAAATATCACTAAAAATATTTCTAATCATAAATATAATATCATATTCAGATTTCTCTAAAAAAAATATAAAAGTTCAAAAAAATAATTTTCTTGATATGAGTTGGTATGTAAAATTTATGAGCATTTTAGTGGGCTCTATACATGCACAGTTGAAGCTCTGAAGTTCATCAGTCTAGCTCTAGAGTACATTAGCCAAGCTCTAGAATTGCATAGAATTGGACCAGAATATGGTCAAATTGGATTTTAAGGGTTGGTAGGATAAAAGAGGCATGAAGGAATATTTTGAAACTTGTTTTACAAACTTTTTCTTTATAGAAATTATATAAGTAGAAACTTCTAAAAATACACATCAACAAATACACAAATTATAAACTATGGAAACATGAAGGAAATGATCCCCAAGAAATGATTTTTATCTATTGTTAGAAAATGATGTATATATAAAAATAGGTATTGTTGAATAAGGAAAGATATTCATAATAATCCAACTACTATGAATATCTTACATAACAAAGTTATTGTAAGAATCAAATTTGTTATTTGTTATCCTAGAATAATAATCAATTTTTAAACTAATTTATTAGTTTGTTGAGGTAAATCAATTTTAAACTAATTTTTTATGTTGTTAAGATTAGATAATTATTTAAAAACAAATTTTTTAAGATTAGATAATTATTTAAAAACAAATTTTTTAGAGTGTTACTCTCTAACAATAATTTATTAAAGAAGTTGTATTATAAATACAACCTTCTTATTCATTGTGGGAGTTGGTAGAGTGTGATTGGGACTTAATAGAGTTAAATGTAATGTGGATTTCATATAGATATTAAGTTTTTTTAGAAGTAATGAGAAGTTGATGAAGTGTATACATAACTAAGTGTCTAAGAAATATCAAGGGCCCACTCAACCAAAGAATAAAGATCTTTTACATATTTTATGTTTTGTGTTATTGTTATCTAATATTTTCAAAGTTTTTATGTTAAGTGTAAGTGAATTAATTAAACCTATAGGAATGTGTGTTAATGTATGTGTTTCTATTTAATTTATTTTCAACATTTTAATTCTAATTATATCCTTTTGAAGCATTTACATTTTAGCAACACATACTAAAGCGTGTTTACATTTTTTGCATTTACATTTATGTAAATAGATTAAGGGTGTGTTTATTTTAAAAGCATTTTCAATTTCAAGTGAGTGTGTTTGTTTCAAAACATTTTTAATTATATAAATATTGTTTATTTTACAATAATTAAAGTATATTTTCATTCATACAAGTATATTATATCTTTAGGAGTAAATGATCAACATATCCCTCCAAACATAAAACTATTAGTCCTTTTCCTTTATATCTTATTGCAAACTATCTTTAGATGCTAGCCCTAGTTTGATTTGACATCAACTGAACTCAGTTGATTAAATTAATGGATTGATGACACTCATCAACTACCACTAACAAAATGAGGGTATAACACTTCCTTCCATACCTATTCTAGAATGTCTTCTTTTGTGGAACTTTATGGCTATCATCCCCCATCTATCACTTCATATTTGAAGGTGCAACCCAAGGTTCAAGATATTAAAGAACACATTCAATATCAATAGGAAGTGCTAGCTAGTTTAAGGGATAATTTGACAATATCACAAAAGAGAATAAAGAAACAAGCTAATCAACACCATAGTAAGAGGCATTTTGATATTGGTGATTGAGAATTTATGCACTTGAAACCATATAAGTAGATGTATTTGAAGAAATATAAAAAGGATAATAAAATTTCTCCTAAGTATTATGGCCCTTATCATATTCTATAGAAAATTCATAATGTGGCATACAAGCTGGAGTTACCCCAATTCACTTGTATATATCATGTCTTTCATGTATTTTTATTGAAGAAGGTCATTAGAGAAAGAGTTTCCACCCAGACTGAGTTACTTGAATTAAATGAATAAAGTAGAGTCATTTTAGAACCTGAAGAGATCCTTCACACATATACAAAAAGGCTATAAATAATATAAATCATAAAAAAATCAGCAAGGCTCACTATCCCACAACAACTAATTAACTAAAAAAACCACATAACTAAAAACTAGCAAGAAACACATGTGTGAAGAAGGATAATTTAATATTTGAAATTAAGCCAAAAAATTAAGGGTTAGATGTATAATCATGTGTTCTAAGAACACCCTAATATTAGTTGTTACTTTACCACACTAGAATAACATCCCAAGGTTTAGTACTCTAAGCTCGTGCCCACTCCCCAAGCTGCCTACATATCTGCAGGGATACTTTCACATGTAGAATCGATGTTGGATATAGCTGACCCCTTATCAATAAAACCATGATTAATAGATGATCCAAACACATATAGGCACTACCAATACACTATAAGTAAATACAAATAATGTAAATGTATGCACAATAAGTCTACTCAGTCTGAGTATGAAAAAGTGAACCCTACTCTAAAAGTATGCTCATAGTCAAGTACTAAGAGGACACTCTTTGGAACTAAAAAAGTGTGACTAGAGCCAAGGTTAAAATTATATCATGAATAAAATATATAATATAGTCAATAGATTAATTAATTTTATAATTGTGAGCTTACACACACATAGAGACTCCTAAGTGACACAAATCCTACCAATTCCAAGTTGGGTAAACTAGGTACATAACCACTATTGTTTTAATTTAAAACAAGGTTGATAAATTTATCCAAATATAAGAACCTATTTTCTAAGCTAGTATAAACACAATTAATACAATATATATTTTTATTGTGAACAAAACTAATAATTTTATCACCATTACAAAGTGCATTTATCCATTCAGAAAATGTCTTACAAAAATTCTACATAAACTAGCTTCGAAATCATCTTGCTAAAGATAATAAAACTTGTGATAAATTTTATTTTATTGATAATTTAAATTTATTATAATTTGATTTAAATTCTCAATTTTAATAAATTCCATTTCTATATATTTTAACTACATCGATTCCAAATCAACTTTGGAAATAAGAATGAGATTACAAGATTTTGCCCTTGCAATTGTCTCTTAAAATAGAATAAAAATAATGATTCCAAAAAGGAATAAAATTTATTTAAATGAAGATCCCATATTTTTTATCTACATAGAATTTTTTCCAAGTCTCATATTTTCTAAACTTAAAACTTAAATAATTATTTTTCACCAAATGCAAAACAACTTCGGAGGCAAGAAAATGATAACCAAGAGTTTGTTTTTACCAATGTCATTTGGAAATGGCCAAATCATTTATTTTATGACAAGATTAATTTTTTTCCAATCATGGTTTGTATATTTCACTAATTCACAAAATCAGTTTCAAGTCTTATTTTTGCTAAATTTAAATTTTAGATATTTTTTTTCCTTCAATTATAAATGGGGGTTTAACTAGGTTAGGGAACACTAGAGTATAATTGTTTGATTCAAAAAATTTAAAGTTTAAATGCTGGTACTTGATTGTTTTAATATTTTAAATATCTGAAAAAAATTGTGAAACCCAATCTAATAATAAAAATGTTTAGTTCACTCCTAACTCTATTTATTGGCTAGTTTTAAGGAATTTGATTACAAAGTGGCTTAACAAATTAATGTTAAGTGTAAATTAAAATAAAGTAATTCAAAAAAATAATATAAAGTCCCCACTTAAATTATGTGGTGGTGGGTCAAATCCTCACCATTGAATAGAGTGGATCTCAATCACAAGATCTAGGTTTCCAAACAAAAGCCCAAATTTTCTTTATAGACATGAAGAAAAGACCACTTCTAAATTTTCTTTCATTTCTTCTATTTTTTTGGTATGTTTAAAGGTTTTATATTTTGGATGTGGAGCTCAATAAAAATCCCTAATTAGTTTACAATCCATTTATTTGAGAGTATATACAAATTTTAAATACATAATCTTGGATAATAATGTATATATAAATTATTTTATAAATATAATGATTTATTTATTCAAATACTAAAACATCAAGGAAATATGCCTAATAATATATATATATATATATATATATATATATATATATATATATATATATATGGCATATCTCCTTGATGTTTTAGTATTTGAATAATTATATATAATTTTATTTATTATAAAATTTCCCCCTCGCTGCCACCCCCCCATTTTTTTAATTGTGAAATGAAGTAATAAAAAAAATTAAGTCATTTAAGATATGTAGTTCTCATAGGCCATTAGTCAGCCTATGTAGGCTCTTGGCTGCTTGTGACCATAAGTAATGAGGGATGGGAAGGTGAAGGGTAAGGGGAGGGGATGGGGAAATTGGGTGAGGATGGTGTCAACTTAGCTACCATAAGAATCGAAATGATTTGTTTAATAATTTTTTTGACAAAATCGAAATGATTTTCTTTTCTAATTATATAAAATAAAAATTTAAAACCTTAAGATGAAATCAAGGCATCATATATATATATATATATATATATATATATATATATATATATATATATATATATATATATATATTTAACTCACATATCTATCTGTATGAATATTATTTCAATTTGATTTGGTTTTCACATTAAAATATAATATATCTAATATAATATATCAAAATTATTTCCATTATTAATATTTCATCCACACACACACTTGTCTATATTCACATCTATTCAATATTTTAAAAATAATAAAACTTGGTAATCTTCACATTTTAATTAAAAAAATAATAATTAAAATAATCCATTCCACCTTCAAGTTTTATCATTAGTTTAATTTGAGAAAACGAAAGAAAATATTTTCATCCATAAACACCACACAACCTAAATAGACTATTTCTATTTGAAAAATAAGGTAAATATATGTTTTGATGAAAATATTCAATTTAAATTCAATTTAAAAATCTTAATAGAATTTGTTGGAGAAACTACAAATCTAACCTACTTCTTTTATTTAATTTCAACAAAGGCAAGAAAGATAATAAGGCATACTTGATATCAAACAAAATTACAATTCAAAAATCATACTATAATTTAATGATTAACAAATTTCCATTTAAAATTTTAGATTCAAGGAGAGAGAGAAAGTGAGAGATTTTAGGCATACAAACATTTACTAATCTAACTTATCGTTTATCAATATTTGATTAACAAATCTAACTCTTCTATTACATAATAAACATCAAGATAATACCTAACTCTCCTCCTTAATTTTCCTTTAAATAACTCATGCTCTTATGGATCTATGAATATCTTCTCAATATTTCACAAAGCTCTTCCCATGCTTTTCTTCTCCAGCTTTAGCTCTCTCCACAAAAAATGAACCCCAATGAACAACCAAAATAAGACTAAGTGTGGGAATGAAAATAAAGTCTAAATTTAATATCCTAAGGATTTATTGAGACCCAAACCAATAAATGGAAGGGTAATTTTATTATAATAGTCACCTCATGTATTACAAACCCATACCCCCACTTAATGACCTTATAAACCCATGTTTGATAACTTGTCCAAGCTACCCACTTAGTAGAAGGTCAAAGTGTCATTTACACTCAAAAATAACTTCTCTTACATTTTCTAAATTTACACTCCACACACACATCCATCTACCCTACTCTAGGGCCTAACTAATAGCTCCTCTGGCTTTCCTAGAGATTTTAGACAGAAGTTGATAATACAATCCATTATAAAATTATTCATGATTTATATGAATTTAAATATTTATTAGATTAGGATGTAAAAAAATATATTTTTCTAATTTTATTTTAATAAATAAAGTTTTCAAAGTAAGGTAAGGATAAATGTTTGAATTTATATGCATCTAAAGGATCAATATGATAGGAAATGCACATCGATAATAAGGGAACATGGGTTCAAACATAGGGGATACTACATATGGATTTATACCCACCTAATTCACTCACATATATCTAGGGTTTTTTTAATGCCCTCCTATGTGCCTTCATCCTTTTTTACCTTATGCACACTTTCTTCCTTTTCTTGCTCTTTTTTACCCTTCACAACATTTGTGTGGCATGCCTATATGGTACTTCATTGTCTACCTTTTTCCTCCTATTTTTGTATGCTTTATTCCACACTCAGACTGATATCCCATAAGTATCCTCTTATCATATTTAGGCTGATTTCTCTCCACTCCTTCCTATAGTTTCTCAATGTCATGCAAAAATATAATTTCACTCCCTTTGTTAAATTCATGTTGATTTTAATATGCTCCATGCATTTTGTTAGAAACTTCCTACATTATGAGCAACTAAGATTGTACCTCCTTGGCCAACTACCAACCAACTCCTTCTCACCTTCCATTTAGAAATCATGTATATGTCTTCTACATCTTGTGCTTTTTCACACATGTCTTCACCCTTAGACTCTAGGGAAAGTCTCATCTTATTCCCTTTCTTGTCCCTTTCATGCTACTACAAGTGGACCTTTGATTCATTATTTTTTCCTTGATGTAACAATATTTCACTATATGGGAAACTTGGATTCCCATATTCCTTATTTTCCTCATCTTCTTATATTCTCTCTCTATGTGTTACTTTCATTATGCATTTCATGCCTTTGTATTCTCAAACCACTCTTTCCTATCACTATGATTTTATTCTCATCTCCCTCAGATGCTCCTTCTACTTCTTGACTTAGTTCCCTCATTTCACTTTTCACCTTATTTTAGGTTTCAATCTATGCCTCATGCAATCCTAGCCTTTCATTTATTTATGTATTTAACTTCATGGATTTCACTAAGCTTGCTTAATTTTTTCCTCTATTGTTGATTTCATTATGTTATCACATAGCTCCTTCTTAGCTAATGATTCTTCTCATTTTATTCCCTCTTTGTGTATCTATAGACTTTTATCTCTACTAATTACCTCACATTCATGGATTTTCTAGCCTTTAGTTACTTTACATGCAACTCTTCTCCTCAATTCTCTACCTCTTTTGGTGTATTCCATCTATGTGTACCTCTTGATAGCTACCTCAATATTTGATGATCTACTAGTTGTAGTTACTCTCAATAAACTCCTCCTTTGGTGCATCCTTAGACTTGTGCCTTTGTCAGTTGCCTCAATGTTCCATGCTTTTCTAGCCTTCAACTACACTCAACTTAAATTTTATTTCCTCCTTATTTCATCTCTATATTTATTCTCTTGCTAGCTACCTCAATGTTTGATAATTTGAGAGCCTTAGTTTCACACTAGGAAACTCTACTTATTCTTCTCGTAGTGTGTCTTTATATTATGGCACCCCTATGCTAGTTACCTCAATGTTCAATGATTCTCTAACATTAGTTTTACTCAAGAAACTCTTATTTTATATCACTCTCTTGCAACACTCTGATCCATTTATTTTGCACTTACATACTAGAATTTCTATCATTCTTTCATGGAAATTAATCATGCTTGTGTGTTATTTCTCAATTTTCTCTTCTTTTGGGTTTTGATTCATGAATTTTGGGTCTTCCCTCTCTTCATGCTAGTGCACACCTCATCCCACACACTTTGACATTTATCTATTTAATTCAATCTCTCCTTATCAAATCTTCTTTTCCTCTAGTCCCACTCTTCCATTCATAGTGACCTTTCTTCATTTTTCACACACTACACTCTCCTCTTTAGCACTTATATAAGATCATCTCTACTTGATTGTTGATGATTCTCTTTTTATGCCTTACATCCTTACAATATTCTCATTATATCTAAGATAACTTGGGTTCAATTACAGGATAATATCTTCACCTCTTTATTCTTGGATCTAACTCCTTATCTTAGGGTACAAGAATTTCACCCTGGCATCTGTTGTGCTGGGAAAATATTAATTATGCTCTTGGAAAATTTTACCTAGTGTATCCTTCATGCTATGTACAAAAACACTTTTCTATTTTATTCTTATTTTCATCCTAGTCACTAGTGCAAGTTACTTCACTTTTATCAACACATTCTTTTATGATATAGCTAGCTTGGTGGAATGATATCCACCTTGACTTTACCCATTACAATCCACATAAACTGAGTCTCCTTCTCCACTCCTAATTTTACACTCTCTTTACACAATCTTTACTGAATTATTTTATTCTTCAATGTCAACCTCCATGCTTCGCTTGGGCCCCTTCTTAATATTTCCTTCTAGTTTGAGCTATCTCTATGAGTGCACCACTTTTTATAGTAGCAAAAAAACTACATGTTTCCATCTGCTCACCTTTTCCATGCTTTGTCATATCTTCTTCTCCTGTAAGTCTCTCTAACCTTTTTCCATACTACCTCATAACTTTCTCCACACACACTTCACTCCTGTGGAATCCCCTACACTCTTCATCATGAAATTTCACTCGACATCCACAACCAACTTCACCTTATCTTTAGGTCTTATTTTACTAATAATATTCACACATCAATTTTCAACTAATCTCTCACTCACCATCAAATACTTGAGGGTTATATTATGTATGTCTCTCCCTACTCTTCGATGAAATATTTCCATCCACCTAATATTCTTATTTGCATTGTTATATTCTACAACACATGAACATTTTATTTTGATATCTATTATATACCCATCTATGCTCGATAGAGAACTTCCTTGGAAACTTATACCCAATAATTTTATTGGAATATTATCCTATGCTTTGAATGCCTTTGATCATTGATTTTATTGGCTCTTCTTATCTCTTCACCCCTTTATTGGCTATCTCTAATCAATGATTCTACCCATACTCATCTCCACCTATATGTTCACTACTTCTAATTAGTGATTCTATCCACATTCTCTCACTTTTATATCTACACTTGACTACCTCTAATTACTAATTTAGTTGGCACCTCCTTATTAAATTAATTCTACATTGGTTGCATTTGATTATTGATTTTTCTTGCATTCTCTTTTCGTATGCACTTAGCTACCTCTGATTGATAATTTAGCTATGCTCCTATTTTGTACTCAACTTTATCTAATTAGATATTCTATTGGTGTTATTTTTATCTTACACTAAACTATCTCATGGTTTGAAATTAGACAATGCTCTTATATTTTCATTATTTGTATGGACTACCTTAGATTGATGTTTATGTTCATGACTTGACTTCTTTTTTATACTCAATTTCCTCATGGTCAGTGATTCTATCAACTCTCAATATTTTAGGCCAACCATTATTGCGCCAAGGATAATTTTAAGAAGGTACCCCTAAAAACTTACTATAAAATCCTAATGAATCCTATATTTTAGGTATAATTTCATTAGTGAATCTTTGAAAAATTACCATGCTAGTATAAATTGACTAGTGATTTCTATTAACTCTTTCAAAAAACTTGTAAATAGTTGGTGAATCAAATGTCATATTCAAATCAAGAAATAATGGTGAAAAATCCAAGTTAAACCATTTTCCTCAAACACATTCATAGGTCAAATAACATGGCAATAGTTTAAATCTTGTAAAAGATAAGCAAAATTCATTAAAAGTGTGAAAACATTTACAAATATATATGGCTTGTATTTCTTACTTGCATTGAATTTCATTGTTGACTACTTAGACTCCTCCTTGGCCTCTTCTTAAAATTGTCACTCATTTCATGATTCTTATGATATGTAGGGCTTGTATTTCTTATTTAGATTGTACATCATTATTGGTTGTTTAGACTTCTCCTTGGCCTCTTCTTACAACTGTCACTCACATTGTTAAAATGTATTAACCATATCCATATTGGCCTTTCAAATATTTGTATTTCAGTTAACAAACCATGCCAACCATAATATAATTATTACCTTAATTTTTTAAAAATAAAATATAGTATGATCATGAGGCTTTGTTGCATTTATTTAATTTTTTCTTGTGCATTGCTTAAAACAAGTATCTTGCATGTCATTATTTCTTAGAGAAAATTAATTTCTTGTTTATTTATAGTAAGTATATGGTAAATACCAATTAGATAATATAATAAACTGAGTATAGCAGAAATAGTGACAAAAAATTATAGTATATAGTATAAAATAACTATGGGACCATAGGGAAAGATAACTATGAAAAGAAAGGATGACATAACTAAAAAAAATTCAAAACATTTTCATTGTTTTAAAATTATAAACTATATAATAAGGTCTACTAGAATATATTGGCCTTTCATTTTCATTGTTTTGAAAAGAGAGGATGACATAACTATATCCATATTGGCCTTTCATTTTTTTTCAAAACAAACCATGATAACTACAATATAATTATTACCTTAAATGTTTAAAAACAAAATATAGTATGATCATAAGGATCTATTGCTTTTATTTAATTTGTTCTTTGTGCATTATTTAAAATAAGTATATTTCACATCATTATCTCTCAGAGGAAATTAATTTCTTGTTTGTTTAAATTAAGTATGTGGTAAAGACCAACCAGATAATATAATAAACTAAGTATAGTAAAAATTGTGATAAAAAATTAGAGTATAAAGTATAAATCGACTATGGGGACATAGGGAAATACAACTATGAAAAGTGAGGATGATAAGAAAATATATTTAAAAAAATAATTTTCAAGTAACTTAACATTATATTTATTCATTTCACTAATTTTTACATGTTGCATGTTGATATATTCACATAATTTGTGAAATAAGTATTTTTGGGTTAGCCAGAAATTTGGTTGAAATGATCATGAGGCTCTGTTGCATTTATTCATTTTATTTAAAATATCTTTCATGCCATTATTGTTAATAATGGAATATACTGAGAGGGGGGGGGTGAATCAGTATATTATATATCTTATAAATCTTTCCTTTAACCAAATTCCACTTAATCAAACATTAAAGATATGCAATAAAACTCAAACAATAAACATCCACACAAGATAGAGACACTAGATATAACGTGGAAACCCAATGAGGGAAAAACCACAGAGAATCAATCTCAAATATATTCGTGAGAACAACCCCACAGGAGCACCAACCCCTTTGTGTATACCACACACCTATCTCTCAATGTTGTTATCTCAACAAATGATAAATCAATACAACATCAACTTCCTCCCTCTCACTTTTGCTCTTCTAAGCTAGATATAACAAATACAAATCATCTCTCATAATTGCTCTTCTAAGCTAGATATTACAATATCAAATCAACCTCTCACTTCAACTTTACAAATGGCTACTCAAGCCTTTATGTATAGCTTTTCAATGACCTTTGGCCTTCCCCCTTTGTGACCTTTCATTCCTCATGGAAAATGGCACCAATCTTGGATGACCCTTCATATCCAAGCATTTGAATAGTCATGTGGTGACCCTTCATGACCAAAAACATCTTTCCCACTTTTGTCCTTATATTTGGTGACTTTTCGTATTCCTTTAAGTGTCCCTTCATGAGAAATTCTCCCTTTACTCTTTTGTCTTCACTTGGTGACTCTTGGTATTCCCCAAGATGACTCTTCATGGGAAAATGCATCCCATCCTTCTTTTGTCTTTATCCTGTGACTCTTCGACTTCTCCATGGGCCCTTATTTTGTCTCATATGCAACCAAAAATATATTCATTAATATTGAATAAATATTAACTCATATTAGCCAAGATAAATAACATTAAATGCAATGGCACCTTTATCACCAATAATACTAAACCTTTGAAATCAATGACAATATTTCCAACAATCTCCCCCTTTGTCATTGATGGCAACCTCAATCATGAAACTGCCACACCCTGTCACCTGCACATCCTGTCATTTGAAAGCATACAGTAACTCCCCCTTACTGTAGCAACCTGTACCTATTTCTTTTACCTACTTTCTACACATGTACCTATACCTATTATTCTCCCCCTTTGACATCAATGGCAAAGGGCCTACCTAGAGTTAACACTTAGCTCTGCCTCACTTGATGCTGAACATCAATGGCAGGAAGTAAAATAAATTACTCCCAACTCTTCTCGACGATCTTTGAGAAGATATCTGATTTTATCTGTCCTTTGAGAATCTCCAATCAACTCATTTGAATATTTCCTTCTAATCTCAAAAACTTCCACATGAAACTTTAAGGTGTATCCTTGATCACATATTTGCCTTACACTCAATAGATTATAATTATGAAACATTCTTAGTCTTGGTTCTACCATTATCCAAAAATAAAGTACCTTTTCTGGCTATATTGGCAGGGGTTTTATCTCTGAATCTCACTGTACCACCATTTATCTTCTTTACTCTTTTCTCCTGTCATATGCCTCTAACATCTGCTATCAACGAACCATGGCTGATCTTTATCTCTTACATGCAAAGCTGTTTGCACCAACATAGAATCTTCAGGTTGTTTCTTCTGCCATGAACATGACTGAACCTTCTTCCTGATGAATGGAGCTTTGAAACTTTGATCCTTCTTGATTTAATCTTTATGAGTACCCTTTTCTTTCTCTCTAAAACTATTATCTCTTTTTCAACATTCTAATTTGTTATGACCATAATCATTTGAAACACTGCATATGCAAGAATCATTCTAATAGTCTTAAACCATAATATTGATGCAAAATTTTCTTCAAAAATATATTCCCTCAAAAGATATACAAATTAATCTATCAATTCACCTTCTTGTCATGCAAAATATCCAAGACCCAATAGCATCAACCATGCTTCAATTTTTAAAAGTGTCTCCTTGAAGCCTACAACAGACACCCCACACAATAGGGTTCTAGAAATAAATCTCAGGAGATTCCCACATCTCCTTTGTTTCTTCCTTGATCTTCTTGTGTTTTTATTTTAAAATCCATTTAAGCATATCTAACCTTTTTTCCCTACTAACCTTATCATTTATGATGTTATTCATCTTCTCAACTTTTGCAACTTTATTATTTTGACAAAGCTCATGCTCAAATGTAACAAGAGATTATTTACAATCCTTCTTATCTGATTCTTTATCTACTATAGCAAGTAATTCATTTTCACTCTTAAACTCAACTTGATCAACCTTTACTATTTTAGGTCTCCAAACCTTAATTTGACTCTTCTCATATCTTTTAGGGGCTCTATAACCTTTGACATACTTTGAATATCTCTTTACTTTATTTTGGCATAATCTAGCAATATGTCCAACCTCATGACAACAAAAGAAAACAATATTTCTCATACTTTTTTCTTGAATGTGACTGAGATCTCCCTTTGACTGATTGCTTCTCCTCATACAATCTCTTGCCCTATGACCAACATGATGACAAACAAAACAACGGCCATGAAAAGAATTTGAAAACTTGAAAGCATTGGGCTACCTAATCAACTTCTTTTATTTGACTTTGAACCCTGCATCCTTCTTTCCTTGGATCGATATTTCATGATCTTTCTCAACCTTGATTATAAACTTGTCATGATTATCCTTTAAAGAATCTAACTCAACTTTCAACTGTTTACACTCTTCTTCTTTTGATGTTAAAATTGAAGTTGCAACCTCTAACTCATTTTTAAGATCCTGAATAAATGTCTTATTTTCTTTTACTTCTATAGCCAACTTAGAATCCAAGATACACACCTTTTCCTTAAGAGCCTCAACCATAGATTTCAACTCCTGATTCTCCTTCTTTAGCTACTTAGACATTTGTGCTTTTCCTTTGATCTACCTTCAAGCTGTTAAACCCTTTCTGAAGGAACCTGCTCTGATACCAATTGTTAATCATGAAATATACTGAGAGGGGGGGGTGAATCAGTATATTATATATCTTATAAATCTTCCTTTAACCAAATTCCACTTAATCAAACATTAAAAATATGCAATAAAACTCAAACATTAAACATCAACACAAGATAGAGAGAGACACCAGATATAATGTGGAAACCCAATGTGGGAAAAACCATAGAGAATCAATATAAAATATATTCATGAGAATAACCCCACAGGTGCACCAGACCCCTTCACCAAGTACAAACTTTAGCTTCAATTCATGAGCACCACCCCATAGGAGCTTCAAACCCCTTTGCCGAGCACCAACCCAGCTGTCATTCGTGAGCACCAACCCACAGGAGCACCAACCCCTTTGCCAAGCACCAACCCATAGGAGCACCAACCCCTTTGTGTATACCGCACACTTATCTCTCAATGTTGTTATCTCAACAAATGATAGATGAATACAACATCACCTTCCTCTCTCTCACTTTTGCTCTTCTAAGCACGATATAACAAATACAAATCATTTCTCATAATTGCTCTTCTAAGCTAGATATTACAATATCAAATCAACCTCTCACTTCAACTTTACAAATGGCTACTCAAGCCTTTATTTATAGCTTTCCAAATGACCTTTGGCCTTCCCCCTTTGTGACCTTTCATTCCTCATGGAAAATGGCACCAATCTTGGATGACCCTTCATATCCAAGCATTTGAAAAGTCATGTGGGGACCCTTCATGACCAAAAATGTCTTTCCCACTTTTGTCCTTATCTTTGGTGACTTTTTGTATTCCTTTAAGTGTCCCTTCATGAGAAATTCGCCCTTTACTCTTTTGTCTTCACTTGGTGACTCTTGGTATTCCCCAAGATGACTCTTCATGGGAAAATGCATCCCATCCTTCTTTTGTCTTTATCCCATGACTCTTTGACTTCTCCATGGGCCCTTATTTTGTCTCATATGCAACCAAAAATATATTCGTTAATATTAAATACATATTAAATCATATTAGCCAAGATAAATAACATTAAATGCAATGGCACCTTTATCACCAATAATACTAAACCTTTGACATCAATGACAATATTTCCAACAATCTCCCCCTTTGTCATTGATGGCAACCTCAATCCTGAAACTGCCACATCTTGTCACTTGCATATCATGTCATTTGAAAGCATCCAGTCACTCCCCCTTACTCTAGCAACTTGTACCTATTTCATGTACCTATTTTTTGCACCTACACCTGTACCTATTATTCTCCCCCTTTGACATCAATGGAAAAGGGCCTACCTAGAGCTAACACTTAGCTCCCACTCACTTGATGCTGAACATCAATGGCAAGAAGTAAAATAAATTACTCCCAACTCCTCTCGCCGACCTTTGAGAAGATATCTGATTTTACCTGTCCTTTGAGAATCTGCAATCAACTCATTTGAATATTTCCTTCTAATCTAAAAACCTTTCACATGAAACTTTAAGGTGTATCCTTGATCACATATTTGCCTTACACTCAATAGATTATGCTTATGAAGCATTCTTAGTCTTGGTTCTACCATTATCCAAAAATAAAGTACCTTTTCTGGCTATCCTGGTAGTGGTTTTATCTCTGAATCTCATTGTACCACCATTGATCTTCTTTACTCTTTTCTCCTATCATTGCCTCAAACATCTGCTATCAACGAACCATGGCTAATCTTTATCTCTTACATGCAAAGCTATTTGCACCAACATAGAATCTTCAGGTTGTTTCTTCTACCATGAACACAACTGAACCTTCTTCCTGATGAATGGAGCTTTGAAACTTTGATCCTTCTTGATTGAATCTGCATGAGTACCCTTTTCTTTCTCTCTAAAATTGTTAGCTCTTTTTCAACATTCTAATTTCTTATGACCATAATCATTTGAAACAATGCATATGCAAGAATCATTCTAATAGTCTTAAACCATAATACTGATGCAAAATTTTCTTCAAAACTATATTCCCTCAAAAGATATACAAATTAATTTGTCAATTCACCTTCTTGTCATGAAAAATATCCAAGACCCAATAGCATCCACTATGCTTCAATTTTTAAAAGTGTCTCCTTGAAGCCTAGAAGAGACACCCCACACAATAGGGTTCTAAAAATAAATCTCAGGAGATTCCCACATCTCCTCTATTTCTTCCTTGATCTTCTTGTGTTTTTCTTTTAGAATCCATTTAAGCATATCTAACCTTTTTTCCGTACTAACCTTATCATTTATGATGTTTTTCATCTTCTCACCTTTTGTAACTTTCTTATTTTGACAAAGTTCATGCTCAAATGTAACAAGAGATTATTTACAATCCTTCTTAGCTGATTCTTTATCTACTATAGCAAGTAATTCATTTTCACTCTTAAACACAACTTGATCAACCTTTACTATTTTAGGTCTCTAAACCTTAATTTGACTCTTCCCATATCTTTTAGGGGCTCTGTAACCTTTGACATACTTTGAATATCTCTTTACTTTATTTTGGCATAATCTAGCGATATGTCCAACCTCATGACAACAAAAGCAAACAATATTTCTCATACCTTTTTCTTGAATGTGACTAAGATCTCCCTTTGACTAATTTCTTCTCTTCATATAATCTCTTGCCCTATGACTAACATGATGACAAACAAAACAACGGCCATGAAATTAATTTGAAAACTTGAAAGCATTGGGCTGCCTGATCAACTTCTTTGATTTGCCTTCAAAACCTGCATCCTTCTTTCCTTGGACTGATATTTCATGATCTTTCTCAACCTTGATTATAAACTTCTCATGATTATCCTTTAAAGAATCTAACTCAACCTTCAACTGTTTACACTCTTCTTCTTTTGATATTAAAATTGAAGTTGCACCCTCTAACTCATTTTTAAGATCCTGAATAAATGTCTTATTTTCTTTTACTTAGCCAACTTTGAATCCAAGATACACACATTTTCATTAAGAGCCTCAACCATAGATTTCAGCTCTTCATTCTCCTTCTTTAGTTGCTTAGCCATCTGTGCTTTTCCTTTGATCTACCTTCAAGCTGTTAAACCCTTTCTGAAGGAACCTGCTCTGATACCAATTGTTAATCATGCAATATACTAAGAGGTGGGGGTGAATCAGTATATTATATATCTTATAAATCTTTCCTTTAACCAAATTCCACTTAATCAAACATTAAAGATATGCAATAAAAATCAAATAGTAATCATCCGCACAAGATAGAGAGAGACACCAGATATAACGTGGAAACCCAATGTGGAGAAAACCACAGAGAATCAATCTCAAATATATTCGTCAGAACAACCCCACAGGAGCACCATACCCCTTTGCCAAGTATAAACCTCATCTTCAATTTATGAGCACCACCCCACAGGAGCTTCAAACCCCTTTTCTGAGCACCAACCCAAATGTCATTCGTGAGCAACAACCCACAGGAGCACCAACCCCTTTGTCAAGCACCAACTCAGCAATAGTTCATAGCACCAACCCATAGGAGCACCAACCCCTTTGTGTATACTGCACACCTATCTTTCAATGTTGCTATCTCAATAAATGATAGATCAATACAACATCACCTTCCTCTCTCTCACTTTTGATCTTCTAAGCTAGATATAACAAATACAAATCATCTCTCATAATTACTCTTCTAAGCTAGATATTAATATATCAAATCAACCTCTCACTTCAAATTTACAAATGGCTACTCAAGCCTTTACTTATAGATTTACAAATGACCTTTGGCCTTCCCCCTTTGTGACCCTTCATTCCTCATGGAAAATGGCACCAATCTTGGATGACCCTTCATATCCATGCATTTGAAAAGTCATGTGGTGACCCTTCATGACCAAAAATGTCATTCCCACTTTTGTCCTTATCTTTGGTGTCTTTTCGTATTCCTTTAAGTGTCCCTTCATGAGAAATTTGCCCTTTACTCTTTTGTCTTCACTTGGTGACTCTTGATATTCCCCAAGATGACTCTTCATGGAAAAATGCATCCCATCCTTCTTTTGTCTTTATGTCGTGACTCTTTGACTTCTCCATGGGCCCTTATTTTATCTCATATGCAACCAAAAATATATTCGTTAATATTAAATAAATATTAACTCATATTAGCCATGATAAATAACATTAAATGCAATGGGGCCTTTATCACCAATAATACTAAACCTTTGACATCAATGACAATATTTCAAACAATCTCCCCCTTTGTCAATGATGGCAACCTCAATTCTGAAATTGCCACATCCTGTCACCTCCACATCCTGTCATTTGAAAGCATGCAGTAACTCCCCCTTACTGTAGCAACCTGTACCTATTTATTGTAACTATTTTCTACATATGTACCTGTACCTATTATTCTCCACCTTTGACATCAATGGCAAAGGGCCTACCTAGAGCTAACACTTATCTCCCCCTCACTTGATGTTGAACATCAATGGCAAGAAGTAAAATAAATTACTCCCAAATCCTCTCGCCGATCTTTGAGAATATATTTGATTTTACCTGTCCTTTGAGAATCTCCAATCTACTCATTTGAATATTTCCTTCTAATCTCAAAACCTTCCACATGAAACTTAAACGTGTATCCTTGATCACATATTTGCCTTACACTCAATAGATTATAATTATGAAACATTCTTAGTCTTGGTTCTACCATTATCCAAAAATAAAGTACCTTTTCTGGCTATCCTGGCAGTGGTTTTATCTCCGAATCTCCCTGTACCACCATTGATCTTCTTTACTCTTTTCTCCTATCATATGCCTCTAACATCTACTATCAATGAACCATGGCTGATATTTATCTCTTACATGCAAAGCTATTTGTACCAACATAGAATCTTCAGGGTTTTTCTTCTACCATGAGCACGACTGAACCTTCTTCCTGATGAATGGAGCTTTGAAACTTTGATCCTTCTTGATTGAATCTGCATGAGTACCCTTTTCTTTCTCTCTGAAACTATTAGCTCTTTTTCAACATTCTAATTTCTTATGACCATAATCATTTGAAACACTGCATATGCAAGAATCATTCTAATAGCCTTAAACCATAATACTGATGCAAATTTTTTTTCAAAAATATATTCCCTCAAAAGATATACAAATTAATCTATTAATTCACCTTCTTGTCATGCAAAATATCCAAGACCCAATAGCATCTACCATGCTTCAATTTTTAAAAGTGTCTCCTTGAAGCCTAGAAGAGACACCCCACATAATAGGGTTCTAGAAATAAATCTCAAGAGATTCCCACATCTCCTCTGTTTCTTCCTTGATCTTCTTGTGTTTTTCTTTTACAATCCATTTAAGCATATCTAACTTTTTTGGCCTACTAACCTTATCATTTATGATGTTTTTCATCTTCTCAACTTTTGCAACTTTCTTATTTTGACAAAGCTCATGCTCAAATGTAACAAGAGATTATTCACAATCCTTCTTATCTAATTCTTTATCTAATATAGCAAGTAATTCATTTTCACTTTTTAACTCAACTTGATCAACCTTTACTATTTTAGGTTTCCAAACCTTAATTTGACTCTTCTCATATCTATTTCAGGGGCTCTATAACCTTTCACACACTTTGAATATCTCTTTACTTTATTTTGGCATAATCTAGCGATATGTCCAACCTCATGACAACAAAAGCAAACAATATTTTTCATACCTTTTTCTTGAATGTGACTGAGATATCCCTTTGACTGATTGCTTCTCCACATAAAATCTCTTTCCCTATGACTAACATGATGACAAAGAAAACAACAGCCATGAAAAGAATTTGAAAACCTGAAAGCATCGGGCTACCTGATCAACTTCTTTGATTTGCCTTCAAAATATGCATCCTTCTATCCTTGGATTGATATTTCATGATCTTTCTCAACCTTGATTATAAACTTCTCATGATTATCCTTTAAAGAATCTAACTCAATCTTCAACTATTTACACTCTTCTTCTTTTGATGTTAAAATTGAAGTTGCAACCTCTAACTCATTTTTAAGATCCTGAATAAAGTCTTATCTTCTTTTACTTCTATAGCCAACTTAGAATCCAAGATACACTCCTTTTCCTTAAGAGCCTCAACCATATATTTCAACTCTTGATTCTCCTTCTTTAGCTGCTTAGCCATCTGTACTTTTCCTTTGATCTACCTTCAAGCTGTTAAACCCTTTCTGAAGGAACCTGCTCTGATACCAATTGTTAATCATGGAATATACTAAGAGGGGGGTGAATCAGTATATTATATAGCTTATAAATCTTTCCTTTAACCAAATTCCACTTAATCAAACATTAAAGATATGCAATAAAACTCAAACAATAAACATCCACACAAGATAGAGAGAGACACCAGATATAACATGGAAACCCAATGTGGGAAAAACCACAAAGAATCAATCTCAAATATATTCATGAGAATAACCCCACAAGAGCACCATACCCCTTTGCCAAGTACAAACCTCAGCTTCAATTCATGAACACCACTCCACAGGAGCTTTAAACCCCTTTGTCGAGCACCAACCCAGCTGTCATTCATGAGCACCAACCCCTTTGTGTATACCACACACCTATCTCTCAATGTTGCTATCTCAATAAATGATAGATCAATACAACATCACCTTCCTCTCTCTCACTTTTTCTCTTCTAAGCTAGATATAACAAATATAAATCATCTTTCATAATTGCTCTTCTAAGCTAGATATTACAATATCAAATCAACCTCTCACTTCAACTTTAAAAATGGCTACTCAAGTCTTTATTTATAGCTTTCCAAATGACCTTTGGCCTTCCCCCTTTGTGACCGTTCATTCCTCATGGAAAATGGCACCAATCTTGGATGACCCTTCATATCCAAGCATTTTAAAAGTCATGTGGTGACCCTTCATGACCAAAAACGTCTTTTCCACTTTTGTCCTTATCTTTGGTGACTTTTCGTATTCCTTTAAGTGTCCCTTCATGAGAAATTTTCCCTTTACTCTTTTGTCTTCACTTGGTGACTCTTGGTATTCCCCAAGATGACTCTTCATGGGAAAATGCATCCCATCCTTCTTTTGTCTTTATCCCGTGACTCTTTGACTTCTCCATGGGCCCTTATTTTGTCTCATATGCAACCAAAAATATATTCGTTAATATTAAATCATATTAGCCAAGATAAATAACATTAAATGCAATGGGGCCTTTATCACAAATAATACTAAACCTTTGACATCAATGATAATATTTCCAACAATCTCCCCCTTTGTCATTGATGGCAACCTCAATCCTGAAATTGCCACATCTTGTCACCTACACATCCTGTCATTTGAAAGCATACAGTAACTCCCCCTTACTATAGCAACTTGTACATGTTTCTTGTACCTATTTTTTGCACCTATACCTATTATTCTCTCCCTTTGACAATCAATGGCAAAGGGCCTACCTAGAGCTAACACTTAGCTCCCCCTCACTTGATGCTGAACATCAATGGCAAGAAGTAAAATAAATTACTCCCAACTCATCTCGCCGATCTTTGAGAAGATATCTGATTTTACCTGTCCTTTGAGAATCTGTAATCAACTCATTTGAATATTTCCTTCTAATCTCAAAAACTTCCACATGAAAATTTAACGTGTATCCTTGATCACATATTTGCCTAACACTCAATAGATTATGTTTATAAAACATTCTTAGTCTTGGTTCTACCATTATCCAAAAATAAAGCACCTTTTTTGGCTATCTTGGTAGTGGTTTTATCTCTGAATCTCACTGTACCACCATTGATCTTCTCTACTCTTTTCTCCTATCATATGCCTCAAACATCTGCTATCAACGAACCATGGCTAATCTTTATCTCTTACATGCAAAGCTGTTTGCACCAACATAGAATCTTCAGGTTGTTTTTTCTGCCATGAACATGACTGAAACTTCTTCCTGATGAATGGATCTTTGAAACTTTGATCCTTCTTGATTGAATCTGCATTAGTACCCTTTTCTTTCTCTCTAAAAATGTTAGCTATTTTTCAAAATTCTAATTTCTTTTGACCATAATCATTTGAAACACTGCATATGCAAGAATCATTCTAATAGCCTTAAACCATAATACAGATGCAAAATTTTCTTCAAAACTATATTCCCTCAAAAGATATACAAATTAATCTATCAATTCACCTTCTTGTCATGCAAAATATCCAAGACCCAATATCATCCACTATGCTTCAATTTTTAAAAGGGTCTCCTTGAAGCTTAGAAGAGACACCCCACACAATAGAGTTCTAGAAATAAATCTCAGGAGATTCCCACATCTCCTTTGTTTCTTCCTTGATCTTCTTGTGTTTTTCTTTTAGAATCCATTTAAGCATATCTAACCTTTTTGCCATACTAACCTTATCATTTATGATGTTTTTCATCTTCTAACCTTTTGCAACTTTCTTATTTTGACAAAGTTCATGCTCAAATGTAAGAAGAGATTCTTTACAATCCTTCTTATCTGATTTTTTATCTACTATAGCAAGTAATTCATTTTCACTCTTAAACTCAACTTGATCAACCTTTACTATTTTAGGTCTCCAAACCTTAATTTGAATCTTCTCATATCTTTTAGGGGCTCTGTAACCTTTGACATACTTTGAATATATCTTTACTTTATTTTGGCATAATCTAGCAATATGTCCAACCTCATGACAACAAAATCAAACAATATTTCTCATACCTTTTTCTTGAATGTGACTGAGATCTCCCTTTGACTGATTTCTTCTGCTCATACAATCTGTTGCCCTATGACTAACATGATGACAAACAAAACAATGGCCATGAAAATAATTTGAAAACTTGAAAGCATTGGGTTGCCTTATCAACTTCTTTGATTAGCCTTCAAAACCTGCATCCTTCTTTCCTTGGACTGATATTTCATGATCTTTCTCAACCTTGATATAAACTTCTCATGATTATCCTTTAAAGAATCTAACTCAACCTTCAACTATTTACACTCTTCTTCTTTTGATGTTAAAATTGAAGTTGCAACCTCTAACTCATTTTTAAGATCCTGAATAAATGTTTTATTTACTTTTACTTTTATAGCCAACTTAGAATCCAAGATACACACATTTTCCTTAAGAGCCTCAACCATAGATTTCAGCTCTTGATTCTCCTTCTTAAGCTGCTTAGCCATCTGTGCTTTTCCTTTGATCTACCTTCAAGATGTTAAACCCTTTCTGAAGGAACCAGCTCTGATACCAATTGTTAATCATGGAACATACTAAGAGGGGGGGTGAATCAGTATATTATATATCTTATAAATCTTTCCTTTAACCAAATTCCACTTAATCAAACATTAAAGATATGCAATAAAACTCAAACAGTAAACATCCACACAAGATAGAGAGAGACACCAGATATAACGTGGAAACCCAATGTGGGGAAAACCACAGAGAATCAATCTCAAATATATTCGTGAGAACAACCCCATAGGAGCACCATACCCCTTTGCCAAGTACAAACCTTAGCTTCAATTTGTGAGCACCACCCCACAGGAGCTTCAAACCCCTTTTCTGAGCACCAACCTAGCTGTCATTCATGACCAACAACCCATAGGAGCACCAACCCACAGGAGCACCAACCCCTTTGTGTATACTGCACACCTATCTCTCAATGTTGCTATCTCAATAAATGATAGATCAATACAACATCACCTTCCTCTCTCTCACTTTTGATCTTCTAAGCTAGATATAACAAATACAAATCATCTCTCATAATTTCTCTTCTAAGCTAGATATTACAATATCAAATCAACCTCTCACTTCAACTTTACAAATGGCTACTCAAGCCTTTATTTATACCTTTCCAAATGACCTTTGGCCTTCCCCTTTTGTGACCTTTTATTCCTCATGAAAAATGGCACCAATCTTGGATGACCCTTCATATCCAAGCATTTGAAAAGTCATGTGGTGACCCTTCATGACCAAAAATGTCTTTCCCACTTTTGTCCTTATCTTTGGTGTATTTTCGTAGTCCTTTAAGTGTCCCTTCATGAGAAATTTGCCCTTTACTCTTTTGTCTTCACTTGGTGACTCTTGGTATTCCCCAAGATGACTCTTCATGGAAAAATGTGTCCCATCCTTCTTTTGTCTTTATGCCGTGACTCTTTGACTTCTCTATGGGCCCTTATTTTGTCTCATATGCAACCAAATATATATTCATTAATATTAAATAAATATTAACTCATATTAGTCAAGATAAATAACATTAAATGCAATGGGGCCTTTATCACCAATAATACTAAACCTTTGACATCAATGACAATATTTCCAACAATCTCCCCCTTTGTCACTGATGGAAAGCTCAATTCTGAAACTGCCACATCCTGTCACCTGCACATCTTATCATTTGAAAGCTTAGAGTAACTCCCCCTTGCTGTAGTAACCTGTACCTATTTCTTGTAACTATTTTCTATAGCTATACCTATACCTATTGTTCTCCCTCTTTGACATCAATGGCAAAGGGCCTACCTAGAGCTAACACTTAGCTCCCCCTCACTTGATGCTGAACATCAATGGCATGAAGTAAAATAAATTACTCCCAACTACTCTCGCCAATCTTTGAGAAGATATCTGATTTTACCTATCCTTTGAGAATCTGTAATCAACTCATTTGAATATTTCCTTCTAATCTCAAAACCTTCCACATGAAACTTTAAGGTGAATCCTTGATCACATATTTGCCTTACACTCAATAGATTATGCTTATGAAACACTCTTAGTCTTGGTTCTAACATTATCCAAAAATAAAGTACCTTTTTTGGCTATCCTGGCAGTGGTTTTATCTCTGAATCTCACTATATCACCATTGATCTTCTTTATTCTTTTCTCATGTCATATGCGTCCAACATCTGCTATCAACGAACCATGGCAGGTCGTTATCTCTTACATGCAAAGCTATTTGTACCAACATAGAATCTTTAGGTTGTTTCTTCTGCCATGAACACGACTGAACCTTCTTCCTGACGAATGGAGCTTTAAAACATTGATCCTTATTGATTGAATCTGCATGAGTACCCTTTTCTTTCTCTCTGAAACTATTATCTCTTTTTCAACATTATAATTTCTTATGACCATAATCATTTGAAACACTGCATATGCAAGAATCATTCTAATAGCCTTAAACCATAATATTGATGCAAAATTTTCTTCAAAAATATATTCCCTCAAAAGATATACAAATTAATCTATCAATTCACCTTCTTGTCATGCAAAATATCCAAGACCCAATAGCATCCACCATGCTTCAATTTTTAAAAGTGTCTCCTTGAAGCCTAGAAGAGACGCCCCACACAATAGGGTTCTAGAAATAAATCTCAAGAGATTCCCACATCTCCTCTGTTTCTTCCTTGATCTTCTCATGTTTTTCTCTTAGAATCCATTTAAGCAAATATAACCTTTTTGGCCTACTAACCTTATCATTTATGATGTTTTTCATCTTCTCAACTTTTACAACTTTCTTATTTTGACAAAGCTCATGCTCAAATGTAACAAGAGATTCTTTACAATCCTTCTTATCTGATTCTTTATCTACTATAGCAAGTAATTCATTTTCACTCTTAAACTCAACTTGATCAACCTTTACTATTTTAGGTCTCCAAACCTTAATTTGACTCTTCTCATATCTTTTAGGGGATCTGTAACCTTTGACATACTTTGAATATCTCTTTACTGTATTTTGGCATAATCTAGCAGTATGTCCAACCTCATGACAACAAAATCAAACAATATTTCTCATACCTTTTTCTTGAATGTGACTGAGATCTCCCTTTGACTGATTGCTTCTCCTCTTACAATCTCTTGCCCTATGACTAACATGATGACAAACAAAACAACGGCCATGAAAAGAATTTGAAAACTTGAAAGCATTGGGCTGCCTGATCAACTTCTTTGATTTGCCTTCAAAACCTGCATCCTTCTTTCCTTGGACTAATATTTCATGATCTTTCTCAACCTTGATTATAAACTTTTCATGATTATCCTTTAAAGAATCTAACTCAACCTTCAACTATTTACACTTTTATTCTTTTGATGTTAAAATTGAAGTTGCAATCTCTAACTAATTTTTAAGATCCTGATTAAATGTCTTATTTTATTTTACTTCTATAGCCAACATAGAATCGAAGATACACACCTTTTCTTTAAGAGCCTCAACCATAGATTTCAACTCTTGATTCTCCTTCTTTAGCTGCTTAGCCATCTGTGAATTTCCTTTGATCTACCTTCAAGCTATTAAACCCTTTCTGAAGGAACCTGCTCTGATACCAATTTTTAATCATGAAATATACTGAGAGGGGGGGGGGGTGAATCAGTATATTATATATCTTATAAATCTTTGCTTTTACCAAATTCCACTTAATCAAATAGTAAAGATATGCAATAAAACTCAAACAATAAACATCCACACAAGATAGAGAGAGACAATAGATATAACATGGAGACCCAATGTGGGAAAAACTACAGAGAATCAATTTCAAATATATTCATGAGAACAACCCCATAGGAACACCATACCCCTTTACCAAGTACAAACCTCAGCTTCAATTCGTGAGCACCACCCGATAGGAGCTTCAAATCCCTTTGCTGAGCACCAACACAACTGTCATTCATGAGCACCAACCCATAGGAGCACCAACCCCTTTGTGTATACCACACACCTATCTCTCAATGTTACTATATCAACAAATGATAGATCAATAAAACATCACCTTCCTCTCTCTCACTTTTGCTCTTCTAAGCTAGATATAACAAATACAAATCATCTCTCATAATTGCTCTTTTAAGCTAGATATTACAATATCAAATCAACCTCTCACTTAAACTTTACAAATGGCTACTCAAGCCTTTATTTATAGCTTTCCAAATGACCTTTGGCCTTCCCCATTTGTGACCTTTCATTCCTCAAGGAAAATGGCACCAATCTTGGATGACCCTTCATATCCAACCATTTGAAAAGTCATGTGGTGACCCTTGATGACCAAAAATGTCTTTCCCACTTTTGTCCTTATCTTTGGTGACTTTTCGTATTCCTTTAGGTGTCCCTTCATGAGAAATTTGCCTTTTACTCTTTTGTCTTCACTTGGTGACTCTTGGTATTCCCCAAGATGACTCTTCATGAGAAAATGTGTCCCATCCTTCATTTGTCTTTATCTCGTGACTCTTCGACTTCTCCATGGGCCCTTATTTTGTCTCATATGCAACCAAAAATATATTTGTTAATATTAAATAAATATTAACTCATATTAGCCAAGATAAATAACATTAAATGCAATGGGACCTTTATCACCAATAATACTAAACCTTTGACATCAATGACAATATTTCCAAAAATCTCCCCCTTTGTCATTGATGGCAACCTCAATCTTGAAACTGCCACATCCTGTCACCTGCACATCCTATCATTTGAAAGCATACAGTAACTCCCCCTTACTGTAGCAACCTGTACCTATTTCTTGTACCTATTTTTTGCACCTGTACTTATACCTATTATTCTCCCCCATTGACATCATGGGTAAAGGGCCTACCTAGAGCTAACACTTAGCTCCTCCTCACTTGATGTTGAACATCAATGGCAAGAAGTAAAATAAATTACTCCCAACTCCTCTCGTCGATCTTTGAGAAGATATCTGATTTTACCTATCCTTTGAGAATCTGCAATCAACTCATTTGAATATTTCCTTCTAATCTCAAAACCTTCCACATGAAACTTTTAAGTGTATCCTTGATCACATATTTGCCTTACACTCAATACATTATGCTTATGAAACATTTTTAGTCCTAGTTCTACCATTATCCAAAAATAAAGTACTTTTTTTGGCTATCCTGGTAGTGGTTTTATCTCCATATCTCACTATACCACCATTGATCTTCTTTACTCTTTTCTCCTATCATATGCCTCGAACATCTGCTATCAATGAACCATGGCTGATCTTTATCTCTTACATGTAAAGCTATTTTCAGCAACATAGAATCTTCAGGTTGTTTCTTCTGCCATGAACATGACTGAACCTTCTTCCTGATGAATGGAGCTTTGAAACTTTGATCCTTCTTGATTGAATCTGCATGAGTACCCTTTTCTTTTTCTCTAAAATTGTTAGCTCTTTTTCAACATTCTAATGTCTTATGACCATAATCATTGGAAACACTGCATATGCAAGAATCATTCTAATAGCCTTAAACCATAATATTGATGCAAAATTTTCTTCAAAAATATATTCCCTCAAAAGATATACAAATTAATCTGTCAATTCACCTTCTTGTCATGCAAAATATCCAAGACCCAATAGCATCCACCATGCTTCAATTTTTAAAAGTGTCTCCTTGAAGCCTAGAAGAGACACCCCACACAATAGGGTTCTAGAAATAAATCTCAGGAGATTCCCACATCTCCTTTGTTTCTTCCTTGATCTTCTCGTGTTTTTCTCTTAGAATCCATTTAAGCAAATCTAACTTTTTTGGCTTACTAACCTTATCATTTATGATGTTTTTTATCTTCTCAACTTTTGCAACTTTCTTATTTTGACAAAGCTCATGCTCAAATGTAACAAGAGATTCTTTACAATCCTTCTTATCTGATTCTTTATCTACTATAGCAAGTAATTCATTTTCACTCTTAAACTCAACTTGATCAACCTTTACTATTTTAGGTCTCCAAACCTTAATTTGACTCTTCTCATATCTTTTAGGGGCTCTATTACCTTTAACATACTTTGAATATCTCTTTACTTTATTTTGCAATAATCTAGCAATATGTCCAACCTCATGACAACAAAGGCAAACAATATTTCTCATACCTTTTTATTGAATGTGACTAAGATCTCCCTTTGACTGATTGCTTCTCCTCATACAATCTCTTGCCCTATGACCAACATGATGACAAACAAAACAACGGCCATGAAAAGAATTTTAAAACTTGAAAGCATTGGGATGTCTGATCAACTTCTTTGATTTACCTTCAAAACCTGCATCCTTCTTTCCTTGGATTGATATTTCATGATCTTTCTCAACCTTGAATATAAAATTCTCATGATTATCCTTTAAAGAATCTAACTCAACCTTCAACTATTTACACTCTTCTTATTTTGATGTTAAAATTGAAGTTGCAACCTCTAACTCATTTTTAAGATCCTGAATAAATGTCTTATTTTATTTTACTTATATAGACAACTTAGAATCCAAGATACACACCTTTCCCTTAAGAGCCTCAACAATAGATTTCAACTCTTGATTCTCCTTCTTTAGCTGCTTAGCCATCTGTGTTTTTCCTTTGATCTACCTTCAAGCTATTAAACCCTTTCTGAAGGAACCTTCTCTAATACCAATTGTTAATCACAGAATATACTTAGAGGAGGGTGAATCAGTATATTATATATCTTATAAATCTTTCCTTTAACCAAATTCCACTTAATCAAACATTAAAGATATGCAATGAAACTCAAATAATAAACATCCACACAAGATAGAGAGAGACACCAGACATAACATGGAAACCCAATGTGGGAAAAACTATGGAGAATAAAGCTCAAATATATTCATGAGAACAACCCCACATGAGCACCATACCCCTTTGCCAAGTACAAACCTCAACTTCAATTTGTGAGAACTACCCCACAGGAGATTCAAACCCCTTTGCCAAGCACCAACCCAACTGTCATTTGTGAACCCCAACCCACAGGAGCACCAACCCCTTTACCAAGCACCAACTTAGCAACAATTCATGAGCACTGTTAGGATTGTGGAGCTAAAAGCTTCACTGATGCAAACAGGAGAGGAGGTTGCTGAAGGTTGCTGAGTTGCAGAAGAAGTTGGGGTCGGTCTGATCAGCCGACGTCGGCGGGAGAGCATAGAGAAGCAACCGATGTCGGTCATATATCGGCCGACGTCGGTCACCTCCAGGCAGACAGGGACCGACGTCGGTCGCCTGTGTGGTTCGACTGCGAGCTAATTACAGGCAGTTAGCTAACGAACCAAGTGTTTGCATGATGAGTGCTAATTTTAGACTCATAGCTGCGGATCTAATTATTGTAATTAGATGTCTAATTACTGTTTGGATGAGATCTATATAATAGACTCATGGTTGTATTGGAAAAGTGTGCTAGGGAGTAAGAGAGCATAATTATAAGCTCCTTCTGTGTGTGAGGTAGAGCAATGGTGCGTTCCTCCTAGTGCCTCAGTACCAGGTGTGTTGGTGCTGGATTGGAGAGCCAGCTGGGTTCTTCAAGAGTGTAGGATCTTGGTCACAGTTGCATGGCCTATATAGGAGATCTACATGGTAAGTAAGATCATTGATCTGCAGGTGTATGTGTGTGCAAGGTCGAGGTTCACAGGTGAGCAGAACCGTTGTTTGATTTGCAGGTGTGCAAGGTCATATAGACAGCAACACAACAAGGAGCAGTATCAGGCAGGATCTACTTGGAGTACAGGTGTGTACTCGGATAGAGCAAGAGGAAGGCAAGGGAGTTCCTTCCATAAGTATGGTCTGTTGAATTGTAGGTTGTTGCAGATTCATGGGAGATCTACTTGAAGTACCTTGAGTACTTGTGGAGCACGTGGAGTGCTTGTGGAGTGCGTGGAGCACTTGTGTTGTGCGTGGAGCACGGGAGGTGAACACCAACTCTATATTTGAGTTGGGTGTTGGAACCTGTGAGAGGGAGAGCTTTGGGGAGAAGAATTACTGTTCACTTGAGGTGTGGGAAACCTCTGTAAGGTGGTGGAGAAGAAGTGGCATCTTCTTTATTGTATTCTTTTCTGTATAAAGTGTTAATACAATTTGTGTATTGTCTCTCATATCATGTGTTATTCTGAATTCCAGTTACTTGGTGAATCTGGTTAATTTCCGCATATTAAGTTGCTTGGTTTGGTAATCAAATTGTGTGCTTCCGGTTTATCTCCCAACAAGTGGTATCAGAGCTAAGGTTGGAGGAAGCAGGTTTTGTGTTTGGTTACAGGGCACTCTCAGGGGTTTCTGATCGAGTGGGAGTAGAGCAACAGCAGATCAAAGTAAGCTAAGAATGGAGGAGTTGAAAAGCATAGATGGTTACTCACGATCCTATGGAAAGAAAGAGCAGGTAAAAGACTATTGTTGGTTGGTAGCAGATCAGCATGAAGAAACTGAAGAAGCAGATGTTGCAGGTGTTATTGCACAGGATGTTCTTGGAGGTTTCTTGGATAAAGTTGAATCTTGGATAAAAGATTCGGTTGCCTCTTTCCATGCAGTTCCAGGTAGAGGAGCTGGTGAGCCTTGCCAAAGAATTGGCAAAGGGGAAGTGAAGCTGAAATTGCAGGCGGCCAACACACAGGTGTTGATGAAGGTCATGCAGGTCCCAGGTTTGGAGATATGGCTAATTTCTTTAGAAAGATTGGGTGATGAGAGATGCACAAGAACTCTCACAGCGGATGCACTTGAATTAGCTGGTGGTAAGAAAATAGGTATCCTTTATCTACTTGTTTATATTACTGATTCTTCTTTTGTTGCGGAGACGTGGCTTCGTAGGCTTGGTCACATGAGCAGGAAGGAGATGCATGTTCTTAAGCGGAAGACAGATATATTTGACAGGCTTAAGAACTGGAAAGCCTTGGTGTTTATGGAGGAGATGGCGGACAGAACCCAGTGGATGTGGCTGGATACTTCTGAGCAGGGCAGTTTGGACATGGGTTTTGATTCAAAGAAGCTCGCGGGTAAAAAGTCATCACTCACAGGCAAACACAGGTACCGATGTCGGTCAGGAGGAACCGGTGTCGAACAGACAGGTGACGATGTCGGTCATGTGCAGACCGAAGCCGGCGATGTCGGGCAGGGTAAGACCAATGTCGGTCAGAGGATCGACGTCGGCAGCAGGGACACCAGCGCTGGCAGGTTGGTAGTCAGGTACAGACGCATGGAACCGACGTCGGTCAGATGCAGACTGTGGGGTGACCGAGGTCGGTCACTGTAACAAATTTTGGGTGGACAGCATGTTGTCAAGGAGTCTCAAACACCCATACGGAGGACTGAAGGCGTAAGTAGGCTCTCAAATTCATTGTTCCTCTTCTTTATACATGTTGCTGATTGCAGAGCAGGAAGGATCCAGGAAACAGGTGTGAGCTTGGCATGGATGAGGATGTGATTCCTTGGAGGACAACCAGACAGGGGTGTTTTGGTAGAGATGCCAGCAGGTATGAAAGCACAGAGATGAATGGATACCTTAGTAGAAGAATAGAGAGAACAGATACGTGAGACGGAAGACCAGGTTATATGGTCTTGTGGAGCTACAGGACAGTGGTACAGGTTTTGACAGGTGGAGGACGGAGCATGGCTTCAGTCAATGTCAGGGTAACTACTGTGATTTGTCTTACCAGGTGGATGATGAGTCGCGACATCATTCTATTACTGTATGTGGATAGTATATTTGCTAGCAGGGTTAGTACATACAGGGTTTTGCTGAGCTAAGGGTAAGATTAGTTCAGTGGCATGTCAGGGGGAGTTTGGAGCAGCGGAATTCTTTGACATGGGAGACATGGAGATCACTAGTTGATTTTGTCTCGAGTGGGAGCTGATGTGAATCAGGTGTTGGCGAGGTTCGGGATGCAGAGCCGGAGCACACTAAGGGCTGGATAGGTACAGTGTCCGAAATCACATGAGGTCTGGTATAGACCTGAGTATTCCCATGCAGTGGGAGCTGTCAGAGTTAGGAGCCAATTCGGGGAAGTGGGTTCTCAGGTTTTTTGAGAGGGACCGGCAGCAGGTGTTGCTATGCAGGGTCAGGACTTCACTACAGGTGTTGTAGGTTCGGATGTGGCAGGGTACTCGGATGACAGGTAGTGCACCACGGGATGTGTGGTGGGTTGTCTTCAGGTGGGAGCTTGAAGAGGAATACAAACCAGGAAACAGATTAAATGGATTACAGGTACAGGTACAGTGCAGCTGTTTATCTCCAAGTGGGAGATTGTTAGGATTGTGGAGCTAAAAGCTTCACTGATGCAAACAGGAGAGGAGGTTGCTGAAGGTTGCTGAGTTGCAGAAGAATTTGGGGTTGGTCTGATCAGTCGACGTCGGCGGGAGAGCATAGAGAAGCAACCGACGTCGGTCATATATCGGCCGACGTCGGTCACCTCCAGGCAGACAGGGACCGACGTCGGTCGCCTGTGTGGTTCGACTGCGAGCTAATTACGGGCAGTTAGCTAACGAACCAAGTGTTTGCATGATGAGTGCTAATTTTAGACTCATAGCTGTGGATCTAATTATTGTAATTAGATGTCTAATTACTGTTTGGATGAGATCTATATAATAGACTCATGGTTGTATTAGAAAAGTGTGCTAGGGAGTAAGAGAGCATAATTATAAGCTCCTTCTGTGTGTGAGGTAGAGCAATGGTGCGTTCCTCCTAGTGCCTCAGTACCAGGTGTGTTGGTGCTGGATTAGAGAGCCAGCTGGGTTCTTCAAGAGTGTAGGATCTTGGTCACAGTTGCATGGCCTATATAGGAGATCTACATGGTAAGTAAGATCGTTGATCTGTAGGTGTATGTGTGTGCAAGGTCGAGGTTCACAGGTGAGCAGAACCGTTGTTTGATTTGCAGGTGTGCAAGGTCATATAGACAGTAACACAACAAGGAGCAGTATCAGGCAGGATCTACTTGGAGTACAGGTGTGTACTCGGATAGAGCAAGAGGAAGGCAAGGGAGTTCCTTCCATAAGTATGGTCTGTTGAATTGTAGGTTGTTGCAGATTCATGGGAGATCTACTTGAAGTACCTTGAGTACTTGTGGAGCACGTGGAGTGCTTGTGGAGTGCGTGGAGCACTTGTGTTGTGCGTGGAGCATGGGAGGTGAACACCAACTCTGTATTTGAGTTGGGTGTTGGAACCTGTGAGAGGGAGAGCTTTGGGGAGAAGAATTACTGTTCACTTGAGGTGTGGGAAACCTCTGTAAGGTGGTGGAGAAGAAGTGGCATCTTCTTTATTGTATTCTTTTCTGTATAAAGTGTTAATACAATTTGTGTATTGTCTCTCATATCATGTGTTATTCTGAATTCTAGTTACTTGGTGAATCTGGTTAATTTCTGCATATTAAGTTGCTTGGTTTGGTAATCAAATTGTGTGCTTCCGGTTTATCTCCCAACAAGCACCAACCCACAGGAGCACCAACCCCTTTGTGTATACCACACACCTATCTCTCAATGTTGCTATCTCAATAAATGATAGATCAATACAACATCACCTTCCTCTCTCTCATTTTTGCTCTTCTAAGCTAGATATAACAAATACAAATCATCTCTCATAATTGCTCTTCTAAGCTAGATATTACAATATCAAATCAACCTCTCACTTCAGCTTTACAAATGGCTACTCAAGCCTTAATTAATAGCTTTCCAAATGACCTTTGGCCTTCCCCCTTTGTGACCTTTCATTCCTCATGGAAAATGGCACCAATCTTGGATGACCCTTCATATCCAAGCATTTAAAAAGTCATGTGGTGACCCTTGATTACCAAAAACATCTTTCGCACATTTGTCCTTATCTTTGGTGACTTTTCATATTCCTTTAAGTGTCCCTTCATGAGAAATTTGCCTTTTACTCTTTTGTCTTCACTAAGTGATTCTTGGTATTCCCAAAGATGACTCTTCATGGGAAAATGCATCCCATCCTTCTTTTTTTTAGGGGATCTGTAGCTCTACCAATTAGAGCACAATTGATTACTTTCTTATATGCAATTAAACACAGAATTATACCAGAATGATAAAGTAGCTAGAAACTTGAGACAACAAAGAATTTGAGAGACAATACACACTCTTTGTATTAGATATTACTAGAAGAAAATACAATAAGGAATATGCCACTTCTTCCTCCACCTCAAAGGCTTGCCACACCTCAAGACCTTCTTCCCTCTCTCTCTTGCTCAACACAACAATTCTAAAGCCTGAGTTATTATCCCACCTTGAATGCTTCAGCTGATCTCCTTGACCTTATACCTGTAGATCTCCTTGACCTTGCTAGCTTCAATGCTTTTACTTGTCTTAGAATAATTACAATACATGCCTTATGGGTCTATAAATAAGATCTCATACTTACAAAAATAAAACTCTAGTTACAATAATTAGACACGCAGCTCGTGACTATAATTAGTCGCTTAGCATGCAAACACTCACTTCACTTAACTGATTGTTCGTCAACAGGAGTTTTGAAAATACACAGGCGACTGACACCGGTCCCTGCTAGTCTGGTGCTGCCGACGTCGGTCGACTCCTTGCCATCACCGGTCTCCTTCTCCACTGCACTTGACCGACGTCGGTCATACTGCCGACACCGGTGGCTCTGGTTCTTCAGCATCCTACCTCTTGTGTCTGCAAATAGTTGAAGCTTTTAGCTCCACACCACAACAATCTCCCACTTGGAGATAAACAGCTGCAACTTGTACCTATACCTGTACACCATCTATTTTGTTCCTTAGGCTCTGTATCCCTCTTCAACGTCGCTCTTGAAGACCAACCACCACGCAAACCTGTGATGTAATATCTGTCTCTTATGCCACAAGAATTTTGCTGCTCCCAAATTCTTCATGACGTACTTCTGAACCAACTCTACCCCTTAGCTCAAAAAACTCTCTGTATATGAAACCCTGCAACAAGTAACACAATACAGTAACAGGATAATGTAGCTAATATTATCCAACCTAGTAAAGATAAAATACAATGGTCAAACCTCCATTGTTTAGCAGCCTACTCAAGACCATATACCATATCCTTCTGTCTCATGTGTCCATCCACTCTCTTCTCTAAAACGGGAATCCATCCCTCTATCTAGTGCTTCCTTCCAGCTGACAACACTACCAACAAATACCTGTTTGGTTCTCCAAGGACTCACACTCCTCATCCATGCCAAGCTCCCACCGTTTCTGGATTCTACCTGCATTGCTTCTTCCATCTTCCTAGTTCATGACTATCAGTAAGCAATATAAAGAAGGTGAACAATGAATATGAGGTTCACATACCTTTTCTGACCTCCACATGGGTGTTTGAGACTTATTAATTCACCCAACATCCGTTCCAGTGACCGATCTAGGCCATCTCCCAGTCTGCTCCCGACCGATGTCAGTTCCCTGTACTGACCCTGACTGTCGACGTCGTTTCCCTGGCCGACGCCGGTGTCCATCCTGTCGACGTCAGTCCTTATGACTGACGTCAGACTTCTCCTGTCTGACCTATCGACCCTGCTGGTTTGCACATGACCGATGTCGGTATCTGGATGACTGACGTCGGTGCCAAGATACTGACATCGGTGTTTGTGTGTTCCTGTAAGTGATGAAATTTTCATCCATGAGCTCTTCTTGGATCAAACCTCTGTCCATGCTGCCCTGCTTAGACTTATTCAGCCCCTGTGACTGATCTCTATCCTTCATCTCCTTCATAAACACCAAGGCTTCTTTGTTCCTGTCAAAAGCATCAAATTTCCTCTTTCTGTAATGAACTGTATTTATGCTTTCCAAATTTGAACACATACCTTTTGAATCAAGAACTTCCATTCCCTTCCTATTCTTGTGACCAAGCCTATTAGGCCACATCTTCGAATCTACACCAGAAGTGGAATCAATAATACAAGTAGACAGATAAAGAGTATCTACTTTTTTACCTCTTGCTAGAACAAGTGCTCCCTTGGTAACCTTCCAAGAATCTGCTGTGAGGGTTATTGTGCATCCCTCATCTCCCAACCTTTCTACAGAAATCAGACTCTACTTCAAAATTGGAACATGCATGACCTCTTTCAACACCCACGTGTTGTCAATCTGCAATCTCAGCTGCACTTTCCCTTTGCCAACTATCTGACAAGGCGTACCATCCCCTAAATAGAGCACTCCAAAATCTCCCTATTCATACTCATAGAACAAATCTCTGTTTGGGGATGCATGAAAAGATGACCCAGAATCTAAAATCCATGATCCTACCTGACTATTCGAAGAAAGTATGAGAGCATCCTGCATCACAATATTTACATCCTTTGCTTCTTCCATACCTGCATGTTGATTCTCTTTATCTCTCAACCAACACTCCTTCTTTGTATGTCCTTTCTTTCCACAAAACTAGCAGGTAATATCTTTGGACTCGGATCTCCTTCCTGACCTTGATTTCCCTTGCTCAACCTTCTCCCTTTGCCTTTCCCTGCTTTCTGCACTTAGAGCATTCCCTGATGATTCACCTGTGCTTCTCCTGCATATTTCTTCATTCAAGATCACACTCACAACATCATCAACTTTTAAGATTTTAGAAGCAGATGCAGAATTACTTACTGCCATAACCATACCATCCCAACTTTCAGGCAAAAAACATAAAATCAAGAGAGCCTTTACCTCATCATCAAAAACAATATTGACTGAAGCTAATTGGTTTACCAAACCATGGAAATCACTGAGATGAGTATGTACCGATCCACCTTCCTGCTTTTGCAAAGTAAATAGCTGCTTCATAAGATATACCTTATTAGAAGCTGAGGTCTTTCTGTATAAATTTGCCAAGGACTTTATCAACTCTTCTATTGTCTTGCACTGTGATAAGCTGGAAATCACAGATGATGCAAGGCTCAACCTTATGGAACCAAGAGCCTTTCGATCAAGAACGTTCCATTCTTCATCCTTCATATTTGTGGGCTTGCATGCAACCCCACCCAACGGTAAGTACAAATCCTTCTGATACAGATAGTCCTCAATCTGCATCCTCTAATGTTGATAATTCTTGCCGTTAAACTTCTCCATTCAGAGCCTACTTTCTTCTGCCATTGCTGAACTCCCACTCAATCAGAAAACCCTTTGAATGACCTGTAATCAAAAACAATACCCTACTTCCTACAAACCTTAGCTCTGATACCACTTGTTAGGGGATCTGTAGCTCTACCAATTAGAGCACAATTGATTACTTTCTTATATGCAATTAAACACGTAATTATACCAGAATGATAAAGTAGCTAGAAACTTGAGACAACAAAGAATTTGAGAGACAATACACACTCTTTGTATTAGATATTACTAGAAGAAAATACAATAAGGAAGATGCCACTTCTTCCTCCACCTCAAAGGCTTGCCACACCTCAAGACCTTCTTCCCTCTCTCTCTTGCTCAACACAACAACTCTAAAGCTTGAGTTATTATCCCACCTTGAATGCTTCAGCTGATCTCCTTGACCTTATACCTGTAGATCTCCTTGACCTTGCTAGCTTCAATGCTTTTACTTGCCTTAGAATAATTAAAATACATGCCTTATGGGTCTATAAATAAGATCTCATACTTACAAAAATAGAACTCTAGTTACAATAATTAGACACGCAGCTCATGACTTTAATTAGTCGCTTAGCATGCAAACACTCACTTCACTTAACTGACTGTTCATCAACCGCAGTTCTGAAAATACATAGGCGACCGACACCGGTCCCTACTAGTTTGGTGCTGCCGACGTCGGCCGACTCCCTGTCATCGCCGGTCTCTTTCTCCACTGCACTTGACCGATGTCGGTCATACTGTCGACGCCGGTGGCTCTGGTTCTTCAGCATCCTACCTCTTGTGTCTGCAAACAGTTGAAGCTTTTAGCTCCACACCACAACACTTTTGTCTTTATCCCGTGACTCTTTGAATTCTCCATGGGCCCTTATTTTGTCTCATATGCAACCAAAAATATATTCATTAATATTAAATAAATATTAACTCATATTAGCCAAGATAAATAAAATTAAATGTAATGGGGCCTTTATCACCAATAATACTAAACCTTTGACATCAATGACAATATTTCTAACAATCTCCCCCTTTGTCATTGATGGAAACCTCAATCTTGAAACTACCACATCTTGTCACTTGCACATCCTGTCATTTGAAAGCATACAGTAACTCCCCCTTATTGTAGTAACCTATACTTGTTTCTTGTACCTATTTTCTGAACTTGTACCTGTACCTATTATTCTCCCCCATTGACACCAATGGTAGAGGGCCTACCTAGAGCTAACACTTAGCTCCCCCTCACATGGTGCTGAACATCAATGGTAGAAAGTAAAATAAATTACTCCCAACTCCTCTCGCCGATCTTTGAGAAGATATCTGATTTTACCTATCCTTTGAGAATCTGCAATCAACTCATTTGAATATTTCCTTCTAATCTCAAAACCTTCCACATGAAACTTTAAGGTGTATCCTTGATCACATATTTGCCTTACACTCAATAGATTATGATTATGAAACATTCTTAGTCTTGGTTCTACCATTATCCAAAAATAAAGTATGTTTTCTAGCTATCCTGGCAGTGGTTTTATCTCCAAATCTCACTATACCACCATTGATCTTCTTTACTCTTTTCTCCTGTCATATGCCTCGAACATCTGCTATCAATGAACCATGGCTAATCTTTATCTCTTACGTGCAAAGTTGTTTGCAGCAACATAGAATCTTCAGGTTGGTTCTTCTTCCATGAACACGACTGAACCTTCTTCCTGATGAATGGAGCTTTGAAACATTGATCCTTCTTGATTGAATCTGCATGAGTACCCTTTTCTTTCTCTCTAAACTATTAGCTTTTTTTCAACATTCTAATGTCTTATGACCATAATCATTTGAAACACTGCATATGCAAGAATCATTCTAATAGCCTTAAACCATAATACTGATGCAAAATTTTCTTCAAAAATATATTCCCTCAAAAGATATACAAATTAATCTATCAATTCACCTTCTTGTCATGCAAAATATCCAAGACTCAATAGCATCCACCATGCTTCAATTTTTAAAAGTGTCTCCTTGAAGCCTAGAAGAGACACCCCACACAATAGGGTTCTAGAAATAAATCTCAGGAGATTCCCACATCTCCTCTATTTCTTCCTTAATCTTCTCGTGTTTTTCTTTTAGAATTCATTTAAGCATATCTAACCTTTTTTGCCTACTAACCTTATCATTTATGATGTTTTTCATCTTATCAACTTTTGCAACTTTTTTATTTTGACAAAGCTCATGCTCAAATGTAACAAGAGATTCTTTACAATCCTTCTTATCTAATTCTTTATCTACTATAGCAAGTAATTCATTTTCACTCTTAAACTCAACTTGATCAACCATTACTATTTTAGGTCTCCAAACCTTTATTTGACTCTTCTCATATCTTTTAGGGGCTCTGTAACCTTTGACATACTTTGAATATATCTTTACTTTATTTTGGCATAATCTAGCAATATTTCCAACCTCATGACAACAAAAGCAAACAATATTTCTCATACCTTTTTCTTGAATGTGACTGAGATCTCCCTTTGACTGATTGCTTCTCCTCATACAATCTCTTGCCCTATGACCAACATGATGAAAAACAAAACAATGGCTATGAAAAGAATTTGAAAACTTGAAAGCATTGGGCTGCCTGATCAACTTCTTTGATTTGCCTTCAAAACTTGCATCCTTCTTTCCTTGGACTGATATTTCATGATCTTCCTCAACCTTGAATATAAACTTCTCATGATTATCCTTTAAAGAATCTAACTCAACCTTCAACTGTTTACACTCTTCTTCTTTTGATGTTAAAATTGAAGTTGCAACATCTAACTCATTTTTAAGATCATGAATAAATGTCTTATTTTCTTTTACTTATATAGCCAAAATAGAATCCAAGATACACACCTATTCCTTAAGAGCCTCAACCATAGATTTCAACTCTTGATTCTCCTTCTTTAGCTGATTAGCCATCTGTGCTTTTCCTTTGATCTAACTTTAATTTGTTAAACCCTTTCTGAAGGAACCTGCTCTAATACCAATAGTTAATCACAGAATATACTTAGAGGGGGGGTGAATCAGTATATTATAAATCTTATAAATCTTGCCTTTAACCAAATTCCACTTAATCTAACATTAAAGATATGCAATAAAACTCAAACAATAAACATCCACACAAGATAGAGAGAGACACCAGACATAACGTGGAAACCCAATGTGGAAAAAACCACAAAGAATAATTCTCAAATATATTCGTGAGAACAACCCCACAGGAGCACCATAACCCTTTGCCAAGTACAAATCTCAGCTTCAATTTGTGAGCACCACCCCAGAGGAGCTTCAAACCCCATTGCCGAGCACTGACCCAGGTGTCATTCGTGAGCACCAACCCATAGGAGCACTAACCCCTTTGCTAAGCACCAACTCAGCAACAATTCATGACCACCAACCCATAAGAGCACCAACCCCTTTGTGTATACCACACACCTATCTCTCAATGTTGTTATCTCAACAAATGATAGATCAATACAACATCACCTTCCTCTCTCTCACTTTTGCTCTTCTAAGCTAGATATAACAAATACAAATCATCTCTCATAATTGCTCTTCTAAGCTAGATATTACAATATCAAATCAACATCTCACTTCAACTTTACAAATGGCTACTCAAGCCTTTATTTATAGCTTTCCAAATGACCTTTGGCCTTCCCCCTTTGTGACCTTTCATTCCTCATGGAAAATGGCGCCAATCGTGGATGACCCTTCATATCCAAGCATTTGAAAAGTCATGTGGTGACCCTTCATGACCAAAAATGTCTTTCCCACTTTTGTCCTTATCTTTGGTGACTTTTCGTATTCCTTTAAGTGTCTCTTCATGAGAAATTTGCCTTTTGCTCTTTTGTCTTCACTTGGTGAATCTTGGTATTCCCCAAGATGACTCTTCATGGGAAAATGCATCCCATCCTTCTTTTGTCTTTATCCCGTGACTCTTCAACTTCTCCATGGGCCCTTATTTTGTCTCATATGCAACCAAAAATATATTCGTTAATATTAACTCATATTAGCCAAGATAAATAGAATTAAATGCAATGGGGCCTTTATCACCAATAATATTAAACCTTTGACATCAATGACAATATTTCTAAAAATCTCCCCCTTTGTCATTGATGGCAACCTCAATCTTGAAATTGCCACATCCTGTCACCTGCACATCCTGTCATTTGAAAGCATACAATAACTCCCCCTTACTGTAGCAACCTGTACCTGTTTCCTATACCTATTTTTTGCACCTATACTTGTACCTATTATTCTCCCCCTTTGACATCAATGGCAAAGGGCCCTACCTAGAGCTAACACTTAGCTCCCCCTCACTTGATGCTGAAAATCAATGGCAGGAAGTAAAATGAATTACTCCCAACTCCTCTCGCTGATATTTGAGAAGATATCTAATTTTACCTGTCCTTTGAGAATCTGCAATCAACTCATTTGAATATTTCCTTCTAATCTCAAAACTTTCCACATGAAACTATAAGGTGTATCCTTGATCACATATTTGCCTTACACTCAATAGATTATGCTTATGAAACATTCTTAGTCTTGGTTCTACCATTATCCAAAAATAAAGTACCTTTCCTGGCTATCCTGGTAGTGGTTTTATCTCTGAATCTCACTGTACCACCATTGATCTTATTTACTCTTTTCTCCTGTCATATGCCTCAAACATCTGGTATCAATGAACCATGGCTGATCCTTATCTCTTACATGCAAAGCTATTTGCAGCAACATAGAATCTTCAGGTTGTTTCTTCTGCCATGAACACGACTGAACCATCTTCCTGATGAATGGAGCTTTGAAACATTGATCCTTCTTGATTTAATTTGCATGAGTACCCTTTTCTTTCTCTCTGAATCTATTAGCTCTTTTTCAATATTCTAATTTCTTATGACCATAATCATTTGAAACACTACATATGCAAGAATCATTCTAATAGCCTTAAACCATAATACTGATGCAAAATTTTCTTCAAAAATATATTCCCTCAAAAGATATACAAATTAATCTATCAATTCACCTTCTTGTCATGCAAAATATCCAAGACTCAATAGCATCCACCATGCTTCAATTTTTAAAAGTGTCTCCTTGAAGCCTAGAAGAGACACCCCACACAATAGGGTTCTAGAAATAAATCTCAAGAGATTCCCACATCTCCTCTATTTCTTCCTTGATCTTCTTGTTTTTTTCTTTTAGAATCCATTTAATCATATCTAACCTCTTTGCCCCACTAACCTTATCATTTATGATGTTTTTCATCTTCTCAACTTTTGCAACTTTCTTATTTTGACAAAGCTCAAGCTCAAATGTAACAAGAGATTCTTTACAATCCTTCTTATCTGATTCTTTATCTACTATAGCAAGTAATTCATTTTCACTCTTAAACTCAACTTGATCAACCTTTACTATTTTAGGTCTCCAAACCTTAATTTGACTCTTCTCATATCTTTTAGGGGCTCTGTAACCTTTGACATACTTTGAATATCTCTTTACTTTATTTTGGCATAATCTAGCGATATGTCCAACCTCATGACAACAAAAGCAAATAATATTTCTCATACCTTTTTCTTGAATGTGACTAAGATCTCCCTTTGACTGATTGCTTCTCCTCTTACAATCTCTTGCCCTATGACCAACATGATGACAAACAAAACAACGGCCATAAAAAGAATTTGAAAACTTGAAAGCATTGGGTTGCCTGATCAACTTCTTTGATTTGCCTTCAAAGCCTGCATCCTTCTTTCCTTGGACTGATATTTCATGATCTTTCTCAACCTTGACTATAAACTTCTCATGATTATCCTTTAAATAATCTAACTCAACCTTCAACTGTTTACACTCTTCTTCTTTTGATGTTAAAATTGAAGTTGCAACCTCTAACTCATTTTTAAGATCCTGAATAAATGTCTTATTTTTTTTTACTTCTATATCCAACTTAGAATCCAAGATACATACCTTTTCCTTAAGAGCCTCAACCATAGATTTCAACTCTTGATTCTCCTTCTTTAGCTGCTTAGCCATCTGTGCTTTTCCTTTGATCTACCTTCAAGCTGTTAAACCCTTTCTGGAGGAACTTGCTCTGATACCAATTGTTAATCACAAAATATACTAAGAGGGGGGGGTGAATCAATATATTATATATCTTATGAATCTTTCCTTTAACCAAATTTCACTTAATCAAACTTTAAAGATATGCAATAAAACTCAAACAATAAACATCCACACAAGATAGAGATAGACACCAGATATAACGTGAAAACTCAATGTGAGAAAAACCATAGAGAATCAATCTCAAATATATTCATGAGAACAACTGCACAGGAGTACCATACCCCTTTGCCAAGTACAAACCTCAGCTTCAATTCGTGAGCACCACCCCACAGGAGCTTCAAACCCCTTTGCCGAGAACCAACCCAGCTGTCATTCATGAGCACCAACCCCTTTGTTTATACCACACACCTATCTCTCAATGTTTCTATCTCAACAAATGATAGATCAATACAACATCACCTTCCTCTCTCTCACTTTTGCTCTTCTAAGCTAGATATAACAAATATAAATCATCTCTCATAATTGCTCTTCTAAGCTAGATATTACAATATCAAATCAACCTCTCACTTCAACTTTACAAATGACTACTCAAGCCTTTATTTATAGCTTTCCAAATGACCTTTGGCCTTCCCCCTTTGTGACCTTTCCTTCCTCATGGAAAATGGCACCAATCTTGGATGACCCTTCATATCCAAGCATTTGAAAAGTCATGTGGTCACCCTTCATGACCAAAAATGTCTTTCCCACTTTTGTCATTATCTTTGGTGAATTTTCGTATTCCTTTAAGTGTCCCTTCATGATAAATTCGCCCTTTACTCTTTTGTCTTCACTTGGTGACTCTTGGTATTCCCCAAGATGACTCTTCATGGGAAAATGCGTCCCATCCTTCTTTTTTCTTTATCCCATGACTCTTCAACTTCTCCATGGGCCCTTATTTTTTCTCATATGCAACCAAAAATATATTCGTTAATATTAAATAAATATTAACTCATATTAGCCAAGATAAATAACATTAAATGCAATGGGGCCTTTATCACCAATAATACTAAACCTTTGACATCAATGACAATATTTCCAACAATTATTTATTAGAGGAAATGAGTTTCTTATTTATTTAAAATAATTATGTAGTAAATATGAACCATAAAATATAATTCATTTTGTTTTGTGCATTGCTTAAAAATAATATCTTGCATGCCATTATTTCTCATAGGAAATGTGTTTCTTCTTTGTTTAAAAGAAGTATGTGGTAAAGACCAACCACATAATATAATTCATTTTTTTCTTTTTGCATTGTTTAAAATAAGTATTTTTCATGCCATTATTTCTTAGAGAAAATTAGTTTCTTGTTTGTTTAAAATAAGTATGTGGTAAAGACCAACTACATAATATAATTAATTTTGTTCTTTGTGCATTATTTTAAAAATATTTTGCATGCCGTTATTTCTTAGAGTAAATTAGGTTCTTATTTTTTTAGGGTTTAGGGTGGTAAAACTAAAGACCAACCAAATAATATATTAAAATAAGTAAAAAATTGTGACAAAAAATTAGGGTATAGAGTATAAATTATTTATACTCTATACCCTAATTTTTTGTCATAATTTTTTCTATACTCAGTTTAATATATTATTTAGTTGGTCTTTACCACATACTTATTTCAAACAAACAAGCAATTGATTTTCACAAAATATATCTGTTTAAAGATATTTGCTAAAAACACTATGCATGTTACTTTTCTTAGAAATTTCATGTATATCTAAAAAAAGTCCTTGAACTCAAAATCTATGAAATGGGTATTTTTGGGTTGGTTAGAAATATGGTTAAAATGATCATGAGGCTCTATTATGTTTATTCATTTTGTTTAAAATAAGTATCTTGCATGTAATTATTTCTTAGAGGAAATGAGTTTCTTATTTGTTTAAAACAAGTATGTGGTAAAGGCCAACCACATAATATAATTCATTTTGTTTTTTGTGTATTGTTTAACATAAATATCTTGCATGCCATTATTTTTTAGAGGAAATCATTGATAAATACCAACCAAATAATATAATAAATAGAGTTTAGCAAAAATTATGATAAAAAATCAGAGTATAGAGTATAAATAATTAACCAACTATGGGGCCATAAGGCAAGACAAATATGAAAAGTGAGGATGGAAAGCAAATAACTTTAAAGAAATACTTGTTAAGGAATTTATTATTATATTTATTCATTTAAAAAATAAAGATAAATGACTATATATATAAATGATTGCTCTTAGTCTTCTATTTGATTAAGAGAATATGTCTATAATAGTTATAAACTATATTATAGAGATACACATTTATTCAAGCATAAGTAAGTTGATTGAATATATATGTGATGGTTTCTTAATTTTTATATTCATCGATAAATCTATTGGTGGAAGTGAAGCGCTAGTAGTTGAAATATTGGGATGAGAGGTTGGAAATGAAGGTACAAAAATTTCAAGTTAGTTTCCTTGTGATTTCAACTGCAAGGTATGGATTTGTGTGTCGTTTGTTATGAAGATTGAGAGCAGTTATTTGTATGCACAAGCATCTATCTTTAAATGAATAAATATAATGATAAGTTCCACGAAAAGCATTTCTTTAAAGATAGTTTCTCAAAACATTATCTTTTAAATGTCTTAACCCTATCCATAATCAATAATGGCCTTTCAAATATATTTTTTATTCAATTAACAAACTATGCCAACCAAAATATAATTATTACCTTAAGCGTATTGTGTTGATATCTTACCCCATTTTTTAGTGAATTGGTTTTGGCATATTTAAGGGCCAAGGAAAATTTTGATTTTGGTCCAACACACACCCATATAATTATTGGAATTTACTCAAATACATATGTGATAGTTTTCTCAAAATTTCTAGTCATTTATGCAAGCTATTAGTGGAAGTGAGACTGTTGATCAAATATAGATACTTACAGTTCATTACATTATAGATACCTAAAATAAGTTTGGTATAAAATAATAAGGGAACACCATAATATACTTATACATCTTTATAATAGATTTTGTAGCTATTATAGACATGTTTTATTAATAAAATAGAACACAAAAAATAGATCTGTTTGGTATAAAATAATAAATAAATTTCAGAACATACTTATGCATCTATATAATAGAGTTTGTAATTATTATATAAATGTTCTCTTAATAAAAAATAACAACAAAAATACACTTGTTTGGTATAAAATAATAAGATAACACCATAGTATACTTATGCATCTCTATAATAGAGTTTACAACTATTATAAACATGTTCTTTTAATCAAACATAACACAAAAATACACCTGATTGGTATAAAATAATAAGGGAATACCACAAGATACTTATGCATCTCTATAATAGAGTTTACAACTGTTATAGACATGTTCTCTTAATAAAAAATATATAAAAATACACTTTCTTAGTATACAATAATAAGGGAACACCACAATATATTTATGCATCTCTATAATAGAGTTTACAACTATTATATACATGTTCTCTTAATCAAACAGAACACAAACATACACTTGCTTGGTATAAAATAACAAGGGAACAATACAATATACTTATGCATCTCTATAATAGAGTTTACAATTATTATAGACATGTTCTCTTAATCAAACAAAACACAAAAATACACCTACTTGGTATAAAATAAAAAGGGAACACCATAATATACTTATGCATGTATATAATAGACTTTATAATTGTTAATGACATGTTTTCTTAATTAAATAGAACATAAAAATACACCTACTTGGTATAAAATAACAAGGGAAAAGCATAATAAACTTATGCATTTATATAATAGAGTTTATAACTATTACATACATGTTTTCTTAATCAAATAGAACACAAAATTACACCTACTTGGTATAAAATAACAATAGAACGCCACAATATACTTATTCATATTTATAATATTGTTTACAACTATTTTAGACATGTTCTCTTAATCAAATAAAACATTAAAATACACATTTTCCTAATCAAGTATTAGCACTTTTCCATCAAAATTAAAGTCACCTAGTAGTAATTATCAAAATAAAATCTAGCTACATGAATCCATGGAAAATTATTTGGGATCACAATTTTCTTTTGTTTTTCCTCAATCAACCTTAGATTTTAGATGTCTAAATTTAAAATTTCAACATGCCAATTTTGTTCATTTTGTTCTTGATAATTGTTACATCCATTCTCTTCAAAAGTTGTTGGACTCGGATCTAGTACTACAGAACTCTTGAAGTGTAGTGAGTTTGAAGTATTATTGGCTAATCCTATTCTTTCAGATGTAGACTGAAAATATTCTAAAGCTCTATCAAATGGAAAATTTAAGACATTGTAGATCTAGTTATATAGAGCCTCAAGCAAGTATCCAAATTCTTGTCAAGCTTGTTTCTAACTTTGACTTTAAAAATGATAATGCACTAAAAATTATATCATCTTCCACTGAGCCTAAAATCATTATTTGGCATAAATTAGCAAGATTAAAATATTATGAGATACCATCATGTAGTACTTAAATCAAAATTCAAGTAGTCCATAGCCTAATATGTTAGGGTGTGGAGCTAAAAGCTTCAACTATTGTAGACATGAAGAGGTTGCTAAAGAACCAGAAGCATCGGCGTCAGCAACATGACCGACATCGGTCATGACCAGTGCAGAAGACAACCGGCATCAGCAAGGACTCAGCCGACGTTGGCAACACCAGACATATAGGGACCAACGTCGATCACTTGTGGTGGTTCCAGAACTGTTGTTGACGAACAGTCAGTTAAGTGAAGTGAGTGTTTGCATGTTTAAGGACTAATTATAGTCACGAGCTGCGTGTCTAATTATTGTAACTAGAGTTCTATTTTTGTATGCATGAGATCCTATTTAAAGACCCATGAGGCATGTATTGTAAATTAAGCAGGCAAGTAAAAGCATTGAAGCAAGAAGTAAGGTCAAGGAGATCTACAGGTGTAAGGTCAAGGAGATCAGCTGAAGCATTCAAGGAGGGGATATCAACTCAGGTTGTAGAGTTGGTTGTGGTTGAGCAAGAGAGAGAGGGAAGAAGGTCTTGAGGTGTGGCAAGCCTTTGAGGTGGAGGAAGAAGTGGCATCTTCCTTATTGTATTTTCTTCTAGTAATATTTAATACAAGAGTGTGTATTGTCTCTCAAATTTTTTGCTGTCTCAAGTTTCTAGTTACTTAATCATTCTAGTATAATTCCATGTTTAATTGCTTATAAGAAAGTAATCAATTGTGCTTCCATTGGATAAGGGGTTCCTAACAATTGGTATCAGAGCTACAGTTTGCAGGGAGTAGGTTATTGTTTGATTATAGGTCATTCACAGGGTTTTCTGATTGAGTGGGAGTTCAGCAATGGCAGAAGAAAGTAAGCTACGAATGGAGAAGTTTAACTGCAAGAATTATCAACATTAGAGGATGCAGATAGAGGATTATCTATATCAGAAGGATTTGTACTTACCATAGGGTGGGGTTGCATGCAAGCCCACATATATGAAGGATGAAGAATGGAACGTTCTTGATCAGAAGGCTTTAGGATCTATAAGGTTGAGCCTTGCATCGTCTATGATTTCCAACTTATCACAGTGTAAGACAACAGAAGAGTTGATAAAGTCCTTGGAAAATTTATATGAAAAGCCCTCGGCTTCTAATACGGTATTTCTTATGAAGCATCTATTTACTTTGCAAATGCAGGAATGTGGATTGGTACATACTCATCGTAGTGATTTCCATGGTTTGGTAAACCAGTTAGCTTTAGTCAATATTGTTTTTGATGATGAGGTAAAGGCTCTCTTGATTTTATGTTCTTTGCCTGAAAGTTGGGATAGTTTGGTTATGGCAGTAAGTAATTTTGCATCTGCTTCTAAAATCTTAAAAGTTGATGATGTTGTGAGTGTGATCTTGAATGAAGAAATACGTATGAGAAGCACGGGTGAATCATCAGGGAATGCTCTAAGTGCAAAAAGCAGGAGAAGGCAAAGGGAAAAGATTGAGCAAGGGAAATCAAGGTCGAAGGTGGGAGGGAGATCCAAATCCAGAGGTGTTACCTACTGGTTTTGTGGAAAGAGAGGACACACAAAGAAGGAGTGTTGGTTGAGGGATAAAGAGAATCAACATGTAGGTAATGAAGAAGCAAAGAATGCAAATATTGTGGTACAGGACGCTCTCATACTTTCTTTGGATAGTCAGGTAGGATCTTGGGTTTTAGATTCTGGTTCTTCTTTTCATGCATCCCCAAACAGAGATTTGTTCCATGAGTATGAACAGGGAGACTTTGGAGTGCTTTATTTAGGGGATGGTACGCCTTGTCAGATAGTTGGCAAAGGGAAAGTGCAGTTGAGATTGTAGATTGACAACACATGGGTGTTGAAGGAGGTCATGCATGTCCCAGTTCTGAAGCAGAGTTTGATTTCTGTAGGAAGGTTGGGTGATGAGGGATGCACAATAACCCTCACAGTGAATTCTTAGAAGGTTACCAAGGGAGCACTTATTTTAGCAAGAGGTAAGAAAGTAGGTACTCTTTATCTATCTACTTGTATTACTGATTCTACTTCTAGTTTATCTACTTCAGCTATAGATTCGAAGATGTGGCTTAATAGGCTTGGTCACATGAATAAGAAGGGAATGGACATTCTTGATTCAAAAAGTATGTGTTCAAATTTGGAAAGCATAGATAGAGTTCATTGCAAAAAAAGGAAATTTGATACTTTTGACAGGAACAAAGAAGCCTTGGTGTTTATGGAGGAGATGAAGGACAGAGATCAGTCACAGGGGCTGAATAAATCTGAGCAGGGCAGTATGGATAGAGGTTTGATCCAAGATGAGCTCACAGATGAAGATTTCATCACTTACAGGAACACATAAACACTGATGCCGGTCACTTGGAACCAACATCGGTCAGCCAGATACTGACATTGGTCATGTGCAGACCAACAGGGTTGGTAGAGTCAGGTAGGAGAAGTCTGACGTCAGTCAGGTAGGAACCAACGTCGGCAGGGGGGACATCAGTGTCGGCCAGGGAAACGGCGTCGGCAGTCAGGGTCAGTGCAGGGAATCGACATCGGTTGGAGCAGAATAGGAGATGGCTGAGATCGATCACTAGAATGGATGTTGGGCAGACAACAAGCTGTCAAAGAGTCTCAAACACCCATATGGAGGCTAGAAAGGGTAAGTGAACCTCATATTCATTGTTCACCTTCTTTATATTTCTTACTGATGGTCAAAAACTAGGAAGATGTGAAGAAGCAATGCAGGTAGAATCCAGAAATAGTGGGAGCTTGGCATGGATGAGGAGTGTGAGTCCTTAGAGAAAAACCAAATAGGTATTTGTTGGTGGAGTTATCAGCTGGAAGAAAGCACTAGATGAGGGATGGATTCCCATGTTAGAGAAGAGAGTGGATGGACACATGAGACAGAAGGCTATGGTATATGGTCTTGATTAGGCTGCAGGACAATGGAGGTTTGACCATTATATTTTATCTTTACCAGGTTGGATAATATTAGCTACATTATCTTGTTACTGTATTGTGTTGCTTGTTGCAGGGTTTCATATATAGGGAGTTTTCTGAGCTAAGAGTAAAGTTGGTTCAGAAGTATATCATGAAGAATTTGGGAGCAACAAAATTCTTTTGGCATAAGTGATAGGTATAGCATCACAGGTTTTGTGGTGGTTGGTCTTCAAGAGTGACTTTGAAGAGGGATACCGAGCCAAGGGAACAAAGTAGATGGTGTACAAGTACAGGTATAGGTATAGTTGCAGCTATTTATCTCCAAATGGGAGATTGTTAGGGTGTGGAGCTAAAAGCTTCAACTATTGCAGATATGAAGAGGTTACTGAAGAACCAAAAGTACCGGCATCAGTAACATGACTGACGTCGGTCATGACCAGTGCAGAAGGCAACTGGTATTGGCAAGGAGTCAGCCGGTGTCGGTAGCACCAGACAGATAGGGACCGACATCAATCATCTGTGGCGGTTCCAGAACTACTGTTGACGAACAGTCAGTTAAGTGAAGTGAGTGTTTGCATGTTTAAGGACTAATTATAGTCACGAGCTGCATGTCTAATTATTGTAACTAGAGTTCTATTTTTGTATGCATGAGATCCTATTTAAAGACCCATGAGGCATGTATTGTAAATTAAGCAGGCAAGTAAAAGCATTGAAGCAAGAAGTAAGGTCAAGGAGATCTACAGGTGTAAGGTCAAAGAGATTAGCTGAAGCATTCAAGGAGGGGATAGCAACTCAAGTTGTAGAGTTGGTTGTGGTTGAGCAAGAGAGAGAGGGAAGAAGGTCTTGAGGTGTGGAAAGCCTTTGAGGTGGAGGAATAAGTGGCATCTTCCTTATTATATTTTCTTCTAGTAATATTTAATACAAGAGTGTGTATTGTCTCTCAAATTCTTTGCTGTCTCAAGTTTCTAGTTACTTAATCATTCTGGTATAATTTCGTGTTTAATTGCTTATAAGAAAGTAATCAATTGTGCTTCTGTTGGATAAGGGGTTCCTAACATAATAATCAATCCATGTTCAAAGACATTGTCCACAACTTTAACTAGTTCCAACATTATTATGGTAAAGCAAAAAAATTGCTCACTTAAATTTAATAAAACTAAAATGCATTTAATTTGTTCACCATTCAATTATATACTCTTATAGAAGTGTTGGACCAAGATTTTTATTTTATTCTAAAATTATGATGAGCTAATATTTTTACAATATTGAGGGTACACCACAACCATGGATTCTAGTAGTTCATCTTGAGAAAAATAATCTCTAATCTCTAAAGATATACAATTTGTAATTTACTTTAAGGTAGACCTCATAGAGGATACAATCTCAAGGAATCGATCCCTTGTAATAGGAACTTCTTTGAATTTATTAGATTGACCAACTATTTCAAAAGTGTGTAGGGGTATTTTACATTCTTGCATTTCTGCACATAAATATCCATCTTCATTAAATTGTAAATAGTTACCACTATGTTCAATATTTATCATCAAGATATAGATTGTGATATTTTCCCCTATAAATGAATCTTGTGTTAATACAAATTATCAAGGGCAAGGCATATTAATTTTCTCAACATAGAATATTCATGAATATACATTGTTCTTTCTTGAGCTTTCTTTATCATTAAATTCATTTCATCCAACATGGGTAAAAGGCTACATAAGGTCAATAATGTCTCTATATCAGTTAAATGATAAAATATCTAGATCTTTATCTGTTGTGTGGTGATGTTCCTCTATTATTCTCATCAATGACTAATATTATGCATATACTCTATCTTTTGGTCCACAACATCAAGTATCAACATCCTTAAGTAGCTTATTTCCTTGCGTTAAACCTTCAGTAAAAATTTTAAATTGTAAAAATCTTTTTGGACATCTAAAAAAGTATAAATGGATTTCATGAATAAGATCTTCAACTTTTGAGACTAATGTAAACTTGCTCAAAATTTTGAATTCCAAACTAATTCTATGTGACATGCAATGAATACCAATAATATATGGTGTACAAGAAGTTTGTAGCCTTACACAAAGACTAACTCTTTGAACTTGCATAACTGATGCTCCATCTACCCCTACATAAACAATATTTCTTGAAATTGAGAAATCATCCATGCCACCAACCTATTTCAAATTATTCTTGACTAGTTCCAAAAGG